>CM060941.1:762096743-763352576 GCA_030765085.1 Allium cepa | reverse complement strand
TCTACAGCGAATAGCTCCAAATGCAATATACAAACTCATTTGACTTTCAAAGGCTAAAAATGGTTGTCTGGATTGGTGGTTCTATTATATTTGATAAAAGGAATCTTGATAGAGGATGGAATCTTCTCAATCATGATTACATATGTAAAAGGAGACTCGCATTGGTTCTCGTTAGCCAAATCATCTAGTGCCCTCTTTCCCTTGAGGTTGAGCATGTCCTTTTCCACCTTCTCTGACAGATCCTTCACGTAAGACTCGTCATTTTAGTAATTTCTCCTCTCTGGTTTGTATCCCTTAGAAGCCAAACTTCCAAACTATTCTCCAAGTTTCCTCTATGTCCTTCCTTGATAGTCCACCCTAGCTTGTTTATAATTTCCTTTTTCCTGCCGAGCTTGAGTAAACTTGCTTTTGCTTTTATCTTTGAGGAGGGAAGCATTTAAGTTCCTTCTTGGAGATTCTGCCTCATCTCCGCTTGTGGGTTTGGAATTCTTAGAAGATCTCTGAGCGAGCATCACTTCTACAAATCCCTTCATATCCATTAGTTGTTGTTCTAAGCTTTTAATTTTATCCTTATTGCTGGATGGTTGCACTGGTGCAGATAGCTGTCCCGGTTCAAAATTCCTTGGGTTGAAATTAGGAGTAATGTTCACTTCTAGTGTTGTTGCTTGTAGCACTTTGCCACCTATGATGTTAGTTCTTTTCAATTTGGCCATTTCCTCAAACAAAAACTTTCTTGATTAGTTTAAGAGGAAGATTAAACAGGGTCGAAGATTCGAGCCCATTTTCTAGTGCCAAAAATGTTAGACCAAAAAATGGTATAACACCTCAGATGCTAAATGTAATAAATTATTCCTTTATTTGGATTTATACAGAGTCATAACAAGCTAATCTCATCGACTTGGCTGGCACATGTGTGGAGATATTCAGGAAAAGACTAAGGATATTGATATGATTAGTGCATATGCGGAGACCTCACATCGAAGTGAAAGAAGACATCACATTGATATGATGGTATACCAAGTTGTAACTAATTATTTTGAGACTAATCATATGATTGGATCATCAAAGAATGAAAGACAAAATGGTATATGAGGAAAAGTTCATCTTTTCCACTATTGTGTAATATTCTCGAAGTCCTCTAAGGCCATTAGAAGTATCACATATATATACATACATATACATACATACATACATACATACATACATACATACATACATACATACATATATATATGAGCCCATGTTGGCCTTTAGATAAGATAATCCAAAGGGCTTGTGCTATGCCATATGTTTAGTTGGCAAAGAAAATAAGTATCGAATTCATACCATTGTCCATTATGTATGACATTAGGCTAGGCATCTTGTCCTTATGTTCAAAGTCCGTAGTTTATAGTTCTTATAGATATGCTTGTCGAAGTTCATCATAATCCAAGGATCTTCGACTTAGTTCACATTGATTTGTATATGACAATTTCATATTATGCAAGTCCAAGTCAATAATGTTTAATAAGGTCCTAATCAAAGTTAATATGCAAGGCTAAGGTCGAATAGAATTATCCCACATTCGATTTAGGGTTACAAGATTTTAATTATAGGAGAGAGAGAGAGCTAAAAATTCGAACCCTCAAATGTTGCCTCTAGTGTCGTATTTATGGAGGTAGTTGGCCACCCTCTTTGCATTTCCCGTCTTCGATTTGATGGACTTTAGCAGCTTGCAACTTCGGTGGTATTTATCCTTGTTTTGGTCTTTATGAAGGTAGCATTATCCTATTTTCACATTATCAATGTTGTCAGCCATCACTGTTTGTGTAAAAGTGGTATGGTTAAGGCACTGTGGACCATGTCTCCACGTTTATGTAACACACGCATGGTTCCGAAATGGTTGGTGATGCTAACAGCGACATCCTTTACATTGTGCCATGGTCTTCGCAGCTAACGATGGTGCTTACCACCAACATCCTCTTGCTTGAGCATGTGGTTCTCTATGAATGGCAAAGTGGGTCAATGGTTGAAGAGCAATGTTATTTTCAAAAAGTATGTGATCTTATCTGACCTAAATGATTTCGAAGTGCTTGTAAGATGGGATCTGTTGTGGTATTGATGGTCTCTTTGATTGCTGATGAAATGCTTCTACGATATCAACCTATTACTGATACTCAATACCTTTGAAGTCATTTGAATATAGTGTCGATAATGTGCAGTGCAGTTAGAGTCGAAGTTCTTCCTCACCCTATTGGTATACGATGTGGTTGGCATGTCTTTAGGTTTTAGTGTTATGTGAGGCGATGAGGTATACCATCGAAGATGGACGTTTTCAGCTTCGAGGAGGTATGTGATTAACAAAATGACCGAGCATGGAGAGATACCCTCGAAGATGTACGTTGTCGGCTAAGTGTGGTTTTGTTCTTCAATATTAGACTCCTTAGCCTTAACCTCCTCATGATATCACTGCTTGTATCATTACCTCTGATACTGAATTATATGGATAAATATCAATCATCGATGCATATCATGGATATTACATGAATTGTGTTCTAGACGTATTTATTTCCAATTGGTCTTTCTTTACTTTAGTGAGATCAAACGTTCAACGTATGAACTAAATAAAGTGAAAATAATACTTTATTACATCATTTGTAATTAGAGAAAACTAAAATATTAAAGGACATCCATGATTAAAATATAGAGCGTGTCTTAAAAAAATGCTAAAGATGTATCTTTCCTTGTTGCAAATCCTTACATAAAAGATACACCTATTTTAGCAATATGCTCTTGAAAGACCGGTTGGTGATCCTTTTGTAAGCAGATCCACTAGCATGGAGTTTGTCCCAGTATGCTTTATGGATATCAATCTATCGTACATTCCTCTTCACAACTAGAAACTTAATGCTAATGTAATTTGGCTTACTTGAGCTTCTGTTATTATTAAAATATATTACTGTCGATTATTGTCATAATACGAGTTTAATAATCTTTTTATATTATCGACAATGCACAATACAGTGATGAAATTGAAAAGCCATTTTTCAAAAGCCATTTTACATAGTTAGATTCCCCACATCAAGCCATAGACTTTGTTTTCATGGTGGAAGAATCTACGAGTGATTTCTTAACACTCATCCATAATATAGCCCCCCCTTTTAATAGAAATAAGCATTCTAAAATATATTTTATGCTATTTTGGCACTTAGCAAAGTCAAGATCACGATACCCAATGATCTCTAATTAATCTGATCTTCTACATATAGGCGTATAGTCTTTTGTTCTCTAAAGATATCCCATAATTCTTTTACTACTTCCAATAATCCATTCTAGGGTTACCAAGATACCTCCTAACTCCAATAATGTATGCATTATTTGAATGCATACACACTTGAGCACACATCAGATCTCTTAAAGAGGATGCACAAGGGATATTTTGATTATCATTAGCATTAAGGATGTATTAAGGGCACTATTTGATATAAAATTTATGTCTTTTAATGATAGGGGTATCACCGGTTTACAGTCTTGCATGCCAAACCTCATAAGCCCTTTTTCTATATAACTCTTTTGTGACAATCCAAGCGTACCTCATGAATGATCGCAATTTATTTGGATCCCTAATAAAAAGCCACCACCGAGATCTTTCATTTCAGAAGTATAAGAAAAAAATTCTTGGTTTCATGCAGCGTACCTACATTATTGCTGGCAAGTAACATATCATCAACATGTAAAATCAAGAATATAAATTTATTCCCATTGAACTTGCGATACACATAATTATTGATGACATTTGTCTCAAACCAAATGAAGTAATTATAGTATGAAATTTGAGTACCATTGACAAGAAGTTTGTTTGAGTCCATAAATGAATTTCTTTAGTTTGGAAACCATATTCTTTAGATTTTTGACCATAAAGTTTCCTAGTTGCACCATATAAACTGTTTCCTCAATGTCTCCGTTAAGAAACCTGGTTTTAACATTTGATGTAAATTAAGGTCGAAATTTGCAACAAGTGCCAAAATTATTCTTCTAAAAAAGTTTTTTGATGAAAGTAAAGAGTCTCTTTGAAATTGATGTCTTCCTTTTGAGTAAACCATTTCGCTTCAAGACGAGCCTTGTATCTTTTGAGATTACGTTTTACATTCCTTTTGGTTTGAGTATCCTTTTACAATCAATGCGTTTCTTTCCTTTAGGTAAGGGAATGAGATCCCAAACTTTTTTGACTTGCATAGACTCATACCCTTCGTTTATAACTTCAATCCACTTTTGATAATCAATATCTTGCATGGCTTGATGAAATTTGATAGGATCACCTTCCATTAATCCATTATTTTCCTATGTCCCTTAAAGAAATACCACATAAGCATCCCAAATGGCACTTCCTTGTCTGGTGAATCTCCTCGGTGGTAATGCATCTTGTAACGACCTATATTTTACATATCGGGGGATCGTAAAATATTATTTTTTCATATGACTTAATAACTTTAAGAAGTGTCTACTAGGGACATTTTTTGTCCTTAGAATTTTCATCGAAATTTTGGCTCTAAAAATCTTATAATACCCATAACTTTTGATAGAAGCCAAATATGGATCTAAAAGCATTTTCGTTGGCTCAAGATGATGGATTCTCTTTCTGTAGAGTGGTCATATTAATAATTTGGACTTATAGTTTAGGAGATATAGTTTTTTTAAGTTTGGACAAAAGCTGGCTAGATTGGTGGGTAATTAGCTAATCCTAAACTTAAGCCCACTACCCATTTTAGGATTTGTTCCTAATTAGGGTTATGAGATAGATCTAAATCATTTTCTCACTTCCCAAGACTGATCTAAATCTCCCTTAATCCATTGTAACATCCCCTATATTGAGGCCTGAAGCTAAGCGCTACAAATGCTGCAATGATCCATAGTATCAACTTCTGGTGACAGAATGTAGTAATGTTAATGATATCCATAATATCAAAAGCACATGAATATGAAATAAAATCAACACATATTAAAACAGCTTTTCTGATTACATTTCAAATCAATATTTCGTATTCAGATACATTATCCCAAAACCATTTCTAGGTTTTGATCAAATATAATTATTACAAAATACGCCAAGAGTGACATATGAAGATGCCTCGTTGGACGATCAGAGTACTAAATAGACTTATTAGTCTTAATACATCACAGTGAAATAAAAATAAATAGCTCTTATATAGCTAGCTTTGCCTCCTACACATCTTTGGAAGCTTTATTCGTCCAACCTACTAAACCTGAAAAATCTTAACTCAATCTACTCAAATTAATTTTGAGCACCCAAGAGTTTAAGGGGAAAACATAAACTTCGAGTCAGACATAAAGGCTGGTGTAAATAATACTATTACATCTTGGTTTACTGTTAAGTGAGACCAGACCACTTAGTGGAACTATTTCCCCCACTAATAACCATTTAAAACATACCTTTTGCAAATTGGAATCCTGTAATCAAACTGATTAAAACAATAATAGAAATATCATATATGCTCATAAATCAAGTAATAAATGGACTATCTATCCAAACAATATAGTTTGTTAGGCTTTACGGGGTCACTAATAACCTCTCCTCCTTCTCTATATATATTCCTTTATGTGTAACATCACTTAAGTCTTACTGTGAATAAACCTTACAGACTAGAATTTTAGACTAAATTAGCTAAGGGCTATAGCTAATGTATAGGGCACGACCCTATACTAGTCCCATTTGTTATTCTAATATCTGAGTCATTTACTTAGGGTTAACCACCCATCAAATTTTCCTTGAAAACATTTTTAAATAGATTTACCCTTTAAATCACACTCAAATAAGGAATACATACTATTTTCTTCACTCAAATCTCTTTGCCATGATATATGCTTTACTCAAAACATTGTTGATGAAAACATTCGAAACCTTTGAAAGCTTTAAAAAATCTCTTTCAAAACCTTTGAAAGTACCCCTTTTGAAACCATTGAAAGTACCTCTTTCAAAACAAGTTAACTACTTTACTCTGAAACCTTAGCCCGTGAGGCCAAAACATATCTTTCAAAACCATTTACAGAAGACCTTTCAAAAACATTGAAAGTGTCCCTTTCTAAAGCTTGTAAAACCTTAGACATCCTCCTTTCAAAACATTGTAAACTTACCTTTCGAAAACATTGGAAACCTTCCATTCAAACATTAAAGGTAAACCTTTTGAAAACATTGGGGAATCACCCCTTCGAGACCTTTATCATATACCTTTCAAAAACATTTGGGAACATCCCCTTCGAAACCTTCTTTAGATACCTTTGAAAGAATTAAAATCCTTTACTTAAAACAAACCTTTCGAAAACACTGGGTTCAAGTAAAAATATGTGTAACATAGCTTCAAAACCTTTAAAACCATTCCTTTCGAAACCTTTGAGTTTAACTTTCAAAATATTAAAAGGGTCTAGATTTTTACTTCACACGTTATTCATTATTATTAGTTGGTATATATGGTTTGAAAGAAATCAAAGAATTTTTAATAATAATAATAGTCATTCTAACAAATTGATTTTTACAATTTCTTCATTCTGTTTTAATTGGATTTCTAATCCCAAATATAAATTAGCTAAAAATAATCTTTTTAAAGGGTATCTTAATAAGGTTAGTTACAATATTAACTTATTCAAACACAACAATTATATATTTAACATTAACAGTATTAATATTATTATTTTTTCAAATTTATATGATGATCCAAATGTTAATCATAACTTACTTATGATTAAAGACTCATAAGAATCTTTAAGTTTTGTTTTAATTTTTGTTCTCGTCTTTGGTTGTATTAGTTTATAAGTATTTTAATTCTATTGTTTTTGTCCTATTTAGTCTTATTTAGGTTTTATTTCATACCTCATCTATACATATATATGTATATTACTTATATAAATATACATATATACATATATGTATAATTCTTACTTTTTCCTTAGTCATCTTTTAGGTACAGGTATGGGTGATAGGGTGTCAGGCTCTTTTTGCAGGTTTGCATGTCTTCAGATTGTAGGATTACGGTTTGCAGAGAGGCCATCGGAGTAGAGTTTTCCACTCAGGATTTATTGTAGTTCCAGCACAGATGCAGGATACTTTCATCTCTATTGTGGCATATTATCTTTAAGAGGATCCATTCTTCTGCTTGGCACTTTTTCCTTTGTACAGAGTCTCCAAAGCAGTTTTTCCATTCAGCATCATATTCAGTTCCACTTCAGAGTAGATGCTTCTACATTCCTTCCGATCCAGATGCATGGAGCTTCCTTCTTAGTTTGTGATGCATAGAGCTCCTGACTCAAATGCATGAAGCATCATATTCTTTTGTTTCTAGGTACTCCTAATACCTTAGTATCGGGTGGTGGCCATGTCGGAACTCGATATCGGGGTGTGATGGGTGGTGTCTTTGCCGAAACTCATCTTAGGGGTACCTGATTTTTCTTTGATACTTGTATTTAGTTTTGTTGCCTTCCAGGCATGTTGGCAGCGCCTTATTATTGTGATATATATAGTTGCATGTGTGCTCTCCTCTATTTACGGAGCATCACACATTTTTCTCAAAAAAAACCACTGGGACGAAAGCAACTCTTCCGAAAGCATTTTCCTAAATAAAAGAAGTAGATGGTGTCGAAATCCAACCCCTTCGAAAGCATTGGAGAAGCAGATTAGGATTTAAAGCAAAAGAACCCTTTCTAAGACACTACTTCGAAAGGTAGATTGCAGCAGGGATTTCGACCCCTTTGAAAGCATATTCTTAAAACAAAGGCGGCAACCCCATTCGAAAGCTCTTTTCATTAAAACATTTGACTAAGTCGAAAGCTATCTCATTTGAAAGCAAAATAAGGTATCGACCCCTTCGAAGGCACATTTCGCCTCTATACCTTTCGCCTATCTCCAATCCACTACGTATGAAGTCTTTGGCACCTTGTGTATTGGTTTCGACTAGGATGGAGGCGGTAGTATGTAGTCTAAAGGTAGCTGCCGAAAGTGGTGAAACAACGAAACTTTGTAAAACTGATTTTTAACTTTGTAAGGTATTTTGTTTCTATCTAACTTGCTTTGTTTGTATATGATTGGTTGCCAATACGTTTTCAAAATCTTTTCTAAAAATGCTACCAAACTTCAGAGATTAACAATTTAAAATATTTACAAATAGCCCCTTCTCCTTTTATAAACATATAAAACTTTTAAGTCCCATAACTTAAATAATTTTATATACTTATCAAAACACTTAGGAAAATTCTCTAAAAATACCCAAAAATCACTTTTAATATGTTATCTAACGAATATAAATTTCTGACCTAAATCTAACATATAGTAGCTGTAATTAATTTTAACCTAATTTAACCATTTTCTTTACTAGAAAATTTATAATAAATCCACAATAATTCAGAAAATTATGAAACTTGAAACCCATCTCTAAAATAATATTTCTAACCTTATATCAATATCGCAAGGCATTTGGACCTCAGTTGATAGGATTTTCAATCATAACTTATCATAAAAATCCATATAAACAAACAAAATTCATCAATAAGCATACACACACACACACACGAGTACTTTGGCACTTGCAATGAACGTGCGTAGAAAGATTTGGTATTAAAAAAATCTTGTTTGTAAGTTTTTTATTTTATTGTAAAAAACATTTGTACAAAACTGAAGCCTTTTATTTTCCTTTGCATATGCATAGAAAATTTTGACCTAATCTGAAAATGAGTTTTGAATTGAATTGTTACTACCTTATCTTTATATGCACTACTACTTAGTATTAAGAGATAGTGGTAGATATTTTTTGCATACATGCTCTATATATATATATATATATATATATATATATATATATATATATATATATATATATATTAAGTGCACTTTATAACTAATATCATATGTTGCATGTGCTTCAAGACATGTACCGCAAGGACTGAAGTACAATTGTTTAGTCATAACAAAGAGGACAAAAATAAATGGTTCACTTATATCATGAAAGAAGAAACAACTTCACTTTAATCAGTGTGCACGTGGGTGATTTTAGGAGAGTCTAACTAATGTACGGACCCAAAACAATTTTACAGCCATAATAGTTGCAGTGGAAGTAGGAATAAGAGCTTTTGTAGCAAAACCATTCTCTTCAAATTTTGGAAGGACGTGCTTCGTGTTGATTTTCATCAAAGAAATTAGATTATTGCATTTTTCAATTACTCCCATCTTATAAAAACATTACGTTTCACTACAATGTAGGTGCAACTTTGGATCTCACTTAATCCGCTAAAGCATCATGTAACGAACACGTTAACATATTTGGTGCTGATACCACCATTCAAGTTCATTTGGTCAGAACTAACACGCAAGGTAAACCCACTAAAACAACAAAATTCATTTGTGTTTAGGCAGCAAAGGTTTCTGTAAAAATAAGTACTCTTAGATTAAGGAGAAAAATAACTAGATTTAAAAGATTATAGCAAAATGAAGCTAGGTTTTATAAGTACTAAAATGAGAGGTAAATTTCCACTCTCACGTAGAAGCGCACAATACACATAAATGCAACTTTAAACACCTAGAACTGCTACCCATACACACACACACAAAAAAACATACACTCACACAATTATATACATACTCCACTGCTAATGAAATAATAGCCTATACCTATAAAACAGGCATGCATAGATTAAGAAACTTAATTATCCAATATTTCAAAGAGCTTGCATGAGATGGGCATTGATTCAGGCACAATAGCAAAAGAAAAACCCAGAGTGTTCAACTTGAATGGCTGGAAGTTGCGGTTCCAAATAAAATTGACCTTGATACTACCTCAATAATAGGACAGACGTACACATCAGCTTTTTTTGTTAGTATATTAATGTAAAGAAATACTATGTGTCAGTGAAATCCTGCAGTAGGTTGAAGGCTTATATAAATGCCATGTTTTAGTATACAAAAATGAAAAGATATGGGTAAGCATGTATTTCAAACAGAGCAAGTAATAATAGGAACACTACAATGAATTCATATTTTATTTATTAGTAGCACCATATCACTTTTGAATGGTAGTTTTAGAATTTTCTGTGCAATGCATAACCTGAAGTGTCATCAAATATTTCATATACTTTTGAATAAAATTACAACAATAACGCCATAAAGGCATATACCCTTTCACTGAAGGAACTTCGAAATTGATTTCAATAAATCCCTATTGGACCATTGAATGTAGTATGATTGTTGTACCAAACAATGGCCAAAATTTAATCTTGGGCATGATAAATCATCAATTTGACTAAAATGTAAATTAAAAATACATGGTGTAGCTGGAAAATCAAATTGCAGATTTTGAAGGCTATTTGCTAACTTATATCTAAGCAAAACGTAAAAAGGAAGAAGTGCACAAAATCATAGTATAATAAAAAGGTGTGGTCTATTAAATGACCTTTTCCTTAATGAGTTCTCCAGATCTAAAATTTAGTATACACATAGCAAGTGGTAAAAAAACTCAGCCACACCATGTTTGTTGTTCAGTAAGTACAAACCTCTAGCTCTTCTTTTGGTCAAATAGAATCTAAATGTGGTATGCTGCAGAGTAAAAGCCCCGATTTAAAATAATGATGTAAATTCAACTTTAAAGTAAAATAACAGTGAACATAGAAGCAAAGTTACTCCATAAAAAGAGGTTCAAATTTACAGTTAAGCTCAATGAACCCAATTTCAATTTCCTCAACTGAGTCCTCGCATGCTGTCTGCAAGAAAAATAAAAATTATCGACCTAAAGATACAAACTCAACCTGCAGCGCTAAAATTAATATGCCCTTGTAATGGATACGATAAAAGAGAGAAAAATGAGCAATGCTTATAAAGAATAATTCATAAATCTCAATGTTGATTGATTTTCTCTTTAATTCAAGAAGAATAGCATACAACATTGTCGCAGTAAGAAATAAGTCACCCAGTTGTCCATCTTGGATTATGAAAAAATCATAAGTAAATCAAACAATTCTTTTGGCGAAAAAAGGAGACTGGTTGAATAAAGAGGAGGAGGCAGAGGAAAGATTGAAGTTAGAAGCAAAATCAGGAAGATTGGAATATGGAGATATCGAATGATGATTTGAAGCAGCCATGGAATTCATCGTCATTGAAAAGAGTAGCAGTGGTAGACTGATGAAAGAGTGGAGAATGAGAAACATAACAGGGTACTGGCAAACGTGGGAGGTTGTAATATGGGTAAAGGAAGTTACACAGTTGTCCTCCATATATTAATATTATCCATAGTACAATAAAGGGCTATTTTGGTAGTACCAAAAAGGCTTCACTTTGATTTTTTGACCAAGGGTTTTGCTTTATGGTATAAGATATATATATATATATATATATATATATATATATATATATATATATCATTCAAAACATGGCATAATACTTTGCAAAACATATTTGGATCTAATCTTGAACTGAAAATAAGAAAATATAAGATGTAACCTATTTTTCACCTTAGCTTGCTATTAAGGAGTTGACATTCGCTCTTGAATTAGATTAATTAAGCCTCGTCCTCTTGATTTTGGCATACCTTCCTCTATGCTTTCTCCTAATGGTGGTCGGCCTTTCTTGAATTTAGTTTTGTTTACAAACATGTAAAATGAGAGTGCATGAGGGTTTAGGGTATACGAATATTACTTATTCCTATTTTGCCATTGTCTATTTCCCTTACTTATTTTATTTTAATTTCCCTTTTATTCATTAGTTTATTAGGCACGGCTACCCTCTAATATTCAAATCTCAATTCGCTTAACCATTTACATTATTTCATTCAAATTAAATGGCCTAAATAATGTTAATAAAAATTAGAGTTATTGCAGACTCGCATCCTTAAAGAATTTCATCCTTGAAATTACGATAAGGTACTCATCAAAGTAAATCATAATGATAAAACATACCATGAACAAGTCAGGATAAGTTTCTCAAATCTTACTCTCAGTTTTCCAAGTGGAGTCTCTCTAGTCGTCACTCTACTGGACTTTGACTAATCCGACTGTCTTTTTCCTTAGCCTCTTCTCATCTCTTGTAACTAAACAAAATGGTTTTCTAACTATAGTCAAATTAGCCTCCAGTGCTAAGTCATCTAACATAGTCATTGCTATAGTAGTCTATGTATCTCGAATACACTTCTTTAGATGAGAAATATGAAAAACATTATGTACTCTGACTAAACTACTTGGTTACTCCACTCCGTATGCGAGTTTCCTATTCTTTTCTATAATAGGAAATGGTCCAACGAATCTCGACGCCAATTTTCCTGATTTTCCAAATTGAGTTACACCTTTCATCAGTGATACCTAGATTAAAACATGATCTCCAACTGAGAACTCTAAGTCTTTTCGTCTTTTCATCTTTTATCAAAATGGCTCTTCTGCCTAGACTGATCTTCCTTCATTCTAGCTCGAATTAACTTAATCTTTTTTACAGCTTCCCTAACCAAATCTGGACCAAGAACTAACATATCCCCGGTCTCTAACAAAAAAACTGGAGATTTGCATGGCCTTCCATACAAAGCTTCAAACGGTGCCATCCCTATACTAGCCTAAATCTCTTGTTATACGAAAACTCGACAAAGTGTAGATGGTCTTTCCATGATCCTCCAAAATCTAGCACACAAGCCTTAACAAATTTTCTAAGACTTTGTTTACTGTTTACGTTTTCCAATCTATCTGCGGATGGTAAGTGGTATTCATCTTGAGCATAGTACCTAAAGTAACATGTAGACTCTTCCAGAACTCGCTAGCGAACAAAGAATTCTGTCACTTGCTATACCACTAAGAATTCCATAAATTCTTAATACATTCTTCATGAATAACTTAGCTAAAAAATGTGTCATCCTGGCTGACTTAACTAGAATGAAATGGGCACTCTTGGTCAACCTGTCCACTATAACTCATATACTTTCATTTCCACTACTTGACCAAGGCAACCCGTCAATAAAATCCACCGAGACAGAATCCCATTTTCAAACTGGAACATCAAAACACTAAAGTTACCCACTTGGTTTCTGATGTTCGACCTTTACTGGTTGATAGTTTAAACGCTATTACATCCATAAGCCTACATCTCCCTTCATACCTTCCCAGAAGAAACTTCTTTTCATATCTTTATACATCTTAGTCCCCCCCGATGAGTAGTGAACTTCGAACGATGGCATTATTCTAGAACTTCCTTCCTAATGTTTCCCACATTTGGAACACATAATCATCCTTTCTTCCATAACCACCCATTACGGTCAAGACCGAAACCTCTCAAGTCATCGCTCTCTGTTCCTCCTTCTGCTTAGAAGCAATCTTTTCGATCATCACCAGTCGAACTTATAAACATGACAACATTACAGTTTCCTTACTAGATTTAGCTTCAGATCTCCACTGTATCCTGCATGTGGTCAATGCCTCTAAATCTTTCCACTTGGCTATCATTTCAAATACTGCATTCTGATGTTTTCTGCTAAGTGTATCTACAACTTTGTTTCCTTTTCCTGGTGTGTACCCAATACCAAAGTCATAAGTGGCTAAAAACTCTAACCACCACTGCTGTCTCGTATTCAACTCCTTTTGAGAGAATAAATAATTTAGCGACTTAATGATCCGTATACAATTCAATTCTTTCTCCCAACGGGTAATGTCTCCACACCTTTAATGCAAAAACAACTGCAGCTAACTCCAAATCGTGCGTTGGATATCTAACCTCATGTGGTTTAAGCTTTTGAGATGCATAGGCAATCACTTTACCCCTTTGCAATAACACAACTCCTAATTCTATTCCACATGCATGCATGTACACCATTAAGTCCTGATTCCCTTTTGAAACAACTTACATAGGTGTATTAGTTAATAAGTGTCTCAACTTCTGGAATGCTTCCTCAGACTTATCAATCCAGAAAAACTTCACATCCTTCTACATTAGCTTAGTATTCCGGTTCTACTATCCATGAAAGTCCTTAATGAATTTTTGATAGTAATCAGCTAACCTAGGAAAACTCTTTATCTCAGTCATTGTCTTGGGTCTCTTCCAATTGTTCACTGCCTTAATCTTAGTCGGATCTAATAAAACCCTTTCTTTTAGACTACATGACCAAGAAACTTAACTTCTTTCTTCCAAAAATGAAACTTCAAAATTTTTGACTTCATGCTGCCTCAACGTCTCGAGCACCACTCTAAGATGAACTTCATGCTCTCTTTCATCCTTAGAATATATTAGGATATCATCTATGAATACCAACACTAACCTATCTAAGTGTTCTTGGAAAATTTGGTTCATCAAATATACAAAGAATGCTGATACATTTGTTAGTACGAATAAGATTACTAACCATTCGTACGATCCATATGTGTTCCTAAATGTCGTCAAAGGAATACTATCCTTTACCACTCTAAGCTAATGGAATCCTATCGTCAAATATAATTAGAAAAATACTTTGGCTCCACTCAATTGGTCGAACAAATCGTCAATTCTAGGTAATAAATATCGATTCTTTATCGTCTTCTTTGTAAACACTATGAGTGCTCCCTAAGTGAACTACTTGGCCTGATAAAATTGTTGTCTTCCAAATCCACCAACTACGTCTTTAACTCCATCATCTCGGTAGGTGTCATTCTACTTGACGGTCTACTCACTGGTTATGTTCCTGGTACCAAATCTATGCGAAACTCAATAGCTCGTTTCAGTGGCGATCCTACTATAGTTTCAAAGACATCTACGAATTCTCTTACAACGAGAATTTCAACTTGTCTTCTACCTCCACAAGACCCAATAAAGAATTGGTCTAAAAACTAAGGTTTTCTATGGAGTATATTATCCGATCACTACAGTTATGGTGTCTATGTGATATTTTCCTATCATGGAAAAATATCTAGCATCGTATTTACTTAGTCACTCCATACCCAAAATAATTCTGAACCCTATGAAATCAATTACGTGCAAACTGCAAACAAATGTATGCTATAACAATTCAAACTCTAAATGGTCACATCTTATCCTAAGAGTCGCATAACCTCCCTATCGGATTTGCAACCCTTAAGGAAGTAACCACGTATGAAGGTTCTTGGTTAAGCTTATCTATCAAACAACGAGATATAAAATAATTTGATGCACCATTATCAAATAGAACCATTACTTATACACCATGAATCAAAAGTGTTAACAAGAAAACTTGTCAACACCTCAAAACGGAGTTAGAAGCATAAGTGGTTCCTTCGAAACCTTCTTTCGAACAAGTGAATGTCGCTCACACTCTTTGGGTAAGTAAAGATAGTTGAAAGCACTTACATAATACCTTTCATCAAGGTTAAAGGGCTAATATTCTCTTTAGAATTAACCTTCAAACTAATTGGATTGGTTTAGAAATCTTTTGAGACCTACCTTTCGAATTAGATGAGATATTCCAAAGGCTGGCTCTAATGACTCAGGGGTATGGCTTGGGTGGAAAGGTATCAACCCTGTCGAAAGCTAGTCTTTTAGATGGCTTTGGTTATGCTCTATATGTTTGAGTAGATAGGTTGAATTGAAGAATCGACACACCCAAAAGGCAAGCATTTGATAAGTAGTGGTTTAGAGCTAAGTTCTTGAGAGTGTTAGTAAGGTGAGGAGTTTCCATGTCGTCGAAAGCTATCTTTTTGATTGAGTTGACACTGTGAAAAATGCGGATTACGGATCTTAAGGCTAGGATTGACACTAGAGGAGGGTGAATAGTGTTAATAAAGAATTACTAAATCTTTTTCAGTTTATGTTAATTTAGACACCGATGTATGCAATATACAGACACAGGTATGATCAAAGAAACAAACACAGATGCAGAAATAAAATAAAAGCAGTAAAGGAAGGAACACACCGGATTTTATACTGGTTCGGAGTTACCCTACATCCAGTCCAGCAACAAAAGTACGGATTTCCTTTCAAAAGCAATTGTACAATTACTCCCTCGGTTTCAAGGCTACGAGGTACACCCTCCAGAATTTCTATCCTCTGGGTAGAGATACTTGATTTCCTGGCCATAAGTTTACCCAATTGATTTACCAAGGCTACAATCACACCTTTTCTCTCTTGATTGATTTCCAAGGCTACAATCAAACCTTTTCTTGCTTAATAGATTACAAAGAAGTCTATAACTCTGAATAGCACTAAGGACCTTGTAGAGATAGTGATAGAGAATCAAACCAGAAGTAATCGAGTTTGATTCAATGTTGATTTTATTAAGCAATGTGGAAGAAGAAGAGGAGTGAAAAACTAGAAAATCTGATATAAAATTCGTTGAAACTAAGCCCTATTTATAGAAGAACAATAGCCATGTCCATTCATGAAGAGTTATGGCGAATAGACACTTGTTTTGAAATTTAAATTTTGAACTCAACTGACACCATGTCGACATGGGGTACTTGGGCATGTCGACATCCCAAAGCAATTTTTAGTGATTTGATTTTGTTTGAAAATAACCTTTATCTTATATTAAAACTATTTTAAACTTTTACAAATATACTTGACTATAGTTAAAATTCATAAGTAAATATAGATAATAATATATATATATTTTAACTAAATTTTATATTGAAATCTAAGTATAAAAGTTAAATATATAATTTAAAAAGATAGTTTAAAATCAGGAGTAATTTGACTTTGAAATTAAAGATAATTTTGAGGCTAAAATTATTTAAAATCAGGATAGAGAGTTTTGAGGTTTTTTAAAAGGAAAGTTTTGAAATCATTTTGAAAACAAGACAATTTTGTAAAATCATTTGAATTAAAATTAGTGGATACAAAACAATGTTCCACTAGATTTTCGTAGGTTCCATCCTACTTAGGGTTCCGTCCCTTTAACAGGCTCGAAGTGGATTCCATTCCACGAATAAATTGGATTTTAAGATGCCAGTGCTTTTCTATGAGTTTTAACAAAAATTCCTAATAAAAATACTTATGCTTGAAATCTTGAACTCTTGATACTCATGAGTCTTCTATCTCGATATCTTGAATCTCTATATTGTATAGTCTTCATTCTTGGTACATGCATGGTTAAAGCCTACATATACGTATATATCTAAACTTATAATGTAGGTATTTATATTTTATAATCTATTTTAAGGTTGTTGTCATCAAAACCATCATCTCACGGACTAACAATCTCCCCCTTTTGATGATGACAACCTTTGTTTATAAAATATTACTTGTATCTTAAGAACTCCCTCTAAAACTAATAGCTCCCCCTTAATCTATGCCTAACTACCTTTTTTTATATTTCTCCCCCTTTGTCATCAACAAAAACTAACTCTAAACTATATAACTCCCCCTTAATCTAATACTATATGACATGTGATTATAATGATAGTTTTATCATAAATAATCAACACTTAACTCTAAAAACTAAAACTTAATCATAAGTTACTAACTATCCTAACTAAGAATTCTATGATAATACTTATAATAGTTAGAAATCAAATATAAGAACTTAAATTATTATTAAGTATATTTCAACACACTCATCAAAACCAATCATGTCAGACAAGTCAAACAAATCAATCAAGTCAAACAAGTCATCAAGTCAATCAAATCAAACAAGTCAATCAAGTCAAACAAGTCAAACAAGTCCATCAAGTTAATCAAAACATACCAAACACATCAAAAACTAATAATCCTATATTATAATACAATACCACAACTCCTCCTAAGTAAAATACACTTATGTAGTTTGTAATGCGGTACGAAATGTATGACATATGCAATGTAACAGGAGATAATATGCAAAATAAGGTGCAACTTGTGATGCAAATGATTATGATATGCATTGTAATTTATAATGTAATATGAATTGAAATGTGATATGAAATAGGATGCATAATGATATGTAATAAAATGACAGTAAAGTAAAATAATTTGCAGAATGATATGATATATATACTATGGTAAGAGATATTCAGACTATAAGATAAACATGAGTTATAAGTAATATCTAATTGGCAAGCATATATATATATATGTGTGTGTGTGTGTGTGTGTGTGTGTGTCTATATATGTATGTATACATATATCAAACTATTTATTATACTTCAACCATACAAAGGTAAAACACACCAATTACTAGACTTAAGTTAAGGAAACTAATGAATGGGACTGAAAGAGTTGTAAAGAAAGGAGTTTAAAGGTAATAAATGAAATTTAAATTATAACGCATTTATGAAAGGTAGTAATCAAACTCAATATAAAAATTAAATTGCTAAGAAATATGGACCTAAACTATATATATACACACACATATATATATATATGATCAAATATATTTTTATAAAAATTAATAGCCTGCTTATTTAATTTAAAATAATTATTTTAACTTGATTGTTTTTTTTAAGAATCCAAACTTCCATGTTTATAAAATACTTAACTTACTAACTAAAACCTTTATATTAAATTTTTATTGATTAATATATTTAGAAACATGTTTAAACATCTTTTAAATTTACAAAATATCATAATGAAATAAAATAATAAAGCTTGAAAAACTAAAATAAACATGTGTTATATTAAAGCCTCTTACTTTAAAAAAATTTAATTAATTACAAAACAAAAAAAATTAAACTTGAAATTAATTTTTTTTAATATAAGTTAGAAAATAATTTCAAAAAAGAATAGTGAAAAATACTTAATTTAAATGTTATTTTTACATAATTTAAAGACTCAAACAGAAAAGACAGCATTTACAAAATGCTATAAAAAGTTTTTGCAATAAAATATATTTGAAACTTTATAAAACTAAAACTGTAGCTTTTACCAAATGCTGTGTAAAGTTTCTGAAACTCTACAGTGTTTCAAAGTACAGAAATGCTATAAAAACGAACTTGTAGTACTTACAAAACATTACAGAAGAAAATAAGCATTTTAGAAATGCTATTTAAAATTCCGGTCATGTAAGTGGTAAAAACTTATTAATTGAAAAAATATATAAAAAGAACCTTATTCTAACATTCTAAATTCGTTATATTAATTTCTTAAAGATATAAAATTAGTATCTTAAAAGAAATAGAGTATGAGAAGTAAAAATAACATTTGAAAAGTTGAAATCATGAATGAAGGTATGCTTTTCTACTTAGTATAGTTGTAATAAATTAGTTGTAGATTTTATTTGAAAGAAAACACATTTTAAAAGACCTTTTTAAAAAAAACTAGACTTGTATATCGATATTTATACTATGGTGTGTCGATATATGGACCAAAATATCAAAACTTATAAAAGAGATAAATTTCTATACCTAACTAAATGCATAGATATATATTCCTAAATGCAACAATAGAGATGAAATAATAGTAAAGCATACCATTTTTGCAATCCATCTTTCTAACTTTGTTGTTCTTTCATTGTCGTGAGTCACACATTTATATCATTTAGAATTTGATGACATGATCTGCTCTATTGCGACGGGCTTATTTTTCTGATCATCGTAGTATATTCATTTGCTGAATTTGGAGACCATATGAGAAAGATATAGATGATTTAGTAGATCGACCAACTTGGCGCCAAAACTTTGAATTTGAATTTTGAATGAATGGACACTTCAACCACTATAAATAGGCCCAATGGTCACCATTTTCATCATAATTTCTCTTCTTCTTCCCTTTTTCTATATACTATCAAACTTTTAGAGGGCATATCTCCTTCGTCTCTTAACAGAATTGGATGAAACCAGCGGAAAATCGAAGAGGAAGGAAAGGGCTACAATCTAGTAATAGTTTGGTGTCGAATTTGGACGGTATTATGATGCAACAAACCGAACAGTAGAAGAAATGTAGAAGATCCCGTACACAGTTTTTCAGTTTTGGATAGCCAACTTCATACTGTCATATTTCACTCAATTTTGATCGGAATTTGATGATCCACCCATCAAAATGACCGGGAGAACAAGAACTACAATTTGGAAAAGGAGTGGGAAAAAAATACTCAAATCTATGGATGAAATTTGAAGAATACCTTCGATAGTTTTGCCTTCTTTTTCTCTTTGTTTACCAAAACTTCATTTGACCACAACTTGGTCATTTCTTGACGGATTCGCACGAAACCAGTGGCATTGCGAAGAAAATAAAGAGAAGTACAATATCAAATCAAGTTGTAGATGAGAACCAAAAATTTTGAATTGATCTGGTACCCATTTCTTTATTGATTTCCATTATATATCCATTTGTTCTTCTTGATCGATAAATGATTATCTGGTATCTTTTAACCAACAGTCATTAGACATACCTCTTCTCCTGTAAAACAACATAACCTTTTAAAGAATCAAGTGGATTTTCAAAATAATTAAATATAGTTTTAAACAAAAATATCATGATGATTCTATGATATATTCATATGAAAATAGTGTTAATAAAATCCTGAAAAATAGCCATTTTAAAAACTTTTTCAAAATTCAGATTGTGAAAACTTTGAAAACCTTGCTCTGATACCAATTATGAAAAATGCGGATTACAGATCTTAAGGCTAGGATTAACACTAGAGGGGGTGAATAGTGTGAATAAAGAATTACTAAATATTTTTCAGTTTATGTTAATTTAGACACCGATGTATGCAATATACAGACACAAATATGATCACAGAAACAAACACAGATGTAGAAATATAATAAAAGCAGTAAAGGAAGGAACACACCGGATTTTATACTGGTTTGGAGTTACCCTACATCCAGTCCCACAACACAAGTACAGATTTCCTTTCGAAAGCAATTGTACAATTACACCATTGGTTTCAAGGCTACAAGGTACACCCTCCAGAATTTCTATCCTCTAGATAGAGATACTTGATTTCCGGGCCACAAGTTTACCCAATTGATTTACCAAGGTTACAATCACACCTTTTCTCTCTTGATTGATTTCCAAGACTACAATCACACCTTTTCTCGCTTAATAGATTACAAAGAAGTCTATAACTCTGAATAGCACAGAGAACCTTGTAGAGATAGTGATAGAGAATCAAACTAGAAGTAATCGAGTTTGATTCAATGTTGATTTTGGTAGAGTAATGGCAAGAATATGTATTAAGAAATGTGGAAGAAGAAGAGGAGTGAAAAACCAGAAAATCTGATATAAAATTCGTTGAAGCTAACCCCTATTTGTAGAAGAACAACAACCATGTCCATTCATGAAGAGTTATGGCGAATAGACACTTCTTTTGAAATTTAAATTTTGAACTCAACTGACACCATGTCGACATGGGGTACTTGAGCATGTCGACATCCCAAAGCAATTTTTGGTGATTTGATTTTCTTTGAAAATAACCTTTATCTTATATTAAAACTATTTTAAACTTTACAAATATACTTGACTATAGTTAAAATTCATAAGTAAATATAGAGAATAATATATATAGATTTCAACTATAATTTTATATTTAAATCTAAGTATAAAAGTTAAATATATAATTTAAAAAGATAGTTTAAAATCAGGAGTAATTTGACTTTGAAATTAAAGATAATTTTGAGGCTAAAATTATTTAAAATCAGGATAGAGAGTTCTGATGTTTTTTAAAAGGAAAGTTTTGAAATCATTTTGAAAACAAGATAATTTTGTAAAATCATTTTAATTAAAATTAGTAGATACAAAACAATGTTCCACTAGATTTTCGTAGGTTCCATCCTACTTAGGGTTCCATCCCTTTAACAGGCTCGAAGTGGATTCCATTCCATGAATAAATTGGATTTTAAGATGCTGGTGCTTTTCTATGAGTTTTAACAAAAATTCCTAATAAAAATACTTATGCTTGAAATCTTAAACTCTTGATAATCTTGATACTCATGAGTCTTCTATCTCGATATCTTAAATCTCTATACTGTACAGTCTTCATTCTTGGTACCTGCATAGTTAAATCCTGCATATACATATATATATATATCTAAACTTATAATGTCAGCATTTATATTTTATAATATATTCTAAGGTTGTTGTCATCAAATCCATCATCTCACGGACTAACAGACACAAGAAGCGCACAATTGAATCCAATGAATGCCTCAGAACAATTACATAATCAAATTATCACAATCTCTCTTTTTATTATACCGAAGATGTACAAATTGACTAAATCCTTAATTTTATTCAGGAATCAGGGTTTATGAAGTTATAGAAAATACAAGCGAGAAGTGAAAGAAATCAAATCCTTAAAATAGACCCTTAGGGTTTTATTTATCGGTGTGGGTCACCGCCTTTCGACCCATTGCTTTCAACACGGACGAAAGGTTTGCTTCCCCTCATTTGTGCGCCTCACTTGAATCATAGTTTTAGACTTAGTCGAAAGGATTATATGGCCACCCTTCCACTGTGTTGAAGATTAGGCTTCCTTATTTTTGGCATTATTCCTTCCAATTCTGTCGGAAGGTACATTGCTTGATTACTTCTAAACTCGTCGAAAGGTATTGCTTGATAGCTTTCGTTGTCATCGAAAGGTATATTGCTCAATCACTTTCGACTCCATTGAAAGGTGTATAGATGTGCTTTCCAACTAGCTGCTTATGTGTTATATAAGTTAGCATCGGTGTTTGCTTTAAGGCTATTGAAACATGTACTTTATGGGTCTTGAACGAGTCAAAACATCGTAAAAGATTTGCTGCAGAAGTTTCCATTCGAAGGCATCTTCCTTGGCTAGTGTCGAATCTCGACCTTTGGTGTTATCAGATATATAATCTTTCCTTTATAGGTGAGGATTGTTCTTACCGATTTAAAAGGATAACATATGCTTTTGAAAGGGTTATTTTGTTGAATGTTCTTTTGATGAATATAGATGAAGACAAAACCAATCGTTTCGAATGGTTTAGCACATATGTAGAAAGTATGCTACTCATTGCCTTCAAAAGGTGGCTTTCGACCATGTCGGAAGCACTTTGCTTATCCAAAATATTGCTGAAGTATCCTTTTAGCCTCTTCACAAGATTTTGCTGGTGCTACTATCTTCTTGTCGAAAACCTTATCCAATGTTTACAGAATCCACTCTAATGCCTTTTGATCCTCATCAATGCTCTTGCTCCTTCTTCATACTATCACTCTTGAAAATCTTTTTTGGGTAACATTTGCCCACCCCCCCCCCCCCAGTATGAAAGAATTTTTTGTACTTTAGGACAAAAATTCCAAAAGGATTTATCTCTTTATTTCCTGTGAAACTTTTAATAACTTCTATTAGGATCATAGCCTTGTTATGAGTCTTTAATGGGTAACTTTAAAATTATGAAGTTGATGTTCAAGATACTATTTGATAATAGATAAAGTATTCTGAATAATACATGATCGAACCTTTTTTATTATAAATATTAGAAATGTGGAGCAATATCAGCTGGTCAGCAGATGTTGGCTTAAATAAGTGAACCTTTCAAGGAAGCTATTACTCACTCCAAATCCTTGTAACATCCCATCTTCTGAGGCCCAAAACTAACCGCTACTGATGCTGCAGTCATCCGTAGTTGTTATTTCTTGGTGATCGAATGCGGCATAGTTAATATTGATATACAGGAACGCAAGAATATGAAAAATTTTGAACTTCAACAAAAAAGAATTTCTCATTTCTTATTAATAATATTCAAATTTACTTACATAATCCAAGACGTTAACCACGTTCATGTCACATATACATGTACAAAATATGATAACAGCGACATATGAAGATGTCCCCTTATGATGATCAGAGAACTAATAATATGAACTTTACAGTTCTTATTACATCATAGCAGAATACACAAAATAGCTCCTATATAGCTAACGTTGCCTCCTGCACATCTCAAGAAGTTTATTCGTCCAAAGACCTAAAAGTCTCCCACTCTTAGACTAAATTTTTTTTTTTGAGTACCCGAGAGTTTATGGAGAAACACAAACTTCTAGTTAGACAATAAGTCTTGTGTGAATAAACCACTATCATCTTTTATCATAAATAGATATCTTATAAGACCACGCCGCTTTGCAGAATGGGTTTTCCCTCACTAGTACACAAAAAAACATGCGGATCGTTTATTATGCCCCTGCACCCAAAATGATTACTCTTAACATAATATGAAATAAAGTCGTAAATCATGTATTGGATATCCCATCCACCATTTATTAGATATCCTTTCTAAAACCAAGATTTCCCATCTAAAATCAATTTATTAGAGTTCCCCTCTAAAATCTTTAAATTAACCATCTGTCATAATTTAATAGGACTATCCATCGTAAATCCATTTAAAATAAATGCGGATTATCCATCATACATTGTTTTATAAAAGATGGTGTGGGCTATCCACTGCATGCTACATAGTTTTCCTAGGATGACTATGAACCCTTGGGTGCCAAATCCCAAGGCTAGCCACCTCTAGCAAAACATTCTTTACTTTAGAAATTTGATCTGGGCCCTGCACCACACATTCCATGGTTTTCTAGGTTAACAAAGAACCCATCACTTGGCCAATTAAAGCATCATGATCCCCATGATTATTTATAAAAATTCGTGATCCCTATGATTACTTATTTTCCCCAGGTATACCATCTGTTTAAACTATTCCCATCGGTAGCCCCAATTAGGTTAAATTAAATAAAAACACATTGATAAACTCAATGTATAATTTCGAAAGCATATCTCTGTTTGTAACTTCAAACTATGTATTGAAAACATTAAACCCACGTCGGTGTCACCATGGTTTATTAACATTCATTTTATATAAGGATCCCCCTTACAAATTCAACAAAGATAAGTATTTTGTGCTATAACCCTTCGAAGTAACCTTGACTTATCAAAGTTTTACTTAAGAAAAATGGCTAAAAAAAGCCCTTTAAAACCCTTCAAATATAGTCCCATTCGAATGCAAATAAACCTCCAAAGTAAGCCCCTTTGGAAACCTTTCTTTTGAAAGCATCATAAAATCATACCTTTGGACCTTGTCAAAAGGTTTCTTTTCGACCTAGTCGAAAGGTTCTACCTTTCGACCTTATCGAAAGCCTGGGGTATCCCCCCTTATAAAACATTTATAAACCTTTCGAAAGCAATTAAACTCCAAACCTTTCAAAATCAAAACCTTTCAAAGTTAAACATTTCAAAATCAAACCTTTTGAAATCAAAACCTTTCAAAATAAAAACCTTTTGAAATCAAACCTTTTAAAACCATTCAAAAACAATGAAGTGTTGGTGTTGGAACCAACCCCTTCAAAAGTATACTTCCGACCTTGTTGAAAGGTTTACCCTTCGACTTTGTCAAATGGTGTTAAAACTTTTACTTTAAAAACAATGGGAAGGTCCCCTTTCCCTTTGACTTTGTCGAAGGGTATATAAAAACTTTATGGAAAGCATTTAAAGCATTAACTCTTGAAGGTTTTGGCTTTTGAAGATCCCCTTCGTGGCCCCTCCTTGAGTATATAAAACTTAGTCCTTTTATAAAAATTTATAGAATCGAAGGATCCCCGTTCAACTCAGCTGAATGCAAGTTTTATTTCCATTTGAAAGAAAAGGAAGAAGCTTCCTAACCCTACACCCCTCTTCCCTTCGTCACCATGCCTAACCTCCAACTTTGATGAAGGGATAAAAGTTGCTTTTAGAGTCGAAGGGAACATCTGGGCCTACTGAAGTGATGTTTCATCTTGCTTGTATAATTGTGATTGGTCAAGGGGCTTACACATTCAAACAGTAAAAAGTGTACAAAAGTCAACATTTTTCTCAAAACACTACACTTCTTTCCCAAATCAAATTTTGAAACAAAAATCACTTCGACTTTGACCAAGGCGGAAGCAATATTGTAGTTTAGCCCTTAGGCTTAATTAATTTAATCACCTTAGGTAACCATTAAGGAAAAATTCCTAAAAATCACCAAAAATATTATAAATCATATACTTCAACATATTTAAATTTCAAAGCATATGTAGATTAAAACAACTCGTAATTTAACCAAAATCGAATAAAATGTGCTAGTTAGCCCGTTAACATTTTAAAACACCTAAGTATTATCCAAATAAAGGTTTAAATGGTTATATCCTAACCAAAATCACAACTATGAATTGGGTATAACCTATAATCGATCCAAACACCGAAAATGAGATGATAAACATGATTATTCACCTTGATTAGTTGAGTAAAGAATGAGACAATTTCTTAGCTTTATCTTCAATTTATTGCTCTTCCTAGAGCTTTTAATGGCCGGCCGAAAGTTAGTGAGGAGTTAAACAAAAGAGTGAAATTTTATTAAAGTGGAGGAAGAGATTTATACTAAGAAACGTATCCCCATTTCTAAGTTTACCACTTAGGGAAATTCCTCCTTCTTAATTTAGTTAAGTCTTATTTTAGTTCATTCATTAAGACATGGCCATTGGATTTATTAATCTCATATCTCTAATTATTCACGTTATTCTATTTAATTTATCCAATTAAATACTCCCCCTTAAAGAATTTCGTCTCGAAATCTCAGTAAGGACTCAACAACAAGCATATAGCCCATGCAAGAAAAGCTAGTATAACCTACTAGCCAAATTCTATATAAACCCTATTTAGAACTTACCATTTAAAACAGCCTAGGAAAAGTAGCCCTAATCCCCTCTTTTGTCTCCCAATTACAGTCCTTCACGTTGTCGCTCCACTGAACTTTCATCAACCTGACTGTCTTGTTCCTTAACCTCTTCTCATCTTTTTTCGAGACACGAAATGGTTGCCTCACAAAAATCATATTCGATTCCACCACTAAGTCCTCCAGTGCTGTCGGAGCGGTAGTAGTTTCTGGAACATGAACACATTTCCTAAGATCAGAAACATAAAACACATTGTGGGCCCCGACCATATTGCTCAGAAGTCAACTCAGTATGCGAGTCTCCCAATCCTCTCCGATATAGGAAATGGTCCAACATATCTCAGTGTTAACTTCCCAATCTTGCTAAACCGAACCGCACCATTCATCGACAATATCTTGATGAAAACTCTATCTCCAACTAAGAACTCTAGGTATTTACGTGTTTTGTCTATGTAACTCTTCTACCTAGACCGAGCTTCCTTCATTCTTTTCCATATAGACTCGATCTTTTCCATCACCTCTCTCACCAAATCTGGACCAATGACCAATCTGTCTTCGGTCTCTAACCAACATAGTGGTGATTTTCATGACCTTCTATACAAGGCTTCAAAAGGCGCCATTCCTACGGTAGTTTGATAACTATTATTATAGGGAAACTTCACTAAGTGCAAGTGAGTTTCCTAAGAACCACTAAAATCCCGCACACAAGCCCTCAACAATCTTCTAGCACCTTGTTGACTCTCTTTGTCTGGCCATCTGTCTGAGGATGATATGCGGTACTCATCTTGAGCCTAGTACCTAACACTCTGCAGGCTCTCCAGAACCCACTAGTAAACAAAGCATCTCTATAACTAACGATAAGGAATTCCATGCAGTCTAGCGATGTTCTTTATGAACAACTTAGCCAAAACAGGTGTCGTCCTGGTTGATCTTATTGGAATGAAATGGGAACTCTTGGTCAACTGTCCACTATAACCCATATACTTTCATTACTTCGATTTGACCTTGGAAACCCGTTAATAAAATCCATGGATATTGAGTCTTACTTCCAAACTGGAACATCCAAAGGCTGAAGCAAACCACTTGGCTTCTGATGTTTGGCTTTAATTTGCTGATAGTTCAAACACTATTTTACCCATAAGCCATGTAACAACCCGCATATTTTACGATTGAGTATTTAAATATTTTATTTAAATATTTCATCGTTAATCGGATTTAGTCCGAAAAGTTACCTTTTGCATACGGTCGAATTAGGACTCGGGACCACGTCCATTGAGTTCAAAACGCCGTTTGCGATCTTTTTGAGTATAAACTTTGATATGTTTGGAGTTAGTGGAATTTTGCCACTTTTCACTTAGGGCTTTGGTTTGGGTTGAGCCCATTTACCCCACTTATTAGCTCAGTCCCAACCCTCTCCTCTTCATTACTTCATTTACAATTCCTAACATTCAAGCTTCAATGAAAATTGAGAGTGGAATGGGAAATTAAAATTCAAAACCCTAGTTCAATTGCGAATCCAACACTAACTCCAAATCCAAAGAGAAGCTATTAGTAAGCATCATCTTCTTCTTCTCCAACTCATTCTCCCTTCAATTTCAGAAAATTCCTAAACCTAATTTGGGAAATATTTCTCTTTTAAGCTTAGATTCATGCTTCTTGTGTTGAGATTGAAGTGTGGTTGATTCTTCCTTTGCTTTCAAGCTTCTCCTTCCTTATTTTTGTGAAAAGGTGAGATTTTTATATCACATCTAAGTCTATGATTATATTTCATCGTTAGGTATGAATTCCTAACTCTTATTCATATGCATTTGATTTTGGCTTGGATTGATTTGGTAGATATTCCAACTTTTGGTGTTTTGAAAGCAAAATCTGTGAAAATCCTTTTATGGATGTTTGAACATGTTTTTGGTGGTGAATAGAGAGTCAATGGTGCTGGGTTATCGTTTGGCAAAAGCCCCTTATGTCCATTGCTCGACCGGTTGCAAATAGGGTGAGTTTGCTCCTCCATTTGATAGGCTGGAAAACCTTTCCAGCTACAGCCAGTCGACTGGCCCCTGCAGTCAGTCGACTGACTGCAGAGGTGGAAAACTCTCTGGTTATGGTTCAGTCGACTGACTGCAGAGGACCAGTCGACTGACCTGCTCCTAATTGCCTATTATGCCTATTTTGTTTATGATTCCAATTTTTATCGATTCGTTTTGATTCCTAGATGATGCTATCAATTATTCGACTTTGATGACTTCTAATATGGGATTTTTGGAAATATCCATTTTGATGGATTTGATATCGATTTCTTTGGAATTTATTCACATCTCCGTATGTGAATTTTAGCGATTGATTGTTTCTACAATCATTTTTTTGTGCTTTGTCACTTTAAAAATATAAAGGTTTCAGTACTAGTAGTAAATATCAAAACTCTTCCATTAAAACGATTTCAACACTATTTTATTACAAAACTCGTTTCTTTAACCGTTTTTCAATCTACTAGCATATACAAATCTTTACCTCACTCGTATGAGAAATCTAATTAAACGGCTTAGTAAAACAAGTGGTATGAAACGCTTGCGTTTACTTCGCCGGTTAATTCTTAGACTTGTTCGATTGAATCTCTTGTGACAATTTTCGAGTGGAGATCTACAATTTGTTCGTAAATATTTAAGTTAAGCTAGTGGTTATGGGACATGAAGCTAAGCTCATATATTTGCTATCTTAGTGTAATTGACACTTCTTGATGATCGATGATGATCATTTTGTGATTTAGACTAGCAATGTGCGATGTCTCTTTGTCTACGAGGGAGACTAAACCCCGTTTGTGTGATGTTTCGACTCACATATGTGGGGTAGCGCCCCACGGTCTTCGGGCCATCCTTGTGGAGCTTTGGCTCAAAAATTAATGTTTAGCTACCATGAGATAGCGTCTCGTTTTGTGATACACGTGTTGGTGAGTTTTCATACTCCCGTTTTGTGATAGGCCTCCCCCTTTTTGTGATTTCTGGATTTTCATTGATGATTTCTAAAATTTTGTGTTTCACCAATTTTCGTGATTTCCATTGATATGTGTTATCAATATTTGTGCATTGGTGAATTTGTGTGTTATTTACTTTTGTGATTGGCATTGATATTATTGTCAATATTCATGGTTTTGGTGAATAAAGATATTGTGTATGACATTCCTTTTGATCTTTGAGAAGATTCTAGTGATATTGATTAATCTTTTGTTGATTTTTAATTACATACTTATCACAGTATGGCTTTGTGGTTGTCATATGTTTATGTCATACCTCTTATCCTATATCATTTTATCTGATATTTATAGCTAGACTGATCCGTTTATTATTTTCTTATTAAATAATACCCGGGTCAGACCGAGATGTTACAGGTGCTTCTGCTTGACTTCACACCTGGGATTATCACCCTGACTTTTGGCTAACTACTTCGATTAGTAGTTTTTGCTGTATACATTTGAGATATAGACTCATTGATGTATCCATATTCTTTTGTCTAGCACTTTTAGTTATTCTTTTGTGATATTGTGGATCTTGTTTGACCACTACTCTGATGTACGCTTTCCTGTGTAATATTCATATCTATTTCCTCCTTTGTGATATGGATGTCTATGACTGATTTGTGTTATGCTTATTTCTATATTTGTTTCTGAAGACATTATAGCCACTGTGTAGTAGCTTTGAGTTTGTATCGGTATGTCGGATTTCCTCCTGAAACCAAATGCATGTTGTACTTTGACATATCGGTGCTCGCACAAAGCAATTACATGTATGGTCGCTCCTCAACAACCTTATTCTCCACGCTAGTTGACGGCATTGCCCCGTAGTGTCCTTGGCTAGCATGGGTATAGAGGTGGGGCGTCACAGCTTGGTATCAGAGCTAATCTTCGGAACAATGTAGAATAATTTAACAAGGATCATCGTCCTAAGTCCATCTTAGGAGTCGTGCCTTAGGATTTTATTCGGGCCTTCGAACCGTCCTATCCTATTTTCTTTTGTGAATCCTTGTTTTATCAATCATTATTGTTTGATATTCATTTTGTGAGTAACCTTTTTCTTCTTCTTTCTTTCTTTCTTAAAGAAGAGAAATGGTTAGACCTGGTCGTCCCAGCGCCGGTCAATCTAGTGCTACTCCCCAAGATGGAGTATTTATGTCTGCCCAGCAGCTTCTTGATCCAGTAAAGAATGCTCAAGCAGCCGGTTCTAATGCGAAACCTACTCACCCTAAGTCTGGATTTGCACGTTTGTGCAACGATTATACCAATTTGGGTGGGAAGCCATTCAAAGGATCTGAAACTATTATTGAAGTCCAGGCTTGGCTGAGATCGTGCGATCGAATCTTTTCTCGCATGAATCTTATTGATCTTCACCGTGTTCAGGTGGCCTCTAGTATGCTCCAAGAAAGAGCATTAGATTGGTATGAGCTTCTGATTTCTGAAATAAATGAAGCGGATCTTACTTGGGAGAAATTCCGAGAATGCTTCGAATTAAAATTTGTGTCAGAAGCTGAGAAGGTGACTTTGGCTCGTTGTTTCATAGACCTTGTTCAAGGTGAATCTTCCTGACGGACTATGTAGCATCATTCGAGTCACTTTCTAAATATGGGGTTGAATACATAAACACCCCATTGAAGAAGAACCAAAGATTTGTCTATGGCTTGAATAAAAATCTTAAGAAGCCATTACTTCTAAAGTTAGAAGTTTCTTTTGATCAACTCATTGATATCGCTCTTCGACTTGACGAGGCTGATAGAGTAAGTGATGTTGAGGTTGGAAGTGCTAAACCGAACTTCACCAATAAGAAAAGGCCTAATAAATTCCGAGGTCCTTATCCCAACAATAAGAAAGGGAAGCAAGCCTCTCCGGCAATTAAGACTTCTACCTCAAGTAGTGGGCAATGCTACAATTGTGGTTCTAAGGACCATTGTGTGAACAAGTGTTCAAAGCCTCGTACTTGTCGCTATTGCAAAAGCCCGGATCATTATTTATCTTCTTGTCCCAAACTTCAAGATAGGAAGGAGGGAAAGCTTAATGTTGCTCAAGCCCCTGGCAACACATCTCGTGGTAAAGGTATTTCTCATTCTATCCTTGATGGCATTATTTTATTTCGTGATCATCCTATTCGAGTTCTTTTTGATACGGGTGCGTCCCATTCTTTTATATCAAAGGAACTTGTTGATACTTTTTCTTTGGATGTTTTGTGTTTAATGACTTCTTTGAGAATTGCGAATCCGGTTGGTGGATCTGCAATAATCAGTTTATTATGTAAAGATGTCGAGATTATTTTATGTGATTTTTCTTTCCGAGCAGATTTGCATGTTATGCGCTACTTAGGCTTTGGAATGATTTTGGGAATGGATTGGCTTAACCGCTATAAAGCCCAAATCCTATGTCCTGAGCGGACTATTTATCTTCGACATCCTCAATCTGTTAAGCAGATTTCTATTGATCTTAAATATTCGGATTCTAGCTTGGTTGCATCTTTATATTTCCTCATGATGACGATAATGATGATGAGGAAGATATTATTTCTCTTATTCACGTTGTTTGAGAATTTTCCGACATATTTGAGCCCATTTTAGGATTGCCACCTAAGCGAGCAATTGAGTTCAGAATTAATCTCATCCATGGAGCTCAACCTATCACCCGTCCTCCTTATCGTATGTCCAATAAAGAAAATGAGGAGATGCGCAAACAACTATCCGAATTGGAGATGAAGCAATTTATTCGCTCTAGTTCCTCGCCTTGGGGAGCTTCGGCTATTTTTGTGAAGAAATCCGATGGTATACTTAGGCTTTGCGTTGATTACCGCAAGCTTAATGATCTTACTATCAAGAATAAATATCCTTTACCTCGGATTGATGATCTATTCGATCAGCTTAGTGGTGCTAGAGTCTTTTCACAATTAGACTTAGCTACCAGTTTTCATCAGCTTCGTATTGCAGAGGATAGCATCCCTTTGACATCATTCCGTACTCGTTATGGATCTTATGAATGGCTTGTTATGCCATTTGGTTTAACGAATGCTCCGGCTTATTTCGTTGACCTTATGAATCGAGTTTTCAAAGATTTCCTCGATCGATTTGTTCTCATCTTCATTGATGATATTCTTGTGTATTCGAAAACCGAGGAGGAGCATGAAAAGCATCTTCGGATTGTGTTGGAAACTCTTAGGAGTAACCAATTAAAAGCAAAATTTTCTAAATGCCACTTTTGGCAATCTCGTGTGAAGTTTCTCGGTCATATTATTTCCGAATCCGGAATTTCCGTGGATCCTTCAAAGATTGAAGCGGTTCAAAATTGAAAGAGACCGGAGAGTGTGACGGAAATCCGTAGCTTCCTTGGATTGGCGGGCTATTATCGTCGTTTTATAAAAGACTTTTCAAAAATAGTCGTGCCTCTTACTAGCCTAACAAAGAAAGGTGTTAAATACATTTTGTCGGACAAATGTGAAGCTTCTTTTCAAAAGTTAAAAGAACTCCTTTGCAATGCTCCTATTCTTGTGACTCCCGAAGGAAATCAAGATTTTATTGTTTATACCGATGCTAGTCGCATTGGTTTGGGTGCCGTTCTTATGCAGAGGGAACGTGTTATTGCTTATGCTTCTAGACAATTAAAGCCGGCCGAGACTAGATATGCCACTCATGATTTAGAGCTCGCGGCTATTGTTTTCGCCCTTCGTATTTGGCGCCGTTATCTTTTGGGAGAGAAGTTTATTCTCTATACCGATCATAAATCTTTGAAGTATCTATTTTCTCAAAAGGAACTTAATTTGCGTCAACAACGTTGGCTCGAGTTCCTTGCATCTTATGATCTTGATATTCTTTATACTCCCGGAAAGGGAAATCGTGTTGCCGATGCCCTTGGTCGCAAGCAACAAGTGGTTGTTTCTATGATGATATCCGAATGGAATGATCTCGGAATTTTATCCACTTGTGAGATTCGAGATCGTGTTTTCGATTTATGTTCATCTCTTATCTTGTGTAGCCTTGAGGCTCATCCTTCTCTTTTAGACCGCGTTCTTGAAGCTCAAAAGCTAGATCCCGAATTGGCTCTTCTTGGCCGAAATCTTAGGGATAAAATTGATATTGAAGGTTTGAAAGACTTTGATATTGATTCTCGTGGCGGTATTCGAAAATTTGGTAGACTTATCGTGCCAAATATTAGTAATCTTCGTAAAGACATTTTAGAAGATTCTCGTCGTTCTAAATTTACCATTCATTTCGATAGTAGTAAAATGTACGCGGATATGAAGCGACTTTATTATTGGGAGGGATTGAAATATGATATTGCTAACTTTGTTAAATGTTGCATGACTTGCCAACTTGTTAAGGCCGAACATCAAAGGCCCGGTGGGTTATTGTAACCTTTAGAACTTCCAATTTGGAAGTGGGACCAAATCTCCATGGATTTTATAGACGGCCTTCCCCGTTCACGTTCGGGTCATGATAGCTTATGGGTGATAGTCGATAGACTTACTAAATCTGCCCATTTTATTCCCGTTCGGTCCAATCGAACCGTTCCGCTTTTGGCCAAACCTTTTATCAAAGAAATTATTAAATTGCATGGAGTTCCTACTTCTATTGTTAGTGATCGTGATCCATTGTTTACTAGTGGATTTTGGAAGAGTCTTCAAAAAGCTTTGGGAACGAAGCTTAATTTTAGCACCGCTTATCATCCTCAGTCCGATGGACAACCTGAACGTGTGAATCAAACTCTTGAAGATCTTCTTTGTGCATGTGTTCTTGATTTTGGTGGAAGTGGGGAAGATCATATTTCTCTTGTTGAGTTTTCCTATAATAATAGCTTCCAATCTAGTATTGGTATGGCACCTTTTGAGGCACTCTATGGAAGGCCATGCCGATCTCCTTCTTGTTGGCTTGAGGCCGGTGAGAAGCTGATTTTAGGTCCAGATTTTATTCGTGATTCCACCGAAAAGGTTGATCTTATTCGTCATAGGATGAAAGAAGCCCAGAGTAGACAAAAATCCTACGCCGATAACCAGAGAAGGAAATTAGAATTTTCTGTGGGAGATCTTGTGTTTACCCGTGTTTCACCTATGAAGGGTGTTGTACATTTCAGTCGATCGGGAAAGTTAGCACCTCGATATATTGGTCCATTTCCTATCACTGAACGTATCGATTCCGTGGCTTATCGCCTTTTATTACCGGCTTAGTTTTTTGTTATTCATGACGTGTTTCACGTTTCTCAATTACGGAAATACCTTCGAGATTCCGATTCTATTCTTGAGTCCGGTGTTGTGGAAGAAATTGAAGTTTCGCCTAATTAGACTTATGAGCAACATCCTATTCGTATCACTGCCTCGGAGGTAAAACGCCTTCGAAATAAAGATGTTCCTCTTGTGAAAGTTCAATGGTCCTCAAATCCTAAGGATTGCTCTTGGGAATCCAGAGAATTCATCGAGCGAACACATCCGGACTTACTTTCCCGTGCTCTTTGAGGTGAACTTTTGATTTCCATTTTCTTTTGTGTTGAATATGCTTTTATGGTTGTTACTTTATATTTGCTTCTTAAATATTGCGAGGACGCAATTTCTTTAAGGAGCGGAGTCTGTAATAACCCGCATATTTTACGATTGAGTATTTAAATATTTTATTTAAATATTTCATCGTTAGTCGGATTTAGTCCCAAAAGTTACTTTTTGATCCGGTCGAATTAGGACTCGAGACCACGTCCATTGAGTTCAAAACGCCGTTTGCGATCTTTTTGAGTATAAACTTTGATATGTTTGGAGTTAGTGGAATTTTGCCACTTTTCACTTAGGGCTTTGGTTTGGGTTGAGCCCATTTACCCCACTTATTAGCTCAGTCCCAACCCTCTCCTCTTCGTTACTTCATTTCCAATTCCTAACATTCAAGCTTCAATGAAATTGGAGAGTGGAATGGGAAATTAAAATTCAAAACCCTAGTTCAATTGCGAATCCAACATCTAACTCCAAATCCAAAGAGAAGCTATTGGTAAGCATCATCTTCTCTTCTCCAACTCATTCTCCCTTCAATTTCAGAAAATTCTTAAACCTAATTTGGGAAATGTTTCTCTTTTAAGCTTAGATTCAAGCTTCTTGTGTTGAGATTGAAGTGTGGTTGATTCTTCCTTTACTTTCAAGCTTCTCCTTCCTTATTTTTGTGAAAAGGTGAGATTTTAATCTCACATCTAAGTCTACGATTATCTTTCATTGTTAGGTATGAATTCCTAACTCTTATTCATATGCATTTGATTTTGGCTTGGATTGATTTGGTAGATATTCCAACTTTTGGTGTTTTGAAAGCAAAATCTATGAAATCCTTTTATGGATGTTTGAACATGTTTTTGGTGGTGAATCAGAGAGTCAATGGTGCTGGGTTATCGTTTACCAAAAGCCCCTTACGTCCATTGCTCGACCGGTTGCAAATGGGGTGAGTTTGCTCCTCCATTTGATAGGCTAGAAAACCTTTCTAGCTACAGCCAGTCGACTGGCCCCTGCAGTCAGTCGACTGACTGCAGAGTTGGAAAACTCTCGGGTTATGCTTCAGTCGACTGACTGCAGAGGACCAGTCGACTGACCTGCTCCTAATTGCCTATCATGCCTATTTTGTTTATGATTCCAATTTTTATCTATTCGTTTTGATTCCTAGATGATGCTATCAATTATTCGACTTTGATGACTTCTAATATGAGATTTTTGGAAATATCCATTTTGATGGATTTGATATCGATTTCTTTGGAATTTATTCACATCTCCGTATGTGAATTTTAGCGATTGATTGTTTCTACAATCATTTTTTTTGTGCTTTGTCACTTTAAAAATATAAAGGTTTCAGTACTAGTAGTAAATATCAAAACTCTTCCATTAAAACGATTTCAACACTATTTTATTACAAAACTCGTTTCTTTAACCGTTTTCCAATCTACTAGCATATACAAATCTTTACCTCACTCGTATGAGAAATCTGATTAAACGGCTTAGTAAAATAAGTGGTATGAAACGCTTGCGTTTACTTCGCCGGTTAATTCTTGGACTTGTTCGATTGAATCTCTTGTGACGATTTTCGAGTGGAGATCTACAATTTGTTCGTAAATATTTAAGTTAAGCTAGTGGTTATGGGACATGAAGCTAAGCTCATATATTTGCTATCTTAGTGTAATTGACACTTCTTGATGATCAATGATGATCATTTTGTGATTTAGACTAGCAATGTGCGATGTCTCTTTGTCTACGAGGGAGACTAAACCCCGTTTGTGTGATGTTTCGACTCACATGTGTGGGGTAACGCCCTACGGTTTTCGAGCCATTCTTGTGGAGCTTCGGCTAAAAAATTAATGGTTAGCTACCATGAGATAGCGTCTCGTTTTGTGATACACGTGTTGGTGAGTTTTCGTACTCCCGTTTTGTGATAGGCCTCCCCCTTTTTGTGATTTCTGGATTTTCATTGATGATTTCTGGAATTTTGCGTTTCACCAATTTTCGTGATTTCCATTGATATGTGTTATCAATATTTGTGCATTGGTGAATTTGTGTGTCATTTACTTTTGTGATTGGCATTGATATTATTGTCAATATTCATGGTTTTGGTGAATAAAGATATTGTGTATGACATTCCTTTTGATCTTTGAGAAGATTCTGGTGATATTGATTAATCTTTTGTTGATTTTCAATTACATACTTATCATAGTATGGCTTTGTGGTTGTCATATGTTTATGTCATACCTCTTATCCTATATCATTTTATCTGATATTTATAACTAGACTGATCCGTTTATTATTTTCTTATTAAATAATACTCGGGTCAGACCGAGATGTTACAAGTGCTTCTGCTTGACTTCACACCTGGGATTATCACCCTGACTTTTGGCTAACTACTTAGATTAGTAGTTTTTGCTGTATACATTTGAGATATAGACTCATTGATGTATCCATATTCTTTTGTCTAGCACTTGTAGCCATTCTTTTGTGATATTGTGGGTCTTGGTTGACCACTACTCTGATGTACACTTTCCTGTGTAATATCATATCTATTTCCGCCTTTGTGATATGGATGTCTGTGACTGATTTTTGTTATGCTTATTTCTACATTTGTTTCTGAAGACATTATAGCCACTGTGTAGTAGCTTTGAGTTTGTATCGGTATGTCGGATTTCCTCTTGAAACCAAATGCATGTTGTACTATCTGACATATCGGTGCTCGCACAAAGTAATTACACGGGTGGTCGCTCCTCAACAGCCTTATTCTCCGCGTTAGTTGACGGCATTACCCCGTAGTGTCCTTGGCTAGCGTGGGTATAGAGGTGGGGCGTCACAAGCCAACATCCCTCTTCATTCCTTTTCAAAAGAAACTTCTCTTTATATCCTGATACATCTTGATTCCTCCAGGATGAATCGTAAATTTCGATCGATGACATTCCCTAAGAACGTCCTTCCTAAATTTTCCAACATCCGGAACACATAATCATTCCTTCTTTCTCAACCAACCTCTACGGTCAAGAATAAAATCCTTTAAGTCATTAATCTGGGTTCCAGTTTCAAACCTTCTAATCCTCTCAGCTAAAACTGGATCTTCTACCTAGAAGAAATTCGTTCGACCAGAACTGGTCAAACTTCCAAATAGGTCATCATGGAGATATTCCAACTAGATCCAGTAGTCGACCTCAATTGCACACTGCAAGCAGCCAGTGCTTCCAAGTCTTTCCATTCTGCCAACATAGCTAACACCACATTTTGATGTTTCCTGCTAAGCGCACCCACCATCTTATTTCCTTTTCTCAGTGTATACTCGATGCTAAAATCATAAGCTGTAACAAACTCCAACCATCTCCGATGTCTCATGTTTAGATCCTTCTAAGAGAATAAATACCGTAGAGACTTATGATCTATAAATAGCTCAAAACTTTCTCCCAAAAGATAATGTATCAACACCTTTAATGCAAAGATTATCTCTGCCAGCTCCAAATCATGAGTAAGGTATCTCACTTCATGCTGTCTAAGCTGTCTAGAAGCATAGGCAACAACCTTTTCATTTTGCATTAGCACAAAACCAAACCCAGTACCACACGCATTGGTGTAAACTACCAACCCCTGATTCCCTCGGGAACTACTAATACAGGTGCGTTGGTTAACAAATGTTTCAACTTTAGGAATTCCTCCTCACATTTGTCAAACCAAACAAACCTCACATCCTTCCTGGTTAGCATAGAAAAGGATGCCGCTATCTAAGAGAAATCCTTAGTGAACCTTCGATAGTATCCAGCAAGTCCAAGTAAACTTCTAATCTGACTTAACATCTCTGGTCTTTTTCAATTGTTAACAGCTTTGATCTTATCTGGATCAATTGCTAACCCTTCTTCGAAAACTACATGACCAAGGAACTTCACGTCCTTCATCCGAAACTAACACTTGGAGAACTTCGCCTTCAGCTAATATTGCCTTAGCATCTCCAACACTATTCTAAGATGATCCGCATGATCCTTCTCGTTCTTAGAATATACCAAAATGTCATCAATAGAAACTAACACAAACCTATCCAAGTGCTCTTGGAAAACCCGGTTCATCAAATCCACGAAGAAAGCTAGCGCATTAGTAACCCCAAATGGCATAACCAACCACTCGTAAGACCCATATCTGGTCCTAAACTCCATCAAAGGAATATAGTCCTCTGCCACTCTTAGCTGATGGAAACCTATTGCTAAATCCAACTGGAAAAACACTCTGGCTCCACTCAACTGATCGAATAAGTCATCGATCTTCGACAACGGATACTATTCTTGATTGTCCTCTCGTTCAATGTACGATAGTCGATACACATCCTTAATGACCCGTCTAGATTCTTCACGAATACCGCGGCCGTTTCCAATGGAAAACTGCTTGGTTGGAAGAAATTCTTTCCTTTCAATTCCACTAGCTGCACCTTTAATTCCTTCATCTCGGTTGGTGACATCCTGCTAGGTGGTCTACTTACGGGTTCAGCTCTTAGTACGAGATCTATCTAAAACTCGATTTCTCTTTTCGGCAGCAAGCTCGAAACTGGTTCAAACACATCCGCAAAGTCTCTTACAACATAAACCTGCTTCAACTCTGCTTCCATTCCCATAGAACCCAATAATGCATAAGCATTTCCATTCGAACACCTTACCGGGTAAATGACTTGGTTATGGCTATTAGGATGTCTCAATAATATTTCCCCTTCTTGGCAAAATATCCTAGCATCATATCTATCTAACCAATCCATACCCAATATGATCTCGAAACCCACGAAATCAAAAATATATAAACTACATGCAAACATATGACCTAACAAATCAAGTTCTAACTGGTCATATCTCATTCTTAGAGATGCATATCCTCTTATAGGATTCGCAACCCTTAAAGGAGTAATAATGTATAAAGGTTGCAGACATAAGCTATTTACCAAATACTGAGATATAAATGAGTGTGATGCACTGGTATCAAATAGTATCCTAACCAGAGTACTATGAATCATAAGCATACTTTTCATCACAGCTCTTCCTTTCTCAGCAGCCATTGGTCTAGAGGATGATGGTTCCAACGCAAAGACCTTTCCCTTTCTAGCCTTAGCAGCCTCGGGACACTTATCCTTGTAATTCTCCATCTAACCACAGTTGTAGCACTTCACGTTCGGCCTCATTGCAACTGCTCTTCATTACCTGAGCGACACCCATTATCATAGTTCCCTTTCTTTTCATACTTGTAACAAACAATATCAGCATTGCTCTTCTTAGCTACTACTACCAACTAGGCACATTTCTTCTTGAAGAACTTTCGCTTCTTACCCTGAAAATTCTAAACCTCAGTCGGTTTCCCTTTTTCAAAAGTAGAGATCATCTCATCATTCTAAATAGCCATCTCAAAAAAAATATGACATGGATCCCAGAGGTTTGGCATGGTTGCTTTGGCGATCTCAGAATTAAACCCCCTGATAAACTTATCATTCCTCCGAGTAACAGTATCCACAATAGCATATCCATAACGGAACAGCTCATCAAACTCTGTAGCATACTCAATCACCAATCTATCCCCCTTGACTAAATCTATAAATTTCCTGAGCAATGCTGACTTGGCAACCTCTGATATAAATCTTTCTTCGAACCTCCTTCGAAATTCAACCCAAGTCAGGTCTTCCTCTGGCTCTTCCACGGTAACTCCGTTCCACCAAAACAATGATGCTCCCTACAATTGCCTTGAAGCAAGTCTCCTCTTTTGCATTTCCGTCAAGCCGAGATCTGCAAATATCCTTTCATAATGAAATAGCCAGTTCTCCACTCTTACTGCATCCTCGGTTCCCAGAAAAGGCTTTCCTCCAAGACTAGCATAATCTCTGCTCAGCTTGGCATAATTATTACCAACTGGGGCCACCAGATTAGCTCCTCCAGCATTCCCTATAGCCATTCCTAAAGCTACTCTAGCATGCATCATATTCATGAAGAACTGATACATTATGCCCATATTAACCGGCGGAATCTCAGCACCAACATTAGCATTTGAATCTTGGTTTGCATTTGCCTGCTAACCCTGGTTGCTCCTAGTACTGGGTCAAACATTCCCACTTGCTGTAGTGCGTCTCCCACCTTGATTCTCTCTTCCATTTCCTACCTCTATATCTTACTTCCCTACTACCTGAAATCCAATCTCGATAAGATACAGAAGAACGGTCTAAGAGAGTAGGGAAATACATACTTAGGTATTTATAACTAAGTACACATGCGTTACTATAATGCTTACCCAAGCCTAACCATATTTTAGGTTCATTAGATTATACTTTAAAAAATCTTTTAAGGTTTAAATTCCTTTTAAGTACATAAACCATGCACTGATACCAAATTGTGACATACCGCCTTCTAAGGCCCAAAACTATCCGCTACTAATGTTGTGTCATCTGTAGTTGTTATTTCTTGGCGACCGAATGCGGCATAGTTAATATTAATACACAAGAATGCAAGAATATAAAAAAAATTAAACTTCAACAAAATAAAATTTCACATTTCTTTTTAATAATATTCAGATTTAATTACAACATCTCAAATGTTAACCATGTTCAGATCAGATATACATGTACAAAATATGATAAGAGCGACATACGAAGATGGCCCCATATGATGATCAGAGAACTAATAACAGGAACTTTACATTCTTAGTACATCACAGAAGAATACAAAATATCTCCTATATAGCTAACACTGCCTCCTGCACATCTTCGGAAGCTTATTCGTCCAAAAACGTAAAAGTGTCCCACTCTCAGACTACCCAAATTAATTTTTGAGTACTCGATAGTTTGTGGAGAAATAAAAACTTCGAGTCAGATAATAAATCTGGTATGAATAATCCCCTATCATCTCTTATCATAAATAGATATCTAGTAAGACCACATCATTTAGCGGAATGGGTTTTCTCCTCACAAGTATATAAAACAAAACGTACAGAACATTTAGTATGCCCCTATACCCAAAATGATTAGTCCTAACAAAATTTGAAATAAAGCCATAAATCATATGTATTGGATATCTCATCCACCCATTTATTAGATATCCTTTCTAAAAGAAATTTATTAGATTTCCTTCTAAAATCAATTTATTAGAGCTCCCCTCTAAAAGCTTTGAAATGACTATCCGTCATAATTTAATAGGATTATTCATCCCAAATCCATTTAAAATAAATGCAGATTATCAGTCGTATATTGTTTTATAAAAGATGGTGTGGGCTATCCACCGCATACTACATAGTTTTCCTAAGATGAATATGAACCCTTGGGTGCCAAATACCAAGGCTAACCACCTCCGGGAAAACATTCTTTACGTTAGAAATTTGATGTGGGTTATCTATCGCACATTCCATGGTTCCTCTAGGTATCAAAGAGCCCAACACTTAGCCAATAAAACATCATGACCCCTATGATTATTTAGAAAATTTCATGATTCCCATGATTACTCATTTTCCCCAAGTATACCATCGTTTTAACCTATTCCCATTAGTAGCCCAAATGAGGTTAAATTAAATAAAAACACTTTGATATCCCCAATGTATATTTTTGAAAGCATATCTCTGTTTATAACCCCAAACCATGTATCGAAACCATTAAACCCATACCGATGTCCCCAAGTTTTATTAACATTCATTTTATATAAGAATCCCTCTTACATATTCAAAAAAAGATAAGTATTTTATGCTATAACCCTTCGAAGTAATCCCTTAGACTTAGCAAAGTTTTACTGAAGAAAAATGGCTAAAAAAACCCTTTAAAACCCTTCGACTGAAGTCCCATTAGAAAGCAAATAAACCTCCAAAGTTAGCCCCTTTATAACCTTTCTTTTGAAAGCTTCACAAAATCATACCTTTCGACCTTGTTGGAAGGTTTCTTTTCGACCTAGTCGAAAGGTTCTACTTTTCTACCTTATTGAATGCCTGGGGTACCCCCTTATAAAACATTTATAAATCTTTTAAAAGCAGTGAAACTCAAAACCTTTTGAAGTCAAACCTTTCGAAATCAAATCTTTCAAAATCAAAACCTTTCGACATTAAACCTTTCGAAATCAAACCTTTTGAAACCATTCAAAAACAATGAAGCGTTTGTATTGGAACTAGCCCTTTGAAAGTACACATCCGACCTTGTCAGAAGGTTTACCCTTTGACTTTGTCGAAAGGTATTAAAACTTTTACTTTAAAAACAATGGCAAGGTTGGGATTTCCTTTCCTCTTTCCTTTCGAATTTGTTGAAGAGTATAAAAAAAATCTTTCTAGAAAGTATTTAAAACATTAACTCTTGAAGGTTTTAGCTTTTGAAGATCCCCTTCGTGGCCCCTCCTTAAGTATATAAAACGTAGTCTTTTTATAAAAATTTATAGAATCGAATCATCCTCCTTCGACTCGGTTGAAATCAGGTTTTATTTCCATTCGAAAGAAAAGAAATCAGCTCCCCTACCCTTCGCCCCTCTTCCCTTCATCACCATGCCTACCCTTCGACTTAAACGAAGGGACAAAAGCAGCTTTTGGAGTCGAAGGGAACATCTGGCCCTATTGAAGTGATGTTTTAACTTGCTTGTCTAATTGTGATTGGTCAAGGGGTTTCCACCTATACTTTCAAATAGTAAAAAGTATACAAAAGTCAACCTTTTTCTTAAAACACTACACTTCTTCTCCAAATCAATTTTTGAAAGCAAATCCCCTCTGGCTTTGACCAAGGCGGAAGCAATAATGTAGTTTAGCCCTTAGGCTTAATTAATTTAATTACCTTAGTTAACCATTAAGGAAAAATTCTCAAAAATCACTAAAAATCTTATAAATCATATACTTCAACATATTAGAATTTCAAAGCATATGAAGATTAAAAAACTTGAAATTTAACCAAAACAAAATAAAATGTGTTAATTAACCCATTAACATTTTAAAAGACCCAAGTCTTACCCAAATAAAGGTTTAAATGGTTATATCCTAACCAAAATCACACATATGAATCAGATATAACCCATAACTGATCCAAATCCAAAAAAGATAATAAATACGACTATTCACCTTGATAAATTGATTGGAGAATGAGACAATTTCCAAGCTTTAATTCCTTAGCTTTATCTTCAATTTATTGCTCTTTCTGGAGCTTATAATGGGCGGCCGAAAGTTGGTGAGGAGTTATGAATGAAAGTGTGAAAATTTATTAAAGTGGAGGAAGAGATTTATACTAAGAAATATAGCCCCATTTCCAAGTTTACCCCTTAAAAATGCATCATTCTTAATTTAGTTAAGTCCTAATTTAGTTCATTCATTAAGACTCGACCATTGGATTTATTAATCTCATCTCCATAATTATTCATATTATTCTATTTAATTTATCGAATTAAATATCTAGAATAATGTTACTCAAAATTCAGGGTTATTACAATCTTCCTTTCTTTAGTTAAGCTTTCTTCAGCCACTAGGTATTTGTTTCCTACTTTAGGTGGCTTTACCTTGAGTCTTCACTATGACTCGTTTTCATCCCTACACTTTATGTTAATGACTTTCATTCATTCATCGACAAGTTTATAAATAGTTTAGTGTTGATGCCATTTAATACCATGAGGATTTGAAGGTTCTTTTTCCTTTTCACTCCATCCTCTTATGGTAGCCCATTTGACATGGAGAAAATCTTGTTTAAAATTTAAATTTAAAAATTCAATAGGGAGTTCACAAATCATCATGACACTCAATGAAGGAATAAGGCAGAAGTTTAATATGAAACCATTGTGAAAATTCCATAAGGAAACCAGGAGTATGAGATCCATAAATTACCATAAAAACCAATCTGGAATTTTAGAATCCACGAAATCTGAAATTCAGTAGGAAATCGTCATGAAAATTCAATTGGAAATTTAAAAATATGAAGTTCACAAATCATCATGAAAACTGATAAGGGAATTTAGAATTCACGAAATTAGAAATCCAATAAGAGATCATCAAAAATTCAATAAGGAAATAAAAAATATGAAGTCCACAAATCGTTGTAAAATCAATAAGGAAATTTAAAATTCACAAAATTAGAAACCCAATAAAAGATCATCAAAAATTCAGTAAGGAAAGTAAAAATACGAAATCCACAAATTATCATAAAAATCCATTAGGAAATTCGGAACCCACAAAACCCAATATGAAATCTTTATGAAAAGAAACAAGGAAATTGAAAATTCACAAAATCAAGAATTCAATTGAAATCTTGTCAAGATCTCATCTGATGAATAGACTATTCCAAAATCTCATTCAATATAAATACAAAGTTAGAGAACCGTCTAGTAATGGTAGATTTGCTAGGTTTAGACAAAAGATCCCTAAGCCTATGTGGCCCCAATTTTAAAGTTATTCTTAGAATACTATTCTAGAGTTTATTAAAAATTTATGCTTTGAATAGTGACGAGGATTCTCGTTACTCAAAGGAAAATATTCTATTAATAGATGTGTAGTTCTTAAAGTGCCTATAAGTTAGTAATATTGTTGTTATATTGGAGTTACGTAGTTCCGTAAAGTCATGCTGTCAATCGGAATAGTGGTTCTGTAGTACCAGTCAGCCATTTGGAGTAGTAGTTTCGTAAGACCAGTCAATTGTTCAGCACGTAGTTCCATTCGGTTGTCCAACTTTTCATCCGTTCAACCATTCAGCAGGTAGTTTCATTCAATTAACTGGCCGTTCAGCAGTGTAAGCTCCGTTTGACTAGTTGGTCATTCAGCGATGCAAGTTCTGTCTTACTGCTTGGTCGTTCAGCAGTGCAATGGTCCAAATGACACACATATATATAATACATACTCTTCTACCCTAAAGGGACACCTTATTTGTAAGGATTCAAGAGCGGTTTACTTAATCTTATTCTTCGAATGAAGTCACTTATATCTTTGAAGTAAAATTTGTTATTTAGTCCAGTCTTTTAGCCTTTGTATAGATCTTTGCATTTGACACCATGTTACAGATTCCTTTATCCACTTTCTTGTGTTATGTCTCCTTTCTGAATGCAAGTTTCTTAATTTCTCGATATGAGAGTCACTCTTTAGGTTTCGGACATACTAAAATTTGCTATCTCATATTTTGTTCCTTTTTTATTATGATCTTGGATTCCTTATCTGTTTTCGATTATGGCATTGGATATCTTCATCCTTTTTCCTTTTTTTATACCCCTTTTTGGGTTTCATCCTTGTCTTAAATAGTAAATAGATTTCTTTCTTTGTCCCTTTGCTCTTTTGGGTTTTGACTTTAGTTTTGAGTTGCAGACGTCTTTGGCTTTCTTCATCAGTTTGGTGCCCCCTCTGGATTCCCTTAGTTCTAAGGGATGTAATGTATGTTAGATCAACTTCTTCTAAAAGGTCGCTAGTGGATGCTTGACCTGACCCTCCCCCTAATAGGTGAATTGGACGTTAGAGGTTTTTTGGCGGGTGCTTGACCTGACCCTCCCACTAAGAGATGAACTCGACATTAGAGGTTTTGACCCTCCCTATAGGAGGTGCTATTGGAAAAGGCTTAAGAGGTTTTGACCCTTCCTCCTGGAGGTGCCTTTGGTAAAGGCCTTTTTAGAGGTTTTGACCCTGTATGATCGATTTCACCCTAGATGAGGGGTGAACAGGGTGATGCTATAAATTATAAAAATTTATCGCGGAAGTTTATATAAAATAATTTCAATGCAGATATATCAGGATAATAACAGCACAGATAATAGCAGAATAATGAATGCAGAAATAGAACGACACAGAATTTACCCAGCTTCGGCAAAAACTTGCCTACGTGCGGCCCCCAAGGTTTCTACTAGAAATTAAGCAGTCAGACGTTTACACACATAAACTCGTGACACCCGCTATCGACTAGCTTTAACTCTACGCTCAAAATCATGCCACAACTCAGCCACTGAGTTGCGAATTCTCAAACTATGCCACGTAGTTTGTCCCCTAGTTACACGACTAGAAAATACAATGGTTTAAAAAAAGGAATAAAAAATTGAAGCAATAAAAAAAAATTAAAACCCTAATTTTAACTAAAGCCTTATATAATTAAAACCAAACAAAATAAGGCCGGCCCAATAATCACTAAAGTAATAAGAGTAAATCCTTTTCCCCATTTTATCTATGTCGGCCCGTTCCTTGTTTGTGATAATGGCTGCTACGTTCCTTTCTCGTTCGTTCTGAAATTAGGGCTTCTGAAATCTGGTGCGCCCATTCTAATCAATTTTTGGCTGTTCACAATTGGCTTCGATTGCTCCTTCAATTTGGCTTGCGGTCGATTCCAGTTAGTTGAGTTCGAATGTTTGTATGAATTGGTACGTTCGTTCTTTTTTTCGAATTTTACTATACTCGACTTTGCATTCGAGTTGAAAGATTATTCTTGGTTGCTTGAACTCTATATCCCAACTGCCGATGATGTTACTTGTTTGTATAGGGTTCGAAACCCTTGATTTTCCTTCGTATACATTTATTTGAATTTGTCAATTTATTTATCTCGGCCATTCGATTTTTTTTTGATGCTAATGATGAATTCTGACTTGTTCATATTGAATAATTTTGTTTTCTTGATTGACACGGTTTTGATTTTGAACTCACTCGATTCCTTGATTGCCACGGCTTCGATTCTGAACTGTTCAATCTTTGGTCGTTACGGTTGTGAATTTCTGGCATTTGAACTCTGTTTTGAAACTTGTAAAAACTACTTGACTTTGGCTTTGACTTGATGATGTTGATTTCATTCTTTGTGCTCGACTTTGGCCTTATACACTGTTTTTGCTGCCTTCGTGTACATGCCTCGAAGTCTGGTGTAGATATAGTTCTCTGGTCTCTGCAGCATATATATGTTCCTTGTTGTTCATAACTTGAAGTCTGGTTGTCATGTATGCTTCAGTGTGGCATTGACTTTATGTAGTTTGTATTGGATTAATGTGTGCATGCTGTAACATATTTGACCTAATGCTTGAGTACATGTGTTTGATGTTCCATGGTTTTGGCGTTGTTTGAGTTTATCATGGTTTGCACTTTGATGTTGCCTAGATTATGTCACTGTTATTTGATTCAATCGAGTGTGGTACCTTTTGTAGCATTGTTTTGTTATCTGATTCATTGATCTTTTGCATATTGCATCATTGTAGTCCGAGCTCTGCTTCACTGCAACCAAATGTGTGTGTATATGGTGTACCTGTTATTGCTTGAGGCAGATCATATTTTCAAGTTGACTATGACTTGCTTATGCCCTATACTTCAGTCTTGTACTATTTGATTTTGACTTAGTTGCATGTTGTACATTCGTGTGTCTAGTTGCATCTGCAGTGTACTTCTTGCATTCACATCCTTGCTGTCTCATTGTTTTAAACTTGTTTTATCACCATATATGCACATTTGAGTTGCACTGCACTACATATTTATCACTGTCTGCATTGTGTTCCTTCGAGTCAGTTTGCAGTTTGGCTTTGCTGCACTGTCTATATATATATGGACACTGTGTATATACATGTGTGACTATATGTGTATATATATATATGTTGAATGTGTTGGTCTGGTCTCGCGCTTGTAGCCTGGTTATCATGTATATATGCATATTTTCTTTGTTAATTTCCTTGAGTTCGGTACCTTTTGAAGCTTGCATATTTAACTTCTCCGAATGTCTGTATACTCTGTTGCTTGATCATATGCATTGTTCACTATATTGAAATTTGCCTATTTATTTGTTGTTGCCACTCTAATTCATTTTTGTTCTTTTGGTTCCACTATACATATACGTATGTGCGTGTTTACATTTTGTCCTTGTTAGCTGTAGATCTGGTTCTCCTTTGATTCATTTGATTGTTATGTGCATATATATATATATATGTATATGTATATATATATATATGTATATGTATATGTATATGTATATGTCTTTGAGCCTGGCAGTTTGGTTTCATTGATGATGCTATGCACCTGCATATACATAGGCCATTTTATTTTCTTGTGTACCATCTTCACTGTGTAGTCTGGATTACTTAGTTCAATGTATTGTGGTTCGATGCACTTGTATATGTCTCGGTCATTTGATTCATATATTCATTTGTGTCACGAGCCTTTTTTCTGACCAGTTCATTTTTCTTCTCACTGAATTTTTGGAGTGCACCTGCGTTGAATCCAGCTTGCAGCTCGGGTTTGACCTTATGCTCGTGTCATGACTTTATTTGTATTACACTTGATTTGAACCTGGCTTTTCATTTGGGTTTGACCTGTGCTCACCTGTCCCTATAATTTTATCAAGTGTATATCGGTGTGCACGACTTTATGGCATGTACAGTAATACACTGTGCATGTCACAAGCTATTCGTGTATGATCAATTCAAAATTAAATGATGACGAACAACCCAAATAATTGAGGCAAATAATATTTTCAATATACATTTTTATTTTACACTGCAAAAATATTTTCTTTTCAATTTTACTTCATCAATGTGTATTTTTGCAGATTGCTCAGATGCTGGATTCAATCTGGAATGGAGTTGAAGATTAAATACGAGTGAATGAGTGATATGTAGTGAGGACATTTGTAAATTAGAAATTATGATGTAATCGAAATTATATTGTCATTTAATTTACATATATGTAGTGAGAGCTTAAATTTGTACTATTCAAAATTGTAATAAATATTTGTTTGAATAAAATATCAGTTTGAATTTAAATACTGTGTTATTTATTTTATTCAGCAAATATTTACTTAATATGTGAAAAATAAAATAGTACATTAAGAAATACATTTAAGTGAATATATATATGTTTATTATCATCAAACAAAAATCATATGGTTGCATATTCAACAGACCCTCCCTCTAGGAGATGCCTTTGGTAAGGGCTTAAGAGGATATGACCCTTCCTCCTAGAGGTGCCTTCGGTAAGGGCTTTTTTAGAGGTTTTGACCATCCTTCTAGGAGGTGCCTTTGGTAGAGGCTAATTTTTTTCTTCTCATAGTGGAAATATGATTCTCAAATAAAAACTAGGAGGTTATGATTCATGAACCTACATTTTTTTAAGGGAGTATAGGAATTCCTAATTTGAGCCTTTGTCAATGAACTTTTGATAGTTTTAAAAAATTTCTTGAAAAAGTATGAATAAGCTTCTCCTCTCCTATGGTTTTAGATAACTTTAAAATATTGAGATTGCTTAGGTAGAAATCCTATATGTGCATTCACTAATGCTAAATAGCATTTTTGGAAGATTGCGTAAATAAAATTTTAAAATAGATAGAAATTTTTCTTCCCCAAGTTACGGAGTAATTGAAAATAGTCTTCCTTTGAAGATACGCTGAGGAAATTTCTTTTAGCAGTACAGTTTGTCAAAAATAGAGTTGATGTACATTTTTTCACCTTTAGATATATATCCATACCGTGGTAGGTATTGCTTATTGACGGAGCGATCTATTTGTAGTTTTTCCTTAGGAATTAATGAAGGATTGATGGCGATCTAAGGTTTCATGAGAGAAACCCTTTATATTGCGTTGGTTGAAGCATTGATAGTTATTTTATAACAAGCATTTGATTTGTCTATCTTGGGTATCGCCAGAAGTGTGTTATGCTCTAAAAGTATGTTGAATGCTATGGACCGGTTCTGTTTTTACTATAATGACATTCGAATTTCGAATGAGTACATGGCCAATTTTCAACACAAATCAAAGTACAAATCAAATTAAAAAGTTAAGAAAGAAGTGAATTCATAGTTGAATTAATGTTGTAAGGCTTCTTGATTTGATGGGAGTCCAAAATTTTAAGCTTCTAAGCTGCTTTCTCCAAGAGGTTTCCTTATGTCTTTTTAATGGACTCTTTTAAAGTTCCTAACATAATCATATTCTGAATCATTCCAGCTAATATGCGAGCTCATTGGTCTTATGTCCATTTGCTTTGTGATAATCGCAATAATTTTCCTCTTTTCTATGTGTAGTTGAGAAGATTTCCATATCTTTTGCCACAACGAATATGCAAGAAAGTGGTTGATTTAATGCTACATAGTCGGGTTCTGGAATTCTCTTCCAAACCCTTTCACCGTCCTTTGATCCTTGGTTGGAATTTTTAGGACTAGATTTTTCTTCTTCCATGCCTTGTCATAATCTTTTCTAGTCGTGGCACGTTTCATCTAAACAGATAAATTTGTTTTCTCGGGAATAGAAGTATTGTAGATCTTTGCATCCACTTATATAATGGTCTTCCCAGAATGGGGTTTGTTCGATCAATCCTGATCGAACTACCATAATCTTTTCTATATCGGTTGTACTCTTTGCCTTTAATGTTTCTGAACTGAATCTATTCAAGTATTCGCCAAGCCGCTCTCTAGGTTTTTGTCTAATAGTAGCTAATAAGCTAAAGTCCATAGTTGAGTCTTTGAATATATAGAATTGCATCAAGAAGTCATAAGAAAATTGTTCCCAAGAATAGATGGTTTTCACTTGATAATTCTTATACCATTTAATAGCTGCTTCTTGGAAAGTAGTTGGGAAAACTCTGCAGTGAATTGGTCCTGAAGCAATATATAAATTCATTCAGTTTTCAAAAGCAACAAGTTGATCGTCTGGACCAGTGGTCCCATTATATTTAAGTGGAGAATCTAGATGTGAGGAGGGAGACTAACCGCCATTATTTCTTCTGAATAAGGGGTCTTTTGCAGGATAACATATTTCTCTAGGTCAGGAATTCCTTTTTCCTTAAGTATATCCATTATCATTTGGTGTAGGATGTCTTCTTGGTCAGCTTCGTTTTTATGGTAACTTTTACTGTTCCTTTGGATTGGACTATTTGATTGCTCGAGGGACCTTTTAGCATGGCTTTGCTGGTTTAATTCTTCGTTTTCCCCTTATTTGGAGATTGTACTTCATCTTCTCCTTCCATAATCCTTAATGATTCTTGAGATGGAGCTCTTTCAAGAAGTTCTTGCATTACTATCATTTGTTTTTTAGATTCTGGACTTTAATCTCATTGTTTTCTAATCTCATTAAGGTTGAAGGTTGCCCAATTTCTATGTTCCCTAAGTTGAAGTTTGGGACTATGTTATCTTCCAAGGTTGATTGTGGCACAGCTTCTTTATTTGGATTGTCATTATTATTCCTTGCTCTTACATTTTTTCTCTTGAATGAAGAATTCTATGCAATTAATCTTGTGATGAAGGTGATTGGGGAGCGGAGGTTCAAGCCCTCCTTCTAGCACCAAAATTTTAACAAGAAAACTTGTCAATACCTCAAAGTGGAGTTAGAAGCATAAGTGGTTCCTTTGAAACCTTCTTTAGAACAAGTGAAGGTCGCTCACACTCTTCGAGTAAGTAAATATAGTTGAAAGCACTTACTTAATACCTTTTGTCAAGGTCGAAGGGCTAAACTTCTCTTTAGAAATACCCTTCGAACTAATTGGATTGGTTTAGAACTCTTTTAAAACCTACCTTTCGAATCATATGAGATATTCTAAAGGCTGGCTCTAATGACTCAAGGATATGGCTTGGGTGGAAAGGTTTCGACCCTGTCGAAAACTAGTCTTTAAGATAGCTTTGGTTGTGCTTTATAGGTTTGAGTACATAGGTTAAATTAAAGGTTTGGGCACAACCAAGGGTGAGCATTTGACAAGTAGTGGTTTAGAGCTCAGGTCTTGAGGGTATTAGTAAGGTGAGGGGTTTCGATGTCGTCGAAAGCCGTCTTTTTGATTGAGTTAACACGAGAAGTACACAATTGAATCCACTGAATGCCTTAGAATAGTTAGATAATCAAAATTATCTTAATCTCTCTTTTTATTGAACCGATGATGCAAAATTGACTAAATCCCCAATTTGATGCGGGAATTAGGGTTTACGAACTTATAGAAAATACAAGTGAGAAGTGAAAGAAATTGAATCCTTAAAACAGACCCTAGGTTCTTATTATAGGTGCGGGTCAGCGCCTTTCGACCCCTTGCTTTCGACACGATCAGAAGGTTTGCTTCCCCTCTTTTGTGCAGCTTACTTGAATTATGGCTTTCGACGTAGTCGAAAGGATTATATGTCCACCCTTTCGCTGCTGCTAAAGATTGGGCTTCCTTCTTTCTAGCTCTATTCCTTTCGACTCTATCGGAAGGTACATTGCTTGATTGCTTCTAACCTTGTCGAAAGTTATTTCTTGATTGCTTTCGTCTTCATCGAAAGGTATATTGCTCGATCACTTTCGAATCCACCGAAATATGTATATATATGCTTTCCAATTAGTTGCTTATGTGTTATGTAAGTTAGTATGGGTGTTGGCCTTTGAGGCTACCGAAACATGTGCTTTGTGGGTTTTGAACAAGTCGAAACATGGAAAATGCTTTGCTGTAGAAGTTTCCAATCGAAGAATCTTCCTTGATTAGTGTAGAATCTCATCCTTTTGGTGTTATCAGATATATAATCTTTGCTTTATAGGCGAGGATGGTTCTAACTAATTCGAAAGGCTGATATATGCTTTCGAAAGGGTTATTTTTTTGAATGTTCTTCTGATGAATATAGAAGAAGACAAAACTAATCGTTTCGAATGGTTTGGAGCATGTGAAGAAATTATGCTACTCATTGTCTTCAAAAGGTGGCTTTTGAACTTGTCGAAAGCTCCTTGCTTATTCAAAATATTTCTGAAGCGTCCTTTTGGCCTCTTCAAAAGTTTTTTATGGTGCTACTATCTTCTTATCAAAAGTCTTATCCAATGTTTACAGAATCCATTCTAATGCCTTTTGATCCTCACAAATGCTCTTGCTCCTTCTTTCATACTCACTCTTGAAAATATTTCATTGATAACAGAAAGCATACTTCCCAACACAGTTTTTCCCTACTCCTCTGTTGTTGGTCTCGAGGTTGCTGGTTTCGGTGCAAACATCTTACCTTTTCCATCCTTAGCTGGCTTCTTGCACTGGTTCTTATATTGTCCAATTTGATCATGGTTGAAACATCTTACTCCTTTCTTCTCAACAGCTTTCTTCCCCTTGCCTGTCCGACACTCATAAGTATAATGTCCTTTCTTATCACATTAATAATAGACAACTTCTTCCTTTCCCTTTTTAGCAGCTCCACCCTTCTGAGCTTCTTTCTTATGGAAACTTCCTCTTTTGACTCTGCCCCTTGAGTTTTCTTGGCCTTGTTTCCTTCAAGACAAGCAAGCATCTCTTTCTACCTTAAAGCCATCTCAACAACAACATTACATGGATTTATAATATGCGATAACATGGCCTTAGCAAGCTCAAGCTTCAACCCACGAATGAACTTCTCATTCCTTTTGATGACAATACCAGCCCTAGCATATCCATATATTGCTAACTCCTCAAATCCGGTTGCATGCTCAAGTACTATCATATCTCCCTGCTCCAATTCAGAAAACTTCCTGAGTAGAGTAGACTTAGCAACCTTCAAAATAAATCTCTCGTCGAACCTCCTTCGAAATTCAACCCAATTCATGGTCTCCTTATTGCCTCCGGCAGTGACACTGTTCCACCAAAACAGTGTTGCTCCCTATAATTGCGTAGAATCAAGCCTTCTCTTCACTCATCATTGAGCCCCAAATTAGCAAAAATCCTTTTGCAATGAAGAAATCAATTCTCCACTTCGATTGCATCTTCGGTACCAATAAATGGTTTTCCTCGAAGCCTTGCATAATCTCTACTCAAAACAGCATAGTTATTGACCACTAGAGCTCCTTGATTTCCTCCTTCAGCATTTCCTCCAGCCTACCCCACAACAACTCTTGCTTGCATCATGTTAATGAAAAACTGATACATTGATCCCATATCGACCTGTGGGACTCCAGCACCCACATTTGCAGCTTGTGCCTGACCTAGGTTCCTCCTGTACTTGGTCTGGCATTCCCATTGGTTGTGATGCTTTCCCCTCCAAGGTTAACTCTTCCACTTCTAATGTCCATATCTTACGTCCGTAGAATCTGCATTCGAGTCTTTGTAAGATACAGGAGAATAGCCTTATAGAGACGACAGAAAAGAGATAAAGTGTATGGTTATGTATAATAAATACAAGTACATTACTATAGTGTTATCTCATATCCCACTCTTTCTCTAATTCCTTTGGGTTATATTTTCAAAATCATTTTAAGTCTGAATTTTCTTATAATTTTTTCATAAACTTATACTCTGATACTAAGTCGTAACATTCCATATCTTGAGGCCTAAAGCTAAGTGCCACAGATGCTGCAGTTATCTATAGTATTGACTTCCGGTGACAAAATACGGTAAGTTATGGTATTCATAATATCTGAAGCACATGAATATGAAATAAAATCAATACAGATTAAAACAACTTTTCTGATTACATTTTAAATCAATATTTCATATTCAGATACATAATCCCAAAATAATTCCCAGGTTTTAATCAAATATAATTATTACAAAATAGGTCAAGAAGCCCCCATTGGACGATCAGAGTACTAAATAGACTTATCAGTCTTAATACATCTCGGCGGAAATAAAACTAAATAGCTCCAATATGGCTAGCTTTTCCTCCTGCACGTCTTCAGAATCTTTATTCGTCCAACTTACTAAACCTGAAAAATCTTAATTCTCAATCTACTCAAACTAATTTTGAGCACTCGAGATTTTAAGGGGAAAACGTAAAATTCAAGTCAAATATAAGGCCTGGTGTGAATAATACTATTACATCTTGGTTTACTGATATTAAGTGAGACTATGCTACTTAGTGGAACGAGTTGTACTCACTAATATCCTTTTAAAACATATCTTTTGCAAATCAGATCTTGCAATCAAACCGATTAAAACAATAATAACAATATCATATATGCTCATAAATTAGGTAATAAATGGACTATATCTTTAAACAATATAGTTTTTTGGACAATGACTAACCATTGGCTGACTCGGGCCTACCAAAAAAATATAAATAATCTAACATATGTTAGACACACTTCGGGACTATCTGTCCTTAACTTACTTCTTCCAAGGTCACCTAATCCTAATGGTTTTGTGGGATCACCAATAACCTACCCTCCTTCTCTGTATATATTCCTTTCTGTGTGTAACATTATTTAAGCCTTTGATGTGACTAAGCCCTACACACTGGAATTTTGGACTAAATTAACTGAGGGATGTAGCTAATATATAGGCCGCGACCCTAATCCAGTCCCATCTAGTATTCTAATATCTGAATCATTTACTTAGGGTTAACTACAAATCAAATTTTCCTTGAAAAACTTTTTAAATTGATTTAACCCTTTAGATCATACTCAAACAAGGAAAACATACTATTTTCTTTACTCAAATCTCATTGTCATGATATATACTTTACTCAAAACATTGTCAATGAAAACAATCAAAACCTTAGTTTAAAAGTTTTAAACAATCTCTTTCGAAACCTTTGAAAGTACCCCTTTCGAAACCATTGAAGGCACCTCTTTCAAATCAAGTTAACTACTTTACTCTAAAACCTTAGGCCGTAAGCCTAAAACATAACTTTCAAAACCATTTACAAAATACCTTTCAATAACATTGAAAGTATCCCTTTGAAAAGCTTGTAAAACCTTAGACATCCTCCATTCAAATCATTGTAAACTTGCCTTTCGAAAACATTGGGGAATCACTACTTCATTATCTTTGTCATATACCTTCTGAAAATATTGTGGAACATCCCCTTTGAAACCTTCATCATATACCTTTCGAAAGCATTAAAATCCTTTACATAAAAAAGCCTTTTGAAAGCATTGGGTTCAAGTAAATATATGTGGAACATAGCTTCGAAACCTTCAAAACCGTTCCTTTCAAAACCTTTGAGTTTAACTTTCAAAATATCAAAAGGGTTATAAAACAGCTTGGACAAAAGCAACTCTTTCGAAAGCATTTTCCTAAATAGAAGAAGTGGATGGTGTCGAAACCAACCCTTTCAAAAACATTGGAGAAGTGGTTTAGGGTTTAAAGCGAAAGAACCTTTGTTTTAAAGATTATTCATTGATATATTATACGTTGTTCCGCTGCGAATTGTGAGATTCTGTTGTTGTTTCTGTTCTTCTTCTATCTTCTTCTTCTTAAACCCAAACAGTTCGGTTTTCCGGCATTCGATTGCATGGCATTTGATACAGTGGACGTATAAATGTCGACTTTCAGGCGTCGTAAAATCGGATCGTTACAAATTTGGTATCAGAGCATTTGGTTAAGCGACAACCTTGGCTCTGTTGGGTGTTACTCATTAGAGATAGAGTCAGTAGTACTCTAGAATGAGTGTGAGTGTAATAATAGATATGAGCGCGTATTTGTTAGTGAATATAAAATTGTTTTATATTCCGTTGACTTATCGGTTGATTGTTTATAGATTCTGGTCGGTGCAGTCTAACCAACTATTTCGATAGGGGTTTCTAAACTTTTAAACACGATAAACCGACACAGTATTGTTTTAAAATAGGGTAAATGAAATAATTTTACCCAAAACTATTTTCGTATATCAAAGAAATAAATTTTCTGTGAATTATTATAATATATGGTTGCTTGGTTGTTAGGAAGCGATAATATTAGATTATTATCATCGTTGTATGAGAAATTGAAATCAAAACCAAAAGCTAAGAAAATAAAAATACAAATGAGATTTGTAAATGTAAATTTTAAATGCAATTTAGAATTTGGAATAAAATTCATTAATGGAATGAAAGTGGTAATGTGTGTTGAGTCAAGATTTTTATAGAGTTTTGATTTCTGACAAAGGAATAAGCCGTGATCGACAAAAAGAAGTTATTCATTTAAGAAACACAAAGAGCTCCATATATTAGAGGTTGATTATTTGGTATGTTAGTAATTTATGTTAAAATCTATCCTCAAATAATCATATAACTTCAATCTTTCAAAATATATACATATGCACATTAACTGTGCAAATTGGACTAAACCGGTCGACCGGTTGAAAATAAGGTGGTCGACCGTTTTTGCCCAGAATGCACAGATAACATGCACACATGCACATAACGTATATATATTTGAATTCCTGTCTACCGGTCCATTTTTGACCTGTCGACCGTTTTTAAACAGAAAGCAACTTTTTCAAAAGACACTTCTCTTCTCCAAAGGTTGCATCTCCTATCTTTCATCAATGATCATAACTCTTAATGGCAACTGTTCACAAAGAGTTACAACTATTTTTCTCTATATATACTCATCTAAATCATTGATTCAAAAATAAGTTTTTACACGATCATATATGCTCTCTAATCTAATCTCTAACACTCCTGCATTCTAAAAATTAATTTAGCTTATTGAATCATTGAAATTATTTCATATCTTTTGATTCAATAAGTAAATACCTTCTTTAATCTTTACAAAACATCATTCATATTCTTTGAGGATAAGATTATAGGAAGGGTGTACTACTAGTGACAAATCCGTGTTTTCAAGAACACAAGTTGTCAACAACAATTGTATTTGTTTTTGTTGAAGTCCTCGTGTTGTAAGAGGCAAGTGTTGAAGTCCTCGGTGTTGTAAGAGGCAAGTGTTGAAGTCCTCAGTGTATTAGAGGCATGAAATCCCGTTCGGCTGTTCGGGTATTGTAAACCTGTTCCTCCGGGTGAAGCGAGGTAGTTAATAGTGAAAATCCAGATAGGAGTCTGGGACTGGACGTAGGACGGTGCTCCGAACCAGTATAAAAATCTCTGGTGTGATTTTTCTATTTTTTATTTTTGCTTTGCTACTATCATCTATTTTCCGCATTTATATTATAGTCCATATTACACGATCCGTGTGTACTATATTAGTACGTGCATTAGTATACACACCGCACTTTCATTTGGTATCAGAGCATAGCGCACTTTCAATTGGTATCAGAGCCTGGTTTTCTAGAGATCGTAACAACATCCTAGAATAAATGGCTACAAAGAGATCTAGTCAAGGCAATAAGAAGAGGAAGAGCAATAAAGAACAATCAAAGGAGCAAACAAACAAATGCTTCATGGCAAAAGATAACGAGGTTAGTGATCTAACTTTTGATGATATGATAGAAATAAATTCAGAACTTCTAGACACTTTAAAAAGTCTCAAAATAAAATATAAGGAAGCTCTGGAAAATCAGAAGAAAGCAGAATTCGAAAGAGATATGCTTAAAGACGAGAAGAGAATATTAGAAGCAGAACTTGAGAAAATTCAAGATTCAGACAATTCTCAACTCGCTCTATTAAGTCAAGAAATAGAAGCTCAAAAAGAAAAGAATAATGCTCTAGTTTCTGAAAATCATGAGTTAAAAACAAAAATTAAAATTGTTGAGTTAGATAACACTAGTCTCAAAACTAAGCTTGATGACATTACTAAAAATATTTCCAATTTTAATAAAGGGAGAGAAAATTTATCCAGGATTATTGAAAATTCTCAACCTGCTTCAAATAAGAAGGGATTAGGTTATGTTAAGAATTCAAAAGCTCACAATGATATAAGTGGTGTAGGCTATAAACAAGCTAAAAGTAAAAATAGTACTAGATATGCATTCATGTATACTAACTTTAGTGCTAGTACTAGTAATCAAGATAGTTTTAAAACCAGTTATAGTCATAATAGTACTTTGTTTAGAAATGATAGAAATTATTCTTCAAGTACTAAGCTAATGACTAATAGTATTAAGATATGGATTCCAACTAATATGATTGATCATGATAAACAACTTTATATTAGCAACTATTATAAGAATGTAATTTGTAATGAAAATTATATTTATAAAGGTTCAACCACACCCAAATGGGTATGGTTTCCAAAGACCTAACCCCCCGGACCCTAACATAGTAAGTGGGTACCGAAAATTATTATTATTTTTTACAGGTACTCAGAGAAACAAAAGGAAAAGGATAGATTTTGGAATTTCAAAGAATGTTCCATATGTTTAATAGAATTACGTGCTTACAATAAAATATGGACTTCGGTAAATATGGTAAAATTTATTTTACTTTTCCTTCATAATTAATAATGAGTTCATCTCGTTATATACAAGATATTTTATATATTTCCTCATTCTTTTTGATAATGACAAAGGGGGAGAAATTCATATGCATATAAATAGAGGGAGATATTATACTTAGGAGGAGATGTTATACTTAGGTGGAGATGTTATACTTAGGTGGAGCTTTAAAGACATTATCTGGCACTTGTGTGAATGTTACTTTTGATCTGTGATAGTGGTTTTATGTTGCCTATGGTTTTATGTTGCCTATAATCTGTTTTACATCTTCCATTTAACAACTCCTTTTTGTCGATGACAAAGGGGGAGAAAGTGCTAACAATTATTTGCAGGAATATATATATGTATATAAGACAAAATCTCAGGGGGAGATCACATATTCAGGGGGAAATTCAGAACTTCAGATATATGTTGTCATCAATCAAAAAGGGGGAGAATGTTGAGTCAAGATTTTTATAGAGTTTTGATTTCTGACAAAGGAATAAGCCGTGATCGACAAAAAGAAGTTATTCATTTAAGAAACACAAAGAGCTCCATATATTAGAGGTTGATTATTTGGTATGTTAGTAATTTATGTTAAAATCTATCCTCAAATAATCATATAACTTCAATCTTTCAAAATATATACATATGCACATTAACTGTGCAAATTGGACTAAACCGGTCGACAGGTTGAAAATAAGGTGGTCGACCGTTTTTGCCCAGAATGCACAGATAACATGCACACATGCACATAACGTATATATATTTGAATTCCTGTCTACCGGTCCATTTTTGACCTGTCGACCGTTTTTAAACAGAAAGCAACTTTTTCAAAAGACACTTCTCTTCTCCAAAGGTTGCATCCCCTATCTTTCATCAATGATCATAACTCTTAATGGCAACTGTTCACAAAGAGTTACAACTATTTTTCTCTATATATACTCATCTAAATCATTGATTCAAAAATAAGTTTTTACACGATCATATACGCTCTCTAATCTAATCTCTAACACTCCTGCATTCTAAAAATTAATTTAGCTTATTGAATCATTGAAATTATTTCATATCTTTTGATTCAATAAGTAAATACCTTCTTTAATCTTTACAAAACATCATTCATATTCTTTGAGGATAAGATTATAGGAAGGGTGTACTACTAGTGACAAATCCGTGTTTTCAAGAACACAAGTTGTCAACAACAATTGTATTTGTTTTTGTTGAAGTCCTCGTGTTGTAAGAGGCAAGTGTTGAAGTCCTCGGTGTTGTAAGAGGCAAGTGTTGAAGTCCTCAGTGTATTAGAGGCGTGAAATCCCGTTCGGCTGTTCGGGTATTGTAAACCTGTTCCTCCGGGTGAAGCGAGGTAGTTAATAGTGAAAATCCAGATAGGAGTCTGGGACTGGACGTAGGACGGTGCTCCGAACCAGTATAAAAATCTCTGGTGTGATTTTTCTATTTTTTATTTTTGCTTTGCTACTATCATCTATTTTCCGCATTTATATTATAGTCCATATTACACGATCCGTGTGTACTATATTAGTACGTGCATTAGTATACACACCGCACTTTCATTTGGTATCAGAGCATAGCGACTTTCAATGTGAATATGTAAATGGGTTTTATAAATTGAGATGAGATTTGACTTGGATCAAGTTGAATAAAAATCCAAACTTGGGGAAAAATGAAATAAAATGGATTGAATTCAAGTAAACTAATATGATAATTAATCAATTTACGAAATAGGAAAGTTGAATTAGTTAAATTAAAACTTGAATTGCGAGTTAGATAAAAATGGTTTGAATTTGCAGATAAATTCAAGTAAGTAGGAATAAATGGAAAATTTCCTTGTTATTGATAAAATGAATTAGAGATAAACCGAGAATGGGAATTTAAAATGGATAAGTGAATAAAACTAATTTAATTAAAATTTGTAAATGGAAGGGATTTGATAAATGAAAATCAAATCAAGGATTTAAATTGGGAAATGTTACAAGGAAAAATAAATTTGAATTTTGAATTGAAATAACTTAAGTAAATATTGGATCAAATGGAGCTACATGTTAATAAAGGAATTAAAATTAGTTAGTGAAACTAATTAAGAGAATGACAAATTTAAATATGGTTCAAAATGAAATTGAATTCAATATTTATAAATGAAAGGTACAATGAATTCATATGGAATTTGGAATCCAGTTTAAATATAAGTGGTTATAAACCAAAGTGGTGAATTGGAAATAAATATAAGAAGTATGTATATAGAATAATTATCTTGAACTTAAGGAATAAATGGTAAAATTCTTAAATAAAATTTAGAGTTGAGAAATATTCTAAATTAATAAATGGAGGATAAACTGGAAATTGTGAAATGGTTTTAACTAAAATGAATGCGAATATGGAATGCAAAATGAATTGAACGGAATTAATTGGAAATGAAATAGAATGAAAGGTAAATTGAGTTTGTATAAATTTAAATTAGTTATAAACAAGATTGGTTATTCTATTAAGTGAATATCATTGAAATTTGCATAGAAATGATTGTTATTTAACGCAAATAGGATTGAATAAAATCCTATGAGTTAATGAAACCTAATAAAATTGATTTTTGAATCAATTGAAATAGATATGAGTTCATTTCGCTTAAAAATAAATTGAATGAAAGAAAGTGAGTTGTAAATCACTTGAATTAAATAGAAATGGTATGTGAATTGATTGCAAACAATTAAAATTGTATCGGAACCATATAAATTGCTTATGGAAACTATTTTGAATGTATTGCTTGTAAAAACTATGTGTTTACTATTGGAAATAAGTGAAATGTGAATAAATTTCTTTTATATGTCACTTATGTGTTTAAATTTAGCAAATACAGATACATGAGGGCCGTTTGGCTGGATTTGGTCGTGCTAAAATGCGAATAATAAACCGCTTTGCTTAAAAATGCTAAGTAAGGTACGCCTACGCAATAAAAATAGGAAATATAAACTGTTTTTGCTTTTCCGACCGGGTGGGTCGATGTATATATATTTATATCTTTTGTCAAATTGCAAAAGCTTCTCCGTACAAAGGAGACTCTGCCAAAATTTTCCGAAAATTTTAGGAGTTAGAGAATTTTTGAAAAAAATTGTTAGCGACAAACGTTTTCAAATTGAAAATTGAAGTAAATTAGTGAATGAAACTGAATTAAAATAATGATATGAATCAGTTATAATTGAAAGATAAAATTCAATATTCATAGTAGAAGATAAATTGAATTCAAATAGAATTGTAGTGTAAATTGGATTAATATATAATTGAATTAAAATTGAATGAAAATGGATATGTAATTTCAATAGTAAAGTAAAAATGATACAAGGAGTATGATTGAAAATTCTGTAAGGAAATGGATTAAACGGTTTTGGATATGGTAATTGGATATCATCGCTTAATAGCTTACAGGTGTATTAAAGGAAATGGAACTGGGATTTTGATTTTAAAGATAAAATTGAATCGCTCGACAAAAAGGTATGTATTTCGATTTCAGTATGAAATTTGGTGATTTTCTTGTCCAGCCGTTTGGCTTTTTGTTTTCTTTTGGGATTTGCGGGCCTGTGGTGCCATTTTGTAGTCGTACCGAGCTAGCCGCGCAAAGGAGACGCTGGCGAAATTTTTCGAAAATTTAGGGTGTTAGAAAATTTTAAAAGTTTGAAATTTGAATTCAAATCTAAATTTGAATTGAGGAGTAAACAATATTGTTTGGAATTTATTATTGAACTTGGAAAGTTAGTTGAAATGAATCTTTAATAAAAAGATTTGGGTTGATAAATTGATAAAACTGTTTGGGTTGGAAAATATTACACGGGTTAAGGTCCATTCTTCTTAACTAGTAATTTCGGGACGAAATTCATTTAAGGGGGGAAGGATGTGACGACCCAGAAATTTTAAACATTTGAAATCGAAATATTTAATTGATTTTAAATGTTTGGGGTTGATTCAAACTTGAATTTCAGATATCAGAATGAAATTTAGAAATTTAATTATCAAATTTAATTATAGAAATTTGGGTAAAATTGTAAATCTTCAATTTTGAGCCTGTTAAAAATAATTTGATGGCTTAGAAAATTTATAATGATAATACTGAAGATGATAGAAGCTTCAGAATTTAATTTGAAACTGTTCAATATTGAAATTTTATCGTTTAAATCGATATTTGAAAATAGCCTCCCGAGGAACAGTCTCGAAATTCGACGAAACTAGTTTCATTGGATCCGTAATATTTTATTATTATCGGATTTCAATTTTCGTAGTGTTTGGAGTGATCGTTTGGCCGTACGATAAGCAAACGCGCTGAAATTTAAATTGAAAATTTGATATTATAACTGGATCCAAAATGCTATCTTCTCCATACGATCAAATTTGGACCCGAAACCTTTTCCATTGCGTTCAAAATAGGGGTTAAACGTTATAAACGCCTAGCGGCACGCCTCGATTGGAGATCGAGATTTTTAGCTGCGTGGTTTTGACAATTTGAATTTGAATTTAAATTTAAAAATATACATATATATATATGTATATTTAATATAAAGCTATTTCTTAAGGTAAAATAACACGTATACTATCTCTCAACCCTTGTCCTTCAATTGAAACACGCGTCGTTAATTTTTTATTTTATCAAAGCCGTGCATTTTTTCTTTAAAAAAATCGAGATAAAATTAAACTATTCAGTTTTTAAAATCGAATCATGGCCGAAGCCCTCTTCTCTCTGAAATCAAATCAACCGATTCACGTTCAAATCGGAAAAGAAAAAAATGGCCGAAGTTCGAATGATTGATTCGCGATTTCACATTGCGTTCGAAGCCGAGGGCGTTCGAGTTAGGGTTTCGATGTTCGCTTAGGGCTTGAGGCCGCAGATTTTCGTAGGAGGTGAGGGATTTATGGCACGGCGTCGACATCGCGATCGGTAGGCGAGGGCTTTGGTTCGTGGCAGCAGGGAAGCGCTCGCGTTGGGTCGCTAATGATTTTGGATCTCAAATCTAGGCGCGTGCGCGTGTGAAGATGCGGCGACGAGGGTTGCGATGTCGGGTTGAAGTCGATCGCGAGTTCGACTGAGTGGCCGTGAGGTATATTTATTTCTTCATTTGTTTATTTTAATTCATTAAATATATATGTGAGTATAACTGTATATTTGAAATTACAGTAGGATATATGTTTTAAACCTGATAAGTATATTCAAATTTTGAAAATATAAATTTATATATGTAGCCTACTGTTCATTTAGAGAAATATATGATGAAGAATTATACAGAAAACTCATCTTACAGTAAGTATAAATATAAATATAAATATATATATATAGATTAGAAATAAAAATATAAGATTAGGAGATAGGATTTTAATAACAATATAGATTTTATTTTTTATAAAGAATTCGAAATATAAACCATTTTTATAAAGATATGTATTTCCAAAAGGCATGATTTGTTAAGTTATGTTAAAAATAATAATTTATTAAAGATAATAAAGGTTTAACTAACTTATCTAAATTATTTGATACTAAAAGATTTTAAAAAGGGAATTTTAAAAGGAGTTTGTTTAAAATTAAAAGCATTAGTTCAAAAAATAAAAATAAAAATTGTTAGTTAATTAATTTTATTAAAGGGAAATGGGTTTAAGGAATTTATTTATCAGTTTAAGATTAAATAAATCTATTAAATGGAAATTTATTGTTATTCGATTCACTTCAATCATTAATTAAAATCGTACAATTGTTATACAAGGTCGAAATTGTGAAGAAAACGAGCTGAAATGGAAATGGACTGCAAATTTAAAATCAAAGGTGAGATCTTCTCACTCAAAAGGGTTTTGTTTAAAATTTTAAATAGTTGATTTAAAATTGATTGACTGTGTTGACTGTTTGCTTGGATGATAATTGATTATCTATTGTATTGAAATAGACCATATACGCCGCATAATAACGGAGGTTATTATATTAATCCCATATACAGCGATATTCCACCTCGAAGTGGAATGGGTATTTAATTGTTGTGCTAACGTCTGTGGATGCAGGGAAACAAGTTGGAGGGATCCAACTGGATTCCTCAAATGTTTAATTTGTTGCTTATGTTGTGTGTTGATTATTTTTAAATTCGTGTGACTATTTGTGATTGAAACCGTAAAGGCTGTAATTCAGCCAAATATATTTTTGGTATCGTAGGATACCAGAAATAAATAGTTAATTGATCTTGAAATTTGGATAGAAAATTTATAATGAATTCACTCAAAGGAATCGGTTGAATTTTAAAAAGAAGGAAATTTAAATAGATAAAGTTTTATCTTTGAAAACTTATGGAATTAATTCCAAAAATATGGAAAATGTTTTTATAAAGGAATCTCAAGTAATGTTGTTAAATAGTTGAAGAATTTATTTAAGATACAGATTTTCAATAATTAAAAGAGTTAAAGAAATTTATTTCAAAAGGAAATAAATTTAGAAATTTATTTTGGAATTTAATTTAAAGTTGAAATTAATTTTAGAAATCGATTCAGGAATTAATTTGGAGCTAAAATAAACCTTAGGAATTGATTTGGAAATTTGGTTTGGTATGTTGGAAATAATTTTGGGAAATCAATTTGAAATTGATTTGATTTGATATTGGAAAATTAATTTGGGGAAATCAAATTGGAAGTTGGTTTTGTACTTGAAATAAATTGGAAATCAATTTGGAATTCGATTGGGTGTGAAGATAATATTTGGGAATCGATTTAAATTCATATATCAGTTGATATTTGGAATGTAAATTTAAATTAAATTGAGAAGATTTATTAATTTATTTGAATGGACCCATTTATATTGAGAAAAGAATTCTGCCCTGGAAAGCCAAGTATATTTTTAAATAGCTTTTAAATAAAATTTAAAAGTTCTAGATTGGTTTTTAAAGTAATACCGTTGAAGAAATTAGTTTTGAAAATTATTTTTAAAACCTTTAAAGTAAAATTTATTTAATTAATTTTATAAGGGATTACTCTAAAGATTTAAATTGATATTTGATTAGAAAATAGTTATCTAAATATTTATACCCTATCTACTAATTTTATGTTAAAATTAGTTTTTGGACTTGAATTTTGTAGGAGAGATTAGTATAATATTTTTCATAACTAATATTTAAGAAAATATTCTAAAATAGTTTATTTTAAATGTTTCCAAGTATATTTTGAATAAGTATGTTTATATTATTTTAAATATTTGAAATCGACAGATTTTCAATGGAAATGAATAAATGTTTGGAAATTGACTTGAAGTTTATTTTCAAAAGATTAAAGTATGAAATTTTATGTTGCGAAGATATATTGAAAATAAAAATTGGGAGAAAATTATTTGAAATGCAGTGACTGTTGTGAATGATGATTGATAGTTAAATAACCGACTATCAATATTGGCCTTAATCGGCATTTGAATTTCGATGCGACCGGGAGTCGAATTCCAAATGGATATTTGAAACCCACATCGAACTCTTGTGATTGTGATGGATCTTTTGTTTAAAAGATCAAAGTGAAATTGTTGTGATTTATTTGAATCTGAATGAACACTTATTTTTAAAATAAGCGCTCGTTATTCGGATTAGCCGAGAGAGGACCTTGTGTCATAAAACCCATTCCGAATAACGATACGACAAAATGGGATTGCATTTGAAGACGGTGTTGAAGACCGGGTATTTTCGGAAGCGAAAGGATACCTGTTGAAAGTATCTGCACCGGGTTGCTCCGGTATAGAGATTTTATCACCCTTTGTGATGGGGATTCCGGACGTGATTAGTGAATATCCGGATTGCAAGGGCTTCTTTTGAAGTGCCTTCGGTTCCGTTCGATCCCGGAACGGACTTGTATGGATGTGTGTCTGACGTTACACTTTGAGATGTAAAGCTAGTTTCTATCAAATACATTTTTGTTGGTGGCGGAGAATTTATTCTTTTAGCTTAACACCCTTCTCTGAGACGTACGAGCTCAGAGGTTATGTAGTTGATGGTTACTAGTGATACATTCTCGAATTGGTAATGTGGCATACGAAGTGCTGCTGATCATTTGTTGATCGAAGCATGGCTTTTGTGAAAAGAGTAGCTTTATGGACGAGACTTCGTCGAACCTCACACCCGGAATGGTCAAAACAGGAAGGATGCGGCAAGGTTTTAGGGGGTAGCGCCCATTAGGGTATGTACATTTCCTTCTGGATAGAAGTGGTATCATGGTATGGAGCCCAGATACTTAACTTATGTGAATATCGCAAATATATATTACTCTGTGATTGTTGATGTTGAGGATCCTCGGATAAAGGTTGTTTACAATCGGGGGATGGCATACTCGTGTCAGTAGTTACCTATTTTTGCAGAGGTAACCCGGCCTTGTGTTGGCAGAGATCCGGTTAGGTTCTCAGGGCGTCCATCCAGAGGCGTACCCATGTGGCAATGGGAAGTTCCTTGGCCTGACCATTTGTTGGAAATCTGATTCCCAATACGAACCCAGTACGGTTTTAGTTGTAGAACCTGCCATCTAATATGGTAGCTATAGTAGGCATACTATAATGGTACGTATGCTGGATAAGATTAATATTATACTTTCGAAATGTTTTCTGCACTATGCACTAATAATAATATTAAAAAGATTTTGCGTATTAAGTATATTTGACTATCATAAGGAGAAATCTCCTCCAATTCTGCGCTTGCATTGTATGTGTGGCGGGAGGCCTTATGGTAGTTTCATTTTTCAAAAAGCATTGCGGATTTCTTTTAAATTCCTTTATTTTTCTTTTCTAAAGGTATAACTGTTTTTAAGATCTCACACCAGTCCCATGACTGACCTGAAGTTTATTGTTCCCTTTCTAAACTCTGGGTGCCCATAATTTTCCACACGGGCAGCCTAGAGTCAGGTTATCAGGTCATTCTGGAATTCAGGAGTTGCTGTGGAGATCAAGAGTTGAAGCTGGATGGCAAAGCGTATTACTAGTATATGTTATATTTTCTTCTGCTATTGTTGTTGTACACTCTGATAATGTAATGTGATGTAATGTAATAACAGATATGATTCTTTGTTTTAAAGATTATTCATTGATATATTATACGTTGTTCCGCTGCGAATTGTGAGATTCTGTTATTGTTTCTGTCCTTCTTCTATCTTCTTCTTCTTAAACCCAAACGGTTCAGTTTTCCAGCATTCGATTGCATGGCATTTGATACAGTGGATGCATAAATGTCGACTTTCGGGCGTCGTAAAAACGGATCGTTACAAATTTGGTATCAGAGCATTTGGTTAAGCGACAACCTTGGCTCTGTTGGGTGTTACTCATTAGAGATAGAGTCAGTAGTATTCTAGAATGAGTGTGAGTGTAATAATAGATATGAGCGCGTATTTGTTAGTGAATATAAAATTATTTTATATTGTGTTGACTTATCGGTTGATTGTCTATAGATTCTGGTCGGTGCAGTCTGGCCAACTGTTTCGATAGGGGTTCTAAACTTTTAAACAAGATAAACCGACACGGTATTGTTTTAAAATAGGGTAAATGAAATAATTTTACCCAAAACTATTTTCGTATATTAAAGAAATAAATTTTCTGTGAATTATTATAATATATGGTTGCTTGGTTGTTAGGAAGCGATAATATTAGATTATTATCATCGTTGTATGAGAAATTGAAATCAAAACCAAAAGCTAAGAAAATAAAAATACAAATGAGATTTGTAAATGTAAATTTTAAATGCAATTTAGAATTTGGAATAAAATTCATTAATGGAATGAAAGTGGTAATGTCAATATGTAAATGGGTTTTATAAATTGAGATGAGATTAGACTTGGATCAAGTTGAATAAAAATCCAAACTTGCGGAAAAATAAAATAAAATGGATTGAATTCAAGTAAACTAATATGATAATTAATCAATTTACGAAATAGGAAAGTTGAATTAGTTAAATCAAAACTTGAATTGTGAGTTAAATAAAAATGGTTTGAATTTGCAGATAAATTCAAGTAAGTAGGAATAAATGGAAAATTTCCTTGTTATTGATAAAATGAATTAGAGATAAACTGAGAATGGGAATTTAAAATGGATAAGTGAATAAAACTAATTTAATTAAAATGTGTAAATGGAAGGGATTTGATAAATGAAAATCAAATCAAGGATTTAAATTGGGAAGTGTTACAAGGAAAAATAAATTTGAATTTTGAATTGAAATAACTTAAATAAATATTGGATCAAATGGAGCTAAATGTTAATAAAGGAATTAAAATTAGTTATTGAAACTAATTAAGAGAATGACAAATTTAAATATGGTTCAAAATGAAATTGAATTCAATATTTATAAATGAAAGGTACAATGAATTCATATGGAATTTGGAATCCAGTTTAAATATAAGTGGTTATAAACCAAAGTGGTGAATTGGAAATAAATATAAGAAGTATGTATATAGAACAATTATCTTGAACTTAAGGAATAAATGGTAAAATTCTTATATAAAATTTAGAGTTGGGAAATATTCTAAATTAATAAATGGAGGATAAACTGGAAATTGTGAAATGGTTTTAACTAAAATGAATGCGAATATGGAATGCAAAATGAATTGAACGGAATCAATTGGAAATGAAATAGAATGAAAAGTAAATTGAGTTTGTATAAATTTAAATTAGTTATAAACTAGATTGGATATTCTATTAAGTGAATATCATTGAAATTTGCATAGAAATGATTGTTATTTAACGCAAATAGGATTGCATAAAATCCTATGAGTTAATGAAACATAATAAAATTGATTTTTCAATCAATTGAAATAGATATGAGTTCATTTCGCTTAAAAATAAATTGAATGAAAGAAAGTGAGTTGTAAATCACTTGAATTAAATAGAAATGGTATGTGAATTGATTGTAAACAATTAAAATTGTATCGGAACCATATAAATTGCTTATGGAAACTATTTTGAATGTATTGCTTGTAAAAACTATGTGTTTACTATTGGAAATAAGTGAAATGTGAATAAATTTCTTTTATATGTCACTTATGTGTTTAAATTTAGTAAATACAGATACATGAGGGCCGTTTGGCTGGATTTGGTCGTGCTAAAATGCCAATAATAAACCGCTTTGCTTAAAAATGCTAAGTAAGGTACGCCTACGCAATAAAAATAGGAAATATAAACTGTTTTTGCTTTTCCGACCGGGTGGGTCGATGTATATATATTTATATCTTTTGTCAAATTGCAAAGCTTCTCCGTACAAAGGAGACTCTGCCAAAATTTTCCGAAAATTTTAGGAGTTAGAGAATTTTTGAAAAAAATTGTTAGCGACAAACGTTTTCAAATTGAAAATTGAAGTAAATTAGTGAATGAAACTGAATTAAAATAATGATATGAATCAGTTATAATTGAAAGACAAAATTCAATATTCATAGTAGAAGATAAATTGAATTCAAATAGAATTGTAGTGTAAATTGAATTAAAATATAATTGAATTAAAATTGAATGAAAATGGATATGTAACTTCATTAGTGAAGTAAAAATGATACAAGGAGTATGATTGAAAATTCTGTCAGGAAATGGATTAAACGGTTTTGGATATGGTAATTGGATATCATCGCTTAATAGCTTACAGGTGTATTAAAGGAAATGGAACTGGGATTTTGATTTTAAAGATAAAATTGAATCGCTCGACAAAAAGGTATGTATTTCGATTTCAGTATGAAATTTGGTGATTTTCTTGTCCAGCCGCTTGGCTTTTTGTTTTCTTTTGGGATTTGCGGGCCTGTGGTGCCATTTTGTAGTCGTACCGAGCTAGCCGCGCAAAAAAGACGCTGGCGAAATTTTTCGAAAATTTAGGGTGTTAGAAAATTTTAAAAGTTTGAAATTTGAATTCAAATCTAAATTTGAATTGAGGAGTAAACAATATTGTTTGGAATTTATTATTGAACTTGGAAAGTTAGTTGAAATGAATCTTTAATAAAAAGATTTGGGTTGATAAATTGATAAAACTGTTTGGGTTGGAAAATATTACACGGGTTAAGGTCCATTCTTCTTAACTAGTAATTTCGGGACGAAATTCTTTTAAGGGGGAAGGATGTGACGACCCAGAAATTTTAAACATTTGAAATCGAAATATTTAATTGATTTTAAATGTTTGGGGTTGATTCCAACTTGAATTTCAGATATCAGAATGAAATTTAGCAATTTAATTATCAAATTTAATTATAGAAATTTGGGTAAAATTGTAAATCTTCAATTTTGAGCCTGTTAAAAATAATTTGATGGCTTAGAAAATTTATAATGATAATACTGAAGATGATAGAAGCTTTAGAATTTAATTTGAAACTGTTCAGTATTGAAATTTTATCGTTTAAATCGATATTTAAAAATAGCCTCCCGAGGCACATTCTCGGAGTTCGACGAAACTAGTTTCATTGGATCCGTAATATTTTATTATCAACGGATTTCAATTTTCGTAGTTTTTGGAGTGATCGTTTGGCCGTACGATAAGCAATCGCGCTGAAATTTAAATCGAAAATTCGATATTATAACTGGATCCAAAATGCCATCTTCTCCATACGATCAAATTTGGACCCAAAACCTTTTCCATCGCGTTCGAAATAGGGGTTAAACGTTATAAACGCCTAGCGGCATGCCTCGATTGGAGATCGAGATTTTTAGTTGCATGGTTTTGACAATATGAATTTGAATTTAAATTTCAAAATAATATATATATGTATATTTAATATAAAGCTATTTATTAAGGTAAAATAACACGTATAATACCTCTCAACACTTGTCCTTCAATTGAAACACGCGTCATTAATTTTTTATTTTATCAAAGCCGTGCATTTTTTCTTTAAAAAAAATCGAAATAAAATTAAACCCTTCAGTTTTTAAAATCGAATCATAGCCGAAGCCCTCTTCTCTCCGAAATCAAATCAACCGATTCACGTTCAAATCGGAAAAGAAAAAAAATGGCGAAGTTCGAATGATTGATTCGCGATTTCACATTGCGTTCGAAGCCGAGGGCGTTCGAGTTAGGGTTTCGATATTCTCTTAGGGCTTGGGGCCGTAGATTTTCGAAGGAGGTGAGGGATTTGTGGCACGGCGTCGGCATCGTGATCGGTAGGCGAGGACTTTGGTTCGTAGCAGCAGGGAAGCGCTCGCATTGGGTCGCTAATGATTTTGGATCTCAAATCTGGGCGCGTGCGCGTGTGAAGATGCGGCGACGAGGGTTGCGATGTCGGGTTGAAGTCGATCGCGAGTTCGACTGAGTAGCCGTGAGGTATATTTATTTCTTTATTTTTTTATTTTAATTCGTTAAATATATATGTGAGTATAACTGTATATTTGAAATTACAGTAGGAATATGTTTTAAACCTGATAAGTATATTCAAATTATGAAAATATAAATTTATATATCTAGACTACTGTTCATTTAGAAAAATATATAATGACGAATTATACAGAAAACTCGTCTTACAGTAAGTATAAATATATATAGATTAGAAATAAAAATATTAGATTAGGAGATAGGATTTTAATAACAATATAGATTTTATTTTTTATAAAGAATTCGAAGTATAAACTATTTTTTATAAAGATACGATTTCCAAAAGGCATATATATTGATTTGCTAAGTTATGTTAAAAATAATAATTTATTAAAGATAATAAATGTTTAACTAACTTATCTAAATTATTTTTGATACTAAAAGATTTTAAAAGGGAATTTTAAAAGGAGTTTGTTTAAAATTAAAAGCATTAGTTCAAAAAAATAAAAATAAAAATTGTTAGTTAATTAAATTTATTAAAGGGAAATGGGTTTAAGGAATTTATTTATCAGTTTAAGATTAAATAAATCTATTAAATGGAAATTTATTATTATTCGATTCAGTTCAATTATTAATTAAAATCGTACAATTGTTATACAAGGTCGAAATTGGGAAGAAAACGAGCTGAAATGGAAATGGACTGCAAATTTAAAATCAAAGGTGAGATCTTCTCACTCAAAAGGGTTTTGTTTAAAATTTTAAATAGTTGATTTAAAATTGCTTGATTGTGTTGATTGTTTGCTTGGATGATAATTGATTATCTATTGTATTGAAATAGACCCTATACGTCGCATAATAGCAGAGGTTATTATATTAATCCCATATACCACGATATTCCACATCGAAGTGGAATGGGTATTTAATTATTGTGCTAACGTCTGTGGATGCAGGGAAACAGGTTGGAGGGATCCAACTGGATTCCTCAAATGATTAATTTGTTGCTTATGTTGTGTGTTGATTATTTTTTAATTCGTGTGACTATTTGTGATTGAAACCGTAAAGGCTGTAATTCAGCCAAATATATTTTTTGTATCGTAGGATACCAGAAATAAATAGTTAATTGATCTTGAAATTTGGATAGAAAATTTATAATGAATTCACTCAAAGGAATCGGCTGAATTTTAAAAAGAAGGAAACTTAAATAGATAAAGTTTTATCTTTGAAAACTTACCGAATTAATTCCAAAAATATGGAAAATATTTTTATAAAGGAATCTCAAGTAATGTTATTAAATAGTTGAAGAATTTATTTAAGATACAGATTTTAAATAATTAAAAGAGATAAAGAAATTTATTTCAAAAGGAAATAAACTTAGAAATTTATTTTGGAATTTAATTTAAAGTTGAAATTAATTTTAGAAATCGATTCAGGAATTAATTTGGAGTTAAAATAAACCTTACGAATCGATTTGGAAATTTGATTTGGTATGTTGGAAATAATTTTGGGAAATTAATTTTGAAATTGATTTGATATTGGAAAATTAACTTGGGGAAATCAAATTGGAAGTTGATTTTGTATTTGAAATAAATTGGAAATCAATTTGGAATTCGATTGGGTGTGAAGATGATATTTGGGAATCGATTTAAATTCATATGTCAGTTGATATTTGTAATGTAAATTTGAATTAAATCGAGAAGATTTATTAATTTATTCGAATGGACCCATTTATATTGAGAAAAGAATTCTGCCCTGGAAAGCCGAGTATATTTTTAAATAGCTTTTAAATAAAATTTAAAAGTTCTAGATTGGTTTTTAAAGTAATACCGTTGAAGAAATTGGTTTTGAAAATTATTTTTAAAACCTTTAAAGCAAAATTTATTTAATTAATTTTATAAGGGATTATTCTAAATATTTAAAATGATATTTGATTAGAAAATAGTTATATAAATATTTATACCCTATCTACTAATTTTATGTAAAAATTAGTTTTTGGACTTGAATTTTGTAGGAGAGATTAGTATAATATTTTTCATAACTAATATTTAAGCAAATATTCTAAAATAGTTTATTTTAAATGTTTCCAAGTATATTTTGAATAAGTATTTTTATATTATTTTAAATATTTGAAATCGGCAGATTTTCAATGGAAATGAATAAATGTTTGGAAATTGGTTTGAAGTTTATTTTCAAAAGATTGAAGTATGAAATTTTATGTTGCGAAGATATATTGAAAATAAAAACTGGGAGAAAATTATTTGAAATCCAGTGACTGTTGTGAATGATGATTGATAGTTAAATGATTGTGATGGATCTTTTGTTTAAATGATCAAAGTGAAATTGTTGTGATTTATTTGAATCTGAATGAACACTTATTTTTAAAATAAGCGCTCGTTATTCGGATTAGCCGGGAGAGGACCTTGTGTCATAAAACCCATTCCGGATAACGATACGACGAAATGGGATTGCATTTGAAGACGGTGTTGAAGACCGGGTATTTTCGGAAGCGAAAGGATACCTGTCGAATGTCTCTGCACCGGATTGCTCCGGTATAGAGATTTTATCACCCTTTGTGATGGGGATTCCGGACATGATTAGTGAATATCCGGATTGCAATGGCTTCTTTTGAAGTGCCTTCGGTTCCGTTCGATCCCGGAACGGACTTGTATGGATGTGTGTCTGACGTTTCACTTTGAGATGTAAAGCTAGTTTCTATCAAATACATTTCTGTTGGTGGCGGAGAATTTATTCTCTTAGCTTAACACCCTTCTCTGAGACGTACGAGCTCAGAGGTTATGTAGTTGATGGTTACTAGTGATACATTCCCGAATTGGTAAAATAGCATACGAAGTGTTGTCGATCATTTGTTGATCGAAGCATGACTTTTGTGAAATGCGTAGCTTTGTGGACGAGACTTCGTCGAACCTCACACCCTGGAATGGTCAAAACAGGAAGGATGCGGCAAGGTTTAAGGGGGTAACGCCCCTTAGGGTATGTACATTTCCTTCTGGATAGAAGTGGTATCATGGTCTGGAGCCCAGATACTTAACTTATGTGAATGTCGCAAATATATATTACTTTGTGATTGTTGATGTTGAGGATCCTCGGATAAAGGTTGTTTACAACCGGGGGATGGCATACTCGTGTCAGTAGTTACCTATTTTTGCAGAGGTAACCCGGCCTTGTGTTGGCAGAGATCCGGTTAGGTTCTCGGGGCGTCCAACCAGAGACGTACCCATGTGGCAACGGGAAGTTCCTTGGCCTGACCATTTGTTGGAAATCTGATTCCCAATATGAACCCAGTACGGTTTTAGTTGTAGAACATGCCATCTAATATGGTAGCTATAGTAGGCATACTATAATGGTACGTATGCTGGCTAAGATTAATATTATACTTTCGAAATGTTTTCTGCACTATGCACTAATAATAATATTAAAAAGATTTTTCGTATTAAGCATATTTGACTATCATAAGGAGAAATCTCCTCCAATTCTACGCTTGCATTGTGTGTGTGGCGGGAGGCCTTATGGTAGTTTCATTTTCTAAAAAGCATTGCGGATTTCTTTTAAATTCCTTTATTTTTCTTTTGTAAAGGTATAACTGTTTTTAAGATCTCACACCAGTCCTATGACTGACCTGGAGTTTATTGTTCCCTTTCTAAACTCTGTGTGCCCATAATTTTCCACACAAGCAGCCTAGAATCGGGTTATCAGGTCATTCTGGAATTCAGGAGTTGCTGTGGAGATCAGGAGTTGAAGCTGGATGGCGAAGCGTATTACTAGTATATGTTATATTTTCTTCTGCTGTTGTTGTTGTACACTCTGATAATGTAATGTGATGTAATGTAAGAACAGATATGATTCTTTGTTTTAAAGATTATTCATTGATATATTATACGTTGTTCCACTGCGAATTGTGAGATTCTGTTATTGTTTCTGTTCTTCTTCTATCTTCTTCTTCTTAAACCCTAACGGTTCGGTTTTCCGGCATTCGATTGCGCGGCATTTGATACGGTGGACGTATAAATATCGAATTTCGGGCATCGTAAAATCGGATCGTTACAATACCCATGGTTAAAGATTTAGATTTGGAATTTGATACGTTTTATACCATTTTCCAACCATAATTTCCATTTTAAAGAAAACTAGATCTAGGACGTTTCATGCTAGTAATTTGAGTTTGGATGATTTGTATGCAATCTTTAGATGCTATGGAATGGTGTTTGACTTTTTTGTAAATTGTTTAATTGTATATGCTAGTTATTTTATGTAGTTAAGATTATGGTACGTTGTTTGGTGTTGAAGGCTTGGACACTTGGCCATTTTGGCCAAGTTTGTGGCTGACCTACATGGTCAGCATCGACCATACATGTTCGATGTCAATCATGTCAAGTGATGCAGAATATAGGCGGGAAATTGGGAGGCATGTATATGATACTCTGGTGGTCATGAACATGTGTTTTTTCAATCATCCGACTTTTGTTTTTGACCATCGTGGCATGATGAAGAACAGTGGTAAATGACGAAGTGAAGGAGAGATGCTTTAACCTGATGGCTTTAGAACATTGATGCGTTGATTCTATAATCGGTATGGACATTTAGAAGTGTTAAGTTAATAACGAATCAATCGACAGAGTCATGATAATGATCCACCAGGTAGGTTCAAGGAAGGTAAATTGTAAATAGAACTTTGAAGGATACAATTATAGAAAATGGAACGTTGAAGGGTTCTGCTATGACGAATGGAAATAAATGGATTGAGGAATGGCTCGAACACCGTGCAAGGAATCATTAGTACTCGAAATGTTTTCTAGTGTACTTGTAAGCACGGGTATTAGAGGATGCTTATTGGGCACTTAGCCAGTACCATAGATCGTTTATGGGATCCTTATACCATGGATCATTGAAGGGAGCTATGAACTGTTGTTCAGATACATAGAAAATCGATATTTTTCCATTAATCCCTCATAGGAGAATGGTCATATGAGTTTTCATATATCCAAATCACATTGAGTGATATTGAAATTTTTTTAATGGATGCTATATTTACCATGTTTATTTGTCACTCTAGGGATGTCATATAATGTAGATATCCCCGAGATTGATATCTAGACATCCAATGGTGTACCAAGATGTTTGTACACTTTGTGTTTTTAGCAAATCAACAAATTATTACTTTGTGCTAACTCTTTGGACGTAGTGGCATGTCAGGTATGATTCTTCATACTATTGTTCCTTACTATATCAACTTTAAAGTATTTTAAATTTGCTTATCGCTCATACCAGACTATTGTCTGACTCGAGGTTTTATGTTTTGCTTCTTATTATCTTGGATACTCTTAATTGAGTGGACTAGATAGCAGGTTTGGGTGACATATGGTGCTATACATATGGCCTAGTAGGAGGCAATGCTTTCTCGTACTTAAATGTGAGATTATTATTATTGCTTATTCTACTATGCAACACTGTGGAGTATAGACAATGTCTGTTTATTTTTTTCCAGAGATAGTTTGTCTTTCGTATTTATTATCCATTGTATAAACTCTACTAATGCTTTGTGTAACTATTTGAACTTGTGTGCTCTGATATTGTGGTTCATCGGTTATTACTATCCCATTTGTTTTATATATGTGATGACTAATATATTTTATTCGGTTCGCTGTGAGATATATGATAGGCTGTGATTTTTTTATATTTACTTTACAACCCTTGATAATCATCTTACATCAGCTAGGCATAGTTACATCGCACTATAGAGATATATTGGGCGATAGATTTGTAGGGCGGTTGTAACATTTAGTAGTAGAGCTTAGGTTGCATGGTTGACCTAAGATATATTAAGGAGTTATCACCTTATAATGGATCGGGAGTATATATAAGAAATCATACTTGTTATATATATTTTGGTTTTCAAAAATGTAGATTATATAGTAGTGTATATAGTATATAAGTCATATTGCACACATGAGTACAACTGATGCATTTTTTATAGGAGTTTAATCGTTCTAATTACAAATGAAAAATGAGTCGGCATACAAGAAACCAAACACCACGAGAAACTCCATCTCTAGGGTGAAGAGGAAGGAGTAGACTTGGGGACAACTAACCCTAGCTTGTTGGCAATGTTCTATACCTTGATGGCGAACATGTTGCAAAATACCCAAGTGGCTGCTCCAAAGTTGTTGTTGGTGGTGGTGCTCAAGTGCAAGCACCAAGGGATGATTTTGTGAAGCTGAATAAGGATTTTTCTAGTCTCGTTGGCAAACCATTCCAAGAAATAGAATCATCTATAGAAGTGTAGGACTGGTTGAATGCTAGTAAAAAAATTTATGATGACTTAGAATTTGATGATTCTATGAGAAGGAGATTTGCTTCTCAATAGATCTAAGGATGAGCTATGAACTGTTGGAATGCTATAAAGGTTTCTACTCCCGAGGAGCAGTTCATGGGATCGATTTAAGACAAAATTAGAGGAGAAGTTCATATAAGCAGCCCAGAAATCGGTACTATCAAAAGATTTGCAAAGTTAAAGCAATGGGACATGTCAGCCATAGAGTATGTAGTAGATTTTGACGCTTTATCAAAGTACGAGATGTCTTTCATCGACACTCTATTAAAGAAGAACGAGAAGTTTATTATGGGTTTGGTTGACTATTTGGGAGAGATGTTAAAAGGATACATCAATGCGCCTTTTGAGAAACCCATCAAGAAAGCTCTTTGCCACGAGATTTTGTACCCTAATTCCAAACTACTCGTTGTTTTTAAATAAGAGCGAAAGGCGCAACAAAGCTGAGGAGAAAAGAAGAAGTGGAACAGGAAGAAACTCTAGAATAAAGATGCTCAAAAGGAGGCTAAGTGGAACTCTATTCGCTATAATTGTGGTGATCGGGGTCATCTGAGTGAGAAATGCAAAACTGAAGGAAAGAGGTGTTATAACCGCAATAAGACATGCCATCTATAGAAGAATTGCCCTGAACTGATGAAGTAGAAGCCAAAGGTGAAGGCATACACTTAGATGCTATTCCAACTTCATTGAGTGCTCCCTCGGTAAAAGCGAAAGGAAAAGGTGTCACCATCCAATGTATGTGTTCTATTATGGGGTTTCCACACACGTTTTATTTGATACTCGAGCTTCACAATCTTTATATTTTGTGAATTGGTAGATAGATATGGATTAAGATTTGTATTGTTAATCGACCTTAATAGTGACAAACCTTGTTGAAGCCCCACTAGCATGTGTATGGTTTGTCAAACTTTTCTCTTATCGAGTCATGTATACTTTTTATTAATGATTGCTTTGTTTTGAGTTTTGTTAGGTTTGGTATTATCTTGGAGATGGATTAGCTGTGGAAATATGCGACGGTGGTGCATTATGTGATGCTATTGGTGACAACTGAGACTGAGGATGGACGAAAGGTAAAGATTGGCTGGTTATGAGAGGATAAGATTACAGTTAGCTTTCTATATTAGCTAGAAGTCCCATAAGATAAGTTGTCATATATGCCTATTGTAAGAGAGTATCTGGATGTATTTGACAAGGTGATAAGGTTATCGCCACACTGAGAGATTGAGATCGACATAGATTTAGTGAAGGATGCCAAACTAGTATTTATGCCTTTGAAGCATATGGAACCTAAAGAGTAGAGGAGTTAAGGTGAAATTGAGATGAGGGTTCAGTTGTGGGGGTAAATCTGAGTGTGGCGTACCCATAGTATTCATTCATGAGGAAGGAAAAGTATCCACTCCCGCTATTGATGACTTATTCGATCAACTTCATGGAGCGAAGGTGTTCAATCAGTTGTATCTTGCGACGAGATTTCACTAGTCAAGGGTAGCGATGGAGAGTATGTCGATTATAACATTTTGTACACTGGCTGGATTATATGTGTAGTTGGTTATTCCATTCAGGCTGACAATGCACCGACATACTTTGTCGATCTTATGAATCGTGTTTTCAGAGATCAGCTAAATAAGTTAATGCTTGTGTTTATGGTTTGATATTCTCATCTACTCATGGACGGAAGAGGAGCATATGATACATTTGAGGATTGTGCTTGAAGTGTTAAGGAATAACAGATTGAAGGTGGAGTTTTTTAAGTGTCACTTCTATTGGAGGAAAGTTAGATTCTTGTGTCATCTTGTTTTAGAATAAGGTATTGTTGTAGATCCTGCGAAGGTGGCAACGGTTCAAGGTTGGAACCAACCCAAGAATGCTATGGATGTGCAGTGTTTCCTTGGACTAGCAGAGTACTATATTTGTTTTATCAACGAATTCACAAAGATAGCAGCACTGTTGACTAATCTGATGAAGAAAAGTTATACTTTGTCGGAATGCATGGTGCAAATACATGCTCATGAGTCTGAAGGAGAGGTTGAGGAGTGCACCACTATTGACTATACTAAGTAGGAATGAAGAGATGACAGTGCAAACAAATGCTTGTGGTAACGGATTGGGTGTGGTATCAATGCAAGGAGGTAAGATTGTCGTATACGCTAGTCGATAGCTGAAGCCACATGAAAGGAGGTTCCTGATCCATGATTTGGAGTTGGTGACAATAGTATTTGCTTTGAAGATTTTAAGGAATTAGCTACTTGGAGAAAGGTTCAATTATTTACGAATCATAAATCCTTAAATACCTTTTTACCCAAAAGGACCTCAATATTTGTCAACAACGATAGTTAGAATTGTGGCCTCCTACGACTTTAGAATTTCGTATATGCTTGGCAAGGGAAATTCAACCATTGATGCTTTAAGTTGAATTCAGCCAGTTTGGGAGCAATATTTTTTTGAGTGGATGCAACTCAAGTTTCTTACTGGTTATGACTTTAGACCAGATTATGAGTTGAAGCTAGAGACCTTGGTGAGTTTGACTATTTGACCTACTTTGATTAAAAGGATTGGCATTAGTCAAAAGCAAGATGTTAGACTAGCAGAGATTATTAAAAATATAAAAGGAGGAGTAGAGTCCAATGAGATGAGACTGTGTGGAATCGACCAAGACGGTGGCTGCTTATGGAGTATGGATTGTTTGTTCCCAAAGTCAATGGATTGCGAGATGAGGTATACGAGAGTGCCATCATTATAGGTTAACTATACATCACGACAGTAATAAGATGTATCATGATAAGAAGTGGATGCGTTATTAGGATGGGATGAAGAAGGATATTGGGGCACTCATCTCGAAGTGTATGAACTTCCAATTAATAAATGTAGAGCATAAAAACCCAAGTAGGTCGATGAAACCAATTGAAGTTTCCGAGTCCAAGTGGGAACACATGTTGATGGATTTCATCGACGAATTACCCAGGACTAGAGGAAGGTATGAAAGCATTTGGGTCATAATCGATAGATTGACAAAGAGCGCTCGATTTATACCCTATAAGTCTAATAGGATGACATCCAAATTAACCATGTTGTATGTGAATTGGATGATGCAATTCCATAGTGTGTTGAAGAGCATTGTTTCACTAATAAGTTTTGGAAGAGCTTACAAGAGGCATCAAGGACACAATAACATCAGTACAACTTATCTTGCAAATAGATGGGCAGACTGAGAGGGTGAATCATATAGTAGAAGATCTCTTAGGAGCTTACAAACTTGGCTTTTGAAGCTCATGGGACGATCACTTATATTAGGTAGAGTTCATATACAACAATAACTATCATTCCAATATTGATATAGCACCATTTGAGGTGTTGTTTGGGTAACCATGTAATGATCTTTCATATTGGTGGGAAGCGGATGAAAAAGTAATACTTAGACCAGATACGACCAGAGAAACTTTAGAGCAGATCTAGATCATTCGACAAGTAATGAAGGTAGCTTAGGATAGATAAAAGAGAAAAGATGCTAATAAACGTAGAGATTTGGAGTTCTCTGTCAGCAATATGGTATTTGTGAAGAACTCACCCTAAAGAATGTTGTTTGATTCAAAAATAAGGGGAAGTTGGCAAAAAGATTTGTAGGTGCTTTTCTGATACTAGAGAGGATCTTGAATCTGGCATATAGAGTGGACATACTTCAGAAGATGATGGGCGTACACAATGTATTCCTCTTGTTTAGTGAAGTTTGCACACGATTCTGGTGCAATGATTGCACCAGATCAACTTAATGATATCAAAATCAAACTAGAAGCTTCGAAAAGTTATAGGCCTATTTGTATTATCAAACATGGTACAAAACAGCTTAAGAGGAAGATGGTGGAGTTAGTTAAGGTTAATAGAGTGAAAATGAATGCAACTGCATATAAAACTAGAGGAGAGTATGAGGACCACGTATCCAGAACCCTTCACTTGGTAAGACTTTCTGATTCGTACATTACTTTCACTTTTGATATCATATCATATAAGATAGTTTAGTGTCTCTGTAGCGCTGCATATTCTGAGGGTCCATAACATGGTAAATAAAATAAAATAAATATTATGGAGACATTATTAATAAAATTGTTAAAGTGATTTGCAAAAATTTCCTAAGGAAATTTAATTAATTAAGTGAGGGTTACTTTAAAAAGTTAATTGGATGGACCAAAGACAATTAGAGCAATTCGGTTGGACTTGATTAAAGAAAGATTTAAAATTTAACGGGAAGGATTTGGTTATGAAGAATAAGTTAGTAAGGCCCAAAACCAATAACCCATGTTGCTTAGCCCAAACGCCTCATTCTGTCTTCATTTCATTTCTCAAAAACAAAGCTTCCAAAGAACTCTAAGCAAGGCCAACACTTTCCAAAGAAGAAGAAGAGGATTTCAAAGCTAGAAGATCAAAACTGTAAAATTTAATGAAAAAAGAAGATTAAAGTAAGTTCTCTTAAGCTAGATGAGTAAAATCTTTCTCTACAAACCTATTCTAACCTATTGAGTTCGGATTTGACTTTCATGTGAATGTTTTGATAATGATAGATATGTTTAGATGTTTGAATATTATTTTAATTGTGGTTTGAAATTTAATTAAGATGTATTTGTTCATGTTTTAGGGTAAAACATGGTCTAATCACATCCAAATGCCAAGAAATTTTGATATGATATGCCAAATGATGAACTATAGGCGATTTATTAATTTCATAATTCTGGAGCTAATATGAATGTTTTATGAATTCCTTAAGTGGGGGGAAATGGCTAATTTTGGTTTAATTAGTTATTAAAAATAGTAAAATTAATTAGTTTGACCTAAAATTTTGCGATAAGGTAAAATATGATTAATAAATTTTTGGGATTTTTCCCATCAATTTTCCATTTTATATGAATTATTTACTAAAGAAAAACACAAATTAATTAAGGAGAGAAATAGTTAATTAATTAAGTTAATTATGGGGTTAAAATTTTCTAAAAAGAAAACTAAAAAGAATGAAATTGGCCAATAGGAATTCAACACCAAATTGATGTTAGATATAAGTAGTTACTTAAGTAATGGATCAATTTTAAATTTATTTACAAGATTGTGATTGAATCCTTGTCGATCAAGTAAAAACATGACGAGTGTTGGGAACATACCTGGTGATAGGAACATAACTGATGATAGAAACATAATCGGTGATAGGAACATAACTGATGATAGAAACATAACCGGTGATAGGAACATAAACGAGAACATAACTAGTGATAGGAACATAAGTGATGGTAGAAACATAACTAGTAAAGGATAGGAACATAACCGATGATAGGTATATAACTGGTAGTAGGAACATAACCGATGATAGAATAGGACATGACGGGTTATAGGGACATAACCGATCATAAGAACATAACTGATGGTAAGAACATAACAAGTGATAGGATAGCAACCCAATTGGTGATTGGAACATAACTAGTGACAGGAACGAAACTTGTGATAGGAACATAACCAATGACAAGATAAGAACATAACTAGTAATAGGAACATAACAAATGATATAGACATAGCTGGTGATAGGAACATAATTGGTGATAGGAGAGATGGAATCGAAGAAAATTTTGGTAAGTAAAAAATTGTGTTCACTCATTTGAAAATGATGAAAGCTTGAAGAAGCCAATAAATAATAGGGTCTCATTTTAGTTAAAAAATAAATATGTTTGATCTATATGTGTAGGGTATATAATTAATGAATGAAATAAATGAATCAAACCATAACTGTAAAAATATACCGACTCAAAAAGTTATTAGATGGCAGGGAACCTTGACTACCAGTCAAAAATCCAACGGTACATGGGAGGGTGCCACGATATGGTTCAACCGCAAAAGATTAATAATCTTTAAAATGAATTAAGACAGGGTATGATATCCCAAAATTTCAAGGAATTTAAAATGTGATAATCTCCTTAATTAATTAATTAAAATTGGCAAAATTTGATATTTTCAAACAATTTAATAATGAGTTGTTTTTAGATATAGTTATAAGTAGATTTTTTTTTAAATGGAATAATTAGTTGAAAATTTATTTGTGTTATTTTATAAATCTATATTTTTAAATAAGCTTATTATTTTCAAAATTTAATAATGTGTTTGTTTAAAATTGATATCTATATTTATTAAATTGATTTTAAATTTGGATTTTAAATTGACTTTGAATTTGAATTTAAAAATTGAATTTAAAGGAATATATATCTTTAAATTAAAATATTAATATAGTTTGGATTTAAAATATATGGATAAGATTTTTATTTAAAATGGATTGGAAAGGGAGGTTGGGAATTGAACAGTTTGATTCTAGACTATTTTCAAAATAATTTGTTTTAGTACAAATCAATTTTTCCAAGCTATTTACTATACAACTTTTCTTTTTAAACCTAAAACTATCTTATACTTGTTTTATGATTATTTTTGGAACTATTTAACAATTTTTCAACTGTTTTATAAAATCATTACTGTTTTTCAACTACCCTATAACTAATTACTATTTTACAACTATTTTGGAATTATTTAAAATTTTATAACTATTTAACTATTTTCAAATTACTTAAATATTTTACAGTTATTTTACAATTAATAAATATCTACCAACTACTTATCTATTTTAAACTTTTAAATTATTTTCTAAGTTTAAGCCGGTCAGAGTGTAAATTGTTTATGATTAATTACCAATTGAGATAAGGATTAAAGTGATAATCCAAATGGGATTGAAGCAATTGTGAATAAGTGAATGAAAATTAAAGTGAATGTGAATAGAAAAGAGATTGTGTAACATCCCGCCTTTTCGCATGCTTTAAATCGACACACGTGCCAATTCAAACCATACGAAAGGGTGGATTGTTATGGGGTAAATCAGAAAAACAAGAAAGAAATAAAACAAAATTAGAATCTCACAGCGGAAGGATAAAATATAATAATCAAATATACAGTTTATAAAGCTATTTCACAAAATATTTGATTGTACTTACAACATTTATTAGAGTTACACATACCAATAACAATGCAGCGGAACAGTATGAGTATAGTGGACTAATAATAATAATAAATCTCCGTCTTCATCCTCCAGAGCTAAGGTCTTCGAAATCCTGAAACGCTCGGACTGACCCGAGCGAATTGAAAAGATAAAACACTCGAGTCAGAACTAAAAGATCTTATGTAAGTTAAATTAACAGAAATAAATACGAGTGCAGTAACTCAAAAGATGCTCGGGATTCACATCTCTTAAGGATCCGTTAAACTATTTACTATGTAGTAATATTTCGCTATTATAATAGTGTCTAATAGTGAAATAAACTTACTTTTTTCTTAGCATTAAGGGGTTACCCATATAGCCCTTAACACGTAATAGTCCCAGTAGTCCATCCAGTATCAGCGCATCTCCAGATCGGGAGACTACCCTAAATACTCCACGGGCTACGGGATAAAACCAAACTCATACAAGGCGCGATAGGGTAGGTGACACGACACAACTAGACAATGCCAGGGCAGATATACCAATTACGCTTCCGGATTGGTGGTAACGCGTAGCTGCTACTACCGCCCACCATGAACAACATCCCCAAATCAAAGAAATCAAGAGTGGCCACCGAATCAATCCAAAAGTCAAAGTAGAATATCGAAGGGATGTGTCCGATCAAAGGTGCTACCTCAATTAACCGGTCAATCGCTCCTGTTTTAGCCACCTTATGTCAAATCACGAGAGTTGGGTCCACGTATTTACCTTAAAGGAAACGCCGCCACCATCCTACTTCATTCTGGAATCTCCACCGCGTACACGGTTGTTAAAGTGGTTTTCAGAGTTGGCAGAGAGTGTGACAACTTCCAATCTCGGTCTCTTCAACAACCAAACATTATTATAACACCATGGTTATTTCAAAATAATTTATACCTTTTTTAAAAACCCAGAATAAAATATTCATTTCAAAACTACATAAATACGATATCATTTATATTTTAAAGACCCAAATCCATATGATATCAAATATATCTTTTTCAAAAGTCATAGCCTTTCCAAATCTATATACCCTTAAACCATAGCTTTGAAACATAACTTTTAATACTTAATAATTTAAATACTATATTACTTTATATAATAAAATAGCTTCTTTAAATTTCACAAAAATCCCAATATCAATTTGAACCTCCAAATAAACCATTAATTCCCATATATTTCACAGCTTAAATATTCTATATTTCAAAACTTAAATTTTTATAGTTCATATTTTTCACTCTTTAAATATTCCGCTATTTCAAATGGATTCTTTGAAAATTTAACATATGTCAAATCCAATTCCTATTATTTAAAAATTTGAAATGTATACTTAATAGAACAAATATTATTTAAGTAAAATCCTTAAACTTCAATAACAGGATATTCTTTTTAATTAAATTAACTTGATAATATTCTTTAAATCAATTGGATATTCATTTAAATTCTCAAATCAAAATCAAGTTATAAAATCATACCCTTTAAATCTTAATTTATTTAAATTTCAAAACAATTTTTTTGAAGATGATTCTTGAATACTTTAATTCAAATCATATTCACATTTATCTTCAATCTTACTTTTATTTGAGTTATTATAACTCTATATACAATAGAATTTTTAAACCGATACTTAACCATATTTTATAAAAGAAATCAAACTTCATTTTTAGCTTATTTTATAATTCAAAACAAATTTATACATAGCTAACTTCAATAATAAGGTAGCATTTATAAAATATTTAAAAAATTAATATCTATATACTCATATATTTCTTTACAAAACCACAGAAATCATTTTAAAAATAATTTTAGATATAAACCGCGGTGTCTATATATAATTTTCTATCCTATGGTCAAGTGATACGGATATTTATCATTTCAATCCGCAATTTAAAAATAAAATTTACGGTTATATATCATTTCAAACCGAAAACCCGAATGAGATGAAAATGCATAATAACTTGCAATTTATAACTATAAAAAAATTCAGCATCCATTCATACAATATCGACCATCAACCATTTATTAAAATCATCATCCAATATAAACAAACCTCAATAGAGAGCATATAAAATATAACAGGTATCAACGAACAATTTATATTCAAAAATAAATTAATAACTGTTTAAATGACAGTTTATATGCATTAATAAATAAATTTAACTTGCAATTTATATGCAATACTAAATAAATCCAACTGTCAATTTATATGCAAAATAAAATTAAATAACTATTTAATTTGAATAAATGCAATTTAACTGAGATGATGATTAATAATATGCCAAACAACCATAAGTAAATTTAAAATCACATCATATATCAATTTAACAAACATAAGAAATTTTAGAATTTATGAGTGGGTTAAAACACTCACCTTTTGAATTTAAATTCAATTTAAACCCAAAAATTTGACCGTCTCAGAATTCCTCCAAACTAGCGTCATCAAGCCCGGAATTTCAATACGATCATAACAAAAGAAACAACGCACGAAACGGAGTTCGTGTGCAAGAGTTATAGCGATAATTGTGATTGAAATCAATTAAATTAAAAACAAAAAAAATAAACAAAACAAACTCACAATCCTTGCCATGTCACCGAAAATGTTTCACCAGACTCCACATTCACGCGCTACAGGGAATAGGCGGCTATAGGAAACCCCACCCACGCACGCAAATTTGAACGCGCCGCCATATCGCGATCCAGGCCACGTCGCACCCCCACTATCACGGCCGACGACTACGCCTCCTCCACGCCTGGTCGCCAAACACCCCCCATAGGCCCCCTGTCGTACGCGAAAACGCAACCGCTGCCATCGATTTGAAAACCCTAATCGAATTTTGTGTTATATTCAACCGTTGAAACAGTGAACAAACACCACAGATTAACTCCCCTCGGTCCCCTCTACAAAACCCAGAAAGGGTTTTCCTATCCATCGACATTGATTACGACCCCATTGAACAGCCGAGAATGTTTCCACTGATTCCGGATGCACATAAATTCCAAACGAAAAACAAGCAGTGGATCTGGATTGCGCTCTTCAAGAGCTTCGAATTGATATATAATTTGCTACATATTGTGGAGTTTGAAATTTTAGCTTTTGATTTGGTTTGGAATTTTATTTGGATCTAAGATTTGTTTGTCTGCCATTGAGGAGAAGGAATGAATGAATTTACGTACAGACAAATGAGAATTAGGGAGGCTAGGGTTTATAGCAGGATATTTATAGAGAAAGTTGGAATAGAATAAATGGATCGGGTTGAATACGCGCTAACGACAAAGTGGCCCAAAAACCCGTTCTGACCCCAGAACGAAATTGGGTAAACCCATATATCAAAATAGGTGTTTTGAAATATTTTAAACGCAATGGAAAAGGTTTCAGGTTCAAATTGCATCATATGAAGAAGTTATGCTAAAAACAATATTTTCCAAATTGATTTCAATTGATTTCAATTGCATTTATTTCAAGGCGTTTTGAGTCCGTACGATCAAACGAAAAGTCTGATCGCTACGAAACTTGAAACCCTACAATAATTCACCGTTACGGATCCGATGAAACTAGTTTCGTCGAAATCCGAGTCAGTGGCCAAAATGGCTATTTTTACATTAATTAAATAAATTAATAAATAAATAAAATCCAAATTTTTATTTCAATTCTAAAATTGATCAATTTTATCACCTTTATATTTATCAAACATTCAAAATTTTCCTTTAAATCCTTATTTATGAAATATTTAAATATTATATTCCACTTATCCACTTATTAGATTTAAAATTATAAATTAATAAATCTTGGTTTTCACTCCTTTATACTATTTATGAAAACAATATACGTCTCTAATACTTTAATTTACATTAACCAACGTTAAATTAAGATTTATTGTAATCGATGCCCAAAATTTATTTAACCAATTTAATAAACAAGCAACCTAAAAATTGCAACTTATGTGCTTTTAATTGCATTGACATTTAAACTTATTAGCTTATATCAACACTATTATCATTAATTGCAAACAGATTACCAATTTTAGTCACTACCCTAAATAACTAACGTATATTAAACCACATTATTCCCAAGTTACAAATTTTGAATTAATTACTATTTATTATTATCGTTTCACTGATTAATTCAACATTTGCATTTGTTTTTCTTATAATAAATTTATTATCCAATACTCTTATATTCATCTTATATTTGTTCAAATGGCTATATTTCAATTTATAACCAAAAATTTCTATTGATTTCCCATTTTAATTTATTATCCTCCATTAACGTTAATTTACCTTTAAGTTATCACTAACGGACAAGTGTTGAAATTGATTACATACGTCGTTCTCACCCTGTTACCAATTGGATGAATTTTCATTGATTCGTAGCTATTGCATTAATATCCACAAATTTCATCCACATCTCTATTAATGTAAAATTTAATATTAAATCCCCCTTAATTGCAATTAATTCACTTATTGATTTTTTTTCTTCTGTACTTTCAAATAAATTAATAAATCTAAAATTTCACTCCTAAGATCCACCACTTGTTATATTATAAATGAAATTAACATTGGTTGCATCCTCTGGAATTAATAATCTTTTATGACAAATCAATTTATTCTGACTGCACAATTAGGTCAATTAATTTCACATTAAATTTATAAATTATCAATTGAAATTTTAACAAATCCGTTACTTGATTTAAAACCCTGCTATTCAATATATTGACATTTATAGGTGAAATTAACATTGACTTATATTTCATATCATAAATGCATGCTTTATTTCATACTATTTAGTTATATTTGCCAAGTATGTATATTAATTACTATTTATATTCCTTAATTAATTTACTTTCTTGGTTTCATACTTAATAAGTTTTCACTTCCAACAATATTATAATTACCTACATGACATTGATTTTTATTTCATGAATTCATTAAATAAATCCACTAATTGCCTTTGTTTCCTTATATTCAATTTATTACCATTTGAAATACGTTTATTATCAACAACATTCCTTAAAATTACTTATCTACAATTATTGCATTGGTTTATTCAACAGTTACTTTTTATTTACTCATTTTCTATTTATAACCAAATGTAACAATTTTCACACTTTCGTTATGTTATTAATTATCATTAAAGTAACGTTTATCATCTACAATAAACATTGTAATTACTTACCTACATTGATTGCGAAAAATTTCCATTTATTGCATATTCCTTCCGCTTACTATAACATTGAATTCATTAAATTTATTACTAATTATATCATTGCATTAGTTAATACAATATTCCCATTTGTTTTTCTTATATTCAATTCCTTAGCCTATAACAATTTCCATTACTTTAAATAGATCGTAATTTCATTTCCATTGTTAATACTTATCTTTAATTTTAAATGTTGCATTTCATTTATTTATAATTTTAGTATTTACTTATTTCTTCCTAAATTTAATTACAAAATCTTAATTAAATTAAGCAATTAATTTCTCCAAATTTACGGGTCGTTACACTCCCCCCCACTCAAAACTTTTCGTCGCCGAAAAGGAAAAGAAGGGAAAGAGGAACCTATAAATTAATATCTATTATGTAAATCATTATATATAATCGTAACTTTAATTGGATTATATAAAATGAAATATTAAAAATGGTTTCAACGACAAACATCCAATTTAATACAAACAACCATCAATAAACAAAATCAATACAACATCAAACACTTGCAACAAGGCATACGACCATAAAAACAATCATTCATTCATATTAAACACAACAAATAGTTGTTTAGGTTTAGACACTTTAAATTGTACAGAATGAAGAATAATTACTAAGTGTATCCTCACCCAAACAACCATAAACCAACAAACAACAATTTCAACAATAAACTAAGTTTATTCTTGTCAATTTCATTTCATACTATTGTTGTTTGACTTCTTTTTATACATATAATGGTTTATCTCTTTTTTTCCATTTATTTGCAGTATTCATCTTTCTGCTTATTTTATTAATACATAGCTTCAATCATTTACTTAAGTTTATTATCTTTCATATATACTACTTAATTTTATTTATTACTAAATTCCATTTATAATGCTTGCATTTCTATTTTAATTAATAGCCTTTCAATTAATGCTTAAGTTCATAACGCCTCCAATCCCAAATTCTCATTATAGTAAGAATTCCATTATAACTTAAGTTTATAACTCTATAACATCAATTCTTATAAATAAAAGAAATTGATTGAACACTTTCATTTCATACGTTTACTTGTACAATCTCCATTAAATTTCTTATTAAACATTTCAACTTTTAATATTTGGTAAGTTATATATACACACACACACACACACACATATATATATATATATATATATATATGCTTTTAAAGAATGAAATTGAAGGTTATACAAGTTTTCTCATTTCTTTTAATTAATTTAATGTTCAATAATTATATCCTTTATTTCATATGTTACAAATTTCAAATTTCATTTAATACCATTTATAACCTAGCATTAAATCTCTTATTTCCTTTAGAGGTTTCGATTTATTAATTACCTACGTTCCAATTCGCTACAGTAATTGAAACTATTAATTAATGAAAACTTAAGAATTTAATGCCGGGTTTTATTTCAAATCATTTTAAAATAATAGATAAATATATACTTACAACTTATATATCCATTTATATTTAAACAACTTAAATTTATATTTGTTTGAAAATGTCTATAGTCGAACTGCTACAGTGGCCTTCCCACTTCGAAACTCGAAAAAGAATGTCGATGATGCGTGCACTCATCACCGAAATTATTTTCCAACGACAGAGAGGGGAGTACAGAACTTATATTTTTTTTCAAATTTATTTTAAAACATTTCTTTCAAATTATATCGAAATATTTATATCAGAAAATACTTCTAAAATAATATTACTATTCCAAAATTATTCGAAAGAATTTTTTAATAGCCCGGAACTTAAGTTCTAAATTTTCAATTTCATTTATTTTATTTTAGATCTTACTTTGACTATTAATTATAAAGTTATTACCTAACAACCAATATATTGCAACCAAATATATATATATATCATTTAAAAAATTATTTTATATATAGAAAATATAATAGGCAAAATTATTTCATTCGCCTATAATAAAAACAAATATTATGACGTTCTGTCCTATTAAGTGTTTAGAAATCCCTATTGATGTCACAGCCTCCCATGCACCAACCAGAATTTATAAATACAAAACGGAACAGATTAACACTATATTAAAACCTTTTTATAACACTAACAAGTACGCTCTCTCATATATACACTCAGCGACTCCCATAGGGTTTTACTACCCTATTAGTAAAGAGTCAGACCCTACAAAGCTAAGGTTTATCGCTAAACCATAGCTCTGATACCAGATGTAGCATCCCGCCTTTTCGCACGCTTTAAATCGATACCCGTGCCAATTCAAACCATACGAAAGGGCGGATTGTTCTGGGGTAAATCAGAAAAACAAGAAAGAAATAAAACAAAAATAGAATCTCACAGCGAAAGGATAAAATATAACAATCAAATATACAGTTTATAAAGATATTTTACAAAATATTTGATTATACTTACAACATTTATCAGAGTTACACATACCAATAACAATGCAGCGGAACAATATGAGTATAGTGGACTAATAATAATAATAATAAATCTCCGTCTTCGCTCTCTAGAGCTAAGGTCTGCAAAATCCTTAAAATCTCGGACTGACCCGAGCGAATTGAAAAGACAAAATATTCGAGTCAGAACTAAAATATCTTATGTAAGTTAAATTAACAGAAATAAATATGAGTGCAGTAACTCAAAAGATGCTCGGGATTCACATCTCCTAAGGATCCGTTAAACTATTTACTATGTAGTAATATTTCGCTATTATAATAGTGTATAATAGTAAAATAAACCTACTTTTTTCTTAGCATTAAGGGGTTACCCATATAGCCCTTAACACGTAATAGTCCCAGTAGTCCATCCAGTATCAGCGCATCTCCAGATCGGGAGACTACCCTAAATACTCCACGGGCTACGGGAGAAAACCAAACTCGTACAAGGCGCGATAGGGTAGGTGACACGGCACAACTAGGCAATGCCAGGGTAGATATACCAATTACGCTTCCGGGTCGGTGGTAACGCGTAGCTGCTACTACCGCCCACCTCGAACAACACCCCCAAATCAAAGAAATCAAGAGTGGCCACCGAATCAATCCAAAAGTCAAAGTAGAATATCGAAGGGATGTGTCCAATCAAAGGTGCTACCTCAATTAACACGTCAATTTCTCCTGTTTTAGCCACCTTATGCCAACTCACGAGAGTTGGGTCCACGTGTTTACCTTAAAGGAAACGCCGCCACCATCCTACTTCATTCTGGAATCTCCACCGCGTACACAGTTGTTAAAGTGGTTTTCGGAGTTGGCAGAGAATATGACAACTGCCGATCCCGGTCTCTTTAACAACCAAACATTATTATAACACCGCGGTTATTTCAAAATAATTTATACCTTTTTTAAAAACCCAGAATAAAATATTCATTTCAAAACTACATAAATACGATATCATTTATATTTTAAAGACCCAAATCCATATGATATCAAATATATCTTTTTCAAAAATCATAGCCTTTCCAAATCTATATACCTTGAAACCATAGCTTTGAAACATAACTTTTAATACTTAATGGTTTAAATACTATATTACTTTATATAATAAAATAGCTTCTTTAAATTTCACAAAAATCCCAATATCAATTTGAACCTCCAAATAAACCATTTTAATTCCCATATATTTCACAGGTTAAATATTCTATATTTCAAAACTTAAATTTTTATAGTTCATATTTTTCACTCTTTAAATATTCCACTATTTCAAATGGATTCTTTGAAAATTTAACATATATCAAATCCAATTCCTATTATTTAAAAAATTTGAAATGTATACTTAATAGGACAAATATTATTTAAGTAAAACCCTTAAACTTCAATAACAGGATATTCTTTTTAATTAAATTAACTTGATAATATTCTTTAAATCAATTGGATATTCATTTAAATTATCAAATCAAAATCAAGTTATAAAATCATACCCTTTAAATCTTAATTTATTTACATTTCAAAATAAATTTTTCGAAGATAATTCTTAAATACTTTAATTCAAATCATATTCACATTTATCTTCAATCTTACTTTTATTTGAGTTATTATAACTCTATATACAATAGAATTTTTAAACCGATACTTAACCATATTTTATAAAAGAAATCAAACTTCATTTTTAGCTTATTTTATAATTCAAAACAAATTTATACATAGCTAACTTCAATAATAAGGTAGCATTTATAAAATATTTAAAAAATTAATATCTATATACTCATATATTTCTTTACAAAACCACAGAAATCATTTTAAAAATAATTTTACATATAGACCGCGGTGTCTGTATATAATTTTCTATCCTATGGTCAAGTGATACGGATATTATCATTTCAATCTGCAATTTAAAAATAAAATTTACGGTTATATATCATTTCAAACTGCAAACCCGAATGAGATGAAAATGCATAATAACTTGCAATTTATGACCATAAAAAATTCAGCATCCATTCATACAATATCAACCATCAACAATTTATTAAAATCATCATCCATTTTAAACAAACCTTAATAGAGAGCATATAAAATATAACAGGTATCAACGAACAATTTATATTCAAAAATAAATTAATAACTGTTTAAATGACAGTTTATATGCATTAATAAATAAATTTAACTAGCATTTATATGCAATACTAAATAAATTTAACTGTCAATTTATATGCAAAATAAAATTAAATAACAATTTAATTTGAATAAATTCAATTTAACTGAGATGATGATTAATAATATGTCAAACAACCATAAGTAAATTTAAAATCACATCATATATCAATTTAACAAACATAAGAAATTTTAAAAGTTGTGAATGGGTTAAAACACTCACCTTTTGAATTTAAATTCAATTTAAACCCAAAAATTTGACCGTCTCAGAATTCGTCCAAACTTGCGTCATCAAGTCCGGAATTTCAATAAGATCCTAAAAAAGAAACCGCGCGTGAAACAGAGTTCGTGTGCAGGAGTTATAGCGATAATTGTGATTGAAATCAATTAAATTAAAAACAAAAACAAATAAACAAAACAAACTCACAATCCTTGCCATGTCACCGAAAATGTTTCACCAGACTCCACATTCATGCGCTACAGAGAATAGGCGGCTATAGGAAACCCTACCAACGCACGCAAATTTGAACGCGCCGCCATATCGCGATCCAGGCCACGTCGCACCCTCACTATCACGGCCGACGACTACGCCTCCTCCATGCCTGGTCGCCAAACACCCCCCATCGGCCCCCTATTGTACGCGAAAACGCAGCCGCCGCCATGGATTTGAAAACCCTAATCGAATTTTGCACCACATCCAACCGTTGAAACAACGAACAAACACCACAGATCAACTCCCCTCGGTCCCCTCTGCAAAACCCAGAAAGGGTTTTCCGATCCATCGACATTGATTACGACCCCATTGAACGGCCGAGAATGTTTCCACTGATTCCGGATGCACAGAAATTCCAATCGAAAAACAGACAGTGGATCTGGATCACGCTCTTCAAGAGCTTCGAATTGATATATAGTTTGCTACATATTGTGGAGTTTGAAAATTTAGCTTTTGATTTGGTTTGAAATTTTATTTGGATCTAAGATTTGTTTGTCTGCCATTGAGGAGGAGAAGGAATAAATGAATCTACGTACAAATAAATGCAAATTAGGAAGGCTAGGGTTTATAGCAGGATATTTATAGAGAAAGTTGGAATAGAATAAATAGATCGGGTTGAATACGCGCTAACGACAAAGTGGCCGAAAAAGCCCGTTCTGACCCCGGAACGAAATTGGGTAAACCAATATATCAAAATAGGTGTTTTAAAATATTTCAAACGTAACGAAAAAGGTTTCAGGTTCAAATCGCATCGTATGAAGAAGTTATGCTAAAAACAATATTTTCCAAATTGATTTCAATTGCACATTTATTTCAAGGCGTTTTGAGTCCGTACGATCAAACAACATGTCCGATTGCTACGAAACTTGAAACCCAACAATAATTCATCGTTACAGATCCGATGAAGCTGGTTTCATCGAAATCCGAGTCAGTGGCCAAAATGACTATTTTTACATTAAATAAATAAATAAATAAAATCCAAATTTTTATTTCAATTCTAAAATTTACCAATTTTATCACCTTTATATTTCTCAAACATTCAAAGTTTTCCTCTAAATCCTTATTTATGAAATATTTAAATATTATATTCCACTTATTTCAATTAATCCACTTAATGGATTTCAAATTATAAATTAATGAATCTTGGTTTTCACTCCTTTATACTATTTTATGAAAACAATATACGTCTCTAATACTTTAATTTACATTAACCAACGTTAAATTAAGATTTATTGTAATCGACTCCCAAAATTTTGTTTAACCCATTTAATAAACAAGCAACCTAAAAGTTGCAACTTATGTGCTTTTAATTGCATTGACATTTAAACTTATTAGCTTATATCAACACTATTATCATTAATTGCAAACGGATTACCAATTTTAGTCACTACCCTAAATAACTAACGTATATTAATCTACATTATTCCCAAGTTATTTTGAATTAATTACTATTTATTATTATCATTTCACTGATTAATTCAACATTTGCATTGGTTTTTCTTATAATAAATTTATTACCCAATACTCCTATATTCATATTATATTTGTTCAAATGGCTATATTTCAATTTATAACCAAAAATTTCTATTGATTTCCCATTTTAATTTATTATCCTCCATTAACGTTAATTTACCTTTAAGTTATCACTAACGGACAAGTGTTGAAATTGATTACATACACCGTTCTCACCCTGTTACCAATTGGATGAATTTTCATTGATTCGTAGCTATTGCATTAATATCCACAAATTTCATCCACATCTCTATTAATGTAAAATTTAATATTAAATCCCCCTTAATTGCAATTAATTCACTTATTGAATTTATTTTTGTACTTTCAAATAAATTAATAAATCTAAAATTTCACTCCTAAGATCCACCACTTGTTATATTATAAATGAAATTAACATTGGTTACATCCTCTGGAATTAATAATCTTTTATGACAAATCAATTTATCCTGACTGCACAATTAGGTCAATTAACTGCAATTAATTTCACATTAAATTTTATAAATTATCAATTGAAACTTTAACAAATCCGTTACTTGATTTAAAACCCTGCTATTCAATATATTGACATTTATAGGTGAAATTAACATTGACTTATATTTCATATCATAAATGCATGCTTTATTTCATACTATTTAGTTATATTTGCCAAGTATGTATATTAATTACTATTTATATTCTTTAATTAATTTACTTTCTTGGTTTCATACTTAATAAGTTTTCACTTCCAACAATATTATAATTACCTACATGACATTGATTTTTTATTTCATGAATTCATTAAATAAATCCACTAATTGCCTTTGTTTCCTTATATTCAATTTATTACCATTTGAAATACGTTTATTATCAACAACATTCCTTAAAATTACTTATTTACAATTATTGCATTGGTTTATTCAACAGTTACTTTTTATTTACTCATTTTCTATTTATAACCAAATGTAACAATTTTCACACTTCAGTTATGTTATTAATTACCATTAAAGTAACGTTTATCATCTACAATAAGTACTGTAATTACTTACCTACACTGATTGCAATTTTTTTCCATTTATTGCATATTACTTCCGGTTACTATAACATTGAATTCATTAAATTTATTACTAATTATATCATTGCATTAGTTAATACAATATTCCCATTTGTTTTTCTTATATACAATTCCTTAGCCTATAACAATTTCCATTACTTTAAATAAATCGTAATTTCAATTCCATTGTTAATACTTATCTTTAATTTTAAATGTTGCATTTCATTTATTTATAATTTTAGTATTTACTTATTTCTTCCTAAATTTAATTACAAAATCTTAATTAAATTAAGCAATTAATTTCTCAAAATTTACGGGTCGTTACAGATTGATTTGGCTAATAATCAATGAGGATAAATACGTAGGATGTACGTATATTATTCTATTCGCATAGTGATTTGATCCAGATTTGAGCACAGAATTTCGAGATAGTTATATCGATCCGAGCTGGGATTTTGCACTAGATTTTCGACGGCGAACCTGGATATGGATTGTTGATTGGTTCTGGAAATTCTCTATCATAGTTGTGACTATGCAAGGAGAATGACGGTTTCTGATCAAGAAACCAGATCTGAGCCTGCACTTGAAAGTCGGGTGAATGATACTAGTTCGAAAATGAAAATGTGTGATCGAGTGAGCGAGCAGATTCGTATAGCGTACGGATGATATGTGTACATCGTACGGATTTGAATGAAATTGATATCGGGAATTTGTGAATAAGAAATATGAAATGGTTTTTGAAATGGAAGGTATATTTTGTGGAATATATGATGAAATAAAATGGAAATTAGGTATTTCCATGATAGAAATTTACTTTGTGAAAGTAAGTAATATGGTAAGTGAATGTATAAAATAATCAAATTTGAATATTTGATTTGAATAAACAAAGTTATATACCTTTGTTATATAAGATAAATCTCCCCTTGTTGAATCTAGCCAGAATGAAAAGTTTTTGAAAATATTTGAAGTATAAAAAGAGTTTTGTACAAGTTTGAAATGATCTAAAGAATTTTCAAGGTTATACATACATACGTACGTACGTACGTACATACATGCATGCATATATATATATATATATATATATATATACATACATACATACATACATACATACATACATACATACATACATACATACATACAAAGGATCTTATGAGAATGATTTTGGAGGAAAGGTTTTTGGAACCTTTGGATTTGGAAAGGCTTTTGATTTTTGGTTAAAATCAATATTGGAATTTGGAAAGCCTAGTTTGAAAATTATCGATTTTGGGATAATCGATTTTGAGAAAAGAGATTTATATGAGATTCATATTAGGTGTATGATTTGGAAGATACTATATGCGTATAGTATAAAGTGTTTGAAAATGGCTCTGGAGAAAAAGGCGCTTCCTTGAAATGAACTTTTCAGGAGTGCCATAAGGTAGTACTGCCTTAAACCCTAAGGGAGGGTTCTAAAGTTGATCCCGTGAGGAGTCCGGACAAAACTAGTTCCTGAGGATTTTGTGTAGTGTGTAGCGTAAATCGAGGGCGTTGATGCCTACAGAGGCATTTGAGTTATGCTGTGACGACAGTTTAACTCGATATCATTGCGATCTACTACAGACCACAACAAAAGTCGTGTGTGCCATTGAGAGCCAACAATCTACGTTTGATTTTATATCGATAGACTGCAACCTATGGTAACATAGCGAAAGTCGTGTGTGCCGCTGAGAGCCAACAATCTGTGTTTGATTTTCATCGGTAGACTGCGACCTGTGTGGGAGTGAAGAAGTTTCATTTTGGCAGCCAAAATCGAGGGCACTGATGCCTACAGTTACACGGACTTTCGCTGTGATGGCAACGTAACCCTGGAATGTAACTGCGATCTGCCGCGGGTTCCATGGCGTAATCGAGGGGCACAGAGTGCCTACAGTTACATGGACTTTTGCTGCGATGGCAACGTAACCCAGGATGTAACTGCGACCATGGATGAGGGTGATGATTTCCAAATCATTCTCACCAAAGATATTTCCTCTATTCTCAAAAATGTTTTCTATATTTTCAATAAAATTATTTTCCATGTATTTTCGCTGGGTGTTGAAATGAGTCTGCTAAGTACTTATAGATTTTCAGTCCTACGCCTGATCAACGTATGACCTAATTTCTATGGGAACGAGGACGAACCTGTTGAAACATCGAGTTATAAATGATATTTTTATAAAACTATTTTGGAAATATTATATAGTTTTTAAAATGTTTAAAAACTGATTTAACTAATATTAAGTATTTTAATAAATTTTTGCTTCGTTCTTTTCGAGGACGAAAAGATTCAAAGGGAGGAGGAATGTGATATCCCGGAATTCCAAGGAATTTAAAATGTGATAATCTCCTTAATTAATTAATTAAAATTGGCAAAATTTGATATTTTCAAACAATTTAATAATGAGTTGTTTTTAAATATAGTTATAAATAGATTTTTTTAAATGGAATAATTAGTTACAAATTTAATTTGTGTTATTTTATAAATCTAGATTTTTAAATAAGCTTATTATTTTCAAAATTTAATAATGTGTTTGTTTAAAATTGATATCTATATTTATTTAAATTAATTTTAAATTTGGATTTTAAATTGACATTGAATTTGAATTTAAAAATTAAATTTAAAGGAATATATCTTATTAAATATTAATATAGTTTGGATTTAAAATATATGGATAAGATTTTTATTTAAAATAAGATTGTCTGTATTATTTTCTTATAAAAGAAATTTATTTATAGAAATTTGGAAAAGTATTTATTTAATAGGAATAAATACAAAAAAAAATTTGAATTAGAATTTAAAAATGAGTTTACAATATTATATATGATTTTATTTAAAAGATAATTGGTTTTTATTTTATTTTCTTTTAAAAGTTTTATTTATTTAAAAATTAGAAAAGCATTAATAAATCAAGAAACTTACTAATTAATTAGGAAATCTATTTTAAAGGGCTTTTAAAATCTTTTTCAAAATAAACAAAAATGATGTAAATAAAGTGTAATTAAACTAAGTAATATAAGTAACATGTGTAAACAAATAGACAATGGTAGAGACAAGTGTCATCTTTTAAATTCTATTTTCTTTAATTTTTAATAAACCATAACTTAGTTCATTAAAACATACTTTTCATCTCTTCAATCTTCTTTTTCAATTCTCAGCTGAAAACAAAGAAAATTCCAAACTAAATCCTGTAAAACTTTTCACCAACTCAATAATCAAAAATCTGGAAACCAAACTAATGAAATCTGGAAACAAATGCAACTTTAAGCAAATTGAAAATCAAGAGGGAATCAAAATGAAGATTTCAGATTCAACAGTAAACTTCAACACCAGATCAACAATTAAACAAGCATGCAAAGGACTTCAGATTTCAACAGCAAAAAAAATTCAAAATTAGCATATTCCAGATCAAACCCTGGGAAGAAAACCAAGTCTCTGTCTTCTGCTTTAAAATAGGTGAGTAACATTTTTGTTAAAATTACTTAAGTATAACACGTTACATGATGATTCACGTGAAAATTATGATTTGTCTGGATATAAATAAGTAAGTATTGCATATATATATATATATATATATCTGTGTGTGTGTGAATTATCTGTGAGTATTTGGATGTAAATGTATGCATGCCTGTATCATTTGAGATATCTCTGTTCTTGTTTTTCCAAGACCCAGATTTGCAAACAAAGTCCTTATCTTTTGATCTAATAACTGTTAGAACTTAGAATATAAACAAATGTTGTTGTCTGATTATGAACTAATTTTTAAAAATTTATTTAAGTTAAAACAACTTGATAATGTCTCTGGAAATCAAGAAAACTAAGCAAACTTTAAATAAGTCAAAATAGAAACTTCTTAATTAATGAATTTAGGTGTGCAAACTGAATTCTTATCCTTAAACATGATTTTTAAAGCTAAAATCATGATTTTTAGATTAAGGATGTAAGAGCAGCTTGGGTTTGTCTTAATTTCTTAGTTTTGGTGATCTCTGATGATCCATTAACTTATAGAGGTTGGGGTCTTTCCTGATAGTGGAGGAATGATCGGAGAATCATGGCAAAAATTTGGATTGGTGATCTAAGCTTGGTGGCGACAGTGGTGGGCCAATGAAGTTTGAAAACCTAGTTTTAGACAGGCTGATTATATTGGGTCGAGGTGATGGCTCTGGTTGATCGAGTGTAACTGGCTTTTGGGAATTGATAGAGTGGTTGTTGTAGAAGACATGGCCAGAAGCATTGCCACTCTGATGATCGATGACTCGAGAACGAAGATGTTCCAGGTTTTGGTTCATATCCCAGTTTTGTGCTTAATGCTCGATTTTGATTTCGAGTGGATGGTGGAGTTCTGAGGGTCGAGGGATGGTTCGTGGATGATCGTCGACATGCTCGATGATGTGGTCTCGACTGGAGATGGTCGGCCACACTGTGCATATGCGACGTGCACTTGTTTTCTGGTGATCTCGAATTTTGTTTAGTTTGGGTGGATGCAGGGTTGTACTCGAGTTTGTCTCGAGTAACTCGAGTATTTTACTCGAAGGTTTTAAGTTTTGGACTCGAAGCATTATAGGTCTGGCTCGAGTCAATTATTTTTGGATTACAGGTTTTAAAAAACCTGACAGTTTTTAGTTTTTAAAAAAAAAATTAAACTAAATTTAAAAATTAAAAGCAAGTTTTCAAGGATGTTTAACTGAATATATTTTCAAATTTAAAATGTTAAGACGGTTAATTTTTAAAGTAGTTAATTAAATGAAATTTTGAATTTTAATTAAAAAGGTATTTTCAATTTAGATATTTGATCAAAGTTTTGAAGAAATGTTTTAAAACTAAGTTTTCAAATTATATACAAATAGATAAGTTTTAAAGATATGATAATTAAGTTTCCAAAGATAAATATTGGTAGAATTTAAATAAAACATGTTTGAAGCATTTCAAAGTTTTTTTTAATTTAAATTAGATGATTAAATTAAATTATAATTGATTTCTAAATGTTTTATTTTTAAATAATGTTTAATGATATAATTATGTAAATCAATTATAATAAAGAGTTTATCTTTAAGTTTTTAAGATTTCGATTAATTTAGATAATTAATTTGTGAAGATAATAAAGGTTAATTAACTATTGTTATTGATTTAAGAATAGTCAATCAATGTAAATGATTTGTTAATATGTGAAAGATTAATTAAGATAAATGATTTTCTTAATTAATTAAGGATTTTTAAATATAAGGAGTTAACTAATTATTTAATTTTAAATGATTAGTTAATTATTTGGTTAATTTAAATAATCACTTAATTATGAATTAATTAAGTATAATTACTTGATAAAGTAATTAATGGATAATTACTAAATGTAATTAAGAAAATAGAAATTACTTGTGGAAGTAATTAGTGGGAAATTACTTATGAAAGTAATTGAATGGAAGTGATTAAGTGTAAGTCACTTGGTGTTAATAATTAAAGGATAAATTAATATAATTAATTAAAGAGTTAATTAATTAATTAAAGAGTAATTAATTAATTAAAGGATTAAGGTTAAGTAATGATGTGATTTATTACTTGTTAAGGTTATTAATCAAGTGAGTAATTAACTAATGAAAGTAATTAGAGGATAATTACTTAATGGAAGTAATTAAGGATCAATTACTTAGTGTAATTAATTAAGGATTGTTACTTTAGGAAACCAATAAATGATTAGTTAAATAATGATTATGATTAATTAAGGGATAAATAATCAATGAAGTGATTATGAGATAATTAATTTGAGTGATTAATGAAGGATCAATGTAATTAATATGGATGGGTAAAGGATAATTAAATTGTGTAATCAATTAAAAGTTAATTATTTATTATAATTAAAGAATAATTAATCAAAAAATGATCAATTAAGATGATAATGAGAGGATGATTAATTAATTGATTTATAATTAATCAATGTTGAGTAAGCAAGGTTTAAAGATGATGGAAGTAATTAATTTAATATATTTAAATTTATTAGAAGGGTATGGCTAATCAACCTTGTGTATGGATGATAGAATGATATTGGAAGCCTTGGATTAATTGTTATCCCTAATATGTGATTCGTGATGCTATGTGATATGATATGTTTGATTTAAATTGTGATGATGTGGTTATCTATTGTTGATGAATTACTATGACACCCTGTATTTAAAGTTGAATTGTATTTCACTTGAATAACTTGGATTAAGATGACAATGGATTCGAAGAGACCGGAGTTGGGTATTAGTAAATACCCAAAACCACTTTGACACTTTATAGATTGATATGTGAATAAATAGGCTGGAATGGAATAATATGGACCTTTGAAACTAAGTATGGATACTTAGGGATTGATTTGTGAAATAAGTGTTAAGCATAAAAAGAAATGAACTCGTAGTGGAGTAAGAGTTACCTCGGGTTTTTAAATATGCTTTGTGCATTAGAATTTCATGTTAGATGGGTTTACTCACGCTGGTTTCCATCCTGACCTGGGTGTTACTTTGATGTAATGCTCGGGTCAGACCGAGTATTACAGATTTTCAGGTAAGGACGTTCTGGAGCTCAGAAGGCGAGCTGGATGGCAGGAACGTATGGAGTGTATTCCGCTGTGATTTATTGTAGCTTATCTGGGATAAGTTGTTATAACTGTCTAGTGGTTGTATAAATGAATGTAACTCTGATGTATTTAAATGTAATTAACTGATGTAGTTTTTCCTTTGTATAACTGCTATTTTATTTAATATTATATTTTGATCCGCTGCGAATGTGAGAATCTGTGTTTGGTGTTTTTTGTTTTCTTCTTTTTTTATCTCTTTCTTCTTTCCTAACTATCTGGGATTTTCGGAATCGAAAATTTCCAGGTCATTACATTTGGTATCAGAGCTGAAGGTTAAGCGAGAACCTTGGCTCTGGTAGGATACTCATTAAGGATAGGGTCAATAGTGCCCTAGAATGAGTTGAGTGTAGTATTTATATGAGAGAGCATACTTTTTATTTTCTTATATAATGGTCTTAAAGGTAAATGATTTTTATATAAGTTTATATATAAAGCAAAGATTCTTCTAACCATTATATATTAAGGTAATTGGTTGTTGTATTATTTGAAAATTTAATAATGAGAATTAAGTGGTAATAAAAATACAACCAAATTAAAATTAAATAAAGATAAGTTTGAAATGAATTCAAAATGAAATTAAAATCTTGAATTTGGGAAAGAGTTTCAAAATAAGATAATAATGAATGTGTGTTAACGAGTAAGCAAAATGAAATGTTTTAAGAAAGTAAAACATTTGGGTAAATATGACTTATAAATTGGAACTAAGAATGATCTGAGTTGTGAAGTTTTAAATCTAGGTCCAGAATTTGAAAATTGTTTTAAAGTGATAAAGAAAGTTATCTAATGTATTTGAATGAAGGGTCCTGTTTCAAACAAAAGTTTTTAAAAAAAAATTTAAAGGAATTTTTTCTGAATTTAAAAACCAAAGATGGTTTAAAATTTAAGGTTAACTTGGTATGTAAAGGAAAATAAATATGTATATTTGAAATAAACTCTAAGGTTGAGTTTTGAATTTTCCTTGGAATGTGATGTGAAACCCAAAGTGAAGTAAGTTTTTTAAACTTATAAGTGGGAAGATTATTAATATGAAGTTTAGAATTTTGAAATTTGAAGTGGGAATTCAAATTTGAGTAGGGTTGGCTGGATTAAGTAAATTGAGTTTAACTTTGGGAAAATTAAGTAATTTAACAAACAACCTGAATTGGAAATTTTAAGATGAAATTGAGATTTAACTTGGGAAGTTAAATGGTTGATTTGAATGGGGTATAGTAATATATCCATTATTAAGATAAAATGGAATTTGGATTCAGAATTAAATGGTTTAAAAAGATAGATTTGATTTAAAGGATTAAATCAACATTTAAAATTTAACTTGAATTTATATAATTCAGGATAGTTTAAATTTGAAATTTGAATTGAATTAATTGAAATTATGATTGAAGATGGATAATTTTAAAAATTCAAATGGAAAATTTGAATTGGATTAATTTGAAATAAAATTGAAGTTGAATGAGTTCAAATTCAACTGGGAATTGGGATTAATTCAAACTAGAATTGATATGAATTGAAATTGGTTCAATTTGAAATTTATTTTGAATTAATTAAAAGTGTGATTAAAGTTGAATAAGTAAATTCAAATGGAATTTGATTTGAATTTAGGAAAAAAATTGAGGAATAATTCAACTTGAATTGGGATTAAATCAATTTCAATGGAAATTGAAGTTATTTAAATTGGAATTGTATCAATTTAAATGGAAGTGGAAATTTAAATTGAATTAATTGGAAAGGGAGGTTGGGAATTGAACAGTTTGACTCTAGACTATTTTCAAAATAAATTGTTTTAGTACAAATCTATTTTTCCAAGCTATTTACTATACAACATTTCTTTTTAAACCTAAAACTATCTTATACTTGTTTTACGATTATTTTTGGAACTATTTAACAATTTTTCAACTGTTTTATAAACTAATTATTGTTTTTCAACTACTTTATAAATTACTATTTTACAACTATTTTGGAATTATTTAACATTTTATAACTATTTTCCAACTATTTTACAATTACTTAACTATTTTACAGCTATTTTACAATTAATAAATATTTTTCAACTACTTATGTATTTTAAACTTTTCAAATTATTTTCTAAGTTTAAGCCGGTCAGAATGTAAACTATTTATGATTAATTACCAATTTAGACAAGGATTAAAGTGATAATCAAAATGGGATTGAAGCAATTGTGAATAAGTGAATGAAAATTAAAGTGAATTTGAATAGAAAAGAGATTGATTTGGCTAATAATCAATGAGAATAAATATGTAGGATGTACGTATATTATTTTATTCGCATAGTGATTTGATCTAGATTCGAGCATAGAATTTCGAGATGATTATATCGATCCGAGTTGGAATTTTTCACTCGATTTTCGACGGTGAACTTGGATATGGATTGTTGTTTGGTTCTGGAAATTCTTTATCATGGTTGTGGCTATGCAAGGAGAATAATGGTTTCTGATCAAGAAACTAGATCTGAGTCCGCACTAGAAAGTCGGGTGGACGATACTAGTTCGAAAATGAAATTGTGTGATCGAGTGAGCGATCAGATTCATATAGCGTACGGATGATATGTGTACATCGTACGGATTTGAATGATATTGATACTAGGAATTTGTGGATAAGAAATATGAAATGGTTTTTGAAATGAAAGGTATATTTTGTGGAATATATGATGAAATAAAATGGAAATTGGGTATTTCCATGATAGAAATTTACTTTATGAAAGTAAGTAATATGGTAAGTGACTGTATAAAGTAGTCAAATTTGAATATTTGATTTGAATAAACAAAGTTATATACCTTTGTTATATAAGATAAATCTCCCGTTGTTGAATCTAGCCAGAATGAAAAGTTTTTGAAAATATTTGTAGTATAAAAAGAGTTTTGTACAAGTTTGAAACGATCTAAAGAATTTTCAAGGTTATATATATATATATATATATATATATATATATATATATATATATATATATATATATATATATATAAATGATCTTATGGGAATGATTTTGGAGGAAAGGTTTTTGGAATCTTTGGATTTGGAAAGGCTTTTTATTTTTGGTTAAAGTCAATATTGGAATTTGGAAAGCCTAGTTTGAGAATTATCGATTTTGGGAAATGGAGATTTATATGAGATTCATGCTAGGTGTATGATTTGGAAGATACTATATGTATATAGTATAAAGTGTTTGAAAATGACTCTGGAGAAAAAGGCGCCCCCTTGAAATGAACTTCTCGGGAGTGTCACAAGGTGGTACTACCTTGAACCCTAGGGGGGGTTCTAAAGTTGATCCTGTGAGGAGTCCGGACAAAACTAGTTCCTGAGGATTTTGTGTAGTGTGTAGCGAAAATCGAGGGCGTTGATGCCTACAGAGGCATTTGAGTTATGCTGTGATGATAGTTTAACTCGATGTCACTGCGATCTATGCAGACAATAGTGAAAGTCATGTGTGTCGTTGAGAGCCAACAGTCTACGTTTGATTTTATATTGGTTGACTGCGACCTATGGTAACATATCGAAAGTCGTGTGTGCCGCTGAGAGCCAACAATCTGCGTTTGATTTTACATCGGTAGACTGCGACCTATGTGGGAGTGGAGAAGTTTCATTTTGGCAGCGAAAATCGAGGGAGCTGATGCCTACAGTTATATGGACTTTTGCTATGATGGCCACGTAACCCTGGAACATAACTGCGATCTGTCGCGGGTTTCATGGCGTAATTGAGGGGGCGCGGAGTGCCTACAGTTACATGGACTTTTGCTGCGATGGCAACGTAAACCAGGATGTAACTGCGACCATAAATGGGGATGGTAATTTCCGAAACATTCTCACCAAAGATATTTCCTCTATTTTCAAAAATATTTTCTATATTTTCAATAAAATTATTTTCCATGTATTTTCGCTGGGTGTTGAAATGGGTCTGCTAAGTACTTGTAGATTTTCAGTCCTACGCCTGATCAACATATGACCGAATTTCTATGGGAATGAGGACGAACCTTTTGCAACATCGAGTTATAAATGATATTTTTATAAAACTATTTTGGAAATATTATGTAGTTTTTAAAATGTTTAAAAACCGATTTAACTAATATTAAGTATTTTAATAAATTTTGGCTTTGTTTCTTTCCGAGGACGAAAAAATTCAAAGGGGGAGGAATGTGATATCGCGGAATTTTAAGGAATTTAAAATGTGATAAACTCCTTAATTAATTAATTAAAATTGGCAAAATTTGATGTTTTCAAACAATTTAATAATGAGTTGTTTTTAAATATAGTTATAAATAGATTTTTTTTAAATGGAATAATTAGTTACAAATTTAATTTGTGTTATTTTATAAATCTAGATTTTTAAATGAGCTTATTATTTTCAAAATTTAATAATGTGTTTGTTTAAAATTGATATCTATATTTATTTAAATTAATTTAAATTTTGATTTTAAACTGACTTTGAATTTGAATTTAAAAATTGAATTTAAAGGAATATATATCTTAAAATTAGAATAATAATATAGTTTGGATTTAAAATATATGGATAAGGTTTTTATTTAAAAATTAGATTGTTTATATTATTTTCTTATAAAAAAATTTATTTATAGAAATTTGGAAAAGTATTTATTTAATATGAATAAATACAAAAGTTTTTTTGAATTAGCATTTAAAAATGAGTTTACAATATTATATATGATTTTATTTAAAAGATAATTGGTTTTTATTTTTTTTCTTTTAAAAGTTTTATTTATTTAAAAATTAGAAAAGCATTAATAAATTAAGAAACTTACTAATTAATTAGGAAATCTATTTTAATGGGCTTTTAAAATCTTTTTAATAATAAATAAAAATGATGTAAATAAAGTGTAATTAAACTAAGTAATAAAGTAACATGTGTAAACAAATAGACAACGGTAGGGACAAGTGTCATCTTTTAAATTTTATTTTATTTAATTTTTAATAAACCATAACTTAATACATTAAAATATACTTTTCATCTCTTCAATCTACTTTTTCTATTCTCAGCTGAAAACAAAGAAAATTCCAAACTAAATCCTGTAGAACTTTTCACCAACTTAATAATCAAAAATCTGGAAACCAAACTAATGAAATCTGGAAACAAATGCAACTTTAAGCAAAATGAAAATCAAGAGGGAATCAAAATGAAGATTTCAGATTCAACAGTAAACTTCAACACCAGATTCAACAATTAAACAAGCATGCAAAGGACTTCAGATTTCAACAGCAAAGAAATTCAAAATTAGCATTTTCCAGATCAAATCCTAGGAAGAAAACCAAGTCTCTGTCCTCTGCTTTAAACTAGGTGAGTAACATTTTTGTTAAAATTACTTAAGTATAACATGTTGCATGATGATTCTCGTGAAAATTATGATTTATCTGGATATAGATAAGTTAGTTTTGCATATATATATATATGTGTGTGTGTGTGTGTGTGTGTGTGTGTGTGTGTGTGTGAATTATATGAAAGCATTTAGATGTAAATGTATGCATGCCTGTATCATTTGAGATATCTCTGTTCTTGTTTTTCCAAGACCCAGATTTGCAAACAAAGTCCTTATCTTTTGATCTAATAACTGTTAGAACTTAGAATATAAACAAATGTTGTTTGTTTGATTATGAACTAAGTTTTAAAAATTAATTTAAGTTAAAACAACTTGGTAATGTCTTTGGAAATCAAGAAAACTGAGCAAACTTTAAATAAGTCAAAATACAAACTTCTTAATTCATGATTTTAGGTGTGTAAACTGAATTCTTACGCTTAAACATGATTTTTAAAGCCAAAATCATACTTTTTAGATTAAGGATGGTAGAGCAGTTTGGGTTTGTCTTAATTTCTTAGTTTTGGTGATCTCTGATGATCCACAGACTTGTAGAGGTTGGGGTCTTTCCTGATAGTGGAGGAATGATCGGAGAATCATGGAAAAATATTGGATTGGTGATCTAAGCTTGGTGGCGACAGTGGTGGGCCAGTGAAGTTTGAAAACCTAGTTTTTGGCAGGCTGATTATATTGGGTCGAGGTGATGGCTCTGTTTGATCGAGTGTAACTAGCTTTTGGGAATTGATAGAGTGGTTGTTGTAGAAGACGTGGCCATAAGCATTGCCACTCTGATGATCGATGACTCGAGAACGAAGATGTTCCAGGTTTTGGTTCATATCCCAGTTTTGTGGTTGATGCTTGATTTTGATTTCGAGTGGATGGTGGAGTTCTGATGGTCTGGGGATGGTTTGTGGATGATCGTCGACTTGCTCGATAATGTGGTGTCGACTGGAGATGGTCGACGACACTATGCATGTGCGCGTTGCACTTGTTTTCTGGTGGTTTGGAATTTTGTATAGTTTGGGTGGATGCAGGGTTGTACTCGAGTTTGTCTCGAGTAACTCGAGTATCTTACTCGAAGGTTTTAAGTTTTGGACTCGAAGCATTATAGGTCTGGCTCGAGTCAATTATTTTTGGATTACAGGTTTTTAAAAACCTAATAGTGTTTAGTTTTTTAAAAAAAATTTAAACTAAATTTAAAAGTAAAAGGCAAGTTTTCAAGGATGATTAACTGAATATATTTTCAAAATTAAAATGTTAAGACGGTTAATTTTTAAAGTAGTTAATTAAATGAAATTTTGAATTTTAATTAAAAAGGTGTTTTCAATTTAAAATATTTGATCAAAGTTTTGAAGAAATGTTTAAAAACTAAGTTTTCAAATTATATATAAATGGATAAGTTTTAAAGATATGATAATTAAGTTTCCAAGGATAAATATTGGTAGAATTTAAATAAAACATGTTTGAAGCATTTCGAAGTTTTTTTTAATTTAAATTAGATGATTAAATTAAATTATAATTGATTTCTAAATGTTTTATTTTTAATAATGTCTAATGATATAATTATGTAAATCAATTATATAAAGAGTTTATCTTTAAGTTTTTAAGATTTTGATTAATTTAGATAATTAATTTGTGAAGATAATAAAGGTTAATTAACTATTGTTATTGATTTAAGAATAGTCAATCAATGTAAGTGATTTGTTAATATGTAAAAGATTAATTAAGATAAATGATTGTATTAATTAATTAAGGATTTTTAAATATAAGGAGTTAACTAATTATTTAATTTTAAATGATTAGTTAATTGTTTGGTTAATTTAAATAATCACTTAATTATGAATTAATTAAGTATAATTACTTGATAAAGTAGTTAATGGATAATTACTAAATGTAATTAAAAAAATAGAAATTACTTGTGGAAGTAATTAGTGGGAAATTACTTATGAAAGTAATTGAATAGAAGTGATTAAGTGTAAGTCACTTGGTGTTAATAATTAAAGGATAAATTAATATAATTAATTAAAGAGTTAATTAATTAATTAAAGAGTAATTAATTAATTAAAGGATTAAGGTTAAGTAATGATGTGATTAATTAATTGTTAAGGTAATTAATCAAGTGAGTAATTAACTAATGAAAGTAATTAGAGGATAATTACTTAATGGAAGTAATTAAGGATTAATTACTTATTGTAATTAATTAAGGATTGTTTAATTTAGGAAACCAATAAATGATTAGTTAAATAATGATTATGATTAATTAAGGGATAAATAATCAATGAAGTGATTATGAGATAATTAATTTGAGTGATTAATGAAGGATCAATGTAATTAATATGGATGGGTAAAGGATAATTTAATTGTGTAATTAATTAAGAGTTAATTACTTATTGTAATTAAAGAATAATTAATCAAAAAATGATTAATTAAGATGATAATGAGAGGATGATTAATTAATTGATTTGTAATTAATTAATGTTGAACAAGCAAGGTTTAAATATGATGGAAGTAATTAATTTAATATATTTAAATTAATTAGAAGGGTATGGCTAATCAACCTTGTGTATGGATGATAGAATGATGTGCATGGATGATAGAATGATATTGGAAGCTTTGGATTAATTGTTATACCTAATATGTGATTTGTGATGCTATGTGATATGATATGTTTGATTTAAATTGTGATGATGTGGTTATCTATTGATGATGAATTACTATGACACTCTGTATTTAAAGTTGAATTGTATTTCACTTGATAACTAGGGTTAAGATGACATTGGATTCGAAGAGACCGGAGTCGGGTATTAGTAAATTCCCGAAACCACTTCGAATCTTTATAGATTGATATGTGAATAAATAGGCTGGAATGGAATAATATGGACCTTTGAAACTAAGTATGGGTACTTAGGGATTGATTTGTGAAATAAGTGTTAAGCATAACAAGAAATGAACTCGTAGTGGAGTAAGAGTTACCCTGAGTTTTTAAATATGCTTTGTGCATTAGAATTTCATGTTAGATGGGTTTACTCACACTGGTTTCTAGCCTGACCCGGGTGTTACTTTGATGTAATGCTCGGGTCAGACCGAGTATTACAGATTTTCAGGTAAGGGCGTTCTGGAGCTCAGGAGGCGAGCTGGATTGCAGGAACGTATGGAGTGTATTCCGTTGTGATTTATTGTAGCTTATCTGGGACAAGTTGTTATAACTGATACAAATTTTCCTTTGTATAACTGCTATTTTATTTAATATTATATTTTGATCCACTGCGAATGTGAGAATCTGTGTTTGATGTTTTCTTCTTTTTTCTATCTCTTTCTTCTTTCCTAACATCTGGGATTTTTGGAATCGAAAATTTCCGGGTCATTACACGGGGTGCTAAAACAATTGGGCCATGTTATGAAAAATAACTAGTGGGGTGCTAAAACATGAGGGTAATGTTATAAATTAATTTGACAACATAAATGATAGCGGTTCGAGGACTAAGAGGGCTATTAATGGTTAGTAAGGATTCTTACTAGAATGCATTCAATGTGCTTACATTCAGCCTCTTAAGAGAGTCAGCGTGACTTTAGTCAGGGTGGCTCTAGCCAGGGTAGCTCCTATGGGAAAATAAGTAAACATTTTCACGAGGTGACGTTGTTTGAACAAAATATTAAATTAGTGATAGACAAACCTAGGGAGGTAACATTAATATAAGTTAACAATAACTAATGAATAAAGCCTAAAATAAGGGATTACGTGATGGATGAATGAATAATGGATGATTATATTACTTATTCTATATTTGAATGATAAGTGCAAGGTATACTTAACTTGAATTGATAAATAACATGGTTCATTATTGGTTGGCAAGTGTAGGCCACACTTATTGATTGAATATATGCACATGATTTTCCTTTTGTGTTATATATATATATATATATATATATATATATATATATTGTTGTCCTATAGATGACTAGGGCAAAGGTTTTACTCATACCAGACTTATTGTCTAACTTATATTTTGATCATTTCCTCTAAACTCATGGATACTCATTCGAGTAAGCTGAGTTTATGGATTAGACATGTATCTCTTTTGAAGATGAATAAGGATTTTGAAGACGAAACATGAGGCTTTCCCTTTAAATAAAAGTATCTTGAAATTCCGTCGTGTAAACCTAGATTGATAACCGGTTTGGTGTGGTGTAGGAATCTTCATATGTTGAACACAGAATACTCTGGTTTTCTTATTATATATTCACCCCTACGTGGAAACAATTTGAGTTTAATGATGTAATGGATTTTGTAATTAAAATTGCTGCAATAGAAAAAATATTTAACTGCTTTGTTACTTATGTTGTAAAAAAAATACTTAACTCTTTCTATTGTTGAAAATTGATTTTGGTAATGACTTCAGCATCATTGATGTCTATTTTTGAGTCTCGAAGTAGGGGATGGTACTACTTAGTATTGAAGCTTTGGTTAAGGAAGAACCTAAGTAAAAATATAGCTAAGTATAAGTTATATAAATAAAAAAATGAACACCTTGGGAAAGAGTATATGCTATATATAACATATTTGTATTTTGATATACATATATAATAGGATATATCTATCCCTCTAAGATTGATCTCACTCTCTTTACTTCCATTTCTTATGAATCTTGTTTATGTAGACGACTAAAATGGATCCACGTAGCCAACGTTTTGATCATAGGAAGTGGAAGAGTGAATACTTATAGAGGAGATGGAAGTACTCAAACTAACGACCAAGGAAGGGAGGCAGCCCAAGAAGTTCGCATCGAAGCTGATACCAAGTGCATGCCCCAGCTGATGGGAATAGATTTGAATGCTTTATTCTACCGGTTTATGATGGAGATGTTGAGAAAATAACTAGTTGGAGGCATAGACCAAGATAGGAGGTGCTGAGAGACATAGAACTTTCCAGGATGAATAAAGATTTCAAGAGCTATGGAGGAAAGGAGTTCACAGGGAAGGAGTCTTCCTTGGAGGTATTGAATTGACTTAAAATATGTGTAAGTAATTTCATATAATTGGGATATTTAATGCTTAAAAGACGATGTTGGCTCTCATATGCTCTAAGAGGATGCCTTGGACTGGTGAGAGGAGGTGATTGCAGAAGTCCCAGAGGAGGAGTTAACTTGGGACCAGTTCAAGGAACTTTTCGAGGCTTAATTTATTTCCAAATCTCATAAGAATGCTTTATGCAGGGAGTTTCTTGTCTATAAAAAGGGAGAAATGACTTTAGTAGAGTATACATAGCATTTTATTCTCTATCAAAGTATAAAAGATAGCATATCAATACTCTACTGAAGAAGAATGAAAAGTTCATTGAAGGACTAAAGAAAGGGGTGAATCATAAGGTGATGGCTCACTTTTTAGCTCCATTTGATACTGTGAAGGAAATGTGGATGATGCATGACCTCTTGTCAAATTAAAAAAAAGGCAAAAAGAATCAGAATGGAGGAAAGACTTCTGAAGGGGGAACTCAGAAGTCGAATATTGCAGATGTGATTTGTTATAATAGTGGACAAAAAGGGTATTATTCCACCTAGTATACCTAATGGAGAACCAGGACAGGTCTAAGTGCTTTATCTTCAATAGGCCAAATCATAAGAAGAGAGATTACTTGGAAGCTAAGTAGGCAAAGGTTTATGCATTAGAAGGATCTCAATATGGACCAACTACTGTGGAGAAAGAGAAGGTGTGCTTGGAGGAATGATTTTGGTTTAGGTATATCAGTTAGAGTTTTGTTTGATACTGGTGCTGCACACTCTTTCATAATTTTTGGAGTTAACATAAATATTTCATAAATTTTTTAAGTTAGAAAAAATGGTTAATTTCGGCTTAGTTAATTATCAAAATAATAAAATTAATTATTTTAAACTAAAATTTTAGGAAAAGGTAAAACATGATTACTTAAATTTTTGGTGAATTTTTTGGAATTTTCTCATTAATTTTCCATTTTATATGAGTTATCTAATGAGGGAAAACACTGGTTAATTAAGAAAAGAATTAATTAACTAATTTATTTATTAAATTATTTATGGGGATTAACATTTTCTAAAAAGAAAATTGAAAAGTGTGAAATTTGCCAATAGGGATTCAACACCAAATTAAGTTAGGTATAAAGTAGTTGCTTAAGTGGTAGTTCATTTTTTAATTTTTACAAGATGGTAATTAGACCAATGTTGACCAAGTAAAAACATATCCGATGAGAGGAGTATAACCGATGATAGGAACATAACTAGTTATAGGAACATAGTTGACGATAGGAACATAACCGATGAGAAGATAGGAACATAACTGGTGGTAGGAACATAGCCGTTGATAGGATAAGGAAATAACTGGTGATTGGAACATAACTAACGGTAGGAACATAACTAGTGATAAGATATAAACATAACTAGTGATAGGAACATAACTGATGCTAGGAACATAACTGATGCTAGGAACATAACTGATGCTAGGAACATAACCAGTGATAGGATAAGAACATAACAGGTGATATGGACATAACTGGTGATAGGGGCATAACTGGTAACATAAACATAATTGGTCATAGGAATTATTTCATAGAGATGAAATTGAAGAAAAATTTGATATGTGAAAAATTGTGTTAACTTGTTTTAAAATGACAAAAGCATAGAGAAGCCAATTGAAAGATAAATTGATTTACATATATGTGTAGGGCATACAATTAATGAATGAAAGAAAAGATTCGAACCATAATCATAAAACTATATTAACTCAAAGTGTTATTGGATGGCATGGTTCCTTGACTATCAATCTAAAATCCAACGGTGTATAGAAAGGTGCCATAGTAGGGTTCAATCCCAAAAGATCAATATACTCTAAAATGAGTTAAGACAGGATGCCAAAACAACACCGTTGTTAACCCAAAAAGTGGATCAACACCCGAAGTCAAGATGAAAGCACCAGTTTAGATTAAATGACAAAAAAGTAGTAAAAGAGACATGGAATTTTTGTAGTGGTTCGGCATACTTTGGCCTACATTCCCTTTAATCAAGTTTTATTAGTTGCACTCTCTCCGGATTACAATCTATATGCTCCAACCTGGCCACTATCTAGTAGATTCTAGATTTTCTATTGAGTTAAAGAAGTTATTTTGAGGAGAAAGAGGAGTGAAGAAAGTGTAATGGTAGCTCAAGTCCAAGTAGTGGAGTAATGGAGGTAAAGCAATCCAATAGAGAGAAGATCCATTTCTGTTAGCTTGTAGATTGGTATTTATAGGGGAATCAGGCAGCATTGAGGTAGAAGCCTAGAACAACAAAGTCCAGGAGCCAAGCCAAGGCCTCACTTGAAAATGTGAATCACCCCGAATTATCATGATAACTTGATGCTGAATTGTCATAAGTTGTGTAGTTTGCCCCACTTCACTTGCATGCTTTCTCCTTCTTCTAGTTGAGTTGTTTGATCCTCTTTTCCATTGTCTTCGAGCTAGTTCTTGCACTTTTAGATATCCACTTTCCTTTTCTTCATTCTTGCAAATTGACAGAATAGGTCATCCAAACTACAGAAAAATCACTTCATGCCGAGTCAATAGAGTAAGAGGAGCAGTAGCAAATGACTTAGGAAGTGAATATGGGGAGGCTCCATAACTCGGGGACGAGTTATCATAACTCGGGGCCTAGTTATGGCCTTAGCCATTTTTTGCTTCGAACTTTTCAAAGTCTTATTTTTGAGTCCTTTTAAGCGCAAATGCCAAGTTTCAAGTTTTTTCGTCCTTGTTTCAACCTTTTGAGTCCAATTGAAATATTCTTGGCTAAAAAGTGGGTTCACACTTTCCCCCTATGTATGCCATTCGAATGAAACGTGCGCTTTGCTCAAGAACAAGTTTCGAACATCAATCTTCGATAGTTAAGCTTTCCAACTTCTCTAATATTAGTGAATCGTGGAGTTACTTCGGATTCTATTATCAATCATGGGTTATTCCAAACCTGTTATAGCCTAAGACTCTAGACTCTGCCTAAGTGTAGTTAATACATCACAATCATTCTGATTTCATTTGGAGTTATTATATCACATATCTCTTATTACATCACATATCTGATTTCATTCGAAGTAATTACATCACATGTCCAAAATAGTCCCATGTTCATCTGGGATTTATTAATTCTATTCTAATTTCAAGGCATTCAAATCCTTTTATCAAGTCTCTTTTCTATCTAAAGTTCGATCTCTTCGGATCATTTTTCATTTAATTTAGCGTGTGGTCTCTCCAGATCGTTTATTATTTCAGTTAAGAGGACGATCTCTTTGGATCGTTTAATGTCTAATGTAAAGGGGATGATCTCTTCGAATCGTTTGATGTTCAGTCTAGGGTTTCAATATCTTAGGATCCTTACTGAGTTCGCTTGCTCTATGATAAAGTGACTTAACGACCAAGTAAGCCCATCTGCTAACTCTTCGGTAAGGGGACCTGATTTTCATACAAACCCATCCACTCACTTTCTAGCAAGAGAGCTTGCACCTTACACTCCAGTCCCGCCTCTCTAATTAAGACTCTAAGGCGATCAACATCAGTCATCACTCTCCAATGGAATTTCAAAATTCAAATATCCAAATCAAAGAAAATAAGTAGAAATCCTAATTATCCATCATAGACGTCTGACTTAGAACATACCTAGGGACCAATCTAGGTTGCGTACACGTATAAGCGGTATGAGGTTTCTATTTTCCTATGCAATCACCCAAAACATCCGACTTGGAGCGTAACTAGAGACCAATCTAGGTTTTGTGCATGTTTAAGTAGTCTTGGGTTATTATTGTCCTAAATAGTCATATCAAGCATCCGACTCAGAGCATGCCTAAGGATCGTTTAGAATCTTATACACGTATAAGCAGCCTAAGGTTATCTTGCATCATTTATTCAAAGTCAGTGTAAAGAAATCGAACATGACCACAATCCATTCCGTTCATGAAGTTATCATCCGATGGACGTCTCTGATCCATAGCTTCATTCTGCCCCTTGTTCCAATGGTGGGCTTCTTGTTCCAACTCCTTTAGTCGGTTATTTGTATTATGATTTGCCTCTCTAGCTCCAGCATCGTCCAAATTCGAGGCATTGAAGCTTATCCTAGATTCAGATTGATCATGCCCTCGAGTCATGGGGCATTGTTTAAGTTTCTTTTGCTCTAACTCTATATGCTCCTTCATTGATTTCTAGTCTTTTATTTCGAGTTCCAGCTATTCTTGCTATTCATTTTTGATCTATCCTTCTAGAAATTCCCTTTCGCATTTCGTACTGTCAAGCCATTATTCCATCTTGCATTTTCTATATCATTCTCTCCATCTCTTCTCTGGTCGCGTAGATGAATTGACGAGAATTTAAGGACACCTCCCGGCTGCCTCCAAGCTTGACTTCCTTCAATCTTAGATCTAGTTATGGTCCTTTTCATCTTCTTCAAATCTCTGATTCAAGCTTCAAGTCTTTATATCTTGTTCTAGTTTCTCAATGAAAGCACCAAAATGTTAATCCAAAAAATGGATCAACACATGAAGTCAAGATGAAAGCTACAGTTCAGATTAAATGAACAAAAAAGCAGTAAAAGAGACACATAATTTTTATAGTGATTAAGCATAGTCTAGCCTATGTCCACTTTAATCAAGTTTTATTAGTTGCACTCTCTCCGATTACAACTTGTATGATCTAACTTGGCCACCATCTAGTGGACCCCAAAATTTCTATTGAGTTAGGGAAGTTTGTTTGAGGAGAAATAGAAGTGAAGAAAGTGTAATGGTACATTCAAGTCCAAATAGTGGAGTAATGGAGGTGAAGCAATCCAGCGGAGGTGAAGATCCCTTTCTGTTATCAAGTACGTTGGTATTTATAGGGGAATTAGGCAGCATTGAGGTAGAGGCCTAGTACGATGACCTATATTTTTGAACCAGTCAAAATCACCAAAAACCTATCCATTTTAAACTAAAAAATGACAACTACCACTTTAATTCAAAATATTATTTGATAAATAATAATACTGCTAAATGAATAGGATACAATTTCAATAATACAATTTATTAAAGTAATCATTTATTCTATAAGGCATGCTTTAATGTAAAGAAAACTTAAATAACATGAATCTACCACTGCACTACTCTGATGTAAGAGACAACAATAGTCATCCTACAAACTCAATACATGTGTTAGCGCAGAATGAAATGAGAAGCAGAAAAGATACAACAACACATGATAATTAGCAAAAAATAAATATGAAAAAGATATATTATTATTGAGGCAGCGTCACTACCACTTGTTACTGCCTACATACGCATATCTAATCGGATACCCAATTAAATACAGGATCTAGCCAATGTAGTTCTCCTATCACAAATAGGACTCAAGGAGCCTATGATGCATAAATAAAAATGTAATTATCAAACTACCCACTTAGGCTTAATCTTCGCATTTAACACTATTATATTCAAAATATAATCCTTTTTGTAAACGATCTCCCGAACAAATTCCCGATTTTCATTTCAAATCCTTTTGAAATAATAATATATACATCATTTATATCAAATCAGACTTTTAATCGGGATTTAAGTCAAAACCTTTCCAAAACCTGTATCAATTATTCTATATAATAACAAAGTGGTGTATTTGATATATTTATTTGGAAATCCAAAAATACTCTACTACATAAGCATATCAAAATATATGCAACTAGATCGGGGGTTTTCTCCCAATAACAAGGCAACTGGATTTCAGCCTCTCTAAAATAAAGAAACAAAGTATATCCTTCAGAGAATGGACTATACAACGGTTAATGAACCAACCACCCACTTTTTAGTTATGGGTTACCCGAATCATCAGTAACGTAACGAATCATTTTGTTCCCTGAGTGGCAAATCATTTTTCACTAATAATCACAATCACTTCCAAAACACAATATTTTTTATTTCCTTAAAATCATTGGAAAGACATTTTAAAACCACTGGGATTTAAGTTCTCGAAATCCTCTTTATTTATAAAACACATTTTATAAACCATTGTTATATAAATAAAACACATTTTATAAACCATTGTTATATAAATCAATTCTAAAATATTGATTTCCAAATATTTCTATTTCTTTTCAAAGAAACCATTTCTTTCAAAAAATAAACATCTTTAAAATTAGAATTAACATCTTTCGTTATAACAATTACTTAGACAAATATTTTAATGGAACACCTTATGGACAAACTGTAAAATTCTAATCACAAGATGTTCGTACCTACCCAACCCATGCATACATAAACTAATTGCTTATAAACTGGCTGAGCATATTTCAAACAACCAAACAGATAACAACAACACATTATTATCAATAATTCTACAAACTTAATAATAACACGTAAATCATAATTAAATGGAATATATAAATAAATTTCAAAATTTATATAATAGCAGAACATAGATTTATTCTGCTAAATAGATACTTCCTTCTTGAATCTTAGAAAATAGATAAGTCTACTCTTTAGCTTTTAGCGTTAAGAAAAGTTAATTACCTTTTTCAAAACTTAAATAATAAGAGTAATATATCATTTACTTGTTAAAATGTGAAAAAAAACCCTTAGAAAGTTTGTACAAAATAAGTGCTATTTTTCAAAAACAAGTTATTTAAAAGTGTCGATATAATGACTTTTTTGTTATTAACTTTTATATCTTTGGTTTGCAGTTTCTATAACATTTCAAAACATAGGATTTACTTTCCAAAACACTTACAGAAGTGTATAAATCAACCAAAATAAGTTACATCAAAATATTATCTTAAAATGCTACTTTTCACAAATTAAAGTTAACATATTTCAAAGTGCGTGATTACGACTATCGCTATATGCACAATTCCGTATTCCATTCAATATTAAGTATCATTCTATTTTATAAACATATATGATTCCAAATTCAAACCATATAACTATTAAACATATGACAACCCACAATTCCATACATTTTATGTCGATAATAATCACACGTGTCCAACCCATTTGGACGAAAAGGCAAACAATTAGGGGAAAAGAAAATAAAGATAGAAACATAATCTTACAAAAATGGGAAAACGTATATTATTTCAACATATAATCCATACTGCAAAATTTTTTAAATACATTTATCAGAGTTTAACATAACATTAACATGGATAGTTATAAATCTCTGTTCTTAAAATGCAGAATATAGTAGTACATAAGTGTGGTGGAAATGGATAATAATTTTCAAAAGAATCTTCTCGCACCATGCTCCGAGCTCTTTTAAGATGTTCCAAACAAAACCTCACTACTAGGCTGTCCGAAAAAGTAGGGCACCCAAAGTTTTAGGAAAAAAGAATAAACTCCATGTCAGCCATGAGACTGGTATAAGAAACTCAAAATATGAGTATTTGAAAAAAAAGGTATTTCATAAGATCACGCCGCACATAAACACGAAATGAGTTTTTACCTTACGATAACCAAATCATTCTATGTAAAATTTAGTGATATTATTTTAATGACATTCTTTTGAAAACCTTTCAAATAAACATATTCAACTAGCCGAAATTGTTACATTATTAAATCAGCATAATAGGTTTACAACTAAAACTGAAAGCATTTATTGAAGATTTGGATTTTCAAGTGAATAGCAAGGTAAGGGTCTGCCTTCCGTACGGTGCATCTCTAGAGGGATGCACCGAGGATCAACATCTTCAAAACCTTTGCGAATTAAGACCGGCCTACCCACAGGCTCGTCTGGTAGTGGATAGAACCAAATATGATATCACCCTGGCCGTTCCCAACTTATCCGCAGGCTTTCATACCATACACCACATATTTTTACCTAACGTCATAGTGGGCGCAAAATAAGTCTAGAATGGTGATATCATACCCTAATGGTAGCGAACCACTTAGCCTTAAAACGACCCCTGTTTCACAATCCCCTGCTGTGAGGCTCGATTTAACATTTACCTTTCTTAAAACACTTTCACTTAAAATGCCACATTGCCATTTTCAACAACACACAATTGATTTCCATAAATGTAAAACCTCTGAGCTTGTATGTCTCAAAGAAGGGTGTTAAGTATAAGAGGGGTAACCTTTTACACCACCAAACATATATACGTTTATAGAGATTAATGCACTATGATCTTAGAAATGCAATGCCCGACATATATCCATACATGTTTTCTAGGAACCGGACAAGCTAAAGACACTCTCCTTCCACATCCCTTGGTATTAGTAGCGGGTAGTCTTTGGATACGAAGATCCTAGAATAAAGGGACCACTGCTATTTATTTCTCTCGAGAGCTACTCCAAAATTATCAGCAATCAGTCCCCGATTCCTTTGAAGATCCTCACCTTTAACTTCATTGTCATTAACTTGTCTTCACTTTTGAACTCGTAAATTGGTTCGAAGTGATTTTCGGATAAGAATCACTCAGATCCGACCTCGGTTCCTTTAAACCAATCATCGATAAATAGATGTTAAATTGGTTCTTGTTATTTGATTGATAACTTTTATCCTTATCAAAAATATCTTTTAGAGATATATATCTTTAAAATATTTCTTTTCGGTATATAAGAAATAATTACACCTTATTTATCAAATCTTTGTTAATTAAAACCTTTTTTAAATCTTGGAGTAATTCCAAATCATTTCGTTCTTTATTTAGGAAAATAATTCCAAATTATTTATTTAGATCTTGATAAAGATTTCTAATTTCCAAATCATAACATTTAAATGGGTCAAAAATAATGTTTATTTAAGACATCGTTTACTGTAAACCTAAAAGAATTAATTTTAAGAAAAAGGATCCGTAGGAATTAAAATAATTCCAAATCATTTATTTAAATCTTAACAAAAATTTCTTATTTCCAAATTACAACTTTTTAAATAGGTTGAAAGCACGTTATTGAAGATGTTTAATCCAAATTAGTTAGTGTTTGAGTAAAATGGGTCAGAAATTATACTGATTTTACTCGACATCAATTTCCATAATGTACTATCCATTGAATAGCAATGAAATTACCTTTTAAATTCACACGAATAATACGGGTTCCCTCCTTAGAATTTAATACCAGGTATAAGAAGATTATTTCTATACAGTCCAAGTTGTATTAGATTTGGAAAACTTAAATCTTTTATACTTGCCTCACTTTCTACATTTCGACCTTATCTATTCCTTGCCTTGGAAAAAGGCTACGTGAGCTACAAATAGAAAAATCTAATCTACTCATCGGCTTTTAGAGCCAAAACTAAATCACTTGATAATAACAATTTTTCTTTTATTTAAACTTTTCAAAATAAATTATAGAACCTTTAAATCACCTTTAAAATACTTAATTATTTATTAGAAAACATTTATAAAAGATTTGAAATACAACCATATTTCAAAAAGTATTAAAAGTGCTGTAAAAAGATTTTATCGTTTTGGTTCCTGAACTGCCAAAGCGTGACTATTTTGAAAACTTGTTCTGATCATATTTCAAAATCAACAAAAGGAAATCTCAACCATTTTCTTTTTGCTTCAAAAATATGATTATAAGAGTTTGGAAAATTCTTATTGCAATGAATTCCGGCTCCGAATTCATCGTATAAATAGATTTAACTTTCTAAGGTGCGAAATTGCGAGCTGCCATTATGCGGCGCACTTTTTTTTGACTTAATTTTAATAACTTATCCAAACTTCACCAGTTTGTATTTTAGTGATCATAAAGAATTTAAAAAACATTTATAAATCCTTTTAAAGATGTTTAACAATCTCATATACACCACTTCCTTTTATTAAAGGAAATTGATTTTCTTTGTGATATTCCACGTGTATATAACGTGACTTGTTTACACTTCAAAATAAACATATAAATCAATACTCAAACTTGATGATCAGAGCATAGTAAACATCCATAACAATCATATCACATCATTATTATCATATATATATATATATATTATATAGGTATAGAGTTTCTCACCTTCATTATTTCTAACTTCTCAAAATTCGCTATAGCTTCACTGCGATCGGATCAAAGCCATAAAAATTGAGCCTTGGAATTTAGAAAGGGCATGGCCTATGCTTGAAAGTGGTGGAGTGCTCGGCCTTGGTTGTAGGAGGCAGTGGATATGGGGTTTGAGTGAAGAAAGGAGGCGATTTGCCTTTGTTTTGAAGTGAATTGCTTATGTATATCTATTTATAAAAATTTAGTTTCTTTTTGCAATATTTTTCTTCATACATTCCTTAAGGTAGCAAGCCATGGAAATGCTTAATAATAAAGAAGAAGATGTAGTAGAATATTGTGTAAAATTATGAAGATGGTGGTGGGTGTAAACCCGTCTTTTGGCAAGGCCGTAAATAGACGGATTTAACTAAATCGATTGCTCGGTTATTGAGGCTGGAATACAATAGGTTTGAATCGATTGGATGGATAGATGATCAATCATGGATGATAAAAATGATTATGAAGCCGGGATTCGGCGTAGTCGACGGGCAAAAGATGCAGGATACTCGAGATATGGGTTTCGAGAAATATCGAGGTGATTCAGGATGTTTGGAGTTTACTCCAAGTCGCACTTGGACTTGCTTCGAGTTTTCATGGTGTTTACTTCGGGTCAAATTGGCATCCACTTTAGGTTCAATCGGATCAGCATACTTTAGAGCGATCGGTGCTTTAGTGCTTTTGGTCGGTGTTGTGAAGGCTTCGGGTCGGCTAAAGAGGTTCGGGTCGGCAGCTTGGAAAGGGATCGGCACCATGTTACTCCGAGTCCAAACGTGGGTTACATCGGGTCACATGCGAGTTTTCTCCGGATCCTATATATGTTTGCGTTGGTTCATTCCTGGGGCAATATTGGATCGGCATGTTCTGGACTTGGGGTCGGTAGTAGTGATGGATTAAGGATCGACTATGGTCCTAATGGGACCGAATCACTCAGGATTCCCAATAACCTGGATTTTGCCTGTAAATATAGCAGGCGGGGCTTTAGAAAAGGGGATCTTCATTTTGTTTCCATTCATCCTCTCTGCTAAAGCTACTCCGCCATTATTGTCTTAAAACTCCGGATTGTAACTGTAATTGATTCTGATATCAATAAAAAGGAAATTTCTAGAGTGGACATAGGCCAGAGTCAGCCGAACCACTATAAATCCTCTGTTATTACTGCTTTTTTATAATTTTGATTTTTCTTCATATTTAAACTCTCTACGTACACTCTATCTGTTATTTGTGACTGTGAATTGGTGCTTTCAACGGCGTTTGGGTGTTAGTGACCAATTTAGGCTCTAACAATGGGTATTTATAGAAAATTAGAAATAAATATCTAAATGTATAATTACACTTTTCCCCTTGCCCACACCCCCTCCATCCCTTCCAAATGCACGACAAGACTTCAATGTGATTCCACGTGTGTGATGCTGATGGTGTGTAAGTGAGTTGATGTTTGCATTTTAGGTAGAAAATATCTTACATATTTACATTTTTACTATGTGTAAATGGTAAATATATTTGTTTGTATATATGTGTTCATGTATATGTTAGGGTATGTATGTGTATGTTAGATATGTGATCAAATGATGTAAGCAAGGTTGCAACAACTTTGAGCAGATTTTGTTCACTAAACCGGTGAAAATAGGAAAGCCAATTCCCGATCACATTTTCATTATTAACTAATTAACATATAAATGTAAACAAAATTTGAAAATTAATTTTTTATCATTTTTTAACTAATTAAAAGGACGTATTTGATTCATAAAACCGTATAAATCAATATTTAATATTTTTTGACAAAAGGTGCTGCAATATCGACAAAGCGATACAAATTTTCTTATATTTTTAAATCAAATGTTTATCTTTACAAGACTAATATACATGATTTATTAACATTAAACTAATTAAATTGAATTATTATATTTAAAAACAATTATTTGAATAATTATAATAATTATTAAATATCAATCTAAATTCATAAATCGATTATTAAATATGCTGTCATTATTAATGATGTCATAAATAAATTTTATTTAAAATAAATAATTTTATTTCATATTCTTGTTTGAACATATAAATAAGTTTTTTTTATCCTTCTCCATGCATGACTTCTGATAATTATAAAGCTAGTTTGTTGATAAAACAATTTTCGGTTATTTTATCGATACTTTTCCAAAGTATATATTTTTGCAAATACTTATTCAAAATAAGATACCATCATTATTTAATGTTCAAGACAAAATAATCTATGTTGAAAAGCTTATATTTGAATATTTTAAAAATAAACATAATTTATCAAAGTGACAAATATGCGGGTTGTTACAAACTCCCCTCCTTAAAAGAATTTTGTCTCCGAAATTACAACGTAAAACCCAAAGGTGTTTGCTCAAAATATTTATTTTTAAACTTTCTCCCATACGTTGTATATAGATCATCCATATGAAATATATTTGATTCAATTTTATTATTCGAATCCAAAACATTGCTTTTGAACTAGTAGTGATCCTTCGATTCTCTAGTGCAGACTCTGATCAGGCTTAGAAACTTTTATTTTCCTTGCATAACTCTCAATTATGATAGAAAATGTAAGGATCCAACCAAAAATAATCATCAATGTTTGCCCTAAAGCATTGAGTGATAAATCCTTTTCGGATATCAAAATCCTATACTCAAATTTTTAGGCAAAATTTGTGTTACGAAATAATTCGTGTAATAGGCATATACTTTTTATCTTTTCAAAAATATTTGGAAAATCTTGGTTTAAGTTTTTAAACATTTCATAAAGATACAGTTTTATTCTTATGAAATTTTCTTAAGTGGTTTGTGTATTCACGTTTGAACAAAGTCATAAACAAAGGACATTGTAATATTATTCATGCTTAACATTTTACATCCATACATCATTTCTCCTCACATAATTAAACCATACTTATGTCCTCCGAAAGATACTTGGGTTTTCATAATACTAATATAGACATAACTACCTTACATGTCATGTGTGTGTATATATATATGCTAGTACATAACACTATATAGGTGTTTCCAAACCTTCTAATCCCATATCATAATCACTCCTCCGAGTCCGACATTGAATGTGCACTTCTGTATCCAAAATCAAACAAGACTTCCATCGTCATCATTATCATTTTGTTCGTTATCGGCTTCATTTTCATCCTCAATCCATGGTATCACATCCACTTTGTATGGCAAGCAGGGCTAGTTCCATGGCACATGTCCTAGTCCGGTTGGCATTTCTTGAGTAACTTCACCATCTTCTAGTTCTTCTAAACCTTGCACTTCTTCTTCCTCGGGATCCAAAAATTCTTCCTCTTCATCCTCCATATTGTCCCAATGAATGAGGGAATCTGACGACTCCTCACACTAAATAATATGGTCACCATCCATCATTCATATGACATTACCATCTCTACTGCTGTTGTTTGATTGATGGGATATCATAGTGTTTGGTTCCTTTTCAAATTCAAATTATTCTTCCATTGGCTCCTCCTTAGGAATTTCTTCTTTCAGTTCAAGTTCTGAACTTATCGGGTCAGTGATCCACATTCTTTTGTGGGGCCTGAGTGGTCTTTTCATATTAGACACTATAATAAGTTCTGGAGGACACGCATCGATTATTCGGACCTAAATAAAACATTCCCAAAGGACATCTTCTCACTATCAAAAATCGACCAAGTGGTAGATTCAACTGTCGGCCATGAATTGCTGTTGTTCATGGATGCCTACTCTGGCTACAATCAATTCCAATTGCTGAATCGAATCATTTCAAGGGCTACAAAAAAATGTATACTGTTCTTCGATGTCTTTAAAATGGGGAAGACAAACTTTTCCTAGAAGCCGGAATGCAAGCATGCTTTCCAAGCCTTAGTCGATCACTAGAAAGGTCGCCTGTCTTATCAAAGCCTTTATAAGTAGACGATTTATTCATTTTCTAGAAATATATGTTCAATGCTTTGAGCACCACCCTCATATGTGAAGAAGTGAGAATCCAAAGGCCACTATATTATATCAGAAAATGATTGGTAGGAGCTGAGAGGAATTATCCCAAGTCAGAAAAGTTGGCGTACTGTTTGTTGATCGCCTAGAGAAAAATCCATCCCAATTTCCAAACTCATCTAATTAAGGTGCTAAATGACCAGCCCTTAAGACAGATCCTACAACGACCTGAGACCTTTGGGAGATCATTGACGTGGAATATCAAATCGAGTGAGTTAAATATATCATATCATCCAAAAGCGCTATCCAAGGTCAAATATTAGCCGATTTCATTGCCGAGTTCACTGTTCAATATGATGAAAGGGAAGAAATTATAGTGCAGAGTGCTCAATGGAAGTTATACAAAGATGGATCATCCAACGAGTGTTGCTCATGAGTAGAAGTAGTTTTGGTAACCCCCAAGGAATTATTAGTCTGCTATGGAACCCAAATTTCCCACAATAAAGAAAAAGGCTGAGTATAAGGCATTGATTATAGGACTCGAGATCTCGAAGGAATTGGGAGTCAAGTCCATACACATATACAAAGACTCTCGGTTGGTAGTCTACCAGGTAAGGAAGGAATTCCAAGCAAAGAGAGTTAAGCTAGCACCTTATTTGATGAAGATTCTAGAACTACTCAACTATTTTGAGTATTACACGATAACACATATTCCCAAGGAAGAAAACACGAAAATGATTCTCTAGCCAAGCTGGCTAGCTCCGATGATGTGCAACATATGGGTTTAGTTCCAGTGGAAGTATTATCGACTCCGAGCATTGACCAGATGGATATCGATTGGATCTTAGAGGCTAAACTTGTAAAAGAATCATGGATGACTCCGATTAATGAGTACCTACTGAAGGGAACCATTCTGGATGAAAAGAGTGAACCAAGGAAACTACTATGCCAGGATTGGCGATTTATTGTCTAGAATGGGCTATTATATAGAAGTGGTTTCTCTTTACCCATAATGCGATGGGTCACCCATGTAGAAGCCACAAAAAATCCTTACGGATGTTTACGAAGGAGCCTGTGGAAATCACACCGGAGGGACAAACATTAGTGAAGAAGATTCTCCACTACAGATACTTTTGGTCAACTGTCAATAGAGAGGTAGCCGATTACACTAGGAGGTATGATCAATGCCTGAGATTCATCGAAATTCCAAAAGCCCCACCAATGGAGAATACGCAAATGGTCTGCCCATGGCCATTTGCGGTATGGAGAATCGATGTTATTGGTGTGCTGTGGATGTCGAGCAGTGGGCCGAAGTACGCTGTTGTTGTGGTTGGTTATTTTATGAAGTGGATCGAGGCGGAACCACTTTCCACGATCAACATGAAGAAAGTGATCAATTTTGTAGTCAAGAGTATTATCTGTTGATTTGGGATCCCACAAACAATCATTTCCAATAATGGAACCCAATTCAACAATGGGAAATTCAAGAACTTCTGTAGCAAGTATTGAATTAAGAAAAGATTTTCTACAGTAGCGTATCGCTAGGTGAACAGATTGGTGGACACGGTGAACAAAATCATCAAGTCCATTTTGAAAAATTGATTGACTAAGCCTATAGGCAAGTGGGTCGATGCATTGCCACTAGCACTTTAGGCCTATCGAACTACTCACAAATCCACAACTGGCTACACTCCATTCGCTTTAACCTACGGGTCTATGATTCCAATTGAATTAGAAGTGTCGGAAGATCCACTATGATCCCAAACAGAACGAGGAACTCCAACTTGAGTCTCTCGATATGATCGATGAGAAACACGATTAGGCTTATTTGAGAATCGTTGCCCATTAGAAGTAAGTAGTCTGATATTACAGTACAAAGGTCAAGAACTGGACCTTCGAGATTGGTGATCTCGTTCTTAAACAAATCTTTCCAGGTCTAGTGAAAATGGCTCCGACTTGGGAGGTCCATATGTTATAGAACAAAAGCTTGAAGATGGACAGGATTTCACTTCCATGGGCAAGGAATAAAAAATATTTGTGACGCTATTTCACGTAGAACTATCTTTATACATATTTTTGTTAATCTCAATGTAAAGAGGCTTGATTTTCCATTATTGTGGATATTAAATGAATTGGTTTTAAGGATTTATGAGTTTGATTCTCATTAGTTAAAGCTTGCGATGTGAACAATAGCATGATTATATGATACATATTTATGTAATACATAATTATAGGTGCCCGAAGATTGGTACCAACCAAACTTGGCGATCCGTAACTGAGCCTAAGGAATGCGACTATTCTGGGGATCTAAAGTAGATGCCGAATAACTCCTTTGATCCATGACTTGGACACTAGAGTATAAACACATATGGGATCAAATGAGATAGTTCATCCCAAGAACCATTGCCAGAAGTTGGCAGATTAAACAGATTGCACCCTAACAAAGCTCTTGCTTGGAATTTGGTGAAGCTTAATCTCAAGGATGGCGAGGTCAAAGTTCTGTGCCTAGAATTAGGCAAGATCTTCCCCAAGTGTCCAAAAGATGGATACTATAACAATCATTTTAGGTAATTAATCCCAGTCAATGTCCAGAGTTAGGTGAGATCGGGTAAAAACATCAATGAAATGGATGTTCAAACTGCTGCTCTAAGGAGCCATTCTGGCCAACATCGAAATTAGGCTTGAACGAGCAAGGAAGCCCGAAGATAGGCATCCAGGCCATTATTCTTCAAGATCAGGAATAATGTAATTTCAGACTCAACCATTGGTCGTCGATGAAAAGGTAACGAAACAAGCAATTAATTTGGTGGATGATAATATAGAAATGGTTCACATACATATTAGCAAAAAATAATAAACATTTCCCAATACTTAAAAATATTGATACAAGGCTTGAATGGAAAATAAGTCTAGTTTTTACTAGCGTACTATTTACACAAAACACGAGGGCTGTATCCTCTTAATTTCGGCCTATTTACACTATTATTTGAACAAAACAAAAGATGAAAAAAACATAATGGATGCAACTAAATCTTCTTCCTTCTCTTTGATTCTATATTCTTCTCCTTGGAAGATTACGCTTCAAACTTCCTCCTACTTCTGTTTTTGCCTTTATGTTCTTCGGAAGGACTCTCCTTGAAAACTTGGAAGGCACATTTAGAGCACCTTGGTAAGTAGGGATGGTAATGGGAAGAAACATAGGCTGACCAGGCAATGGGACCGACGGTTGAAGAGGTATATCGACATCTTTTTCTTTATTGATCTCCTTATAAATCAAGACTTGATTTTGGAGCATCTCTTCAATAGTAGGCCCCGAGGAAGGACCGAAAGTCCCAATTATAGCGATTTCCTCCTCCTTTTGTACGCTAAGGAGGTGACCTGTCATCTCTTCCTCCATGGCATGAATCATATCAGCGCCTGGACCGAGAGTCGGATTAGTTGGAACATTTGGATTTGTTTGAGAAGTAGACACAATCACAAACTCAATTATCGAAGCTTGCATGCCTAATATTGAGCCTTCCTGGGGCAGATAAACAATAGGAGGTTAATGTGAAACTTAGGAAACATAAAAGCAGAGATTAGTGATGTTGACTATGTAGGATCAACTTCACCCTAGAGAGGGGGTGAATAGGGTGATACTATTAATTATAAAAAATTATTGCGAAAGTTTATAAAATATTTTCAACACAGATATATCAGAATAATAGCAGAATAAATAATAGCAGAATAATAAATGCAGAAGTAGAACACACAGATTTACCCAGCATCGACAAAACCCTGCCTACATGCTGCCCCCAAGGTTTCTACTAGAAATTAGATAGTCAGATGCTTACACACGTAAAATTGCGACACCCGCTATCGACTAACCTAACTCTATGCTTAAAACCCTGCCACAACTCAGCCACTGAGTTGCGAATTCTTGAACTACACTACCGTAGCTCGTCCCCTAGTCACACGACTAGAAATTACAATGTCTAAAAGAGAAATTAAAAAACACTTTAAAACACTAAAATAAATAAACCATAATTTTAAACACTAAATCCCAATAATAATAATAAAATTTTAAGCCGGTCCAAATTCACTAAAGTAATAAGAGTAAATCCCTTTCTCGTTTTATTTCTTCAGCCCATCCTTATTGGGTGAAAATGGCGGCTCATAGCTTGCTCGAAAATTAGGGCTTCTGATTAGAAGCTGTCGACAATAGTTGATTGATCGAATATGTCATTTCTCTCCTTTCTCTGTCGATCGACCGTCTCCTTGTAGCTTGCTTCGGCTGCTTCGATGATCGAGTTCAATTCGTAAATTAAGGTATGTAATTTATGCTTTTCTGCTTTTACTTGTCAGCTTGCTTGAACTCGATCTTGACTCGAGTTGAAAGATTATTCCTTTTTGCTTGGACTCGAATGATTTTTTACGGCCGATGATGATTGGGAATTATAGGATTCGAATTTCTATATTTGCATTCGAATTAATTTACTTGAATTTGTCTATTGATTTATCTCGGCCGCTTGATTTTGCGTGAATGCTAGTGATGATTTCTGACATGTTCCAATTCGTATATTGTATTCACTTGATTTTTACGGCTTGATTTCTTTCATGGCCACCACGTCTTGTTTACTTTCTGACTTGGTTCGTTCTGGTTGCCTTGGTCATTACGACACTTACTTTGGTTTGAAATTTGCAATCTTGATTTTGTGAAAATATTTTTAGATGAGAATTTACTTTGACTTTGCATTTTCTTTGAGTATTGACTTCGGCCATTATGTCTCTGACTTGTTCATTGTCACCTGACTTCGATTTTGGTAAAAACTGTTAATTTCTCTATTGTATTTTTAACCTGATGCTTGAATGCAGTTTATCACCATATTGTCTCCATGCCTTCACATTTAACTTACTGTTGTACCATGATTTTTGAACTCATCTTAAGTATATTTTGGAATTAGTTTATATGATGATATTTAATACACCTCTGTGAACCCGAGTGCTTGCTGCATTTCAGTTTTGTTTATCTTCATGGTTCACCACTGATATTTGAGTTCATATGCATATTCTTTATTTTTGTTTCACTGGTGCATGTATCTTGTACTTGTGATGCATGGCATTTGTTTCTGGTTATGGTTTGATTTCGACCTGATGCTTGAAGTCAGGTGTGATGTATTATGGTATTGCAGTCTTGTACTCATATGTATATAAGTGCAGTTTGAATCTTATGTCATTTGAGGTGTGATATTGTGTACATGTACATGCTGCTGCATTTTCTTGCATATCCATCACTGCACTGTTCACAGTATATTGAGATTGCTATTGACTGGTCTTCACTTGCATCTGTAGTGTTGCAGTGTTGTTTCTTGAGTCTGTTCGTTCATGTTGTATTTGCATGCTTGAGTGTTGTGGTATTGTAATTGATTCCATACTCATGCATTCATATAGTAGCTGGACTTTATCGAGTTGCTTGATTCACTGCAACCATATTATTACTGCATATTTATATTGACTTCGGGTTGGATTGCTACTAGCCTGAACAGGTCGGTCTGCACTTCCATGTTGCCACCTCTGTTTCATTTTTGTTATTGTTAGTTGTGGGTCTGGTTCGCTTTTGATTCATGCTGTACATTTATGCATTTGATGCTTTGAAAATCTTTCATTGTTGCCAGACAAAATAAAAGAGTAGCATTTATATTTCAGCGATGCATTATGGTCAGGTTGCTCTGTTTTCACTTAGTCTGATTGCACTTGAGTCATGTCTGATTGAGTCGCTGTCTTGAATCGAATTATTGTGGTTCATGTGTACACTTTGATTGGTTTGCTCCTGACCATTTTATTAAACTTGTATATTCGGACGGCACATATGTTGAATCCAGCTTTAAAGCTTGGGTTTGACCTTGTGCTCGTATCATGGCTTTATTTATTTCACTTGAGTTGAACCCGGCTTTTGATTTGGGTTTGACCTTGTGCTCACCTGTCCCTGTAATTTTATCAAGTGTATATCGGTGTGCAAGGCCTTGTGGCATGTACAATGATGCACCGTGCATGTCACAAGCTGTTGGTATATGATGAATTCAAAATTAAATGATGACGAACAACCCAAATAACAGAGGCAAATAATATTTTCAAAATTAAATTTTATTTTACATTGCAAAAATATTTTATTTTCAATATTACTATGTCAGTGTATATTTTTGCATTGTTCAAATGTTGGATTCAGACTGAAATGGTGTTTAAGAACAATTATGAGTGAATGAGTGATATGTAATGAGATGCAAATGTTAAGTGATGAATTGTGATGTAATCAAAATTGTATTGTAATCAAATATTGTGTATATATAGTGGGAGCTCAAATTTGTACTATTCAAAATTGTAATAAATATTTGTTTGAATAAAATATCCGTTTGAATTTGAATCTGTGTTTTTTACTTTATTCAGCAAATATTTATTTAATTATGTGAAAAATAAAATAGTACATTAAAAAATACATTTAAATGAATACATATATGTTTATTATCATCAAACAAAAATCATATATTTGCATATTCAACGATCTCCCCCTTTGATGATAACAAACATATATATAAGATTTTGAGTTTATTAAATGTATTTGTTCGTTCAGTTTGCCCCCCCCCCCCCCCCCATTTGAATGCACCCTCTCTACACAAAGCATTCCCTTCATATATGCATGTAAAAATGAATAAATGAACCTAGATGCATATAGAAAATACAAAATAAAATATTTGACTTTTATTTTCCAAAATCTTAACATTTCTCCCCCTCCCCCTTTATTATCAGCAAAAGAGTAATGGTGTTAGAAAAATAGAGATATAGTGATAGACATTAATACAATATTAATACCTAATTGAGTGTAAATATTAAATTTCAATAAAAAAATCAAACAAAAATCATAAATCTGTTTGATGCGTATTCCACTTTAGAATGATAGGGATAATGTCATCAAATAAAACCATATGATTGTGTCTATTTGTGTTATATTTATATCGAAAATTTGAATATCTACTAACCATGCATAACCGTTAGGACTATTAAATGAGATTAGTAGTATTCCAAATTTTTATTAAAAAATGAATTCAAGTATCTTCTAACCATGCATAACTGTGAGGACTTTTAAATGGGATTAGATTCAACTTGTCTATTAACTCAATGAACTTTGATATGCATTCCATACATGCATAACTATGAGGACTTTTAAATGAGCATGGAAGCACATAATCAAAAATCCCTAGTAATTCACCCATGCATAACCGTGAGGATTTTTAAATGAGAGTGAATACTTTGGATCTTTTAAAAAAAATGAAAACCGAATGATTTTATGTTTAAAATACCACATATTGACAAACTATATTGAATTTTGATGAGTTGGTCGTTAGAAATATGATAGAAATAGAGATGGTCATGAAATTTTTATCAACAAAAAGTTTTTATAACTCTTGTTCAAGTTTCTAAAGTAATTTACTAATATACCGTTTCAAGTTATAATATATGATTAATATCAACACTCATCACTTTTTTAATCACTATTTATCTTTTTGATAATCGGTGGGGATTCAGATTAGTCAATGTAGTCATTTAAAATCAAATTCAAAAATAATTATCAAATTTTTTAAAATGACCAATCTGAAACAATGTCAACAAAAAAATAATTTTCTAGAAGGGGTTTTAGAAAAATGTCTGCAGTTTGAAAATTATTTGAAATGAAAAATATGCAGATATTTTCTTTGAAAAAAACAATGTACTAAAGAATGTCAACATAAATCGCGTTCCACTAGTAATTTTTCTACCAACTAGATTACCAGTGTAATCTGCATCTGAAGTTTCCTTTCGCTCGAAATTACCATTAGTTGGATTTAATGGACCAGATCGTGAAGTATGCACCAAAATATCTTAAAATCATTTTTAACAATTTGTAAATGAATTTCTGTTGAATTTGAATTTCAAGCCGTGTATACAAACAAACACAAAATGTAATGTCAAGTCAAATATATCCACATGTATCAATAGAACACCATCATAAGACCAAACAAATTTATTAGTTCAAAGATAAAAAGTGATTGGTCAACATTTTTTCTCAAATCAGAAACAAAAGTAAGAACAAGTCAAATAAGTCAGAATCAAAATCAACATTTATTAATTTTTTATATCATATAACTGGCTGAATTAAATTCAGATTATGGTGTAAAATATCACATATGATAAATCGTTCAAAATAAATATACCGTTATCTGTTTTACCTTTGCCGATAATTTTTCGTTGTTGCCTATTGTAATTCTACCACCTTTATACTAGGCTAACGAACTCTGATTTGTCGCCCATTGTGTTCTTAGAACAGTCAGAATCCAAGTAATACAGTTATTGTTCCTTAGCCAGTCACCACACCTACAATGAGAGAATATTTTTGTGGCCTATTTGTTTTTATAGGTCCATGGTTGTTAGTGGCAACAGATTTTGAAAAATAATTTTGTGGAGACCCAAAACTATTTATATATGTTCCTTTCGGCACCCAGATTTGTTTAACTTTAAGAGATTTTATATTCGTGCCATTTGGAACCCAAATTGGTATAGTTTTCACGTGTTTAAGTCTATACCAACAATTATTTTGATTGTGTCCATATTTTCTATAAATTATGCACATGGAATTGCCTTGATTAATTTCATTTCTAGCATTTTCAAATTGATTATATCCAAGTCCTCGTCTAACTGTATTAACAGTTTGTTTCCCTAATAGCATATTCAACGATCTTTCACTTTTGGAAAATTTTCTTAAAGTCATTGATAGTTATTGGAATTGTTTTTTTAGTGATTCATTTTCATTCAATAATTGTGTGCACTTTTTAATAGCATTTTCTCTCCTACTATTTTCACTTTCCTTCAAAATTAGAATTTCATTTTCAAGCGATTTAATTTTAATTTCTGATTTTTTGATTTCTTCTTTGAATAATGGACATTTATCACACTTAGGGATCTTACTATGATAATTTTTAACTAATTGATCAAGCTGTTTATTTAAATCTATCAAAGCATCTCTTTGTGATTCAATTTTAGTGTATTTCTCCCTAAGTCATTCAAAACAACCATTTACTTCGTGGAAATATATAAGCAATTCTGAGTGAGTAACTTTTGATATCTCGCTTGGCTCATCATCATCGCTATCAGTTGTATTACCTCGAAGGCACGGATCAAATTTCTCACTCTCACTGCTAGTGCTTTTACAATTATCACTTTTATTCCACGTGGTTTGCACAACTTCTCCTTTTTTTAATTCTTTTCTTGGCCGTGTCGATTTCGAGGACAATTGGGCTTGATGTGTCCAGATTTGTTGCACTTGTGACAGATGATCACCCGTTCTTCTGCGTTGTCTAGTGCTTTGGCTATTTGCTTTTCAATTTCTGATTTAGAGCTAGATTTCTCTATTTTCGATTCCACGTTTTGAATTTCTTCATTAATAGTGCCAGCTCAGCTGCTCCATCGTCATCGTCGTCATCACTTTCCGTTGTTCCTTTAAGCGCTATTGATTTCTTTCGAGTATCACCTCCTCGTTCTTCCTTGAATTTCATTTCTAGCTCGTAACTAGTGAGATTTCCAATGGGCTCTTCAACTTTGATTTGTTTCAAATCCTTTGATTCTTAAATGGCTGTAACTTTTGCTTCAAAATTCTGTGGAAGGACTCTAAGGATTTTTTGGACTATTCCCAACTCTGTGTATGATTTTCTGAAAGTTGTTGATTTGTATATGAGATTGGAAAGTCGTGCATACATCTCTTTAACATTCTTATCCTTAATTATTATGAAGTTCTCGCATACGCTACTATGCATTGCAAGACAAGATTCCTTGACTTGAGATGTTCCTTCTTGAGTCACTTCAAGCGTGTTTCAGATTTCCTGCGCAGTTAGACAATGTGAGACACGATTATATTCAATAGGATCCAATGAACAGATAATAGAATTCATGGCTTTAGCATTACCATTCTGTAACTTATTTTCTAGATCTGTCCATTGATCAATTGGTTTTTCATTTTCTTGATTATTTACTACTATAATTGGCGCTCTATAGCCTTCTCAACAATATTCCAAGCATTAATGGTTTTTAGAAAAAAATTCATTCTTTTTTCCAGTAAGCATATTCACCATTGAACATTGGTGATCTAACTATAGACTGACCCTCAGCAAAAGCGTTATTAAAAGAAGTCATTTTAAAAATTCAAATTTTGAAACAAAAATTGCTTTTTGAAAACAAATCAATTTTTTAAAAAAAATTACTTTTGAACTTGGCTCTATACCACTTGTAGGATCGATCTCACCCTAGAGGGCGGTTGAATAGGATGATATTATTAATTATAAAAAAATATTGCAGATGTTTATAGAATATTTTTAACACAGACATATCAGAATAATAGCTGCACAGATAATAGCAGAATAATAAATGCAGAAATAGAAAACACAGATTTAACCAGCTTTGGCAAAATCGTGCTATGTGCTACCCCCAAGGTTTCTACTAGAAATTAGATAGTCGGACGCTTACACATGTAAACTTGCGACACCCGCTATCGACTAACCTGACTCTACGCTCAAAACCCTGCAACAACCAAGCCACTGAGTTGCGAATTCTTGAACTGCACCATCGTAGCTCGTCCCCTAGTCATACGACTAGAAATTACAATGTTTAAAAGAGAATTTAAAAAACACTTTAAAACACTAAATTAAATAAACCCTAATTTTTAAACACTAATGCCTAATAATAACAAAATTTTAAGCCGGTCCAAGTTCACTAAAGTAATAAGAGTAAATCCCTTTCTTGTTTTATTTCTTCAGCCCGTCCTCATTTGGTGGAAATGGCGGCTCGTCGCTTGCTCGAAAATTAGGGCTTCTGATTAGAAGCTGCCGATAATAGTTGTTTAATCGAATATGTGATTTCACTCCTTGCTCTGTCGATCGACCATCTCCTTGTAGCTTGCTTCGGCTGCTTCGATGATCAAGTTCAATTCGTAAATTCTGGTATGTAATTTATGCTTTTCTGCTTTTACTCGTTAGCTTGCTTGATCTCGATCTTGATTCGAGTTCAAATATTATTCCATTTTTCTTGGACTCGAATGATTTTTTTACGGCCGATGATGATTGGGATTTATAGGATTCGAATACCTATATTTGCGTTCGATTTAATTTACTTGAATTTGTCTATTGATTTATCTAGGCCACTTGGTTTTGCATGAATGCTAGCGATGATTGCTGACTTGGTCCAATTCGTATATTGTGTTCACTTAATTTTCACGGCTTGCTTTCTTTCGTGGCCACCACGGCTTGTTTACTTTCTGACTTGGTTTGTTCTTGTTGCCTTGGTCATCACAGCACTGATTTTGGTTTGAAATCTACAAACTTGGTTTTGTGAAAATATTTTTAGATGAGAATTTACTTTGACTTTGCATTTTCTTTGAGTATTGACTTCGGCCATTATGTCTCTGACTTGTTCATTGTCACCTGACTTCGATTTTGGTAAAAACTGTTAATTTCTCTGTTGTATTTTTAACCTGATGCTTGAATGCAATTTATCACCATGTTGTCTCCATGCCTTCACATTAAACTTACTGTTGTACCATGATTTTTGAACTCATCTTAAGTATATTTTCGAATTAGTTTATATGATGATATTTAATACACCTCTCTTAACCCGAGTGCTTGCTGCATTTCAGTTTTGTTTATCTTTGTGGTTCACCACTGATATTTGAGTTCATATGCATATGCTTCATTTTTGTTTCACTGGTGCATGTATCTTGTACTCATGATGCATTGCATTCATTTCTGGTTATGGTTTGATTTCGACCTGATGCTTGAAGTTTTGTGTGATATACTATGGTATTGCAGTCTTGTACTCATATGTATATAAGTGCAGTCTTGAATCTTGTTTCATTTGAGGTGTGATATTGTGTACATGTTGCTGTATTTGCTTTCATATCCACCACTGCACTATTCACAGTATATTAAGATTGTTGCTGACTGGTCTTTGCTTGCATCTATAGTGTTGCAGTGTTGTTTCATTGAGTCTGTTCATTCATGTTGTATTTGCATGCTTGAGTGTTGTGGTATTGTAATTGATTCCATATGCCTGCATTCATATAGTAGTTGGACTTGCTCGAGTTGCTTGATTCACTGCAACCATATTGTTACCGCATATTTATATTGACTTCGGGTTGCACTGCTACTAGCCTGAACAGTTTAACCGTTTGATGTACAACTTTGCATATTTACTTGGTTGGTCTGCACTTCCATGTTGCCACCTCTGCTTCATTTTTGTTCTTGTTAGCTGTGGGTCTGGTTCTCCTTTGATTCATGTTGTACATATGTGCATTTGATGCTTTGAAAATCTTTCATTGTTGCCAAACAAAATAAAAGAGTATCATTTATATTTTAATGATGCATTATGGTCAGGTTGCTCTGTTTACATTTAGTCTGATTGCACTTGAGTGATGTCTGACCGAGTCGCTGTCTTGAATCGAACTATTGTGGTTCATGTGTATACTTTGATTGGCTTGCTCCTGACCATTTTATAAACTTGTATATTCAGACTACACCTGTGTTAAATCCAGCTTTAAAGCTCGGGTTTGACCTTGTGCTTGTATCGTGGCTTTATTGATTTCACTTGAGTTGAACCTAGCTTTTGATTTGGGTTTGACCTTGTGCTCGTCTGTCCCTGTAATTTTATCAAGTGTATATCGGTGTGCACGGCCTTGTAGCATGTACAGTGATAAACCGTGCATGTCATAAGCTGTTCATATATGATGAATTCAAAATTAAATGATGACGAACAACCCAAATAACTGAGGCAAATAATATTTTCAAAATTACATTTTATTTTACACTGCAAAAAAATATTTTATTTTCAATTTACAACGTTAGTGTATATTTTTGCAAATTGCTCAGATGCTGGATTCAGACTGGAATGGTGTTGAAGAACAACTATGAGTGAATGAGTGATATGTAGTGAGGTACAAATGTAAAGTGATGAATTTTGATGTAATCAAAATTTTATTGTAATCAAAGATTGTGTATATATAGGGAGAGCTCGAATTTGTACTATTCAAAATTATAATAAATATTTGTTTGAATAAAATCCCATTTGAATTTAAGTTCTATGTTATTTACTTTATTCAGCAAATATTTATTTAATTATGTGAAAAATAAAATAGTACATTAATAAATACATTTAAATGAATATATATATACACATAGTTTATTATCATCAAACAAAAATCATATATTCGCATATTCAACAAACAAATGTCATATAAGCTATCTTAAACAGAGGCGAGGTCAGCGATTCACCTCTAGGGGACGTAATCTTGGCGTGGGCTTGCGTGCCATCACATTCCCCTTCTAGAATGCATGATAAGATAGACCATTTTGTAAACAAGGATCCATTAGTATTTTACCGAGCTTCATATAAGGTTACCAGAATAGCCGAAACTTCGAACCTCAGAAGCGAGAACAGTAAAAGAACCAGAAAGAGAAGTTATGGTCTTGAAAATTATCGGCTCCGTAGTTAGAGGAGCATCAATATTTATTGTTGAGTCCTAAAGAGCAGACCCAGAGCTCTCAGCCCGATCTTTTTGGGACTGGAAAGCTAAATCGGGGTGTAGGATAAGTCGTCGACCTTATGCGCCTCTAGGTCCTCCACGTCTAGAAGGTCGAGCTTCAACTGCTCTACATCAGCTGTCATTCTTCATTCACAATTTCCTCCCTGCTAGGGCCAATGCCAATGCTACGGGATATCCTTTATCAAGCCATTTTAAGCTTTTGAACTTGATTACATTTGCATTATAATGGGTCATTAGTGGCTCGTATTCATCCTAAATCCAATTCTCTACAGCTTCAACCTGCTTTTCAACATCATTCACCCGGGCTTCTGATCGTCCCTCTCTTGTGAGCATCTAACAACTCCCCATAGTACCTTGGACCTCAAGAAGAGCTTTCTCTTTCTTGCCTTTCTTCAGCTTCTCAGCTTCTTTAGCCAACCGCTCATTCTCCAACGATATATTATGACTCTTGTGATGAGTAGCCCGAATTTGTTTTTGTTGATTTTGGTGCTCTTCCTCAACCAGCTTGGTTAAGTCACCCAGTTGTTCCTTAGACTTAGCAAATGAGGCATTGAGCTTCTCGACCTCGTAATCAAGGTAAGAAATGATGCATTTATCTTGCTCTTTCTCGAATTTCATCCCTTGGAACTCCACTTTTCTTTTGTAAGAACCTATAGAAATGACTTCAGCTAACCATCTCCCATTTAAAGTACTGGTCGTATGCATCGTTGACGTAAGCTACGGTGTTATTTCGAGTGTGTGGAGAAATTTCCTTCAGATCGAGGAAAAACTTGACATCGTCAAGAAAGAGTTTTGAAATTTTACATTGTAAAGCATTCATGTGAGGATAGAAAGCAACCTCGTTTTCTATTTGAACTAATTTATTGTCAGGCCTCAAATAAGGAATGTTAGTGGCAATCAGATCTGATGTCCGCTCAAACTGTCGCAACATATGAGTGGACGTTGTTGGTTATATCGATAATGGGATAGAGACAGGAGCATGCGATACATCAACCTATGGTGTATGATCGGCTTTCGAAGAATGTCTATCAGCGTTGTGTCATGGAGGTAATTCATGAGATGTATGGCTACTATCTTCGCTCACATAGTCTCAGCTCAAATGCCTCCAATGATTAGAATCATAAGAGGAGCCGTGAGGACGACTATACAATCCAAGCCTCATATGCTTACTCCCCTTGCTCTTAATGTTGTCGTACATACTCTTATGCTCCATTGAACTTATAAATGAAACAATAAAAGTTAGACCCAACAGGATAAAAGCATGGCATGAACTAAACAATTGTGGTGTCCATTATGTGTTCTAGTGTCCCATATAGACCATGAGCTTGGAATTTGCTACAAGGGGTGATCTCACCTGCATGAGTGATTGGCACCTCATTGGGTAGATGAATAGCGGATCCAATATCCTCGATGCTGATGTTACTCAGGCTATAAGAACTAAGCTCGTCTAGAATCAAACCGAGATTCCCATAAATGTCTTTAGAAGGCGGAATAGGGTTTTTATCTTTACAATGGCTAGAGGAGGTTGTATAGGAATTCGCAGTGGGAAGATTTTTATTTTGGTACACCGCTTTAGAAGGAAATCATGGTCACCACCGCCTTTATCACTGGAGTACTCACAACCAATATTAGCATCATCATTATCTCCTCTACCACTTCTTCCTTCCCCTACATATTCACATTAAAGTTGTGTAGTGTTGTGTAGTGCAAGCATTTGGAATCATGCAATGAATGCTACAAGTAGAAGATTTCGGGGTTTCACAAGTCAAAGTAAAGCCTGAGTCAAGCCAAGTCTGCTAGTGTAACATCCCCTAGCTCAAATTTCTATATCAAAAATTCCCAAGTCTTATATCAATGCCGAATCATACGAGCAAACAGACAGGGTTCTCATGCATCGTTGGAAATAAATGATGGTCCATCGATGACAACACAGGCAAGGCCACACCATCACCAACCTGAATCGAATCGTCCTTGGTTGAACTCGAATTTTTCAAGTTCCAATTCTCAAATGCTGGAGGCTGTTCGATGTATGAAGTATAGACGTATGAGCTAGAGTGGCAATATTAATGTCTATAGATGAGCAAGGCTCGATCGTTGGCGACAGCGATTCAAAGTTGAAATCGGGTCAAGATCTGAAGCTAGGTATTAGAGGATTTGAGGATGAAAGCTCTTGAGATGAACGAGTGATATTCTTAAGTGTTGGCTTGGTGTATATAAACACACCGACCCATAAACTTAGGCATTTAAGTCGCCTAAGTTTAAGGCACCACAGTTTATTACTAATCCACTGTACATGGATTGATACCAAATCATGTAATCTTAAAAATAAAATAAAAATAAGTACATGTATAGTGATATAACGATCTGATGTGGTGATGAGCTTACACATATGTGGGAGTGTTTATTTATGGTGCTAGACAATTGAACCTCCAAGATAACATGGTCGAACCTGTAAAATAAGAAGAATATATCATTGTAGATTTTTTGAATTTGGGATCATGAACTTGAAGAGCATGCTTCAACTTTTATACTACAGAGAATCTATAGGCCTAAGCCAAAAAAAGTGATACAAAATTTAATAGTAGGTGCTATGCTTCACTAAAACGGGTTAAAGGGAAAGACGATGTCTTTTCGAAGCAAAGCGAGAAACCAATAGTGTAGAGCCTTCGATTTGTCTTGTTCTAAAGTACATCTTGTTAAAACAAGATAAACTTTAAGGGGAAAATATTATCTAGCCTTGTGACCAGACTATATTCGGGCTTATCAGATTGGTCGAAATGAGAAATTATCAAAAGGGAACCTATAGCGACAATTTCCAAGTTCAATTGCCAAGCTAAGCTGAGGAATGAAGTCTAAAGGTAACAAAGAACATCCAAACAAAGGCCTATGCTCCTCCTACCAATAAGCAATAACTTCAAACTTCAAGGCATAAGAAGCCATGGATCAGTATTGAACCCTGATCATGGTTCAGTATCGATCCCTAAGAGCTCCTCCACATTGCTACTAGCCATATGCCTTGCTAAGCTAAGGAGTTTACAAGAAAGCACAAGCTGTGTGGGATGGATCACATTGATTCTAATAGATATACCTTTTGAATATTTTGATGCTTTAGTGAGCCCTTTGATGACGGAACTAAGGGCTTACTCTGTTCTCCCTCTAGGTGGTGCTTTAACTAGGCCACATAGGAAGGGGTTATAGGCTTTCCTGGTGCTTTAGTGAGGCCTTTAATGATGACACTAAAGGCTTACTCGACCTCCCTCTAGGAGGTGCTTCAGCAAGTGCTTTTGATGATAAGTGCTGAAGTATTTTCTGGTGCTTTAGTGAGGCCATATAATGATAGGCACTACAGGCATGCTCGACCTCCCTCTAGGAGGCGCTTCAATGAAGCTTTAATAATGGCACCGAAGGCTTAAGTCTTTCGATGGCCGGGAACTCTTATGGTCAAGCCTTTGATTGTTGGGGTCCTTTGATAGCTGGGACCTCATGAGGTCAAGCCTTTGATAGCCAGGTCCTTTGATGGCCAAATCCTCTTGCGATCAAGCGTTCAACAGCTGGGACCTCTTGTGGTCAAGCTTTTGATAGTTGAGGCCTTTGACGACCGAGACCTCTTGCGTCCAAGCCTTTAATAGCTATGGCCTTTCCTTTGCTCTAAGGGAGCCTTACTTCTTTCTACAACTAAATTAATAATTCCACCTTTACTCATTCATTATCAGAAAGTACGGCCGTAGATGTTCGGCTTTCCATTTTCTTGCTATGACATTAGCATTTGGTTGGCATGGTTTATATGTCTCTGGCGGGATTACTTCGTGCATGATGAAGGGTCCTTGCTAGTTTGGCCCTAATGGTCCATCCTTAGGATTATAGGTATTTTCCATGACTCATCGGAGAACTAGATCTCCCTTCTGGAATGACCATTCTCTTACCTTTAAATTATAGTCCTTGGTTTCTCTCCATTGGTACTCAGCCATTCGAATGTCTGCTTCATCTCTTAACTCATTAATTAGATTAAAGAATGCTTTCTTTAAATCTTGATTTGGATCAAAAACATATGCGGTCCTTTAGTGAGAAGACTTCTCGACTTTGGTTGGAAGCATGGCTTCACATCCATATGTGAGGGGGTATGGGTTGTGCCCTATCGTAGTTTTAGTAGAAGTTTTGTATGCCCATAGGATAAGGGGTAGCTCCTCCACCTAATTCCCTTTTGCTTTGTCTAACCGTTTCTTCAGAATAGTCTTTACGGTTTTGTTGGCTGCTTCAACTGCTTTCATTTGCTTTAGGATGGTCTACAGATGAAAAGCTTTTGATAACCTCATTTTTGTTGCAAAATTGATTGAATTCCTCGCTTTCGAATTGAGTTCCATTGTTGGAAATTATCTTACGCGAAATTTTGAATCGGGTAACGATATTTTTGATTTCAAATTTAAGCACCTTTCCTGACATGATGTTTAGGAGTGGTTCAACTTCCACCCACTTTATAAAATAATCAATAGCTACCACTGCGTACTTAGCTCCTTCTTTGGACACTGGTAGCGGTCCTATCAAATTAGTTCCCTATTCATTGAAAAGCCACGGGCTTGATATAGAAGTTAGTTCGCTTGCTGGTAAACAAGGGATTTTAGAGAATTTCTGGCACTTATCACATATTCTAATATAGTTGGTTGCTCGACTATTCATCCAAGGCAAATAGAAGCTTTGTCTCATAACCTTCTTACCTAATTTTATCCCATTAGAGTTGTCTCCACCAAATCCTTTGTGGGCTTCCTTGAGCAATTTGGCCCCTGCTTCTGGACTAACTTATCTCTAACAAGGGAGTGAATATCCCCTTTTATAGATTATCCCATCTACCATGATAAAAGTTGGGTCTTGGCGCTTTATCCTTCTCACTTCCTTTTTATCTACTGGTAGATTTTCTTCTGTTATATGCTCAAAAATAGGAGTCATCCAATTGTTCTTGTATTGATCATTAGTTCCTATGTGGGAGAATTCTTTATGATGAATGCCAACTTTATCTGCCTTCTCTTTATGTGTTAAAGCTTGAGACCTAGTCGTCATTAAAGCTTCATTTTCTGGATCAGTTTATTTCCCTCAACGCTAGGATTTTCTTAATATCCCACCAACACAATTTGAGCTTCCGGCGCTCCTTGTGCCCTGGCCTGCTTGGCTACAAAGTTGACTTGAGAGTTCTTGCCTTTGGGTATTTGATGTATTGAAAAATATTTCAAATTGAGTCAGCATCTTCAATATTTTCTGGACATATAACATCCACCTTCATTTCATATTTCCGGTTTAGTTAGTTTACCATCAACTGTGAACCACTGAAGATTTCTATCTTTAGGATTTTCAATTAAAGATCTAGAGTAAGTCCTGCTATCATAGATTCATATTCTGCCACATTGTTGGTGGCTAGAAACCCTAGTTTCATTAGGTAGTGTTGGCGATGTCCATTAGGAGTAAAGATCACATATATAGCCCCAACGCTTTATTCATTTGAAGCTTCGTCTACAAATAATTGCCATATAGGTTTCAAGCCTTTTTCTTTTTCTGATTGCTCCTTAATGAATCTTGTGCATTCATTGACAAAATCGGCTAGAGCTTGACCTTTAGTTGGTACTCATGGTAGAAATTCAATATCATATTGGCTATGCTCAATTCCGCACTTAACTAATTTCTTGAAGCTTCTAGCTTACTAAAACCCGCTTGAGTGGAAAATTGATCAAGATTTTGATTGAGTGTGCCCAAAAGTAGGCCCTCAATTTATGCATCGTAAGCATTAGATTGTATGCTAGCTTCTCTATAATTGAATATTTGGTTTTTGCATCTTTGTGCCTTTTACTAGTATAATACATCATAAATTGGATCCCCTTTTCTTCTGTTACCAATACCAAACTAACAACATGTTTAGAAACTACCATATAAAGATAAAGACTTTCCCCATCTACTTGGTTAGAGAGAATTGATGATTTTTCTAGACGACCTATCAGTTCTTCAAAAGCCTTTTGACAATCCTCATTCCATTAGAAATTCTTTTTCTTTTTTATACATTTAAAAATGAAATGCATTTGTCAGTTGCCTTAGAAATAAATCTATTTAATGTCGTCAGACTTCCAATTAGGCTCATCATATCTTTCTTATCTTAGGCTCTGCCACGTCCTTTTGCTTTGATTTAATCAGGGTTGGTTTCAGTTTCTCTTGCGATAACAAAATATCATAGGAACTAGCCAGAGTGGATCCCAAAAGAACCCTTTTGTGGGTTAAGCTCCATTTGGTATCTTTGCAACACACTGAACATCTCTTCTAGATCTCCTAGATGACTACCTTTTCTTAGGACTTAACCAGCACGTCATCTACATACACTTCCATATTGCGGCCTATCTATTCCTTAAACATTCAATTCACTAATCTTCGATAGGTTGCTTCAGCATTCTTTAAGTCAAAAGGCATTACTTTGCAACAATAGGTTCCCCAATCTACTATAGAGCAGGTATGTTCTTGATCTAGTATGAGCATTGGATTTGATTATTACAAGATCATCTATAAAAGATAAGAGTTTATGTCCACATGTTGCGTCAACTGACTGGTCTATCCTTGGGAGCGAATAACAGTCCTTCGGGAATGCTTCATTCAAGCCAGTGTAATCAACGCATGTCCTCCATTTTCAATTGAACTTTTTAACCAACACTGGGTTGGCTAGTCATTTTGGATATAATACTTCTCTTATGAATCCATTCTCAAGCAGCCTTTTTATTTCTTCCTTCAGAGCATTTGATGGAACCTTTTCAAATTGTCTTTTCTTTTATTAAACTGGTGTGGCGTTTGAATCTATTTTCAAGGCATGACACATGACGATTGGGTCTATCTCGACCATGTTCGAATGAGTCAAGGAAAACATGTCCTTGCTAGACTGGAGAAATTGAATTAAATCTTCCTTGGTTTGACCATTTTTTCTTTTCTGATCTTCACAGTTTTTGTTTTATCTGTCCAAACTATGCATACTTCCTTAAGGTTTTCTGTCAGTTTCATTCTTTCTTGCATGTTCATGCAATCCATCTCGGTATTAATCTCTTGTTCCTCTATTTTGTTCTCAATTAAATTTGCCTCTTATATTTTTCTTTTCTTGTTGGGGAAGTTAAATTTTCTTAGCACATACCTAGTTGTCTTATCAAGCTTTGCTTTAGCTTTAGGTGATGAGTTTGAAGAATCATCATCAAAAGGCTTTTATTATCACCTTAGTTAGTTTGTTTCCCTCTAAATCATAACGATAAAGATATATTCGTTCATTTTTGTTCAACAATTGCAAAATACCTCTCTCGAGCACTACCTCATCCAGAGTAGGTCTCCTAAAGAAAGAATTATAGCAAGATGGTTGGTCCATAACAACGAAGAGGGTATAAAAGGTCCTACAGAATGGAAAAATTCCCATTTATACAAGGAGCTTCAGTTGTCCTACTGGAGTCAACCCCTTGTTGTTGAACCAAAAGATAGGCTCCAAGCTTAGTTCCAGCTTCTATTCCAGAATCCAGCTTATCTTTCGGAATCCACATTTGCTCAAAAGCATGTTTAAAGATTACATTGACCATGCTATCAGTATTAATTAAAATCTTGGGGACTATAAAGAGTTTGATCTGTGTGGTAATCATCGGTGGATCATTGTATGGTTGGTGAACTCCTCTTAGTTCTGGTGGTGTTATCGTCCAAGTGTGCATTTGTATCTTAAGTCTAGGTTTTTGAGCAGTGGTTCTTCCTGAATAGAGAAAATCCCTTCCTTCACTTTCCTAACATATCGGTTTCTAGCCCCTTTGCTGCTCTCAGCCAAATGAGGGCCTCCGTAAATTGCATCAATCCGGTTAAGAGTTGGAATAAAGTAAAGATAAATATCATCTTGTACCATATTAGCAGTGTTTCTTGGGGGCCTCTGATTATTGTTTCCAGAATGGGTAGCCCTCTGTCCATCTTTGATAAATTCCATCAGTTGCCTATTGTGGATCATCAAATGGATTATTCCTACCAACACCTTATACTCATCTGTCTTATCTCCATTTGATTTGTGATATGCATAGTAGTCACCACCCTTTCTTGGTTCGGGGTCGGTTTTGGCCTTATTAGAAATAGGGCAATCATCCTTCTCCTTCATGGTGCCATATATATAGAAGAGTGGCTTATTAAGAGTGACATGCCTAGCATTTTAATCTTCCTCCTACTTTGGCTTTTTATGTTTGCGGCCATTGTTTAATTTCCCCATTTCCTTTCTAGCTTGATCCGTCTTCCTGGCGTGGCTCATTTCAACCATGCAGATGAATTTGTTAGCATGGAAATGGCAGTCCTGCAAGTCTTTGCACTTGTGGTTGTAAAGCTTTCGCCAAAATTGAGTTTGCTCAATTAATCCCGAATGCGTAACTACTTCTCTTTCAGTCATGTTCTTTGCTTTTAAAGCTTCCATATTAAATCTCTTAAGATAATCACCCAGAAGCCCCCAGGTCCTTGCATGATGTTGGCCACAACGGTGTAATCCACCGTCAGGTCTTTGCAGATGCAAAATTGTGCTGAGAACTTATAAGAAAATTGCTTCCATTAGTTGATGTTCCTATTTTGATATTGCCAGTACCATTTAGTTGCTGCTCCTTGGAATATGGTTTGAAATAGTCTGTAGTGAATATCTCTAAATGCATTATACAAATCCATTTTACTTTCAAAGGCTAATAGATGGTGTTTGGATTGGTGGTTCCGTTATATTTAATAGTAGGAATCTTGATAGAGGATGGAATCTTCTCGGGCATGATTTCATTAGTAAAAGGAGCCTCTCATTGGTTGTCATTAGCCCGATCATCTAAAGTCCTCTTTCCCTTGAGGTTGAGCATGTCTTTTGCCACCTTCTCTACTAGGTCCTTTAAGTAAGACTCGTCATTTTTGTAATTTCTCCTCTCTAGTTTGTATCCCTTAAAATTCGAACTTCCAAACTGTTCTCTAAGTTTCCTCTTCATCCTTCCTTGATAGTCCACCCTAGCTTGTTTATCATTTCCTTTTTCCTGCTGAGCTTGAGCAAACTTGTTTTTCTTTTATCTCCAAGCAGGAAAGCATTTAAGTTTCTCCTCGGAGATTCCAACTCATCTCTACTTGTGAGTTTGGTATTCTTAGAAGATCTTCGAGCTCTAATAATCCCTTCATATCCATCAATTGTTGTTCCAAGCTTTTAATTTTGGCCTTGTTGCTGAATTGTTACACTGGTGCAGATAGCTGTCTTGGTTCAGCATTCCCTGGGATCAAATTAGGAGTAATGTTCTCTTCCAATGTTGTTACTTGCAGCACTTCACCACCTATGATGTTAGTTCGTTTCTATTTTTCCATTTCCTAAAACAAAACCTTTCTTGATTAGTTTAAAAGGAAGATTAAAATGGATCGATTGTTCGTGCCGTCCTTTTAGCGACAAAAATGTTTGACTAAAAAATGGTATAACACCTCAGATGCTAATTGTAATAAATTATTCCTTGATTTGAATATATATGGAGTCATATATGAAGCTAATCTCATTGACTTGGCCGGTACATATATGGAGACATGGTCAAGAAAAGACTTATCGTACCGATGTGATTAGTGCATATGTGGAGACCTCACATCGAAGTGATTAAGGACATCACATTGATATGATGATATATCAAGGTGTAACTTACTATTTTGAGATTAATCATATGATTGGATCATTAAAGAATGAAATACAAAATGGCCTTTGAGGAAAAGTTCATCTTTGTTACTATTGTGTAATATTCTCAAAGTCCTCTAAGGCCATTAGAAGTGTCATCTATATATGAGTACATGTTGGCCATTAGATAAGATAATCCAAAGGGCTCGTTCTATGCCATATGTTCAGTAGGCAAAGAAAATAAGTCTCGAATTCATGATATTGTCCATTATGACATTAGGCTATGCATCTTGTCCTTATGTTCAAAGTCCATAGTTTGTAGTTCATATAGATATGCTTATTGGAATTCATCATAATCCATGGCTCTTCTACTTGTTTCATGTCGATTTGGATATGACAAGTTCATATTATGCATGTCCAAGTCAATAATGTTCAATAAGGTCATAATCAAAGTCAATATGCAAGGCCAAGTTCATGTTCATTCGAATACGATTATAGTCAAATAGAATTATACCAAATTCGATTTAGGATTACAAGACTTTATTTTAGGAGAGATAGAGAGAAATGAAAAATTGACCTCTCAAATGTTACACTAGGATCGTACTTATAGAGGTAACCGACAACCCTCTTTGCATTTCCCGTCTTCGATTTCATGGACTTCAGCAGCTTGTGACTTTAATGGTATTTGTCTTAGGTTTGGTCTTTATGGAGGTAGCATCGTCCTTTTTTCATGACTTCAATGTTGTTAGCCATCACTGTTAGTGTAAAAATGGTATTGTCGAGGCACTGTGGACCATATCTCCGTGTTTATGTAACACATGATCTCCAAGATGGTTAATGATGCCATCAATGACGTCTTTTACATTATGTTAAGGTCTCGGCCACTAACGATGGTGCTTACCATCGACATCCTCTTGCTTGATCATTTGGTTCTCTTTGAATGGCAAAGTGGGTCAATGGTTGAATACCAATGTGTTTTCAAAAAGGAACGATGTGATCTTATCTAACCTAAATTCTTTCGAAGTGCTTGTAAGATGGGTTGCCATTGTGGTTTTGATGGTCTCTTCGACTGTTGATGAAATGCCTCTTCGATGTCAACCTAACTCTGATACTCAATATCTTTGAAGTTATTTGAATATTGTGTCGGTAATGTGTAGTGTAGTTAGAGTCGATGTCCTTCCTAGCCCTATTGGTATACGATGGTTGGCACGTCTTTGGATTTTAGCGCTATGTGAGAGGCAATGAGGTATACCATTGAAGACGGACGTTTTCAGCTTCGACGAGGTATGTGATTGATGAAATAACTGAGCATGGATAAATACCCTCGAAGATGTATGTTGTTGGCTAAATGTGGTTTTGTTCTTCAATATTAGACTCCATTCCTTAATCTCCTCCTGATATCACCGCTTATATCATTAGCCCGATATTGAAATTATATGGATAACATATCAATCATGGATGCATACCTTGGATATTACCTGAATTGTGATTTGATATTTCTATTTCCTATTGGTTCTTCTTTACTTTAGTGAGATCAAAAGTTCAATATATGAACTAAATAAAGTGCAAATAAAACTTAATTACATCATTTCTGATCAGAAAAAACTAAAATATTAAAGCATATCCATAATTAAAATATAGATTGTGTCATAAAAAGTTCTAAAGATGTATCTTTCCTTATTGCAAATCCTTACATAAAAGATACACCTATTTTAGAAACGTGCTCATGAAAGATCAATTGGCGATCCTTTTGTGAGTGGATCCACTTACATGGAGTTTGTCCTAGTATACTTTATGGATATCAATCTGTTGTACATTCTCCTTCACAACTAGAAACTTAATGCCATTATAATTTGGCTTACTTGAGCTTCTATTGTTATTGAAATATATTAATGTCGATTATTGCTATATACGGATTTAATGATCTTTAAATATTATCAATATTGCGCAATACGGTGATGAAATTTCAAATCCATTTTTCCAAAGCCATTTTACATGGTTATGTTCCCCATAACAAGCTATAGACTTTGTTTCCATGGTGGAAGAATCTACGAGTGATTTCCTAACACTCATCCATAATATAGCCCTCTACTTAATAGAGCATTCTAAAGTATATTTTCTGCTATTTTTGCACCTAGCAAAGTTAGGATGACAATACCCAATGGTCTCTAACTAATTTGATCTTCTATATATAGGCATATAGTCTTCCAGTGGGAGGATTTTCATTGGTATTTTGGCTCTAAAGATCTTGTAAGACCCATAAATTTTGATAGGAGTCAAATTTGGATTTGAAACCACTTTTGTTGGATCAGGATGATGGATTCTCTTTCTGTAGAGTGGTTATATTAAAATTTTGGACTTACCGTTTAGGAGATACAACTGTTTTTAATTTACACAACGGCTGGCTAGATTAGTAGGTAATTATTTAAGCCTAAACTTAATCTCACTACCCAATTTAGGATTTTTGCCTAATTAGGGTTGATGAGACAGATCTAAATCATTTTCTCACTTCCAAAAACTCATTTAAACCTCCCTTAATCCATTTTCAACCAAAAAGCTCCTCTTATTTATACTTTAACTAGCCTAAATGCATCATTAAGGGTGATTAGCAAGGAGAATCTTAGGATTACTATTTGGACTGATTTGCAATCCATGCCACCACTGTTCACTTTGAATTTGCATCGATATTAGGTAAATCTTGTACTAGGCAAGTGATACAGTTCTCTCACTGTCATGTGTATATTGATTTATTTAAATTATGGTTTTTAAAGTTATTTGCAATGTTAAAACATTTCAAAACTTAGATTTGATGTTGATAACAACTTATACCCATGTTTAAAGATATAGATTTGGATTTTGATATGTTTTATACCATTTACCAACAATATTTTCTATTGTAAAGAAAACAAGATCTAGGATGATTCATGCTAGTAATTTGAGTTTGGATGATTTGTATGCAATCTTTGGATGTTATGGAATGGTGTTTGATTTTTGTATAAATTGTTTTAATGTGTTTGCTAGTTGTTTTATGCAGTAAAGATTATGGTACGTTTTTTAGTGATGAAGGCTTGGACACTTGGCCATTTTAGCCTAGTTTGTGGCTGACCTACATAGTCGATGCTGACTATACATGTTTGATATCAATCATGTCAAGTGATGTGGAATGGAGGTGGGTCTTGGGAGGCATGTATGTGATACTCTGGTGGTCATGACATATGTTTATTCAATCGTTCAACTTTTTTTTCGATAATCATGGCATGATGAAGAACTGTGGTAAATGGCGAAGAGAAGGAGAGACACTTTAAAGTGATGGCTTTGGAACATTGATGTGTTGATTCTATGACCGGTGTGGACATATAGAAGTGTTAAGATGATAATGACTCGATCGACAGAGTCATGATAATGATCCACCAAGGTAGTGTCGAGGAAGGGAAATCCTAAATAGAACATTGAAGTGTTCTATTATAGAAAGGGGAACATTGAAGGGTTATGCTACAATGAATGGAAACAAATGGATCGAGGAAGGGCTCTGATACCCATGTAAAGGAATCGTTGATGCTCGGAGTTTTTTCTAGTGTACTCGTAAGCAGGGGTATTCGAAGGATGATCGTTGGGTACTTAGCCAGTTACCCTAGCTCTGGTGTTCTAGTGTACTCATAAACCGTTGTTCAAATACACAAAAAACTGAGATTTTTTCATTTATCCCTAGTAGGGGAATGGTCATATGAGTTATCATGTATCCAAAGCACATTGAATAAAAGTAAAATGTTTGATGGATGCTATATTTATCGTGTTTGTTTATCGCTTTAGGGATGTCGTATGATGTAGGTATCCCTGAGATTGATATGTAGACATCCAATGGTGTACCAGGATGTTTGTACACTTTGTGTTGTTAGCAGGTTAGCATATTATTACTTTGTGCTAACTCTTTGGATGAAGGGGCAGGTCAGGTATGATTTTTCATACTATTGGCCCTTACTATATCGACTTTAAAGTATTTTAAGATTTCTTATCGCTCATACCAGACCGTTGTCTGACTCGAGGTTTTGCGCTTTGCTTCTTATTATCTTGGGTACTTTTAAATGAGTGGACTAGATAGCAGGTTTGGGTGACACGTGGTGCTATACATATAGACGAGTAGGAGGCGATGCTTTCTCATACATATATGTGGGCTTATTGTTATTGCTTATTCTACTATGCAACACTGTAGAGCATAGACATTGTTTATTTTTATCTAGAGATAGTTTGTCTTTTGTGTTTATTATCCATTGTATAAAATCTACTAATGCTTTGTGTAACTATTTGAACTTATATGCTCTAATATTGTTGTTCATTGGTTATTACTATTTCATCTGTTTTTAAATATATGATGAATAATATATTTTATTCGGTTCAGTGTGAGATATACGAAAAGCTGTGATTTTTTTTATTTACTTTACAACCTTTGATAATCATCCTACATCGGCTGGGCATAGTTACATCACACAATAGAGGTATATGGAGTGTTGGATTTGTAGGGCGGTTGTCACATTTAGTAGCAGAGTTCAGGTTGCATAGTTGACCTAAGAGGATTTATTATTTATTTTCAAAATAAAGAGGTTTTTAAAAAAAACTTGTTTTTATCAAATTATGAATTAGTTATTTTCTGGTAATATTTTACATTGTTATTTAAATCCTATGTACAAGTATTTTTAAAGATTTGAAAATGGTAACTGTATAAGCTTAACACTAAAAGCCTACGTGACAAGTGCAATACAGTGTTATGGAGTGCATGTGGATGTAAGTGTCCTGGTGTCCCCCAACAAACCCGGTGTGAGAGCCTTGCTAATTGGAGTAGCCTCTACCCTAGTGGTGGGAGGAATATTGGTGCTACTTCTGATTGGTGAATTAGACATCTCCTCCTGATGTTTATATTAGCAGAGTTATAAATCTCGACCTGATCTCGAATTGAAAAATTTGACAGTCCCTTTAATATTTTTTCTAAATTTTCTAGGGGTTTAGAAGTAAATTGTTCTTGGGCGGCTTGAGATGTGACAGATAACTTTGGATGCCTGGTTGTTTGGCCCTTATGAAGCTTGTAGACAAGTTTCTTCCTTTTTCTCTCCTTAGATGTAGCAGGCTGTGTACTTTGTGAGGATCCAATCGCAAGTTCATGGCTAGAACCGCATCACCATGACTGGATTTGTCGTCGTCACCCTTTGCTTCATCTTCTATGGTGGCATCCTGAGCCTCCCTAACTGGGGCATGGTAGAATCAACATTGTCACCTCCTTGCCCAGTGGCATCTCCTTCTTCAGTATTACCCTTCTTAATGTTCCTGGGTAGCCCGAAGCTACAACCCTCGTCTAGTAGGCCAAAGGTGAGAAGGCACTCATTTGTAATAAGACACTTAATATCTTTATCTTCCATAGGAATATTCCTAAGTGATAAAATCACTTCTAAGTAATGACTATCGTTGGGTGGTGGTTGACTATCTGTAATTTTTAAAATAACTGCTTAATTCAAGATACGACATGAATAAAAGCACGCAGAGTTAAATTTGAAGAGATACTTACGTCCTTACAACCACCATCCCGCGAGACCAGGTGGCTGGGCGCATAGAACTACCCATTCTTGAAAGCGCCAACTTTTTTCTAAGTGTCGGTTATGACCTAAAAGTTAGGCACTGCCTCAAGGAAGGTGTACAAGAGGCTTCCCCTTCGTTGCTTGAGATTATAGATGAATCTGATGTCCTTTGGAGTTGGTTCATGGTGCAGGATTTCTAGGAATATCATAAATGTAGTATGTAGAAGCGAATAGCTATTTGGATACAGCTGAGCCGGAGCCAGTCTCAAATAAGGTAACATTTTCCATATGAACGGATTGAAGGGTGGAACGCATTCGGCTTAGCACATGAACGTATTGCATGCAGTGTATCCCTCTATGGGAAAATGAGTTTTATTATGGTGAGATGGAACTAATGCATCATCTAATGGAATCCCATGCTTAATGCAAATTCCTGGAAGAGAAGCCTCGTCGACTTTCAAAGCCATGGAGTCTGTCGAATCTTCCAAGATTATAGCATCTTCTAGAGCGTTAGGAGCTGGCTCATCTTTTGCTTCAGGACTTTGTGGAATTTCTTATATTTGATAGGAGCTCTCAGGTTGTATGGGTTGATGACTGGAGTGTTTCGGGCAGATATGGTTACTGAGAGTGATTCGGCATCGGAATTGCCATGTGGAGAAGTCTGTTTAATAGCCATAGCAGCTAAGCACTTTGAGCATCTGGAACCTTTAACTATTAAACTTAGCAGATAATCATCATTAGAGAAATTAACCCGTCCCCATGCTAAGTGTAAACTAGTATGGAATTGTGTAGTATTGTGCAATGTAGTGATAAATAGATTACAATTAAAACGACAGCAATGACGAGACTCTAGGATTCGACTAGAGTGATCGTCCCAATCTACTTTTACATTGATGGTTGTGGATTTTATCTAAGCTCCAGTTGTTTGTGTAAAAATTAGGCACAACACTCTCCGAGCGTGTTTAAAGAGATTAAATTGAAGAATATAAATGAAAAAGAGGCTAACCTAACAAACACACTAAATACAGACAGAAAGAAGTATAGGAAGACAAGGATTTAGATTGGTTCGGCGTTGTAGCCTACGTCCACTATGAAAAGTTATTATTTTATTGATATTACTCGCTGGTTATAGATGTTTACAACAGCGCAATCGAAATACAACAATGATTTCGGTAGAGTATTGGCATTCCAGCATCCAAAATTCCTTTTTCTGAAGCCCTTGGACTGCTATTTATAGGTGTAGGCTGCAAATATCTCACCTCAAACTCAGAAGACTCCTTCTCTCACATGGGTGGGCCCACATGATTGATCCTCAGAAATTTGGACTCGATCCATGATCAATATGCACCGAATTCATATCAATCCAGAATTGCTCCTTTTATGTTGAGATCGATCATGGACATTCTTGAGGTTGTACGCAAGCTCCTGTGAAAATTTGGTGGCATTTGGACTTGGAGATTTAGAGATATGATCAGTGCAAGTTTGGATTTGTAGTACGCTGCCGAGCACGTACCAATATGTTCGTATTGCTCTTGTTCCTATCGATGGTCTGCACTTGTTGGCCAGATGACATGACGCTATCTTCTAGGATCGATCCTCCTTTTATGCCAAATGGCCGAGTCTTCTTTCTTCATAGGCCTCGTTCGTATCCATCGGTTACATCCGAGTAAATATCCATTGCTGATGGATATTTCATATCGATTACATCCACTCCTTTTTCATACTGAAGTAGTTACCCCCAACTCGTATCAATGCTCATTAGGTATATTTCATATCGATCATTGGCTGATCGATATAAATTATCCAAGTAACGACCGATATGAGCTGGGTAGAACATGATGCAATACGAAATTTCACAAGGTGATGGATATGAGTTGGAGAGGATGCGATGGATACAAGGTGGTGACTCTTCCATGGATACTAAATGGATGTATTTGACTTGAGGCTTGATTGATACAGATAAGATAGTTACAAATCATATGGATACGAATTAATGACCCCTTAGTGATACAAAGGAAGCCTTCTAGAGAAATGGTTATGAACTTGCATGGATACGATCGATCAATTTCTTGAGCATACGACCTCCGATTGATGTGAAACTTGGAACGTTGGCTTTTGTAGCTTCGCCTGTCATGTCATACGAATTGTAGAAAGATTTAGACTCGAGCAAAAATTTACCAATATCCTTGGTAGACCTGAGTGTAATTGATCTTCGAGACAGACCGTCCTTGGTTTCCGGTCAAGTTCTTGGTGTCATGGCCTTGCCAAAAGGCAGGATAACATTTACCCCCAAAGTACGTCTTGTGTGAACACGACGTGCTTTGAAGAGCCGCATTCTATATTCTATAAAGTTCCGCCCAACCTGTTGAATAATTGTCGTCTTTTCATCAAAAGATGTAAACTTTGATCGTTCCTCGGTAATATAAACACTACATTGTCGATTGCAATTGATTTTATAGTGTATTGTTGTAACTGAGTATTGGGTGTTAGAAATTCGTTATTGATCATTGCAATTGTCACTAGGTGAGCACTCAATTCCTGTAAAGTTTGAAAATCGAATGTTAATTTGTTGCACATAAAATGTATGTTAACCTGACTTTCGTTAACGTTGGTACGTTCATGAGTCGTTGGAAGTTTTCTTTTGTATCTAATTTCGTATCGATCCTCTCCTGAATCGATGTGAAATTTGATTTGTAATAACGCCTGATGGTTGTTTTGGAATATCTCTTCGTATCGATCCTCTCCCGTTCGATGTGAAAAGTTGAAAATTTGTCTTCGTATCGATGGATACGAGTTCCTATGAGTTTAAGGTTGATGGATATGGATGAAGCAGTTCATATCGATGCATTCCTATTGGGTTCAAACGGCTCAAATAATCTTATGCCTTGCATTTTGTATCAATAAACTAATGGATACGAAAGGCTTCATCTCAGCTTGGTTGTGGATGGATACGAAACTGGCTTCGTATCAGTGGCGTCTAATGGTACTCAATGGGCATTTTCTTCGTGCTTCGGTTTCCTGATGGGTATGAGCAGTTGCTCCGAATCGATGCAGAATGGATACAAACAAACAGACTTCGTATCAATAGTAGGATGAATTGTTTCAACTGGTCAAAGCGACTGGGAGACAAACGGACACTTTCCCTGTATAAATACTTTGGCACTGAGAATTCTTTCTCGTTTGCTCATTCTTCTTATTTGCTTTCGTATCGCTCCGACCAAAGAGAAAATAAAATTTCCATTTCTTTCACACTAACTTAAGCTCTCAATTCCACGAACCAATTGTTGAAACTCAGTAAATAGGCCATGAACTTGTGTTAAAAACAATGAGACTTGTAATTTCTGTCTATCCCCCCCCCCCCCCCCGATTCCATGACCGATTATGGTGAAGTGGTGGCCGGAATGAGGTCAAGGATGGTGGAGGCAATGCTTGAGTGGGTTTGGAGAAGAAGGAGGTACGGATACGAAGTATTGGTGGAAGAATTACTCGGCCTTGAATTTTTATCGATGGGAGAAGGACGGAAATAGCATATTTGTGTCGATCTGGGAAGAGGGATTCGTATCGATTGGCAATCGAGGATTCCGAAGGGGGAAGTCGTAAGGTTCTGGAATTATGGAGTTTCATATCAACTAATAAGTATCGTTACGAAGAAATGTAAAATGATCGATACAAAAATGACTTAAATGATCGATACGAAACCCTGGAAGGCGATCGATACGACCTTAAACTTCTGATCGGTATGAAGTGATGCATAGGTGATCGATACGACTTGATTCCTCTTCTCATCGATAAAAATTGCCTACATAGAGATCGATCTGAGTTTGAAATCGATAGAGATGAAATCCTTTGCATACTCAAACATTTGACTTCGATGAGCTTCTGCCTTGCATAATCAGACTTAACCATTTCACTGCATATTTGACTGCCCTTCGAAGCTTGTTGATGGAACTATAACTTGACAAAGTTTGATGAATCTCAAATTGGATCGAACTCCAAAGTCTAGATGGCACGGTTGTGACGATCATTTCGGTTGAATTATGAAGTTTCGTCATTCAAACACTTTTAAACCTTGTGGCACTTCATAAATTCTATACAGCACTGTATTGCACAACAAATTCATGCACTTCACACCGAGGGAAAACACGAGATTATTGTCATCTAATGATAACTTTTGTTGAGTTGATTAGCCATGGAACTAGAAGTTCGCAACAACAGAAGGCTCAGAGTCCGCCTCTTCCCGTAATAGTGATGCCGGCTATCATAACTGAAGTTATAAGTCTAGCTCCGAATGAGCTACCAGGAGCAGCCTTCATCGGGAATCCACAAGACTCTTCTCATCTAATATCTCCGATGAAATGCTGCGAAGGATTTGCACAGGGCATGGGCTGTCGTGGGATGACGCCCTACTACTAGGGGCAGAAGAAAGACCATACTCTCCCTTGTAAGGGTATACCTCTTTTAACAGATTCTCATGCACAGCTGGGAAACTTCCTCCATTCAACCAATACATCTAGGTAGTGTTATCCTATTTAAGGATTCCTTCATCACAAATGCACCTGAATGGATATGCTTCGCTGAACAGCTTATTTATCGTCTTCATGGAGCATCTTTTTCGACCCCCGACTCCAGAGGAAGTTCGGTACCTATTTAATATAAAGAGCCGAGGGGATAATCCATCTTTCACCTTCTTAAAGGCAGTTAGGAACAGTCAGGTCGTGATCGGAGCATGGACCATGCTAAGTTATTTCAAGACTGAATGGTTCTACATCCAATGCCCACCACGTATCGCTAGACAGTGGCTTATCAGGCATAAGTACTTCAACTTTTATGCCGATTGACTGGATAATCTTATTTGATGTCGAATCCATTACTTTTTTGTTATAGCTTCGATTCCGCGACTCGTAAGCGACCAATTTTAAGAGATTTTAAGGGTTCTTCAAAGAGTGCCCATTGTGGATAGAGGAATTGACGAAGTTCTAATAGATGAAAACTTGAAGGCTGTCGGGTTGATTGGTGGAAATCAAAGCATCGGCCTTGAAGGGTCTCTTAGAGCGGTTCCGACGAGGCAAGTAAGGAGAAGAGTTCCCTGGATAGTGATCACCGAGCAAGGTAACGATGAGGATACACCCGCCAGGGATGAACCTGCACCTTCACAAAGCCATCGACATTCTAAAAGAATAAGAAAAGGCAAGGTCGCTATTCATAAAACTCTGAGACACAAGTCCATTGTCATGTCTTTACCGGCAGCAGGTGTGGTAATTTAAGAGGCTCCCTCCTTGCACATAGAGAGCCCTTTCGAAGGACTTGCAGATCTCTCAATTCCGAACGATGAATCTCTTCAACAAGACACCGGGTTGGAAGGGTTTCAAAGTGCCTTAGATCTAGGAGAGCCAACTTCACTGAGCACGGCTACAAAAACCGGTTGGTTAGAAAGTTAACACATGCATGCATACACTTCATGGACCACACAACCGATATCTATGAGCTGTTCAATTTTCGAAGATAACTAACTTTGTTTCTCTATTCACTCTGCAGATTCAATGTTGAAGCAACCATCTATGCTTGGTAGTCTCCGCGCTACACGCTAATCGTCTAGTTCATACTGGGAAACCTAACGGCATGATTTTGACTATGACTGTTGTTCGTCGACAGAAATTCTATCGGTTTAGAAAACCGTCGAACAAATTTAAATTAAAAATAATCGCAAGCGCAATGTGTACGAATGTAACACATGGCGAATACGGGTCAATCCGCAGGGAATTGATGATTTTAAAAATCTATTTAATCAAATTAAACCAAGGTTGAAGAGAATGTTAAACTAGAAAAGAAGAAAAACAAGCAAAAGAAAATTGATAAAAATATGAGTGTTAAGACAATTTAGAGGCAATTTCCACTCTCTAGATCACATAAATCAACAAAATAAAGTTATGATCTCTCTTTTCTTGTCATCAGTGAATTAGTTGATGTGCTTATCATAAGTATGGTATATTTGTGCTATTAATTAGCTCAATATAAACCATCAAACTATAACACAACCATTAATGCACTTTTAAATCTCATAAAATATGACAACAAAGTTGAAAGCAAAATCTATTTTAAGCATGGCCTATTAACTATTAATTAGAAATATAAGCCATCAAATCTTAATTTCAACAATCACTTCTTTGTCATAATCATATGTAGATGAAGAGGCAATTTGTATTTTGTTTGTTTAAGCATAGCCTATTTGTTATAAACAACATAAACTATCAAATTCAAAACTAAACAACATCATTAAACCACTTCAATCATTCACATTAAGCACAAAAAGAGAGCATAAACATCAAATTAAATTGAAGCTACATGATTAGAGAGCTTCATTACCCCTAAATTGAAGGGGTTTAGCCTCTCATATTTTTTATCATATGAACAAATGTAGCTTGCAACATAAGAGAAAAAGCAAAGGAAAAGAGAGCAAAGTGAAATGAAAAACTATTCTAATTGCATAAAGGAAAATCTACACTACTTGCATAAAAGGAAATGAACATGTAATTAAAAAGAAACAATAATTAACATTGCATAAAAAAATTACATAAGAGAAGAAATGGCTAAGTAGCCATGGAAAGAAAGAGAGATTTGATTTATTTTCTAAACTAAAACTAACTAACTAGGAGGAAGAGGGCTACATGAAACATAAGGGGTATTTATACAAGTTAGAAACCCTAATGCATATTTTTGGGGAGTACCCAAAATGCCCTTGGAGGAAGTGTGGTGGCCAAGTTATCATTAGCATTAATAATCCCCCACTTAAATGTACATGAAGCTTTAAATGTCTTTTAGCATGTGCATTAGCCTTTAATTTGTACATTAAGGTAGTGGGTAGGTGGGGTCCTCTATGTTCTTCACTTTGAATTATTTCCATCTTCATTCTTCTATATCTTCTTTATACATGCATATTCCTTCATGAAACCACTTGTAATTAAGTTTAAATTCCTACAAATAATATAGAAATTTCCCATTAAATTTTCTCAATTTGATATATGCACAAAAATGACCATTTTGCCCCTATATGAAGATGAATATGTGACAATTTGAAAAAAATTTGAATTTGATTTAAACAAGTAAAAATACCTAATATGACCATTTATTCAATTTAAATAGATTAAATATGGTGGTAAAAATATGCATATTTACGTGCACATCAAATACCCCCACACTTATCTTTTTATTCGTACTTGAATAAAGAAAAACTAAGATAAATCCGTTTTCGTAGGGAGCACGATTGCATTGAGCATATGCAACAAGCCGTTAAACCTCTGGGTGTCCCCAATAGGACGAATGTTGTCTCGTGAGGGTTTTCAGCGGATACTACCCACAAAATCCAAATGCAGGATGAAAATATTTGCAAAATGTAAGATTTATTTACAAAGAGAATAATGCAAGTTTTTGAAATATTTACAAATGAAGGATTTATTTTTAAATTGACACAACTAAGTTAAATATAGGTTTTGGTTATTATCTTGAAAATTTATGTCATTAACTCATCAATATATCCAATAAAAATGAAGTTATCATAACAAATAAACTATAGTTTTAACTCGTTGTTTTGGTTAATAACACAGTGTAACTATGAAATGGATCCTTAGTTGATTATCAAAGTTTATCAAAGTGGTATTTTCATTTCTTTTCAATAACAAATCAAATCAAATAAGTAAAAATAGTGCTATAGTTCAATTGCTTGCTCTCTCATTATTTGCAAGAAAAATTACACACCTAGCTCAGGTAAACTGAGGCCATATATACCACCCATGCACTGCCTTTCGGACTTATGTGAGGGGAGTGCAGAGCATGGAGAGTGCACAAACTTTCATGCATACACCTATTGACCGTAGGTGGTTTTTATTAAGTCTATTTTTTTACATGTGTTACATACCTGCATAACCATGAGGACTTTTAAATGAGTATGAAAGCACATAATCAAAGATTCCAAGTGATTCACCTATGCATAACCGTGAGGACTTTTAAATGAGAGTGAATACATTGGATGTTATTTTTTTTTATTTTTTTATATTTTTTTTAAGAGAGAGAGAGTTTTGCAAAATCATCTTAGCACCATTTAACTTAGAAGACAATTTCTTTTTATATCATTTGCTTTAAATTCACCACTTTTAAAACAAAGATTTTCAATTAGGATGTATTTCATAATTAACACGTATGAATCTTCCTATATACTAGTTAAACCATTGTTATTTATAATCATTTTATTTTTGTTAAGATAAATAAATTTTCAATAATTTCAATTTAATAAACCAAAACCATATATTTATCCAATAGTGTTTCTTTAAAAATAAATCAAAAACGCTAAAACAAGAAAAATTCTTCTTTTGTTTTTGGATTTTTTTTTTGAGTTTTTGGAAGAAAAATGAAAAATTAATCCTGAAAAATCAAGAAGAAGATGAGTCTCCCCCCACACTTGATTTTGACTGTGTCCCCATAGTCAACCCAAGTGAAAGGAACGTTTATTATTATTTATATAAAAATAAAACGTATTTACACGAGATCAGAAAGTATATCGTCAAAAAATAAATGAAACAGTCTTCCAAAGACCAATTCGTTTGTCTCGTCAAGTATGCGAGACACGGCTTAAGCTCGAAAAACCAAACCATAAAAGATTTCGAAGTTGAATGTTGATTCGGAAAAACAAATGTTATTTTATTGAAAATTGAATGGGTTGTTTTGTTTTCGATGATTTTTGGGGTTAATAAAACAATTGATTGAAATTAAAGTTTATTTTCACCAAGTTGAAGTTCAAACTTATCATTGAAAACTTCTTCCAAATTATCGATTTCAAAGTCAAAATGGTGATCGAAATCATCCCCATCATAATTTGATGACTCATTTTCGAAAAGTCCATAAAACTCGTATTTGTTAAAGTCATCTTCCTTCATTGGATTATCAACAACTTCATCGCATATATCCATTTCAAAATCCAAAGTTGTATTCAAATTTTCAGAAAAAGGAAGATCGAAATTTAAATCAAGTTTCTCACCCTCAAAAGAATTGAAATCCAACTCAACTACCGTCTTTTCAACAACTTCGTTAAGATCATCATTTTCAGTTTCAAAAGTTGTTGTTTGAAAATCATCGATTTGGGTAAAAGATGGATTATCACTTGACTCGTCACACGTTGAAATTTGATTTTGTTTCTCATGAAAATTTTCCAATGTTTTAATCAACAAATTCGTGTGATCATCATAAATTTCATTAATTTCCTCAACAAAGTCACATTTGTAATTATTAACTTGAAAATTTTCGATTTGGACTCGTTGAGTACAAGAATTGTCAACTTCGAAAAACGGTAGATTATTATTTGATTCTTCGCAAGTTGAGATTTGATTATGATTTTTACGAAAACTTTTGTATTTTTCACGTAATAAATCCCCATTATCCTTTTCCATTTGGTCAACATAATCAAATTCATGATTATTAATATGAACATTTTCATTTTGAATTTGTTGATAAACAAAGTTTTCAATCGTAACATTATTGAAACAATTCCCGTTGTCAAAATTATTTGAAAATTGGTTCACATTTTCGTTTTGATTTTGAAATTCATTTAAACTCGAAATTGAATTGGCATGGGTTACACTCGAAATCGTTTGAATTTTGAAGTGAATTCAAATTTTGATTATTTTGAAAACTTTGATTCGAGTTATAGCACAAATATGAATTGCACAACTCATTTATCTCTTGATTTTGTTGCGTAGAAAGTTCGAGTAACGGCGAAATGCTACTTTCAAGAGTTGAGGGTTGACCATTATTTTGGAAATTTTGTGGTTCAAAATTCGAATTGTCTAAACAAAAGTTGTTGTTAAAATATCCATACGAATTTGGAGTGAACTCATATGGATTATACCGATTTTCACAACTAAATTCAAGCGAGTAAGAAAAAGGAAGCTCGGACATTTTCAAGATTTTTTTAGGGTTTTTTTTTATAAAGAAAAATATTTACAAATAGAATTTAATTTTCAGAATGAAAATTGATTTTTGTTTTGTTTTTGGATTTTCAAATTTTTTTGGCCTTTTTTAAAAAGTTTTATATTTTTTTTGTATTTTTGTTTTTCTAAATTTTTTGGATTTTTAAATTTCAAAGGAAAAGGATTTAAAAATTTCAAAGAAAAATAAAAGGAATATTTACAGTTTTTTTGTTTTGGATTTTTGAAATTTTTTTTGTTTTTTTTGAATATGCACGAACTAATGCAGCTAAATGAATGCAATGGTTAACTACAAATGATTTATCCTAAGTTAACACAAAATTGTATATTCATAAGTTGTCTTATATAAACAAGATAGTTCTCAGCCAGGTAACGGACAGGATTTATCGGTGCACCACGAATCACCGTAGCAATGCAACCAAAGGTTTAAGTACCTTCAGAGAAACAATTCAGTATAATATTTACGAAGCACCGTAATATTTATAACTGATTATTGCCCTGCCGTAGCCTAGACACCAAGAATTTAAATTGTTCAAAGAAGACAAATTGTTAATATACAATTAAGTGCTATCGATGTCTAACTGTTATTATTAACAGATTGTAAGATGAAATGCAAAGCAGATATTAAACGTGTATTAACAATGCAACTACGAATGAATTTTTTTTAAATTTTTTTATAGAATGCAAGCAAACAACAATGCAAGGCTAATAAAACAATAGTTAAGCAAGCAAGCAGATTTTTTGGCATGCAAATCGAAGCAATTATTTTTGGCAGCCGTTCCTCTCCTTTGAAATTTTTGCTTCGACAACCTGAAACTAAAAAGAAGATCTATACAGTCTCTTTTTTAAAAAAACAAAACAAAATAATTAACACTCAAACAAAATTATAACAAAGATTCTACTGAAAACAAAACAAATGACTTAAATAAAACACTAAAGCAAAAAAAAAACTAAACACAACACAAATAACTCTACAAACCAACACACATGAACCAACCCGACCCAACTTTTTTTTTAATCACTACAGCCCACAACCCTCTTAAGAAATTGAAAGAATTTCCTCTTTCTCGATTGAAAACAGTGGAATAAAACAAATCAACACACAAACGCAACCAAAATCTCAACTTACACCAGTGCTTCTCAAATCGGCTCACTAAATCAAAACACACAAACAAATTGCAATCAAATCGAAATCAAGTTGCAACTTTGGTTGAGGTTTGCTGGAGTAGTTCGTTGCGGTTTTTCGAGATGAGGCTATTCGTGGGTGATGAAATGGTTGCGAGTTTGATGGGGATGAAGGAGTTCGCGGCAAATTGGTGATATGGTTATTTCTGTTGTGAGGTTGTGGTTTTGTTCGATTTTCGTGCCGATATGTTGTCGAGATGTGGGGTTTTGGTCACGGTTGTTGGTGGAACAGACAATGGTTAGTTGAAGTCTGGAGGGGATTGTCGTGGTTTGACGGCAGTATGGAGGAGGTCAGTTATGGATGACAATGGAGGTTGGTATGCTCGAACTACAGCAATTGAACTGTAGGCAGCAATCTTGTAGAGGGTGGAAGGTTTGAGAGGTGATGTCTGTAGTGTGATGTTGGAGGACAATGATGTATTTGCAGAGGATTATGTAAGTTGTTGAATATTGGGCTGGTATGTATCGTGGTTGTAGGCGAGAAGATGGACTATGTTGCAATATGTTCCAAGGCAGTGCATTAGGTAGGGAAGTGCTGTTTGAGGAGTGCCAGAGGGATGATCAGATAGTTGCAGGCTGTATGGGTTGTATGTTGATTCAAATTGGAGGAAGTTGATGGTTTTGTAGAAATTGCAGCGTGATTAAGCAGTTAGAAGAGATGAAGGAAGAAGCAGTGGTTGCTGTTGAATGGTTGAAGACAGTGCACAGACAGTTTGGCACGGTTTTGATGTCATGGGATATGGGTGAATTTGTATGCAATGATGATGACAGAAGTATGTTTATGGCCAAGGGTGGTTTATGGAAGGAGGATGATTGTATGGTGGAGGAGTATGTTGGTGGATGTTCTGATGTGATGTGTGTGGTTGATTGATACAGTCGTGAGGAGGAAGAAGTGGCAAGTAGTGGTATGTTGAAAGTATGTTATTGCAGAAGCGTATGATGGTGGATGAAGGAGAATGGTGACTTGTAGAAGCTAGCTTGAAGGGGATGTGGTGGAATTGTATGCACTATGCATTGGAATGATGAAGTTTTCTGGTGAAGGCAGTTTGAATGTAGATGTGGTTGTAGATGATATGGTTCAGAGGGGAGATGTAGAAATGCAGATGTGTGATTATGCTTTTGAAATAAGGTGGAAGGATAGGAGACTGTATCAACAGAGGTTCGAGTTGATGAAGTATTGTGTTGAAGCTTGGTTGATGGTGTGGTAGTTTATGAGGTAGCAGCAGAAAGATGGGTGGATGGCAGTGAGTAATGTTGATTTGAAGGTTGATGCTTGATGTAGTGTTATGTGGTAATGGGTAGTGTAGCTGCCGGGGAAATGGTCGAGGAAGGTTGGCAGAAATACAGGAAGACTTGGTGACAGAGGCAGAAATGTAGGAAGACTTGGTGACAGAATTTGAATGAGGGTGATGTTAGACTTGTAGAACAGTGGCAGTTGAGATATTTGGACAGAGGCAGTTGCGAGCAGTTGCGAGCAGAAGTTTGACAGGGTTGCAGATGATGGACTGTTGTATGAGAGGCAATGGATGGTAGGTGGAATGGTGATGAAATGGGGTTTGGGCTGTGAATTGAAGGAGGGGTCAGAGGAATTTTGATGTGCAGCAGTAATGAACAGAGAGGCACACAACAAAGAGAAACAGCAGAAATTGAAACAACAATTGAAAAAATAAAAGAGATTGGCAATGAACAGTAATTGTAAAATGAAAACAGAGATTGTAAAATTAAATGCAAAGTGTAAATGAAATGGAAATAAAAATATCTTTGTTTTTGTTTTCAAATTGTATGTTTTTTTTTGTTTTTTTTTAAAATAGAAATGTCATGCAAATGGAAAAGGAAACTAGAACAATAAAAACACAAACAAATGCACAAAAAAATCAAACAAACACTAAATAATTTTTTTTTTAAAAATGCACTCAGCATACAAAACAAACACACGAAAATTAAGAAAAAATAATTCGAAGAATAGAAAATCAAAATCGAAGACAATTCCCCGGCAACGGCGCCAAAAACTTGTTCGTCGACAGAAATTCTATCGGTTTAGAAAACCGTCGAACAAATTTAAATTAAAAATAACCGCAAGCACACGGTGTACGAATGTAGCACATGGCGAATACGGGTCGATCCGTAGGGAATTGATGATTTTAAAAATCTATTCAATCAAATTAAACCAAGGTTGAAGAGAATGTTAAACTAGAAAAGAAGAAAAACAAGCAAAAGAAAATTGATAAAAATATGAGTGTTAAGACAATTTAGAGGCAATATTCACTCTCTAGATTACATAAATCAACAAAATAAAGTTATGATCTCTCTTTTCTTGTCATTAGTGAATTAGTTGATGCGCTTATCATAAGTATGGTATATTTGTGCTATTAATTAGCTCAATATAAACCATCAAACTATAACACAACCACTAATGCACTTTTAAATCTGATAAAATATGACAACAAAGTTGAAAGCAAAATCTATTTTAAGCATGACCTATTAACTATTAATTAGAAATATAAGCCATCAAATTTTAATTTCAACAATCACTTCTTTGCCATAATCATATGTAGATGAAGAGGCAATTTGTGTTTTGTTTGTTTAAGCATAGCCTATTTGTTATAAACAACATAAACTATCAAATTCAAAGCTAAACAACATCATTAAACCACTTCAATCATTCCCATTAAGCACAAAAAGAGAGCATAAACATCAAATTAAGTTGAAGCTACATGATTAGAGAGCTTCATTACCCCTTAATTGAAGGGGTTTAGCCTCTCATATTTGTTATCATATGAACAAATGTAGCTTGCAATATGAGAGAAAAAGAAAAGGAAAAGAGAGAAAAGTGAAATGGAAAACTATTCTAATTGCATAAAGGAAAATCTACACTACTTGCATAAAAGGAAATGAACATGTAATTAAAAAGAAACAATAATTAACATTGCATAAAAAAAATTACATAAGAGAAGAAATAGCTAAGTAGCCATGGAAAGAAAGAGAGATTTGATTTATTTTCTAAACTAAAACTAACTAACTAGGAGGAAGAGGGCTACATGAAACATAAGGGGTATTTATACAAGTTAGAAACCCTAATGCATATTTTTGGGGAGTATCCAAAATGCCATTGGAGGAAGTGTGGTGCCAAGTTATCATTAGCTTTAATAATCCCCCACTTAAATGTACATGAAGCTTTAAATGTCTTTTAGCATGTGCATTAGCCTTTAATTTGTACATTAAGGTAGTGGGTAGGTAGGGTCCTCCATGTTATTCACTTTGAATTATTTCCATCTTCATTCTTTTGTATCTTCTTTGTACATGCATATTCCTTCATGAAACCACTTGTAATTGAGTTTAAATTCCTACAAAATAATATAGAAATTTCCCATTAAATTTTCTCAATTTGATATATGCACAAAAATGACCATTTTGCCCCTATATGAAGATGAATATGTGACAATTTGAAAATAATTTGAATTTGGTTTAAACAAGTAAAAATACCCAACATGACCATTTATTCAATTTAAATAGATTAAATATGGTGGTAAAAATATGCATATTTACGTGCACATCAACTGTCGTCATTCCAGCCAAGACAGGGATTATTATGATAGAGAAAGAGCTAGGGAAAGGGAGAGAGAAAGAGAAAGAGAGAGGGAAAGAGATAGGCAAGATATGCGCTGCTCTCGATCACGCACTCCTCCACCCAAGGTTTCATTGCAACCCCCTGGCTCTGAAACACAAACTGTCGGATCCTCACGCCAGCCAGTGCCTCCACAAGTTCCAAGACCCGGTGAACATCGCCATGCAACTGGGGAGAACACTTCCATCTCTACCACTTCAACGGCTATAAAGATCACAAGGGAGGGAGCCCCTCGAATTGCCCAATTGAGAAGAGAGTTTCCTAACATTTGTTTCAACAGCTTCCACTTCCCTCCAAATTTGAGGGTGCTTCCAGATACGTAGAGAAAATTACCATAAATATCATTCCTTTGGCCAATATAGCGAATGGATGAAACCCATAGAGAAGGACTCGGCTGTGTCATTTGAGCGAGCAAAAACAGTTGAGGAGTTACATGGAACTATCGCCAACAAACATCGAATAGTCACAGTGCTCACCACTGAAAATGACACTTTGAGGAATTCTGAAATAGAGGATCTGAAGAAAGTTCATGAGGTCAACAAAGAAATGGAGCGAATAAGGCAAAGCATTTAAAGCTGATAGATGATATGGGCCGTAGGAACGCCCCTGTTACAGCCGAGAGGGATACTGTGCTAAAAAAGCTTATGGAGCTTAAGGCGAAATACGCCAAAGTCGTTCAAGAAAAGGATGAGGCAGACAAGGCGCTTAGGAGGCATGTGACCAACTATTGACCTCAAAGGTGAACGGGATGCAGCGGTGCTAAGGGTTGAGGAGGCTGAGGCTCGGATTGACACCAAAGTCAATGCAACTGAAGCAAGATTAAAAGGCGATATGGAAGATCTTTTAATCACTTATAACGCTATTGTCTTGAGATGATACGATCACCTGACTGAACTACATAACGCCTGGCACCATTTTGTGGCTGACGAGGAAGTAGAGCATCATACTGAATCCATCGATGAGTTTGAATTGGAGAACCGGGTGCTGACTGGTGACGAGAGAAGAGTTTTCCACGATGCCGCTATCATATTTGAAAACGAGAAACTCACCACTCAACATCTGGAGGTCAGAGTGGATTCATGTGTTGAACATCTTAACACAAGTTTTGAAATTCCTATGCCAACCCAGCCCGAATCTACTCCTGCAGTTGATCCTCTATCTATGCCTGCTTATAATCCAGATCAACCGCAATTATCTATGGCTCGTCAGCACATCTCCGAGAGACACTCGGCTCCACCTGCAGGCCAGCCTAAGGAAGGTATTCTGAACACTTCTCGAATTCATTCAAAGTCTGGAATATTATCAGAAGAAAACACTAATATTTTCTCTTATCTTCATTAAGTGATATACATTGCACCGACCATGCCTCCTACAACCCAAGTGAAACATCAAAAACGGGAGGCAGTCGTGGCAGCGGCGACGACTACCACAACTACTACATCGACCGAGGAAGTCCATGCGAGCACTTTTATCTTCAACGAATTGATGGTGTAAGAGCTCCTCGGTCATCAGAGCGATCCAATTAAAGATTTTCCTATTGTCATGAGTGGAAGAGCGTTCACGGCCTTTTCTTCAGCCCCAACTACCAGCATTCCGTTGGACACTCAAGCAGCTCGTAATGAAGTTGTAATGGCAGAGATCACTGCCGAGATGGCAAGTGCCGCACTAGTAGTAGTATGGGTGGTGGCATGGCAGGTCCTGTCCTGGCTCCTTTACGTATGGTCTCTCCGAGTGGTATAATTATTGTCACCGGAGTACCTCTTGTATTTCCTCATGTAGAAAGCACATCCTTCCCTCCGACCACACACTTCGAAAGTGTTCCAATTTCCATGAGTTCGGACGAGGAAATTACAATTCTTCCTCCAACCGAGGATAAGCTGGGTAAAGGCAAGATCTCAAAACGACAACAAAGTGGCAGCTCTCAAGTGGGTCGACGTCGAAAGAGAAGAAGAAGACGAAGCCTAAGGTGTAGGCATGTATCTTGGTGTCCCGTTTTTTGGTTTTTATAGGCCGTGTATAGATACAGGTTCAGCCCCTGCTAGTAGGAATTTTTGAAATAAGCTTCTTTTTATACTCACTTTTGCTTTCAAAGAATAGATGGAATAAAATCTCCTTTTGTTTTTTAGCATAACTTCGAGTTGGTTTGTCTAAGTGTTTCAATGCTTGAATTTTTTTTAATATATTGTTGAAGCTTTATTTTCTGGGTTAGACTTTTGTTTGGTTGTTATGTCCCGGAGTCATGGCTTCGGGCCATAACCAAAAGTTAATTCGATTCTTGATGCTGTACTGTCCCGATTAATAGGTGGTGCTGTAGTTTGCCTCCAGTCCTGGGGATGAAGGGAAGTGGTTGGATGATGATTGTTTTTCACCTTCGACACTTTTACTTTTACATCGTCGGAACTAAGTTATTGTGAGATGAGTTCGAGTTGTCGGATCAAATTCGCTCATGTATTGACAATCAGATCCACACTCTAGGGATTGAACTCGAGTTTGGATGGTCGATAAGTCCTGCTTAATATTTAAAGTTACGTCCACGCTCCGGGGACTCAAGTTGTTTTTTGGGCGGTCAGTCACATCCGTTTTAATAATCGGAATTGCATCCACACTTTGGGGAATTAGATTGAATTATGGGCAGTCCGTTCGCGCATAATTGATGTTTATACCTCAATCCATGCTCTGGGGACTTAGAGTTAGTTGGTGAGTGATCAGTTCGCGTCCAATCGACGTTTATACTCTAGTTCACGCTCTGGGAATATGGAGTTAGCTAACAGACGATAGATCGTGTCTATTTTAAGTATTGACATCTCGTTCGCACTCTGGGAATGATAAATTGATAAGGATCGTGGATGGCCGGGTCACATCCATCATAAGTAAACAAGCGAAGTCATAGGTGGACGGATCCACCCTCTTCGAGCTTGTGAATATGGAAAGCGACGTTGTTAGATGGATGGGTCCACCCTACTCGAGCTTACGTTTCGCAAGTTCATACTCCAGCTCGCGCTTTGGGAGCCAGAGTTAGTTAGAGGATTGTCGTATATCAATCCTTTCTTGGCTTCAATGTGACAACTTGCCCCCAAGCTCAGGTTTCACCTAATGAGTGACCGGTCGTATCACAGTCACTCCCTATTTGAATATAAGTCCCACCATAGGATGGAACTTAGCACTCCGTGCATTGTGATGGTCACATGACGCATTTCAAGAATCACTATTCTGGCTCGAAGAGATTGCATTTTATTGCTAAAATAAGAAAGTACGGCAAAGCCAGTGCCTTGCTACAAGTTCAAATTTCGAAATGCGTAAAAAATTGCAAATAAAATGCAGAATAAATGAATAAAAAAAGCCTGCTATGTGTAGTAGCAACAAAGACTTTCGCTGTTCCAAGCTCTCTGGAAAGTGAGACCATCGACGATTGATAATTTGAATGTCCCGTCTCCAAGTCTTCGTTCAATAACATACGGTCCTTCCCATGTTGGATTTATATGCGAAGGGATCGGGATAAATTCTCTCGAGCATGAGATCTCCTAGTTCAAAGGTTTGTGATTAGACCTTAGCATTATACAATCGGATGATTCGACTTCAGTGCGTGGTTGCCGTCAAATTAGCCTCTTCATGCTTCTCGTCTAATAAGTCTAGAGACTCAACGACCAATATAGCATTTGTCTTTGGATCATAGTAAATCACATGATGAGAAGCTACTTCCAGTTCGACCGGAATGACGACTTCCAAGCTGTAAGAAAATGAAAATGGAGTGTGGCTGGTTACGGACTTATGGGTAGTTCGATATGCCCATAGGGCCATGGGAAGCTCATCCACCCATTTGCCTCCAGCCTTTTCCAGTAGCTTTTTCAAAATAGATCTGATAACTTTGTTAACAGCTTTGACCTATCCATTCGCTTGAGGGTAAGTAACTACCGAGAATTTTTTTTTGAATATGGAAACGTTGACAGAAGTTCTTGAACTCGGCAGTATCGAACTGGGCTCCTTTGTCAGTGATAATGGATGTAGGAGGCCAAAACAACATATGATGTCACGGACAACAAAGTTGATTACTTTGTCCATCGTGATAGTAGCAAGGGTGTAACGACCCACAAATCCGTATTCCTTAAATCGACAATTAACCACACATGTCTGATCCAAAAAGCACAGACTGACGGAAAGTCAGAAGAAAGAAAAGAAGAGAGAAGAAGGGAAGAGAAGCAAGAGAGAAGATAGAACCAAACAAAAAAAATATAGAATCTCACATCGCAGTGGAAAACATATAATATCATATCAATGATCTTTACAAAACAGAAGCTGTATATACGTAAATAAATCAGACTTCAACAATCAATCAATAGTTATCAGCCTGGATAGTTATAATATCGAGTCCTCACAATTGCCGATAATATACAACAACTAAGCAGTGGATAATCAAAACAGATAAGTGTATACGAAATAAAGATCTACAACTCTCCTGTTGAAGCTCCAAAAGCACCAATATGAACCTATAAATATACTCGGTCTGAATCGAGCATTGAAAGGTAAGAACACCCGGATCAGTCTGGTAAACCAGCGTGTGAAACACACTTAACTGAATTTATAAAATTACCAAACTTTTCCTTTATCAAAACAAAAATATCTCGTAAGACAAGTCCACACATAAACACGGACATGTTTTTACCTTACGATAACTAAAACATTTCATATCAAATCCTCTTATATTATACTAGTGTATAGTATACAAATAATAATTAAAATAGCCAAAATTGTTACCATTATTAAATTCCAACATACTAGGCTCTGCAAATAAAATGGCAGGTATGTAGTGGAGTTTAGATTTCCATACAAATGACAAGGTGAAGGGACTACCTTCCGGTAGTACATCTCTAGAGGAATGTACCGAGGACCATCACAAAGAATCCTCTACCAACATAAGACCGGCCCACCTCCATAACTAGATGGTACCGAATAGGTCATCCTCCAGTCATTACCGACCTTTCCTGAGGGCCCTCGTAGCATATAAACCACAATAATCAGATACACGACGTCATCGTGAGCAAAGATATATTTAGAAGAGGGTGATCATACCCTATTTAGGAGCGACCCACTTAGCCTTACTGCATCTAACCCTGTTTTGGTCATTTTCGATTGATGAGGCCTGAGATAACGATTACCTTCCACAAATCACAATCACATCACTTTGAATGCCACATGGCCGTTTCCACTGACTACTAATTGCCTTCCACAAAAATACAACCCTTAAGCTCATACGTTTCAAGGAGGGTGTTAAGAAGTTGCCTTCTCAGCCACCATTGATGTACGTTTGTAAAAACCAATGTACGTAATCTTTAGAAATGCAATGTTAGACAAACATCCATACAAGTTGTCTAGAAACAGGACAAAGCGAAGGTACTTTCCTACCACATTATGTCGTAAAATCCCTAGGATTAGTAGCGAATAGTCCTTGCATAGGATATTTCATAATGAAGAGACCACGACTACTATATGTATATTGGGATTTCAACCCCAAACGATCAACAAGCAGTCCCCCACTATGAAAATCCTGAATATCAATATCATCACAAGAAACCTGCACAATTATCGCATATACATTGGTCAAAAGCGGTTTTCGAATAAGCCGATCCCGGTCTGTTCGCACCAACAATGCAAAATCATTTCTCAACTTCACACAGAAACTAAGTCTCATAGACTTAAAACATCTCCAACTTTAAAATTGCTATTCTTTGGGCCAAAAAGGCCGCTCGATAGATTGGAGTAATACTTCGCACTACACGAATCAACATCCTCAAGACAAATGATAATCAAGCCTACACAGAAGGCTACGCACTAAATGTATGACTAAATAGTTCCCACATCAAGTCGAGGAACTAAAATGACCAAATTTGATAGTCGGTTATATAACTATCAAAGCAAATAAACAAAAATTTGGCACTATATACAATCACTAGGCTCTTTTAATTTATCTTTTATTAATTAAATCACTTGCCAAATATTCACTTCAAATTATCTTTTAAAAAGATATAATCTCAAACCGTTCAATAATTCAATATTGGAAAACATTTCCATATACTTATTTCGATTGTATAAGCATATTCACAAATCTCTTTATTTTCAACACTTAGAAAATATTACATATACTTAAATCAGAATTAAGTATATATTTTATTCTTTAAGAAAACATTCTCTTTAAACACATTTATTTGGGTCCAAACAAATGTTGCGTAAAACATCGTTGCGACAACCCAAATTCATTAGTATAGGGATTCAAAAATTAGATAGATATATAAATCTCATATACTATACAAAAAAATTTCTTTCGAAAATCATTTACTATAACAACAATGTTATAGTCCATCATTTCCTTATTTCTCGAAAACGTCTATTTCAACAGTAAATGTTGAAATTTATGGTTTCGATACTTAACACATTTTAAAACATCTTTCACCATTTAACTTCACTTAAAATATCACTTTCCAAAACATTCATTTAATTCAAAATATTATTCACTATCCAAAATTGTGAATATAATTCATCTACCAAATTCAATGTTTCTACACATTTATTAAAGGATAATCCATGTCCAAAATCGTGGATACAGTCCATTCACCAAATCCAATATCTCTACACATTTATTTTAAAGCATAATCCACTTAATTAACCAATTCCATTTATCCCGTATTTATATTCCAAAATCCAAATTATAAGTTAATTCACTTATAAATCATTTATTTTTGAAATTCGTTGTTTTTGTAACTTCATCAATTCTATAAGTCTTATTTACTTATAAAATCCATTTATAACTCCATTTTAACATTTACAAAACTTCTTTATAATTCCATCACTTTGGTTTATAAAAATATCATTTTTATAAATATTATATATATATATGTATACCATTTATAATAATTCAAAAACCTCAATTTGAACTATTTTACCAAATAGTTAACTCCTTATTCCCAAAAATCACATTCTGATTTTATTTCACAAAAATCAAAATTTTTATAACATAAAAATTATAAATATTTATTTATTTAAAATAAATTCATTTCTTTAACACTTCAAAATTCAATAAAACGTATATTTCCAAAATCACTTGAAAAATTCTTTTTAATTTGAAAACCATCACTTTAACATTTTAAATTTCCAAAATAGGCCAAATGCTGCAACAACACTAAATACATCAATCACAACATTCAAAACATCATATATCATATGATAACAGAATATATCATAATATCTATAAACAAATCAATATTGCTGAGGAATCCAGTTGGATCCCTCCAACCTGCCACCTGCAACAAATATACATATTAGAAATATATGTACAATGTCCACTTCGAGGCAGATGCACATACAAAGGGTCATCCGCTCATACACGAGAACGTATAGGGTCTCATCTGCTCCAATAGGCATGAATATATCCAAATACCAATCGATATATATATATAATATATCATATCTCATCCAAATAATCATCAATCATCATAGAATAAAATATCAGTGAGTCAGAAAGAGTGAGTTGTACTCAAATTGATTCCAATAGCGGTTGCAATGTTTTATTCCTAATAAATTAAACGAGCGTTTAATTTTACTCAAATTTATACTAGCTCCAATCAACTCCAAACAAACTCTAAAATGTAGTGCTCCTTAATACGGACCCAACGCAACTTGTTTTGTCAAAAACAAACCTCGTGCGAAGAAGTTATGCAATTTGAAAGTTCATACGAATTTATATAAATCAATTTACTTATTTATTTTTATTTCCAAACCCTTGCTTCAAATCTAGCTGTTTGATTCAGCTGCTACACATCTGGTCGCGCGTTTCCCTCCTTTCTCAGCGTTCAAACTCGAATGCAAATAACCCATAGCCATCGATCTTGCTTGGATTATCGCGCCACCATCGATCACTTTGACGATGATCGGCCAATGCCATTCGACTCACCTACGCAAGCTCCATCATCGGCCATGACCATGTGCAGCTCGGTCGTCCCATCGTCATGAAAACCATGCTCGAACGTTGCGCGTTCAAACCCCTTTTGCCATTGATCCATCGCATGAAGTCCAATCTTGACCGTTGGATCGGAAGCTCTCATCGTGCTCTACAACTTCGTAGTTGGAAGTTTCTCAAATGGATTGATGGATTGGAAGAAAAATGAGGAGCAACAAAATGAAATTTTGGCCATTAAACGTAAATGGAGGCTACTATGACCCTAGCTAGGGTTTTGATGCAAATAGAAAATAATAACGTCCTTTTGTAGAAAATCTCGCGACACTATTCACCCAAATTTTTTTCGAACTTAAAACGAAGTGTGCCGCTTGGCGTTTATAATGTTTTACCCTTATTTCGAACACAGTGGAATATATATCGAGAGCCAATTCGATTGTATTTGCAAGATAGGTTTTTTTGAATCGACTTATTTAAATTTAAAATTACTTAAACAAATTTCTATGCGTTTTAGCTTGTCACGGACAAACCATAAATTCGATTGACATGAAATTAAAATCTACAATAATATAACATTACGCATCTAATGAAACAGGTTTCATTGAAATCTGAGACTGTGTGAAAAATGGCTATTTTTATACGTCAATTAAATATTAAAATATTCAATTTCTATAATTTAACTTTTAATTCAATTTTAAAAGTTCTATAATATCATTCGAATTCAAATACGATTTAATTCAACTTTATAAATCATTTTCATTCACATTAAATCAAAATTCCAATTATTTACGCAATTTCAAATATTAAATCAACAATTTAATTATCCAATTAAATCATTATATTCGAAATATAGTTATTCAGCTTATAAAATTTACTTTTAAATATTTAAAATCAATTAAATATACAAATTTCAAATGACAGAAATTTTAGGTTGTTAAATTCTCCCCTACTTAAAAGAATTTCGTCCTCGAAATTACCGAGTAAGAAAAAACCATAAAATCCACTAACTTTTCAAAACGATTCATTCAAACAAGATTTCAAATTCATTTAAATCTTTTAATTTCCCAAATTCCATAAGGTAAACTTCTTACAAAAACTTTTCTAAGTTTTCAATCCATTCATAGTTATCTTTTCAAAACTAATTCATACCATTTAACTCTAACTCAATATCAAAATTTTTAGTTATAAATTTTTTTCCAAAATTCTCAAAAAAATTCTAACGCCTCAAATTTTTGAAAAATTTCACTAGCTTCTCCTTTGCACTGTTCGATCGTAGTAGGATCACAACACACACACACACACACATATATATCACAAACATACATCTCATCTTCGAGGATGAGGCATCCCGTAGGGAAAAAATATAAAAGTACGATACCTAATCCTAGATATGTAACTTATATATTATTAGCGAGCATATACGGCTAATATAGCGCGAAAGCGAGCTCCAAATGCGAAGCACACGCCATCCTCACCTACTAAACACTTAACAAACAAATGAGAAACAAGTATATATGAAAGTAATATCAGTATACAGCATATACCATTACAACAACTATATATGCCAATATGACAAATGCAATCAAAAGCAACGAATCCAACCATCAAACAACTATCATCCAACTAATATCCAACAATCCAATATCTATCCAATCCATCCATAACCAAATCAATATTAATTCACTTCTCATTAATATTTCTCATAAATATTCAATGAATTGGTTTTCAATTTATTCACATTTGATTCGTTAACATTGGATTTTCCTAACTTTCATTTATTCATATTCAATTAGTTTACATTCACTAATTCATATTCAAATTAGTTCACTTTCAATTCAAATTAAATTCAATTCTATTTAGATTCACTTACTATCAATTTGGATTCAATTATTTAGCTTTCAATTTTATTAATTCAATTTCATATGAATTTCTATACAATCAACTAACATCCATCTAACAGCCAATGCATGTTCAACATAACCAAATTTATTTAATTCGCTTACATTCAATTTGGTTTAACACATTTAATTTCAACTGGTTTAACATTCAATTATTCAATTTAGATTGAATTCTAATATTCACTATATTCACATTTCTATACAACATTTCTAATGTTTATTATCAATCCACAACTTAAGTTTATTAAATTCTAATAACAACATTTTTAATGCTAATTAATTTTACAACTAAACTTGAATTTCATTATATAACTCAAATTCATATTCATTACTTCACTTTATTAATTCATTTTGATACCAAAATAAATTTCATTCAACATTACCTAAGTTATGTTTCATTTCATCTTCATTCATATTTATCTTCACTATTCAACTTGAGTTTACTACTAATTTAATTCAAATTCTATTTTATTTAACCTTTACTTAAGTCAAATTTCATATCACTATTCAAATTCAGATTTTGTTTTTCTTAACAAAATTGTCTAACCATTTTAATATTTGTTTTACTAATATTTTCTCACTTTATAAGTTATACAACTTATTAATTCAAACTTCCCAATTCATGTTATATAATCACTTTATCCGTTAAGTTTAATTTACCATTTTTCAATAACTTAACCAATCTAGTTCAATTTATTTAACTTTCCTTTAGTTAAATTTTTTTATTTCATATTATAACTCTAAACCTCATTTCACTTATATTTATCAATTCCAACTTGGATTTTAAATTCAAATTTGTTATCAAACCAAAACTTCAATTTTCAATTTACCATGGTAGCAAATCAGTCGCACAGAAACTCGAAAATGGTACTGATGATGTTGCAGTCATCACCCTTATTATTTCCCAGCAACGGTAGTGAATTCAGTGCTTTATATTCTTTTAAAAGTTTCCTTTATTATTCATAAATCACATTTATAATTCTTTACTTATATAATTTCATTATTTCACTTCACTTATATAAGATTCATTTCAAATTCATTTACCTTATTTAGATTTATAACAATATAATCTCTTTAAACTTTGAAAAACAACTTTCAAATCAACATGATTCAAATTTTCAAATTCTTAGTTCATATTCATTTTTATTTATAACTCGTATTTACAAATATATTTTATTTCTTATATATAAGATTATTTCACAACCGTAAATCATTTTAATTATAATTCCATACTTTATAATTCATTTGCTTATATAATTTATTCTTTATTACTATTGTTATTTTTATTTAGATTATTCAAACATCTTTTGTTAACTTATATATATTTACATTTTCAAACAACCAAACAATCAATTAATATATGCTTTAATAATTCTGAAAAATTATTTCCTTTATATATAAAATAATAGAGGTAAAATTATTTCATTTACCCAATTTAAAAAGAATACTTTGTCGACTTGTCTCGTTTAAGTGTTTGGAAATCCCTATCGATAACATGGCGTCCCACATACCGACTCGAATTCACAAATAACTCAGCGGATAAGTGAACACAATATAAAATATTTTATATCACTAACAAATATATGCTAATATACATAATACACTTAACTCAATCTAGGGTGATACTGTCCCTATCTATACCGAGTACACATCAAAGCTTAGAAATATAAAAAAACCTAAGATCTGATACCTATGACGACCTGCAAATCCATACCCTTTGATTCGACAATAAACCACACATATCTGATAAGAAAGCACAGATTGATGGAAAGTCAGGAGAAAGAAAAGAAGAAAGAAGAAGAGAAGAGAAGAAAGAGAGAAGATAGAACCAAATAGAGCAATATAGAATCTCACATCGCAGCGGAAAACATATAATATCATGTCAACGGTCTTTACAAAACAGAAACTATATATACATGCATCAATCAGAGTTCAATAATCAATCAATAGTTATCAACCTGGACAGTTATAATAACATGTCCTTACAGTTGCCGATAATATACAACAACTAAGCAGCGGATAATCAAAATAGATGTGCGTATACGAAATGAAGATCTCTAGCTCTCCTGTTGAAGCTCCAAAAGCACCAATCTGAACATATAAATATACTAGTCTGACCCGAGCATTGAAAGGGAAGATCGTCCGGATCATTCTGGTAAACCAGCGTGAGAAACACACTCAACTGAATTTATAAAATGACCAAACTTTTCCTTTATCAAAACAAAAGTATCCCGTAAGACAAGTCCATACATAAATACGGATATGTTTTTACCTTACGTTAACTAAAACATTTCATGCCAAATCCCCTTATATTATACTAGTGTCTAGTATAAAAATAATAATCAAACTAGCCGAAATTGTTACCATTATTAAATTCCAGCTACTAGGCCCTACAAATAAAATGGCAAGTATGTAGTGGAGGTTAGATTTCCGTACAAATGACCAGGTGAATGAACTACCTTCCGGCAATACATATCTAGAGGAATGTACCGAGGACTATCACAAAGAATCCTCTACCAACATAAGACCAACCCACCTCTATAACTAGACGGTACCGCATACGTCATCCTTCAATTGTTACCGACCTTTTTCGAGGGCCCTCATAGCATACAATACATAATAATCAGATACATGACGTCATAGCGTGTAAAGATATATCTAGAAGAGGATGATCATACCCTACTTGGGAGTGACCCACTTAGCCTTGCTACATCTAACCCTGTTTTGGCCATTTCCGGTTGATGAGGCCTGAGGTAACAATTACCTTTCACTAATCACAATCACATCACTTTGAATGCCACATGGCCATTTTCGTTGACTACTGATTGCCTTTTACAAAAATACAACCCTTAAGCTCATACGTCTCAAGGAGGGTGTTAAGCTAAAAGAAGTTGCCTTCTCCGCTACTACTGATGTACGTTTATAAAAACCAATGTACGGAATCTTTAGAAATGCAATATCAAACAAACATCCATACAAGTTGTCCAACAACAAGGCAAACCGAAGGTACTTTCCTACCACATCCTGTCGGGAAATCCCTAGGATTAGTTGCGAATAGTCCTTGCATTGGATACTTCATAATGAAGAGACCACTTCTACCATATGTATATTGGGATTTTAACCTGCACAACCGTCGCATATACGTTGGTCCAAAGTGGTTTTCGAATAAACCAATCTCGATAGCTTCGCACCAACAACGCAAAAGCGTTTCTCAACTTCACACAGAAACTATCTCATAGACTTACCACGTCTCCAACTTTCAACTTGCTATCCTTCGGGCCAAGAAGGAAGCTCGATAGATTATAGTAATACTCCGCACTACATGAATCAACATTCTCAACACAAATAATAATCAAGCCTACATAGAAGGCTATGTACTAAGTGTACGACTAAATAGTTCCCACATCAAGACGAGGAACTAAAATGGCCAAATTTGATAGTCGGTTTTTTAAATATCAAAGCAAACAAACAAATATTTAACACCATATGCAATCACTGGCCCCTTTTAATTAATCTTTTATTAATTAAATCACTTGCCAAATATTCACTTTAAATTATCTTTTAAAAAGATATAATCTCCAACCATTCATACTTCAATATTGGAAAACATTCTATATAGTTATTTCGACTGTATAAGCATATTCACAAATCTCTTTATTTTCAACACTTAGAAAATATTACATACACTTAAATCGGAACTAAGTTTATATTTTATTCTTTAAGAAAAGCATTATCTTCAAACACATCTATTTGGGTCAAAACGAATGTTGCATAAAACATTGTTACGACAACCCAAAATCACTAGTATAGGGATTCGAAAATTAGATAGATATATAAATCTCATATACTATACAAAAACATTTCCTTTCGAAAATCATTTACTATAACAACAATGTTATAGTCCATCATTTCCTTATTTCTCAAAAACTTTTATTTCAACAATAAATGTTGAAATCTATGTTTCGATACTTAGCACATTTTAAAACATCTTTCTCCATTTAACTTCACTTAAAATATCACTTTCCAAAACATTCCTTTAATTTAAAAGATTATTCACTGTCCAAAATCGTGAATATAATTCATCTACCAAATTCAATGTTTGTACACATTTATTAAAGGATAATCCACTATACAAAATCGTGGATACGGTCCATTCACCAAATCCAATATCTCCACACATTTATTTTAAAGGATAATCCACTGAATCAACTGATTCCATTTGTCTCTTATTTATATGCCAAAATCCAAATTATAAGTTAATTCACTTATAAATCAGTTATTTCCAAAATTCATTCTTTTTATAACTTCATCAATTCGATAAATCTTATTTACTTATAAATCATTTATAACTCCACTTTAAAATTTACAAAATTTCTTTATAATTCCATCACTTTGATTTATAAAAATATCATTTTTATAAAGCTTATATATATACCATTTATAATAATTCAAAAACCTAAATTTAAACCATTTTACCAAATAGTTGACTCCTTATTCCCAAAAATCACATTCTGATTTTATTTCACAAAAATCATAATTTTGATAACATAAAGATTATAAATATTTATTTATTTAAAATAAATTTATTTCTTTAACACTTCAAAATTCAATAAAACGCATATTTCCAAAATCACTTGAAAATACTTTTTAATTTGAAAACCATCACTTTAACATTTTTAAATTTTCAAAATAGGCCAAATGCTGCAACAGCACTAAGTACATCAATCACGACATTCAAAGCATCAATATCATATGATAACAGAATATATCATAGTATTTGTAAAATAATCAATACTGGTGAGGAATCCAGTTGGATCCTCCAACCTATCACCTGCAACAAATATACATATTAGAAATATATGTACAATGTCCACTTCGAGGCAGACGCGCATATAAAGGATCATCCACTCATGCACGGGAACGTATAGTGTCTCATATGCTCCAATAGGCAGGAATATATCCAAATACCAATCGATATATATATAATATATATATAATATATATCATATCTCATCCAAACAACCATCAACCATCATAGAATAAATTTATTCTCACTTATATAAAAATATCAAGTGAGTCAAAAATAGTGAGTTGTACTCACATTGATTACAATAGCAGTTGCAGTGTTTTATTCCGAACAAAATTAAACGAGCGTTTAATTTTACTCAAATTTACACTAGCTTCAATCAACTCCAAACCAGCTCTAAAATGTAGTGCTCGTCATTATGGACCCAATGCAACTTGTTTCGTAAAAAACGAACCTCGTATGAAGAAATTTAAAAGTTTATACGAATTTATATAAATCCATTTACATATTTATTTTTATTTCCAAATCCTTGCTTCAAGTCTAGCCGTTTGATTTAGCTGCTACACATCCAATCGCGCGTTTCTCTTCTTCCCCATCATTTAAACTCGAACGTAAATAACCCAATAGCTGTCGATCTTGCTTGGATTATCGCGCCACCATCGATCACTTCGACGATGATCGGCCAATGCCATTCGACTCGCCTATGCACGCTCCATCGTCGGCCATGATCGTATGCAACTCGTTCGTCCCATCGTCATGAAACCATGCTCGAATGTTGTGCATTCAAACCCATTTTGTCGTTGATCCATCGTGTGAAATCCAATCTTGACCGTTGGATCGAAAGCGCTCATCGTACTCTACAACTTCGTAGTTGAAAGTTTCTCGAATAGATTGATGGATTGGAAGACAAATTAGGAGGAACGAAATGAAATTCTGACCACTAAACGTAAATGGTGACTGCTATAACCCTAGCTAGGGTTTTGATGCAAATAGAAAATAATAACGTCCTTTTATAGAAAATCTCACGACACTATTCACCCAAAAAAAATTCGAACTCGAAATAAAGTGTGCCGCCTAGCATTTATAATGTTTAACCCATATTCCGAACACAATGGAATATGTATCGAGAGCCAATTTGATCGTATTTGCAAGGTAGGTTTTTTGAATCAATTTATTTAAATTTAAAATTCACTTAAACAAATTTCTATGCGTTTTAGCTTATCACGGACAAACCGTAAATCCGATTGACATGAAATTTGAAATCCTACAATAATATAACATTGCGGATCCAATGAAACACTTTCGTTGAAATCCGAGACTGTGTGAAAAATGGCTATTTTTATATGTCAATTAAATATTAAAATATCTGATTTCTATAATTTAACTTTTAATTCAATTTTAAAAGTTCTCTAACATCATTCTAATTCAAATAAGATTTAATTCAACTTTATAAATCATTTTCATTCACATTAAATCAAAATTCCAAATATTAAATCAACAATTTAATTATCTAATTAAATCACTATATTCGCAATATAAGTTATTTCGCTTATAAAATTTACTTTTAAATATTTAAAATCAATTAAATATATGAATTTCAAATGACAGAAATTCTAGGTCGTTACAAAGGTGTTTAGCTTCCGCCCATTTGGTAAAGTAATCAACTGCAACAATGCCATACTTCGCACCACCTTTAGCTAGCGGTAAAAATCCAGTTATATCTATGCCCCACATGGCGAACGGCCATGGACTGACCATTTGAGTAATTTCAGTAGGCTGGGATCTTGGTATTTGAGCATGTTTCTAACATCTATCACACTTCTTGGTATAATCTGATGCGTCCCGATTCATAATCGGCCAATAATACCCATATTGGAGTATCTTCATAGCAAGGGCTCACCCCTCTAGTGTGATCGCCACATTCTCCGTCGTGCACATCATGTAACACTGTTTGATTTTGTCATGGGTCGTACACCAGAGTAAAGGAATAAAGTATCATCTTCTATACCTAACTCCAGTCCAGGTAATGAACCGTAAAACTTTCCGAAGAACTTGTTTTTTCTTACTTCTGCGCTCGAGCAAAATTACATGCTTGAGATAGTCTCTAAAAGGGTCATCCATGAATCTTTCTCGGGTATAGCTTTATGAACCTAGTATGTCTCCATCTGATTGATACTTGGAGAGGTAAATGCCTCAACAGGGACAAGTCCCATTTGCTGTGCCTCATCGGTGCTGGCCAGTTTTGCCAAAGAATCGGCCTTCTGGTTGTGATCTCGGGGTATGCAATAGATGGCATAACAATTAAAATGATTCAATTCTTCCTGGACTCGAGCAAGATAAGCAGCCAACCTCCAGTCTATCGCTTGGTATTCTCCTCGAACTTGACATACAACCAATTACAAATCACAGTAAATTTCCACAGCAACAATTTTCAAGTCTCTGGCGAGTCCGAGTTCGGAAAGCAAAACTTCATATTCGGCCTCGGTATCGGTTGCATGGAAATCAAACTTCAAAGCTAACATACAGATCGATCTTCTGGGGTTCATGTACAACTCCAACGCTTGAGAAATGGTCGTTCGATGCGCCATCTGTGTATAACTTCCATATATATTTAGGAGATTCACTGGTTTTGGGCAAGTCCTCCAGTATAGTGAACTCAGCAATGAAATCTGCCATAACTTATCCTTTAATAGCCTTCCTTAGTGTGTAAGAAATATCAAACTGACTCAACTCGATGTTCCACTTTAACAACCTACCAGACATCTTAGGTCGCATAAGGACCTGTCGTAACGGTTGGTCGGTGTAGACTGTGATAGGAAGAGCCTAAAAGTATGGACGGAGTTATCTTGAGGCAATGACGAGACAGTAGGCCGGCTTTTCCAACTTCGGATAGTTTCTCTCTGGTCCGGTAAATCATTTGCTAATGTAATAAACCGGTCATTTTATTCGATCCTCCTCCCGAATTAATGCAGCAATGATAGCATTCTCTGACACTGCCAGATAGATATGTAGTTTCACATGATCAGTCAGCTTTGACAGTATAGGCGGCATAGATAGGTGTTGAACCAGTGCTCGGAATGCGCCCTCACATTTCTCGGTCCATTCAAAGTTCTTCTTTCCTTTCCTGATCAGGTCGAATAAGGGAATACATTTGTCGGTGGATTTAGAGATGAACATGCTTGGTGCTGCTACCTTCCCAATGAGGTTTTTCACTTGCTTTATAGTTTTGGGAGTTTTGAGATTTTGAATCACCCAGATCTTCTTGGGATTAGCTTCAACTCCTCGAGCATTGAAAATGAATCCAAGGAACTTTTCGGAAGTGACACCAAAGTGGCACTTCAAGGGTTGAGCTTCATTTGATATTCTTGGAGGATGTTGAACATTATTTCAAGGCCTTTAACATGATTAATGGAGAGCCGCGACTTTACAAGCATATCGTCTATATATACCTCCATAGTTTTCTTGATCTAGCTGGCAAACATTCGATTAACAGGTCTTTGATAGGTATCCCCGGCGTTATTAAGTCCAAACAGCATCACTTGGTAAAAATAGAGCCCGAGATCAGTGACAAAGATGGTGTGCTCTTGATCGGGTAGGTGCGTCGGTATTTGATTGTACAGAATACGCATCCATAAAATACAAGGACTCGTGTCCGGCCGTTGAATCTACAAGCTGATCAATTATAGGAAGCAAAAAACTATCTTTGGGGTATGCTTTATTTAGGTCTGAATAGTCCACACAAATTCTCCATTTACCATTTGGTTTCCTGACAAGCACTGGGTTGGATACCCATTCTGGATATAATGCATCTAGGATAAACCCGTTTGTCTTGAGTTTATCCACCTCTTCTTTCAGTGCAGCAGATCTCTTTTGATCCATACCACGCTTCTTCTGCTTGATCAGGACATGCCATAGGTCAATATTCAATGTATGGCTCGCGACGTCTGGCGAGATCCCACATATGTCTGAGGGTATCGTGGTGAACACGTCGAGGTTTGCCTGGAGAAATTCAACCAATTCCTCTTTCATATGCTGGCTTAGCTGAGACTGATCTTTATCATTCTGGAGCCGTCGTCATCATTGGTCGGAACATCGATCGTCAACTCTGTCGGAGAATCTTGACTATCTTTGGCTTCCTCTCCGTTACCATCATCTCTTGGATAAAGATCTTTTAGGATTGGTTGTGGCGATCAGGCCTAGGCCCAGGCATTAGCTGTCAATTTTCGATAAAACAGACATAGAGAGATTCCTCTACGTCCTTGCCTTCTCTTTCCGTTGTGCCTCTCGCAGCTCAGCAACATAACAGGTGCGCCCAGCTGCCTGTTCTCCGTGAACAACTCCAACCCCGTTGTCAGTGGAGAATTTCAAAGTTAAACACTAAGGGGCAATAGCTGCCCTAAATTCAACCAGGGCCGGTCAGCCCAAGAAAGCATTGTACGGCGAATTAATATCCAACACAATGAACTACAACATCCGAACTCTCTGGCGTTTTTCAACTCCCAACTCCATTGGTAATTCTACCATTCCAAAGGGTATAGTCGCACTTCCATTGAAACCACGTATATGGGATTGACACGGTTTCAGTTTTTTGCTTCCATTTTCATTTGGTCATATGCTTGCTTGAAAAGTACATTCACTGAGCTTTCACTGTCCACTAAGATCCTCTTCATCCAAGCATGATGTATTTGAGCTGAAATAACTAGTGGATCAATGGTATGGGCTTCGACTCTATTGGCATCTCTATCTCGATAAAGGATGTCGTCTGTCATTGTCTTCTGTTGTTTAGCTGGAACCCCATCGTTAAGATTACCGCTACACTCAAAGTCTGCGTGCCTAATTGAACCAGCATACAACTTCAATTCCCTCAAGCTCCAATTCGCTAGATAAGGACCACCACTAACTATGTCAATCACTAACCTCTCGCTGGTACATGTAGGTTCCTCTGGTCTAACTTGATTTGTTACTTGATTTTGGTTAGATGGGGCCGCACCTCTAGCCTGCGGTGTCCGAACAAACTGTTCGAACTTCCTATCTTAGATTAACTTCTCAATGATATCCTATAAATAGAGACATTAGTTGGTATTGTGACCATAGCAATCATGGAATCTACAGAATTTTCCTGATTGAATTTGCTTTTCGGACGACTGCTTCAGAGCAGGCTTCTTATATTGGCCAGTATTACAAGCCTGCAACTACACACTCTCTAGGGATGTATTAAAAGGAGTATAGGTGTCAAACATGGAAGCTCTACGTTGTGGTCCACAATTTTGATCCCGCTTCTTACCCTGATTTCCATCGTCTTTTTGTTGATTTTTCTTATTCTGTATAATTAACTACACCTTTCTGGAACTCTCACCAGTTTGTTTCACAACGACATTGCTCTGGATCCCTTCCATATTAGGCCCTGCATCATCCTTCTTTCTAGAATATTTTGCATCTTCCCTCCTCAAGAACTGGGCTGCCTTGGAATAGAAACGCTCCAATGATATTGGGTGTTTTCTAGCCAACTGGTTGCCAAATTCGAAATCAGGATTGATTCCTTTAGTCAGTGTCATCAGTATGGAATTATCGTTAGGGTTACTAGTCTCCATGAAGGTGGCATGGAACCTTTCCATATAACATCTGAGCGTCTCTCCAGGAGATTAAGTGACGCTAGATAAAGTGTTCACATCCTTAGGTCTTGTAACATGCATACAAAACTGTTCGACGAATTTCATAGCTAACTGATCAAAGCATGAAACGGATCAGGGTAGCAACAAGTAAACCACAAAGTCACGATGGCCCCTAGATAAATTGGAAAACTTCTACATTTTACCGCATCGTCAGCTCATGCGACATTCATAAGCCATTCATACTTCAAAATGTGTTGGTTAGTGTCTGAACTCCCTTCGTAAACATTTAAAGTTGGCATTCTGAATCGATAAGGCGGTTCAGCATAAAGGATGTCATTAGTAAAAGTTGTATGACTCTGGGAGATTCCCCAATCGTCATTGGAGAGGCCCTGACTTTCACGAATCATGGTCGGGATGTCTGGCATATGGACATTTTAAGCATGCTGGGCCAAGGTGTGGTCAGTTTCCACAATGCGAGGATAGTCTGGGCACGGTCGACAATCCATACCTCGCTTCCTTGGCTCTAGGTCTTCAGGAACATAGGTTTCAGGAGTACGATCGCATTGATGAAGGTTCGGATCTACTAGATTTCGAATGGAAACTTCCAAGTCGATAGCGGCGGCGGCAGCACGGTTATCAGTGATGTGATAAGGAATTGTCCCTCCTCGAGAGGAGGGGCCAACCTAGTGACTAGAAGACGGACCAGGCACTGCTTCTCCAAGATTCAAAGTGTGCTGATGCCTAAGAGCTTGGGCGTAGCTTCCATCCAATCACGGAGTATGGATCTATGATGGTAGTCGGAAGAAGCAAAGCTCTTAGTGGATGAATAGGAAGCTTGATCCCTCTTGGATCTCCTTCGTCTTTCCCGATTCAACTGGTTAGTTAACTTTGTGTTGGCATGGATTTGCTAGGTAAGCTTTTGGCAACTTTGGGTCAGTTCTTGCATCAATGTCTGAAATTCCTCCATGGTAACAGGGCCTTGTGGATCTGAAGGTCCCACTGAGTTCTGACCAGTAGCGGGTTGTTGCACGGGATTCCATCTATCTCTTTCTTCCTGATCTACAGCGGTTAAGGCAGTCCTCATAGTAACCATGGTGAAGAGTGAAGCTCTCTCCTAGACTTGATGAAAACATGAATAGGATGGAATAATTTCTGAATGTGAGATCTGGATCTTCTCCTTAGATTCTTGTAATCCAACGATGGTAGTATATCCAAAGAGTACGAGAAAAGTTGGGTTTTTTCAGTGAAAGCACCAAAGTGTTTGTGTCAAAATTGAGCACGACACTCTTCAGGCATGTTTGAAGAGATTAAATTGAAGAATATAAATGAAAAATGAGGCTAATCTAACAAACACACCAAAAAACAGATAGAAAGAAGTATAGGAACACAAGGATTTAAAGGGGTTCGGCGTTGTAGCCTACGTTCACTATGGAAAGTTGTTATTTTATTGATATTAACCGCTGGTTACAGATGTTTACAACAGTACAATCGAGATATAACAATGATTTTGGCATAGTATTGGCATTCCAATGTCCAAAAGTCCCATTTCTGAAGCCCTTTGACTGTTATTTATACGTGTAGGCTGCAAATATCTCACCCCAAACTCGAAAGACTCTTTCTCTCACGTGTGTGGGCCCACATGATTGATCCTCGAAAATTTGGACTCGATCCATGACTGATACGTACCAAATTCGTATCGATCTAAAACTGTTCCTTTTGGGTTGAGATCGATCATGGATATTCTTGAGGTTGTACGCAATCTCCTGTGAAAATTTGGTGGCATTTGAACTTGTAGATTTTGAGATATGATCGATGCGGGATTTATGGTATGCTGCCGAGCTCGTATCGATACGTTCGTATTGCTTTTGTTCGTAATGATGGTCTACACATGTTTGCCAGATGACATGGCGCTATCGTTTAGGATCGATCCACTTTTATGCCGAGAGACTAAGTCTTCCTTCTTCGTAGGCCTCATTCGTATCCATCGATTACATTATAGTTCGTATCCATTGTTGATGGATATTTCATATCGATTACATCCACTCCCTTTTCGTATCGATGCTCTTTAGGTATATTTCGTATTGATCATTGGCCCATCGATACAAATTATCCAAGTAATGACCGATACAAGCTGGGTAGAATATGAAGCACTACAAAACATCACTAGATGTTGGATAAGAGTTGGAGAGGAAGCGATGGATACGAGGTGGTGACTCTTCCATGGATACAAAATGGTCATATTCGACTTGAGGCTTGATAGATATGGATAAGATGGTTATGAATCGTATGGGTACAAATCAATGACCCCTTAGTGGAAACGAAAGAAGCCTTTTGGAGGAATGGTTACGAACTTGCATGGATACGAACGGAGTTGTTTCCCTCAACCTTGATCGCTCAATTTCTTAAGCATACGACCTCCAATTAATCTGAAACATGGAACGATGGCTTTTATAGCTTTTCTTGTCGTGTCATATTGATTGTAGCTTGATTCGGACTTGAGAAAAAATTTACCAGTATCCATAGTAGTCCTGAGTGTAATCGATCTTCGAGATGGACCGCCCTTGGTTTCCGATCAAGTTCTTTGTGTCACAACCTTGCCAAAAGGCGGGATAACACCAGTATCATTTATTGGCATGTTAGAGTTTGATATTTGCATTCAAGTACATATGAGAACCCAAATCCGTTTGAGGCATATGTTACATCATATTCAAGTTCATATGTTATACATGTTCAAGTTTGAGTTCATATGCATGCATATTCAAGTCGAAGTATTCAAGCTCAAGTCCAATGTTGAATATACAAGTGTTCATGTCCAAGTTTGTTATCTATACTCATGCTTATATGGCTCGGGTTCGTTCATACAAGCGAGTTCGGATGTGGTCACATCAAGCTTAAAATGCCAAAGTTCCCTCACATAAGGGATTGAAACTAATCCCTCCATCCGATGCTCTAACACCGAACCCTCCACTATGCATATAACTGATCCCTATCACGACCAATCCCTCTTTTCAGAAAATTGGAAACAAAGCTACTGGAAACCACCAGAACATGCAAGGAAAACATAGGTTCAAACAAGATGAAAGGAGAAGCAAGTAGCAACTGGAACTCACATTCCAGGTGTTGACGAGTCAACCAATCACCAAGGACCAACCAATCGATAGGATCCCTTGGGCGTGAGCTCCAGGCACCCTTCCTCCCCATCGTCAATGTACACTCGTTCTGGCACAATTTCAATGCATTTCGACGACTTATATTTACAATATTGACTTTGAAACACATATGCATTCATAGTGTAATTGATCAAAGCATTCAAGACATTGAGAAGAGTTAGAAAACTAATTTACGATATGGAGCTTGGATAGAAAATGATTAAACGGGTTTGCATTCACAGAGGCAGCAAATCACACTTCTAATTTCATAAACATTGGATATCGATTCATAGGCATGCACTTAGAAATTCAGAGATAATTTTCATGAGGATTAACTCAACTTTTCTTCTTGCAATTATTCAGCCATGACTTCTACAGTAGCTTAAAATTAGAGATTAGAAAATCCTAACGCAGTTCATCCAAAAAACCAACGAAAAACCCAATTTCAATCTACTGTAAACTAAAATGCAAGCCGCGACTGAGATGCATTCAAGCTAGAGATAATTACCTGATTAAATTAGCTTTATAAGATGACTTAATTTGCAAGAGAGTTGAAATAGTATGCAATGTGGCTTCTAGTTTAAAAAGAGGAAAATGTAGTCTTTCATTTTTTTCTGTTTACAATAAGAATGAAGATAACATAAAAACTTTACTTCTTAGTTATTTAATTAGTTTGGGCTTTAGGATATAATTCACAATCCTACAAGAATTTAAAATGCATTCTTTTAAATTATTAACTAGTGTGTTTCATTACTAAATACTCAAGTGCTTAAAACATAGCCTAAAAATTTAAATAATAGAATTTCTTAAGTATTTATGAAAAATAAACATTATTTTAAAATAAGTCTACTAATCTCAAATTTTCTTTTATTTAAACCAATTAAATATTCTTATCCAAACTCTAATATCAATTATCTCCAAATAAAACGCTAAAATTCTAATTTCTCCGATTTCGATATATCGTGAAATCAAATTTCTCATTTAAATTTCCAATCAAAATCATTATTTCTTTTTTTAAACGACCCAAAAATCATGGTTGTTAAATTTAGCTATTCGTAGTATAGAAACATCTTATTTTCGGGGAGAGTGCTCAGCCAATGGCATGCTTCCCTTATCGAAGTTCAATGAGGAAGACAATTTTATAAAATATTTTCAAGAGTGTATCAAATGACTCAAGGCACATACCATGGATAGGATTGTGGTTAGTGCTACTCTCATGCTCACGAAAGAAAAGGAGCTTGAGGATATTAACGACAACTTAAAAAGGATATTCAGGGAATTTTGACACATCTTTTCCAAGTTATTAATAAGAGAGGGGCCCTAGGTACACTTTTACTGCGCGTGGCATCCTAGCTTTGTCCTCCATGGATCATCATCATTTATCTTAGTTTAAGGAGAGATACAATGCGAATAGATGCAGCTTATTTAATTTAATGATCGTGATTTGAGATTTTAGTTTTTTCTTATGCTTTGTTGGTTTAATGGCTATGTTTTTAGGAATTACTTAATTATAGTGGATAAGAGCTAAGGCATCGTAGTAGGTTACAAGAGTTGAAGAATAGTGCTAGCTTACTCCTGGATGGAATTGACCAAAGCATTGTCCTCCTATTGTACCTAAAAAGAAGAAGAGATATGTTAGAACTGGATGTTGGATTAGGAATGATTGCTAAGTGCATGTGCTCATATCCTAGAAGTGTACGGGGTGCCGATGTTTCCCTAAGTAACCTATGGACCGTATTTGAGGGGTCCTAGAGGTGGAATTTCATCATCCTCAATGGCCGCAAGAATATTCCCAAAAGGGAAGTTCATGAGGACTAGTAGCGAGAATATCGTCAAAGTGTATTCCCCTAGAATAAAATCAGACAAGTTCCCAAGATTGCCTAGGAAGCCAAAGATGACTGAGTAAAAGTAGACGCTTGAGCTGTAGAGGAGCCTACTTTTATTGGAGGATTGAAAGGGCAAATGTCGGGTCTAAACAAGGATATCATATAGTATCGGTCATTGTAAACTAGAAAAGTTGATGATGAACGTAGTCAGGTACATTTTATCTTAATGAATTGCTTTAATCAAAACCCGTCTAGCTAATATGCAGAATCTAATAGATGTCGACATGTGTTGACTAGTTGGATTTTACATATTGATCGAGAGAGTGCTAAGTGTAAGTCTATATAGTGTGTGCTAGTATTCAAAGCATGGTATACACGAACACTTTATATAGATAGCTTGCTCATGCTGGCAAACGAGTTTCATCACGCTATGGAATTATGTATCGGATTTCACTCATTATCGTAGAATATACTATAACTGAACCAATGTCCATAGCATCATGAAACTTTATTGTGGAAACACGGGGTTGAGTTCAACTTGAAGTGTTTGCATGTGTTCTAATTGGATTCCAGGTTTTTTTAATGTGATAGTTCCTCAATACCATCTCACTGAAATTGAACCATTGATTTGCATTTACCAAATTTTAATGAAGGTTGGTCACACCACTTTTATGGGTGGAAGCTTATCACATATACAAAATCAGGGACGATAGTAGAGAAAACTCGAAGCAGGGGTTGTAAGGACGTAAAGCTAGCCCAAGCATGGAAAACCAAGAGGAACTTGGGGCAAACCATAAGGAACATAGTGTCAACCTCATGAAAATTGAATTGTCCCCTAATTCATATCTCAATTGAGCCATATAAAGTGGAGCACCAATTTGTGGTTAAATTTGGATCAACAGTGGTAACTTATTATCGGCAGTGATGGTGGCGACAAAAGCGACACTCACAGCATCGATTTCAAGGTCAGATACCCATCAAAGTAAAAAAATTAAGATTTGAAAAGAATTTGACTAGATTGGTTTGGTGCTGAATTACTGGGCTAGATCGAATTATGACAACGATTGGAAATTGAAATCGCAAAGGAAATGAGTGTAACATCCCCAATCTCAAGACCCAAAAATAGACACAATGATGCTGCAGTCGTCGTCGGAAACATTTTCACACAACAAACTGAGTACATTATTATTTTGCACCACATTTAGTCAACGGAGCAGCTAAATAAATTTCCATTACACAAATTTGCTTTACATAATTCATTACATCATCATTAACCCTTTACGTTTCCACATAAGGGTAAATAAAATAAGAAAATAAGAGTATTGTCACGTTCGACATATGGAGATGCCAATTCAACCTATAACCAGTTATAATTCCTAGTTTAACATAGCAGAAGTTTTAAAATAATTTTTATTAGCTAGACAAGCCTCCTGCTTCATCTTTGAAATATTTATTTATCCTTCCAAAAGGTACATGTATAATATATAAATTTATCCTACTCGGATGAGTACCTGTGAATTTATGGGAAGTAATAAAAACATGCATCAGACATAAGTTTTATTATGAGTAAAATCTTTACCCTAAGCAAGCATACTGTAACCACGCCGTTATAGCATGGAACAAGTTTCCCCGCACTTGCTAATCATAGCAGTTACATCATAACATGTAAACAACATTACATCAAAAGCGATCATGTGCATTACATTCAATCCATAAGTATACCCTACACTTTTTATCCAAATAATAATTCTTTCAATTAAAATTAAGTGTACCCTAAACTTAATATACAATCATGAAACAAGTTATCCAATCATCCATTATTCATTCAAACATCACTAAATCTCTTATTTTAGGTGTTCATCTTTAAGTTATCATTAACTTAAATTAGTGTTTACCTCCTTTCGTCTATTTATCACTAATTTATCTTATCTTAAACAACATCATCTAATTAAATGGTCAGTCATTCCACCTGGGAGCCACTCTGACAACAGCCATCCTAAATCATTAAAGAGGTAGAATGTAAGCACACCGAATACATTCTAGCAAGCATTCTTTCTAAGAATCAATGGCCTCTTTTACTCCCTAAACCATTATCATTCACGTTGCCGATTAATTTTATTTATAACACCACCCTACTATTTTTGGCACATTGTCATGAAACCCAGCCATAGCTCCCCTTTATAGTTTGCAAATCTCCTTTTGGATTGAACCCTATCATGGCGCCCGGCCATAAACCATTGGATTTTAGACTTAATAGGAAAAACACCATGCCATCCAAAACTATATGAGTTGGTTTTTTTACAATCATGGTTCAACCTGCTTCTTTCATTAATAAGTTGGTTGTGTAACATACATATTCTTTGGATAAACATTATATCGACCTAAAAATTTGAACAATTTGTGTTCAAATATCGTAACGTTTGGAAATATAATTAAGTGTTGTAAATATGATTTTATAACATTCTTAGACATTATTTAATTAATGAATATTAATAAGAAACTTGTTTTTGAAAATTGTTTGCAAAAATATGTTTTTTGAAGAAAAATCGATAAAATGACCAAAAATCAATTTATCAGTAAAATAGCCTTTTGATCGATATAACTAATTCAAACTCTTGTGCACTTGTCTAATAATCAAATGAACATGCTGGCAACTAATTAACACACACTCATCTTCATAAAACATGAACATTCTAAAAGCTTCCTTTAGGATAAGAGATGTTTGGTAAAGTATGTATATAAGGGAATTTGCTTGAGGAAGTGAGATAAATGTGAAGTGATGTAAAGGAGAAGTGATAGGAAGTAAGGTTTCCATGGCGTGAAAAGGGGGCGAGAACAAGGTTAAAGAGAACCATTTTGATCCTATAAAAGCAGAGGCATACCCTTAGTTTATAATCACAAATTTAGAAAGCAAAGTGAGCTCTGTTTCCATGTTTCTTCTTCTCTTATATTCTAAAGGAAATTTTTACAAATCTTATCCAAATCAACTTAAATCTAGAGTAAAGCCTTAAGGAAATATTATAATACCTTCCCTATGTCAAAAGTTAAAGGAGTGAAGGCATGCTCTCATCTTTGGCAATAGCCGTGAGCAATATCAAGGAGTGGAGAGAGGAAAAGCATGTAGAAAGCAAGAGGAGCACAGAGAAAGGTGTTGAAAGGTTGAATTTTGACTTGGTTAGCTTGGATCTTGGTTTTTGTTGGGTTAAAGGTAAGATAACTCGCCTCTTTGATTGAAAATGTAACATATATTTTTTGGGGTTTGATTGTGTTCAAGTTGGTTGAATTGTTGTTGACATATGTTAGAACATTGGTTTGAATTCTTGCTTTAAAAGTAAGTGATACATATGATCCATATGTATGTACTTGTATAACTTGTGAAAAGATCATGGAATAAAGTAGATAGGTTATAGATGGATTTTGGTTTAGATCGAACTCTGATTTGAAAGTGCACATATAGCGATAGGTGCTATAGATGCAGCTCAGAATTGCCTTGTTCTATGCTATTTTTATGGAACTTAGTAGAGTGATCCTTAGAGGTTTCTCCCCATTTTTATAATGTTTTATATTTATGCTTATTGCCACAAAAATATTGGATAGTGAAAGATCGAGTAATGTCTCAAAAAGTGGTCAAAACTTCACCTGTGCAAAACTGGCCCGTTTAGCCTAGTTTTTTGGACTGTAAAGGTTTGAAAAGATACGTAAATTTAAATATTTTGTTTCATTCCTTTTACAAGTGATTACTACCTCACATTATAGTATTTCAAAACTGGTTTTAGATATTTATGAATTGTTGAGAATTAAATATGATTTTATAATAAAAACATGTTTTTTCAACTTTTTAAGGAAATTATAAAGTTGTTATTTTCAAGCAATGTTTTAGATAAATGTTTTAAAACCTATTACAAGTGTTATAAAGTAATATGCAAGCATTTTTAAGTATATATTTTGTACCTTATGGAATATAATATCTTTTTACTTATTTATTTAAATATCAAGTTTTGGTAAATAAATTACTATACTTATATATCATTTTAGAAACGGTTTAAAAGTATAAAAGGTCTAGAAAAGGGTAAGTAATTGCTTAATGTCCAAATGGTTAATTATTTGTTTTAAAAGTAATCAACTATGCTTAACACTAAAACCCGACGAAGTAAGGCTTGTCTATTTATGAGAGTTAAGATTTATATTCAAGTAGTTATGGAGGAATAGAGCTCTAACCTACCGATTTCCCTCTTGACTGAGGAATAGTAAGTCAAAAAAGATCAAAAACGTATTAATCGTGTTTACTTCTTACTTATTTATGGAAATATTAATATTATACTCAACACTAAAAGTCGACGTGGTAGACATATCGATTTGTAAGTTTCAAGAATGAAGTGTCTAGGAAAGGATTTAATGCAACCAATGCTTAAACTTACCTAGCTTTGCTTTTGGATAAGGAATAGTTAAGTTGGAATGTAAAAAACGAGTTAAGGGTACGAATATTGATTTGTATAAGAATTTTTTTTGACTAGATATCAATTAGTCAATTATTGACCTTGATCTAATATGACTTAAGAAGTTATTGGAACATATCTAGATTTTGCTTACTTCTAAGAGAACTGGAATTGAGTAAATTCGAAATTCATCGATTGGTTTTGGAGAGTCCGGTAATCTAAAAGAATGTACTTATATGAGATGACTCAGAAACCCGTAATGACTTTAAAATCATATACGCGATTTATGTTACAGAAGCAGTTATGAAGTGGAATGTTATAGCGCTAAACTGTCTATCCTAAGATTAAGTCCAAGGGAAAGGTTAGCGTTAACATTTCAAACGATGCTATGGTGTGGGACTATTTATCTTGAGGAGTACTCTAAGATAAAGGACATCATTAGTATTTATCGAAGGACTAATGCGAGGAACCTATATGGAGGTTCGAGATCTATTTTAGATGGTCAAATCTATACGGTGATTCGTGATCTATTCGAGATGGTGGAATCCACTATGGGATTCATGTTCTGTTCGAGTGATGAATAATTGTGAGAGAGATTCCTAATGTATCCTTGATATCGAGAAAATGTCATAAAATAGTGAAGGGGCATGGTTAGGGGGTTTAGCTGACCTCAAGGGTATATCTACTCCATATCTAGATATGCTTATCGATTATTGCTAGCGGGAGTTAATATGACACAGATCATACACTAAGGGTGATCCAATTATGTTTTCCTTAGAGTATATCCTATCTAGAGATATATGATTCTTGTAAGGTGGTTTTTGATCCTTGTCATGGACTTCAAATGCGGTTAGACCGAGGAGAGCTCCATGGAAAAATCCATTTGCAAACATGCCTTAGTGGTATTGATTGTATACCTATTATTTTTGTGGCATTCACATAGCAGCTATTTTATATGATTTATGTGCTACACTCTACACATTATCTATCATATCACTATATGTCAAACTTAATGAATGGTTGGTTTCATTTGAGGGGAAAACCGTTACAATAATCCATACGCTCTAAATGGTTACTGTTACTTGCCTCATATTTCTTGAGTTTCTCACGCTGCTTTACCAAACTGATTTAGGTGTTAATTTCTTCTAATGCTAAGGTCAACCCCATGTATGTTTCTAGATTTATCTACGGATGCATTGGAGCTTATGGAGAAGAGCTAAATGATTGCCTCCCATGGTATTCTTATCTCAGCTACATTTTGTATTGTATATATTAGCATTGTGAGGACAGGTAGTTATAACTATCTAGACTGATGATAGTATTTAGGTTTCACGATGCTAAGATTTCCATATCCAGAGTAACCCTTTATACTAATCTTTTGATATTATATATTACCATTCCATTATGAGATTATGATGTTGTGCTCTTCCTCTCTTGTTCTATTTTTTTAATTTTACACTAGCTTTCTATCATTTTGGCATTTAGGTGCTTGGTACATGAATATTGTGGATGTATTTAGCGTCGATATTCGAGGATCGAAAAGTCGGGGGATTACATTTGTTATCAGAGCTCAAGGTTGATCTAACACCTTGGCTTTAGTTGGGCATAGCTTATTAGATATATGTTAAGTGGAACCATAGAATGAGTCAAGTGAATTATACACATGAGATCATATTTGTTTCTTGAAAACTAGGCATTTAAAATTATTCCTTAGCATATCTCCTTCTAGTAACCCCTTCTTTGAAATAACTCTATCCTTTTGTTTTCTATAGTCGTTTTGCTTTGATTGGTAGTAAGAACTATGGATACTATAGGTCCTAATGCTGGAAGAAATATAGTAGAAGATGTGGTGTAGGTTCAATCATGGAAAAACTTTACTTCGATAAGGCGTGAGTTTGAGATATTGGGCGGAAATATGTTTAATAGCACTGAGATTATCATTGAAGTCCAGCCTTGGATTAGTTTGTGCAACATGGTATAGAAGGATATGATGGTCATATTCAAGGAGCATTCAAGGATATTATATGTATGGCTTTTCAGTTTTAGGGTTCGGCTTCGAAGTAATCTATATCAGCACCGATCAGGAATAAAAATCATAAGCTTCAGTCATCAAAGAATAGGTCCAACCTTGATTGCTATAAGTGTGGGAAAAAGGACCACTTTTCTAATAATTGTAGATCGAAAGGGAGAGGACTCATGGTGAAAACACCGATCGAAGAGGAATCAAAGCTTGATGCACAGTTTAAACCAAGGAGTTGCTTTAGTTACCATCAGCATGGTCATTTTGTTAGAGATTTCCATATTCTCAAGAAAGGGGAGCAGCCTAGGGTCTTTGATATCTCATCGGCACCTTCCATTTCTGCAGCTGAGAAGGGCAAGTGGATTCTTAAGGGTTACTATCGTTTATGGCTTTCTTATACGTGGTTGTTTGACTTTAGTGCTTCTTATAGTTTAATATCTCGTAGCTTTGATTGTTTAGTCATGCTTGGCATGTTAGGAACATTGACTATTGTTTGTTGTTGGTTTATGCTCGACCAGTTTATGAGCAATTTTACCTTTCTACATCACAGGTTGGGTAGACATTAATTATGGGCACATTAAAATGAACATCTTGTGAATTAAGTTTTACGGTTTGACTATAAGACGTTCGGTGATAATGTTGGGTTAAAAGTTAGAAGTTTGGTAAATGATGTTTATTATAATCAAAAGGAAAGATATAATATTTTAGGTAGTAAATATTTATAAAAAGATTTATGTAAGAAAGTAATTTTATATAAGTATGGTTTATAAAATGTGGTTTATAAACAAAAAGGATTTAAATAGATAATTTGAAAATTTAATCCCAGTGTCTTTGAGAATGTTTTTCAAGGTTTTATAGAAAATAATATTAATATTTTTGGAAGCAAATATTTGGAAATTGGTTTAGATCAAGATACTTATTATTATACAAAGTATTTAATACCACTTTGGAAATATTTTGGTTAAGTACAAAAGTATGGTTTGGATGTATTAAACTCACTTTTATAGCTTGAAAATAATTTCGTTAATGACTACAGCATCATTGGTATTTATTTTTGGTTTCTAAGTATGGGATGCCACAAAGTTGTTTTGGTAAAATGGATTTTGATTTAATCCTATAGTAAGATTTGATATACAAAATTAATATGTATATATTATTTCAAAATGATTTTAATTGAAAACCTATGTTTAATTCTAAAGTTATCTTGTTAAGTTATTTTATGGACAAATGTATCCTATGCATTAGGATAGTTTGGTTTATGCATCATGTATGATATGTAGTTTTATTTGTTAAAATGAAATGGAATTTTTTATGATTTTGGATAGTCGAGAACTTCTGAATTGTTATAGAACTTAATGCTAAGTGTTTTTACGAAAATCTAAAGATGAGTTAATATAATAGTTGATATGAAAGGTAGTAAGTTAAAAAAGTGTTAAATGGTTAAACATACCTGTTAAGAAAAACAAAGAGATGTTTTGTATATACTCTTAGCATGTAATGGAGTATTATACAAGTATAAACTTAAGTTATAAAATGTGGATAAACTTGAAGTTATGTTTTATGAAATGATTTATGAATGGTTTCAGTATCGAATGACATACTAATTGTATAGATGAATGTGATTAAAAAGGAATTGGTGTAGCTAAGAAACTAATAGGATAAATACATAAGTTGTATGTAAGTCGTCTTATTCACATAACTGTTCTTGATCTAATATTCGACTACATGTTTTTGAGGTGATTTACATCGCTCCAAACAAGGATTTTTTTCCTTGATTCTTGACGGCGAACGCTCAACACGAATTCATAATACGATCTCAGTGTTTTCTATCATCCTATATAGCTATGCATGGAGAACGGAGGTTTTTAATCAAGGAATCAAATCAGAGTTCGCACTAGAGTGGTCAAGGGATATATACTAGTTTGGAAGTGAATCTATGTGATCGAACAAGTGATTAGAACGAATACTGGGTATGGATGATATATGTACATCATATGGACTTTAGTTCATTTTTATAATGTCTTATGAAGATTTTGGGGAACGACTCTTCGACTTACTATGATGTAGCATGAATAATCATCTAAGTAGTGACTGAGGCTGTTGAGCATAAGGTATGTTTGATGGATTGCTTACTGTCCTTGGACGATGGGAGAGTTTTGGACCAGAGAAAACTATGAGTTTTTCTTGCTATAATTGTGAATACTATTTGAGTATTTGTGTGCTTTTTCCTTTGTTAAGATTAGAAGTGTCATTGAGTGAGGATATTCAAGGTGGTACCAAGAAGACAGAGGGCCATTTGAAGGAGTTCTATCCAATGTTGATTATAGACTATGTTTCCTTCTTATCTTAGTATTGTACATATTTTGTCGTGTGTTTAATGCATGTTTGATTAAAGTGGCTTAAGGGGACATAATTTTTGTGTGAAATGGTGGGAAGGGTGGATAAGGCAAGGTGATGTGTCATGTGATTTATGGAGGTTAAGTACTAGAGGCAATTTTGGTAAATTACTAATTATATTTCATATAAAACCAATTTCTAATTTTCATTTCTTATTTTCCTATTTTCTCATTTCTAAATTCCATTCTTGAACTTTCTTAAGCTTCTTAAATTTGTTTTCATGTCTTCCTAGTTTCTAAAGTTTTTAAAATTCACTTTTTCCACTTTTAAATCCTTTAAAACTTGTTAAAATACATCTCTTTTTTCATTTCAACACTCCTCCTCCTTTAAATAAGCCCACATCACCTCTATTTCATAACGGCCATACCCCTGTGCTCCAAGGTTGATCCCATCTTGGATTTTAAGGCCTTAAAAATTCATTATTCGAAGACAGAAGCAAAGATCTAGAGTATTTCAAAAGATATTGGGAGTTCGAGTGGAATTAGTAAGCTTTTGCTTAGCTTAAATGTGAAAAGCTCAACTTTTATAAACTTTTAAACTTCATTGTGTTAGTTACTTAGTTGCTAATTTTTTAGTTGTTTTTATGGGAAATAATATTGGTTTTTTTACATATATGTTGTAACAACCATGTTTATTAATTACCTAATTAATTACGATTAATTGTGGTTAATTAATATTTATTGGGATTTTGTAATATAAATTATGAAATTAAAATTTGTTTTGAGTAATTGATATGATCATTAAATTTACAGCATTTGATTGTTAGTAAGAAAATAAAATTTGAATTGGTCAAAACTGATTTATTTTGATTATCAAATATAATAGGATAATAGAAATAGCTTGTGAAATTGTAAAATGAAGTTTTAAATTTGGAATTCTTAGGTATTAATAAACGGAAAAAAAGCTAAATAGATAATTTAGTTTTGGTTACTTGAATTTAATCAATTTGTGTAAGAAATAAACAGAAGCTAAGTATTTGAATGTTTATTTTGATGGGCCTGAATTAAAGCCCGTAATATTACTTGAACCAAACTAAAAGGATACCATGCTTTGTTCTTTTATAAAAAAAACAATTATGTATGTTCTTTAAAGTGAGAAAGATAGAAATCAAACCCAAATTCTCCTATCCCCTAAATTAAAAAAAAGAACTGCGCCCTAAAATAAGAACTCGATCCTCTATTTTCCCATATTCCTAATCGACAACGCAACAGCAGCGAACAAGCTCGGGAGGTGTGGCACGATGGAAGGTTGGGTCTGTGATGGGGGGCGCATCGTGATGAGTCCAGGCGGAGCCGTCGAATGGGAGGACAAGTGTCAGATGTGGGGAAATGTGACTAGGAGCTGGCGGCTTGGACGAGCTCGACGAAGGAAGGAAAGGGCAATGTAGAGGTTTGTAATCGTTTCAGGTGGTAGGGCTTTCGGGGTTGAGCTGCTTGTTGATGATTTTGGTGAGTTTAAAACTCACAAAATATATTTCTATAATCCGTATATTTGTAACTATAGTTGTTATTACTTGGAATTAGAGTGTCGTTGTTTAAAATTCCACTTGCTGGCTATTAAATTCATGATTACATATACATTTGATTAGAAACTAATAACAAAAATTAATTAGCAAATCCATTGTTTTGCGATGTCTTGTGTTTGCTGCCATGTTTGGATCTTTGTATTTTTAGACTAATAGGTTGTTTTAATTTGACCATTATCCCTACGCTCGAACAGTAATTTAGTCTGTATACTTGAAGTTCTAACTTAAAGCTATGTTTTCTCACATGTGTGCTCATGTTGCTTATGCCAGTCCCCTTGCAATAAAGATCAAACCTTATGTCTTGCATATTCGTTTGGATTGGCATAAGTGTTTGGGACAGTATATTAATCTTATGTTATAATTCCAAAACAAAGTGTATATATGAGTTTTAAAATGTTGCATGATTTTTATCTTGACCTTACAGTGCCTAAAAAATCACAAAATATACATATACATTCACTTAGTACATATTATTATTAGCAACCTATATTTCTCAAATACTTAAAAGGAAGTGTGTTGTCCATACTTTTCATGTGTTGTAAAGCCTTATTTATGCTTATTATAAACTAATAGCCTGGCATTTTTAAGTAATGGCATAGTACCATATGTGAATTTTTTTGACTTAGACTTTTTTCTAGTTGCCTATTTTCTTTCCATTTAAAGGATGTACTATCCATGTATTTATATACTACATATATATGCCTTGACTTAGTGCATGTTTTATAAGCAGCCCTTAAATGAATATGTGATATGTTTGCTTATGTATAATAATAACCTAACTTCAAAACATATTACATTTTTTAAAACTGGATTTCACCTTAGTTTAGAAACACATATACATATATTTATAAGTTCATATTTAAAATATATAAAGAGACTTGGATTGTAAACAAGATAAGTGTCAGTTTAGTTTTCAACTAAGTGTAGCTATATATATATTCATGCATTAGCCGATTAAAATGTTTTATGATCCTTCTTTGTTTTGAGAATTGAAAGTTGTCACTTAATTTGTCAGTTGCTTAAGTTTTGTAGCTTTGTCAATCTATGCTTAATGCTTAACTTTGCTTTATTTAATTCACTTGCCTGTAGTCTTATTTTATGAATTGAAAGTGGACATACCTTTTGCTGCTACATTTATTTCTTGCGTCCTGACTCGGGAATTATTTTGTATACTTATTTTTTTATTTGCTTTTTCCTTTTTGCTTTGGTCACTTTACTTTGAACGAAATAATGGCGTGCTGTACATGTTATGTATATTATATAGCTTGTATTTATTACTTATACATGTTTATTTTAAGGACCTGACACCTTTTTGTTTTTAAAATGGCAGCCTTGTCTTTACCTTGTATATATGTCAGGACTTAGCTAGTATGTACATGCATTTATGATCATGGTTTGATTTGACAATTACACTAGCCTAATTTTTGTTAAAACTTCCCTGTACATATTTTACAAAAAAAACATATATATGTTTCAAAAATTATAGGCACCTTCTCTCATTTAACTTGACTTGGCTTTGAAATATATCTGTTGCTTTTATTTTCATGTACTAAACCACTTAGCTTGGCTTGTAAATCTTAAGTATTAGAGAATATTTTATGGATTTTAATGTATAGGTTTTAGGAAATATGAACTTAATTTATTTCTTAAGAAATGGATATTTCAATAAGAGTTTGAAAGAGGAATAATTGTTGTTTTATAATATAAGTGGATTCAAAAACACGCTTTGGAATATGGAAATGATTGATTTTATAAAATAATTTCTTTTGGAACAGTTTGGATCAACGAAATATTTTAATAAATAATAAATCAAATAATGTTTTGAGAGCCTTAGTTCTATAATGTGAGGAGTACTAATAATCGACTTATTTTCATTATTTGGTTTAAAAGCTTTCGAATAATGCTTCGTTGAATATGGTATAACTCATTGAATGGAATGTTTGAGTGGAATTTACTAGCCTATTAATGAATACTTGAATTTCACCGGGTAGTATGGGATGACTTGGTTAAATTCTTAAGATTGTATTAGGAAAGTACTTAACACTTTAGAGTTATATTCTCTTCTGGTGTGCGACAAGTGGTTGCTAGATCCTTAAGAGAATACGGTTCGGGTTTTCCAGTGGTATCCGCAATAAGTGATATTTACTAGCTTTTAGTAAATACTTGAATTTCACCATATAGTATGGGACGTATTGATTAAATTCTCGTGATTACTAAAGGTGGTAGTATTTGGCACTTTATATTTTTACTCTCTTTTGGTGTGCAGCAAGTGGCTACTAGATCCTTAATAAGTTTATTCCTGGATTTCTTTTCGAACATAATAATTTAATAATATCAAATAAATATGGATTTATCGAGTCATGGTTTCTACAGTCACCTTGAACGGTATGGACTATTCTTGAGATGATACTACGATTCTATGTTCCCGGTCTGAGTACGATCCTTGGTATCGGATTGGTTCGAGTGATACCAATTTGTTTATTTGTTTGCCATGGGTTTTGAGTACAATCATTGCGATTGTTTTGGACGATCATTACGATTGGTTTGGATTAAGATCTCTTGGATTCTGGATATTTGGATTATGTGACTATTTTGTGTTCGTGAAATTAATATATATTCTTGTGTTTTGCGTTAGTGAAATAAACATGTGTTCTTGTGTCTTGTGATGGGTGTTGAGTTGATTTTGTTATTTTATGTTTAATAGCTAATATGCATCCATGACTTAAATGTATAATCATGTGCCATATGATGAACTCTAAGTTAAATTAATTCCCGTGACATGTTATATCCTAGAAATCTGTGTTTGGTTATATATTATTTGTTCTTGTGTTATATTCTATTCTCATCTTATTAGATATTTAGAGATAGTCTAACCCGGTGTTATTTTGCTCGGGTCAGGCCGAGACTTTTCAGATTACAGGACAAGTTGACTTTTGGATTTTCGGGCTAGCAAGGAGATAAACACATTTTAGTTTTTAGTTTATCTCATTTAGGTAATTTGTGAATATTTTTATAAGACATACAATTGAGATTAGAGAATTGTTAAACTTGTATAACAATGGAGTTTAGTATTTCATTTTGTAAACTCAAAATTTGTATATGTGTAAGTCGAGATTTATTCCGCTGTGATCTGTGACTCTTATTTATGTGATATATTGTTCTGATTATGACAAATCGGTGTGTCTATTACTTTGTATTAATACTGTACATGTAAAATCCAGTTCAAATATTTAGTGAAAATGTATAAATGATGTGTCAGTGTTAGTAAAAAAGTATATTCACATTCAATCGTCCATAACAAGCCGTATTTTCCGGAGTAGTGGACAACATTACTTGTAATGTTCTTTGCTAATCTGGGCATCGCGATGGGGTCGTTACAGTTTGGTATCAGAGCTGTGTCAGCACATTATAGCATATAATATTACGGATTTAGGACCTAGATGATTTAGAGTCATGTCCCTTGGGGTGTGTGGTAAATAGTTATATTAATTATCTATATAGGGATAGGAATATAAAATAATTATCGGGATAATCATTGGGGTGTAATTTGATTTAAAATTTTAATTTGTAAAGTTGGGAATTGTGGTATTATTTTATTGAAAATATGAGTTTAAAAATCTAAGTGCTTGAATATTAATCAGAGTGCGCAGCGGAAGTTGGTAGATCATTTCTGCTGAGCACGGTGTTTTGTGATCTTTGTATTTGGTTAATTGGATGATGTATGTATGGTTGATTGGTTGTGAGGAATAGATTGTTTGGTTGTATTTATTTAAACTGGATGTATGGATGCTAGTGATAATAGAATAAATGCATCTAAACTTGTGATTATTCTATTATATTAGCTTATCCAGACGTTGTTTAAGGATCCTGATCGATATGTTGGGCGTCATTTATCGACAGGGGTTTCTAAACATCGAACGTGACATTTTGACATAAATAAGAATTGAAACTTGGAAATTTAATTACGGATTTCTCTCATATGAAAATTGCGGGGACACAATTTCTGTAAGGAGGGAAGTCTGTAACAACCTTATTCATTAATTACCTAATTAATTATGGTTAATTAATATTTATTGGGATTTTGTAATATAAACTATGAAATTAAAATTTGTTTTGAGTAATTGATTTAATCATTAAATTTATAGCATTTGGTTGTTAGTAAGAAAACAAAATTTGAATTGGTCAAAACTGATTTATTTTGATTATCAAATATAATAGGATAATAGCAATAGCTTGTGAAATTGTAAAATGAGGTTTTAAATTTGGAATGCTTAGGTATTAATAAATGAAAAAAGGTTAAATAGATAATTTAGTTTTGGTTAGTTGAATTTAATCAATTTGTGTAAGAAATAAATAGAAGCTAAGTATTTGAATGTTTATTTTGATGGGCCTGAATTAAAGCCCGTTATATTACTTAAACTAAACTAAAAGGATACCATGCTTTTTTCTCATAAAAAAACAATTCCGTACGTTCTTTAAAATGAGAAAGACAGAAATCAAACCCAAATTCTCCTATCCCCTAAATTAAAAAAAGAACTACGCCCTAAAATAATAACTCGATCCTTTATATTCCCATATTCCTAATCGACAACACAACAATAGAAGGCTGGGTTCGTGATGGTGGGGGCGCATCGTGGTGAGTCCGGCTGGAGTCATCGAATGGGAGGACAAGCGTCAGTTGTGTGTTGTAAAATTTTCAAAATGCTTTGGGTTTAGGTTTTTTGTTTTGAAAGAGTAGAAGAAAAGAAAGAAGGAAGGAAGAAGAAATCAAAGTCCCACATTATAGAAAGTTATACAATATACTTGTATAAATATAGCTTTCTCAAGTGGATGATGGGGCCTTGGGGCTCCCACATGTTTGCTTTGTTGTGAGAAGAGAAGTCATGCAATACCACACGCGCGCCGCCGCCGTCCGTCCGTCCGACCGAACCGAACCGGGCCGGGCTGGGTACGGGTTCTGATCCGAAAATATTTTTGGATCAAATAAGAACAGTAACGGGCCAAGATTTCAGCCCGTTAAGGACCCGGAACCGAAATTAAGAATTTGAATTGATGGCGGGAATTTGTAACGTTTTCTGAAACGTTACAAAATGGATAGATGCGACCGTTGTGAACCATTGCAAATATAAAAGGACGCGACGTTTGCTTTTGAATCCGTAACAGTTGCAAACCGTTGCTAACGGCCGTGACACTTCGCGAATGGACATCTCCTCCCATATATAAATAGCAACGCCCAGAATAGTTGTAAAATAAGGTTTCGAATTCTTCTTCTTCTTCCCCGAGCATTTCTACGACGCCAGAAACTGTTGCTCTGTTTTGCGACGCCTCCAAGGGTTGCAGATTCAGAAACCATTGCAAAATTGCTCTCTTCTTGCTCTTTAATATGTTCTTTACAAATTGCATCATCAGATACAGTTCTGAAGTGTTCTTGGTCGGATCAAAGTCGTACAAACTTTGAATCCGATTACGCTGTTATAGGGCTTCATTGAATCCTGAAAGTCGATAGTTCGATAACCCGTTTGTACCTGGTGGGTTGAACTATTGTCTGAAAGAATCTATTCCATAGATCCTTGAAGTCGGAAGTACAGCATTGTCTTTATCTCTATCACCATCAAATCCGTCTCGAACTGCAAAATCCCCAACAAATTTTCATACAATATTCTTCAACCATGGAAGGTTGGACCGCTCTACAAGTTATGAATCTGCATCTAACTCGATTGGAGCGTTTTGATGGCGACAATTTCACTCGTTGGCAAGAGACGATGAAATTTTTCCTGGTCACCGTCAAGTTGTTCTACATCTTGGAAGATGACTTGGAAGAAATCCCGGAGGAAACTGATAAGGATGATGCTGCTCTAAAGGCTAAACGTGCAAAGCGCAAAGAGGATGATTTCCTATGCAGAGGCCATATTTTGAATGCGCTATCTACCACAGTCTACAATGCTCATAGGACCTTGGAAACAGCGAAGGCACTCTGGACTGCTCTGGAGAATAAGTACCGCATATCCGAGGCAAGTAATAAAAAGTTTCTTATTTCTAATTTTATGGATTTCAAAATGGTCACCAATAAGTCCATAATTGGACAAGTAAGCGAAATCTTACTGTTGGTGAATCAACTTAAAGATGCTGGAATTGATCTCCCTGAATCTTTTGTTGTTGGAGTTATAATTTCTAGACTTCCGCATAGTTGGAATGATTATAAGAAAAAGATGAAGCATGCGGAAACAGATTATAATTTAGACGGTTTACAGCGTCATCTTCGTATTGAAGAAGACTCTCGCAAATGCGATCTAGATGATAATCCGCAAACGGAGTCTCATTCTAAGGCAAATAATGTTGGAATTGCTGATAAATTAAAGCCAAAGAACGAGACACAGTTTAAGAAAAATCATTCCAAAACTAACAACAAAAAGAAAGGTGCTTGTTATTTTTGTAACAAGCCCGGCCATTATGCCCGAGACTGCCGTCTGCGGAAGAAACAACAAAAAGTGAATGTGGTCGAAGACTCGCTTGTGGCTGTAGTGCAAGAGGCAAATTCCGTTAGTGGCAATGATAATGATTGGTGGTTCGATACTGGAGCAACCATCCACATTTGCAAAGACCGTAATCTGTTCAAGAGTTACGAAGAAAATAAAGGAGAAGCCGACGAAGTTACTGGAGCAAATAAGGTTCCAAGCAAAGTTCTGGGAAAAGGCACTATAGAACTTCTTCTCACCTCTGGAAAAGTTCTTACATTAGTCAATGTATTCTATGTACTCGATATGTGTAAGAATTTGGTCTCTGGATACCTTCTTAACATAGGAGGATTCAAGATGGTGTATGAGTCTGATAAGCTAGTGTTGTCTAAGAATGGTAAATTCATTGGACAGGGATACTCTTGTAACGGCATGATTAAGTTGAATCAAATAAAGAAATCTTCTGTTTGTATTGTTGATTCTATTAATTTATGCCATGGTAGATTAGGACATGTTAATTATAATTCCATTAGGAATATGAATAAATTAGGATTAATTTCTGATTGTGATTTCGATACCATCTCTAAATGTGAAATATGCGTTCAAGCAAAAATACACCGAAAATCCTTTAAATCCGTAGAAAGGAAAACTGGTTTGCTTGATTTGGTATATAGTGATGTAGGTGACTTAAAAAGTCATATCACCTATGGTGGTAACCAATATTACATAACATTCATTGATGATTATACTAGATATGCATATGTATATCTAATGAAAACTAAAGATGAGGCTTTTGATAAATTCAAAATTTACAAAGCAGAGGTCGAAACACAATAAGGAGTTAAAATTAAAATATTACATTAAGATCGTGGTGGTGAATATTTCTCAAATGAATTCACCTTATTTTGTAAACAACAAGGTATAATTCACCAATGTACTGCCCCATATACACCACAACAAAATGGCGTTGCTGAAAGGAAGAATAGAACTTTAGTAGAAATGGTTAATTCCATGCTCATAAGTTCTAATTTACCTTATAACCTATGGGGTGATGCTATGTTATCTGCATGTTATATTTTAAATAGAGTACCACTTAAAAAGAATAATATTTCCCCTTATGAATCATGGTTTAATAGGAAACCTAACCTAACTAGACTTAAAGTTTGGGGTTGCTTAGCTTATGTTAGAAAACCGGACCTTAAACGACCAAAGTTAGGAAATAGAGCATTTAAATGTGTTTTCATAGGATATTCACTTAATAGTATAACTTATAGATTTCTTATTCTTGACACCCTAGAAGTTATAGAATCTGTATATGTAGAATTTTTTGAAAATCAAACTGTTGAGATCCCATTGAGATCATTTAGTCCAGAACGTAGTATGACTAATGATATCAATGACGACGATTATGCTCCTGCTCAAAACAGCAAGGAAGTGTCAGTACCAGATAATAGTACTGAACAACGGAGAAGTAAAAGAGCGAGAATAGAGAAGGACTATGGTCCTGACTTCATTACATATCTTGTAGAAGGCAGTAAGGACGAAGTCCTTAATGTGACTAAATATGTAATGAACGTTGATGATGATCCCAAAACTTATTCTGAATCTATGAGTTCCAGAGATTCAAATTTCTGGAAAGAAGCTATCAATGATGAAATGAATTCCATAATGTTAAACCAAACTTGGGTTTTAACTGATTTACCTCCTGGTGCTAAACCTATAGGATGTAAATGGATATTCAAGAAAAAGTTGAATACAAATGGATCCATTAATATGTTTAAAGCCAGATTAGTTGCTAAGGGATATAAGTAAAGACATGGAGTAGATTATTTTGATACATATGCTCCAGTTGCTCGCATATCTTCTATACGCTGTTTAATTGCACTTGCATCAATTCATAAATTAGTCATACATCAAATGAATGTAAAGACTTCTTTTCTAAATGGAGATTTAGAAGAAGAGATATATATGGAACAACCTGAAGGTTTCAAAACCCCAGGCCAAGAAAAGAAAGTTTGCAAATTAGTAAAATCTCTTTATGGCCTGAAGCAAGCTCCCATGCAATGGCATGAGAAGTTTGATAAAGTTGCACTGTCATATGGATTCATTGTTAATGATGCTGATAAATGTATTTATAGCAAATCAGATAACAACGGTATTGTTATAATATGTTTATACGTTGATGATATGCTAATATTTGGTTCCAATATATCCTGTGTGAATGAAACTAAAAAGTTTCTGTCTTCTAAATTCGATATGAAAGATCTAGGAGAGGCTGATGTAATTCTGGGAATTAAAATTGTTAGGAAAGAGGGGGAGTTATTACTAACTCAATCCCATTACATAGAGAAATTCCTACAAAAGTATGGTCATTACGATGACAAATCAGCACCAACTCCTTTAGATCCTAGTATTAAATTAGAAAAGAACACTGGACGTACTATCTCTCAACTAGAGTATTCCAATGTTATTGAGAGTCTTATGTATGCTATGCATTGCACTAGACTAGACATCGCGCATGCTATAAGTATATTGTGTCGGTTTACGAGTAATCCAGGTTTCGAACATTGGAAAGCCATTTCCAGAGTTTTAGCTTATTTGAAAGGAACCATTGAATATGGTTTATCTTATAAAGGATATCCTGCTGTAATAGAAGGATATAGTGATGCAACCTGGAACAATATAGAATCCAAATCCAAGTCTACGACTGGATGGATCTTTACACTAGGAGGCGCTGATGTGTCTTGGGCTTCCAAGAAGCAGACCTGTATTTCTGACTCAACAATGTTGTCAGAATTGATTGCATTAGCAGATGCATGTAAAGAAGCGGAATGGCTTAGAATTTATTAATGGAAATCCCTTTGTGGAAGAAGCCATCTCCAGCAGTCTTGATTAACTGTGACAATCAAGCAACAATATACAATGTGTCTAATAAGACATATAATGGAAAGTCTAGACATGTGAGTCTAAGACATCAAATGGTGAGACAGTTACTCAAAAGAGGAGTTATAACTGTTGACTACATAGAAACGAAGAAAAACTTGGCTGACCCACTTACAAAAGGTCTTCCAAAGGCAATGGTTTCTATAAAGTCACAAGAAATGGGACTAAGGTCTGTGAATGAAGGTTGATCATCCTTAACAGAAACCCAACTTATTTCTTGAAAAGGATAGACAAAGTTCAATGGGTACTAACAAGTTAAGAGAATGATTATAGAACACTAAATTGATAATCTCATAATATTTAGTGTTGGATTCTGCAAGAACAAAGGATGGATATATTCCTTAATAAGTCTAGAAACCTCAAAAGGTGTATCGCAGAAACACCTTAAGGGACTTACCTATATGAGTATGGAAATCAGGCCGTTTCCTAGGAAAGTAAGACCGCTTTCTAAGTAGACTCATGAATCAGGATTTAAGCACATGGCCATTAACGTGCTGAGCAATACAGAACACTTTACCTAAGGAAATCAACATGTGCGATTGTTCCGATTTTATCATTAGGGATACTTGGTTCAAAATTCGTTCACCATAGAATCTCGATAAGGCTTTGAATGGTTTGCACTAAGTAAAGGTTCAAATCCAAAAGATACCTTTTATTTATGTGTTGGTTTTCACGATGATGCAAAACTTGATCTTAGAACTACATAGGCTTGATCCCACTTGGGTATGTAGGAAGCCACTCTAGTGATTCAGTCGTCCTATTTATTTATTTTTTTATTTTGAAAATTGGGGGAGATTGTTGTAAAATTTTCAAAATGCTTTGGGTTTGGATTTTTTGTTTTGGAAGAGTAGAAGAAAAGAAAGAAGGAAGGAAGAAGAAATCAAAGTCCCACGTTATAGAAAGCTATACAATATACTTGTATAAATATAGCTTTCTCAAGTGGATGATGGGGCCTTGGGGCTCCCACATGTTTGCTTTGTTGTGAGGAGAGAAGTCATGCAACACCACACGCGCGTCGCCGCCGTCCGTCCGTCCGACCGAACCGAACAGGGCCGGGCCGGGTACGGGTTTCGGGTTCGGATCCGAAAACATTTTTGGATCAAAATAAGAACAGTAACGGGCCAAGATTTCAGCCCGTTAAGGACCCAGAACCGAAATCAAGAATTTGAATTGATGGCGGGAATTTGTAACGTTTTCTGAAACGTTACAAAATGGATAGACGCGACCGTTGTGAACCGTTGCAAATATAAAAGGACGCGACGTTTGCTTTTGAATCCGTAACAGTTGCAAACCGTTGCTAACGGCCGTGACACTTCGCGAATGGACATCTCCTTCCATATATAAATAGCAACGCCCAGAATAGTTGCAAAATAAGGTTTCGAATTCTTCTTCTTCTTCCCCGAGCATTTCTGAGACGCCAGAAACTGTTGCTCTGTTTTGCGACGCCTCCAAGGTGTTGCAGATTCAGAAACCGTTGTAGAATTGCTCTCTTCTTCCTCTTCAATCTGTTCTCTACAAATTGCATCATCAGATACCATTTCTGAAGTGTTCTTGGTCGGATCAAAGTCGTACAAACTTTGAATCCGATTACGCTGTTATAGGGCTTCATTGAATCCTGAAAGTCGATAGTTCGATAACCCGCTTGTACCTGGTGGGTTGAACTATTGTCTGAAAGAATCTATTCCATAGATCCTTGAAGTCGGAAGTACAGTATTGTCTTTATCTCTATCGCCATCAAATCCGTTTCGAACCGCAAAATCCCCAACATTGTGTTGTGGGGAAATGTGACTGGGAGCTGGCACTTGGATGAGCTCGACGAGGGCAGGCAAGGGCGATGTAGAGATTTGCAATCATTTCAAGTGACAGGGCTGTCGGGGTTGAGCAGCTTGCTGATGATTTTAGTGAGTTTACAACTCATAGAATCTATTTCTATAAACCATATATTTGTTACTATAGTTGTTATTACTAGAATTAGAGTGATGTTTAAAATTCCACTTGCTAGCTATCAAATTCATGATTATATATACATATGATTAGAAACTAATAATAATTAGCAAACCCATTGTTTTGCGATGTCTTGTGTTTGCTGCCATGCTTGAATCTTTTTGTTTTTAGACTAATAGGTTGTTTTAATTTAACCATTACCTTATGCTTGAACTAGTAATTTAGTCTGTGCACTTGAATTTCTAACTTGAAGCTATGTTTGCTCACATATGTTCTCATGTTGCTTATGCCAGTCACCTTGCAATAGAGATCAGACATTATGTCTTGCATATTCGTTTGGATTGGCATACGCATTTGGGATAGTATATTAATCTTAAGTTATAATTCTAAAACAAAGTGTATATATGAGTTTTGAAATGTTGCATGATCTAGATTGTAACATTTTTTATTTTTTTTAACTTAATTAATTTGGAAATTTATATAAAATTTTTGATTTAATTTGGTTAAATTATGAATTTCTAGAAAATGAGTTTGAATATTAGGGGATAAAATAAAAAAATTTATTTGGAATATGATTATATAAATAAATTAGATTTAAAAAAAAAGCTTTATTAATTAAGAATTATATATGTATGATTATTTATAAATTGTTTTCAATTCATTTTCATTTATAAATTATATAATTTTAAAAGAAGGCTTTAAAACTTACATATATAGGTATATATATCTATTGAAAATTAATAAGTACATGAATTAGAATTGGGTTGTAAAATATAAACAAGATTTAATAAAACAGTTAGTTTTATATGTAAGTAAATATTCAAGCTTTGATATGAAGATATTTTTTTAAAAGAATAAGATTTAAAACTACATAACATATATTTGTAAATATAAAATAGATAAATATGTTTTATAAATTGAAATCAAATAAGGGCTAAAAACATGATTTGTAAATAAATTAAGAAAAGAGGGACTAAACATAAATTTAAAATTTCTATATGTTTGAAACTAATAAAATCTTGTTTCTTAATTTTTGTAAAGGTGCATTTTGATGTGAAAGATATATAAGTATAAGTAATTGAAATTATCTTCTGAAAATAAATAAGAAAACATGAAAACATGATTTGTAAATAAAAAATGAAATAAGGTTTAAAAACAAAATGTACAAATTAATTTAAAGTAAGGGTTTAAAACTAAAATTTAAAATTAATTGAACTAAAGGACATAAACATAAATATACAAAAATTTACATGTGTAAGCATTTTTACAATAAAAATTTACATTTGTAAACATTTTTGTCGAGCATTAATACAAGTGTAATAATCTCATCATAAATTTAACAAGTGTCCTTTGTCTTCGTATTTTCAAAAATATTAATTAAAACAAGAGTATATACTTATGCATCTTTCTCATTTCTATTAAAAGTTTACAAAACACAAACCTGTAAAGTAAAATCAGAAAAGAAACCAAAAGAAGAATAAAAAACCAGGAAATCAAAACTAAAGAAAAAAACTGAAGCATCTCAGTATTAAAACCCAGTTACAAGTAAATTCAACAACTCGGCAAATTAAATTCAAGCTTCAGATCTAAATTCAACAAACTCAACCTGATTCAAGCTTGCAAAGCCAAGATCAAGTTCAAACTTAAATTGCAATGCAAATTAAATTGCAGATCAACATCAAGTTTGAAGCTTCAGCAAATTTAAGACAATGCAGAAATCTAAGGCAACTAGAATAAATGCAAAGATCAAACACAACAACTAAAGTCTAGATAGGAGTAAATAAAAAACAAAGGCAGGTTGAATTCAAAAATCTAGGTTCCAGATCATCACAGTTTTAAAACTTCCAGATTTCATTCTCTGTTGCTTCTCTGCTCTATGCATATACAGGTGAGCAAATCTGACCTCCTTTTTCTTAAATTAGATCTATGAATCATCTGGATGCTTTGTGAAGTAGTGGTTGTGAAAAATGATAAGTGAATGTAAATAGCTCTTCATGTCTATGTTTGTGTGTAATTGAAGTATGCATGACTATATTTATTTGCAAATACTATGTTGTGCTTCCAGAACTGAGATTAACCAAAGAAAAACTTAAATCTCGCTATATAATCGAATTAAAGATATGATTATAAAAGAGAAAAGGATTATATGAATGTTATATCAATTTTAAAAATAGTTTTGAAAATCTATATCAAGAAATTAATTCAAAAAATTGGAATTTACAGTGAAATATATATATATGGTAAAAATTTATGATTTTAAAATTGTGTTGCGATTTCATAATTCGATTTGTAATTGAAAATGAGGAATTTTAATAGTAAAGTCGAGATTTTTAGTTTTCTATTGAGTAAGAAATCGCCAGTGGAACAGAGGAGATATTATGGGGAAATTCCGGCCATCGACGCCATGATAATCATCGTGGTTGACACTGGAGGAAGGTCGTGGATAGGTGATTGTAAAAAAATACTCAAAGCGGTTATAAATGATCGAGGTTGTGGGATGATGATGGTTTAGGGTTTGGAGACCCGTTTGAGTGGCTGTTGGATTCAAAGATTTATCGTTATCAATATTGCATCGAGTTGCATCGGTCTGAGGGGAAAAGAAAGAAGGGAATTCGGCGAGGCTATGGTCGTGGTGGCGAGGGTCTTGATGGCCAGAAATGGCGAAAAAAGGAAGAGTTGGTTGGTCGAGTTGCACCAGTTTTTGATGATTTGCTCGATTTTGAATGCTTGCTGAATTGAGAGATCTGAGTGTTAGAGAGGGATGGGAGCGTGTGCGTCGACATGCTGGAGATTGTCACGATGATCGGAATCGCTCCGATGAACTGTGCATATGCACGCGTGAAACTCCGTGCATTTGGAAAGCATGGTAGGTGAAGAAGAAGATGGCTACTCGGGCTCGTGTGCGTGCAGAAGAGAGTTTGGCTCGTAGCAGTTTTAGGAATGAGTTGACTCAGGTTGTTGCTCTAGAGAAATTGGGTATGGCTCGGGTAAAAACAAGTTTGGCTCGGGTTTTAAATGATAACAGGCTTGAATCTAAAGTTCAAATGATACCATTTTTAAATTTGAACTTATCCTTTGAAAGTAAATATTGACTTAAGTTTGGGAACAAATCAAAAGTTTAAGATAAGTATTTTCGAAGTAATTAAGTTAAAAGTTTTGTTTTATGTAACCTTTGTTTTAAAAGTTTAATTTAAATAAACCAGGAAATGGAATTCAGAGGTTAACGAGGTTTTATGAAGATAAAAGGTTTACCTTAAATAAATGTTTTGATAAAACATGGTTAATTAACTTTAAAAGTTTAAGTTAAGTTTATTTATTAAGGGAAATTAATTACTTAATAAAAGTAATTAAGATAAATTAATTTATAATTCAAGTTTAATTAACCAAGTACTTAAAGAATAATTAATTTAAAGATAATTAATTACTTAAAAAAAGAAAAATATAAATAAATAATTAATTAAGGATAGTTAATGATTTAAAGATGGGTTAATCAAGTGTTTAAAGATTAATTAACTTAAAGAATAATTAATTAAGGTGATTAATTAATTAAGGTAAATAATTTGAGAATAATTAATTAATCAAAGGTTAATTAATGAAAGTAATTAAGGGATGGTTATTAATTAAGAGTTAATTAATTATTGTAATTAATTAAGGAAAATTAATATAAGGATTAGTTATTAATTAAAGGTTAATTAATTAATAAAGGATTAAAGAATAATTAATGGTTTGTAATTAATTAATATTAATTAACCGTGATTAGTGTTTATTCATAAGTAATAAATCCGATTTAAATTAATCAGATAATTAATTGATTTTGCTTATGGATGTATGAATTGTGTAATGCCTTGAATTGATATATAATGATTCTATAATGTGGATTGTTTCGATTGAGCTATGTGTGTATATTATTTATCTGCAATGTATTTACGTATTATCTGTGATGCATTTACATATCTATTTGTGAATCTGTGAATAATGATAAGCGTTATTGGAATATACCGCTTATCGATATTGAAATGATTAAATCTGTGATGATAAATGATGTTGCACTATTATGTAAAACCCCTGGACTACACCGTACACACACAAATATAGATTTCACGAGGAAAATGGTTAAGTCACAGATATTTGAATTTAATGAAATGGTTTTAAAAATTAAAATTTTAAATTCAAATTATTTTGGAAATGGAATTGGGTTGAATTTGAAAAGGCTTTTCAAAAGGAATTTCAAAGATAGAAGTTATTTTTGAATAACTTGACTTAGTTTTGAAATTTGATTTAAATTTGAATTCAAAATTTGAAATTGAATTCTATGTTGAGAATTTATGATGTGAAAAGGTTATACAAGCTATAAATGTGTTTATATGGGGTTTTAAACCATTTTAAATGTACGGTTTTGAGAATTTGAATTTAACCCAAGTTTATATTTGGAAGGCCTTAACTCGTGCAAATATAATCGGGTTTTTTCGGAACGGAAACAAGTGGTTCCAAATAATAATAGCTTTTATATAAGGAAAGAATTTTCAAATTATGATGAAAAGATTTCAAGTTTGAAATAGAATGGCTTTGAAAGCTATAATTGAATTTTTGTTGAACCCTATTTTGAAATTGAAGAGGATTCTAAATGGTGTATCTTTTATATATAAAAGATTAAAACGGGAATTGTTTTGAAAGTTATGAATGAATCTTTGAAAATTGTTTTGAAAGCTATGAAATGAGTCTTTGATTTAAAGACCGGATGAGTTAATCCAATTTGAAATGGAATTCTTTCGAAAAGCTATGAATGAATCTTTGTGAATGATCGGTGAACCTTGTTTTAAATTGAAAGGGGTCTTAAAAGTGAATCTTTTGTTTAAAAGATTCGTGTGTGGAAATTGTTTAAACCATTGAAGGTTTTTGAAATGAATCTTTTTGTTTAAAAGATTGGGAATGGTAATTTGTTTTAACCATTTGAATGAAAGATTTTAGGCTTTAAGCTGTGATTTAACTGAGATCCCATATCCATATGTTTTTAAATATTGCGCTCATTATTCGGTTTAGCTAGGAGAGAACCTTATGTCATATAACCCATTCCGAAATAATGATACGTCGTTATGGATAGCATTTGAAGACCGCTGGTGAAGACCGGGTATTTACGAGAACGGTAGGATGACCTATGGATTGTCTCTGCACTAAGTAGCTACGGTATAGAGATTCCCTAAGTGATGGAAAGTTCGATCGGGATTGTGAATACCCGAATTGCGAGGGCTTCTTTGGAAGTGCCTTCGGTTCTGTTCGAACTTGGGACAGACTTGTATGGAAGTTTGTCTGACATTACACCTTGAGATGTAAAGCCGGTTTCTATCAAATACATTTCTATTTGGTGGCGGAGATTTATTCTCTTAGCTTAACACCCTTCTCTGAGACATACGAGCTCAGAGGTTATGTAGTTGATGGTTACTAGTGATACATTCCCAATTTGGTAATGTGGCATACGAAGTGCTGCTGATCATTTGTTGATCAAAGCAAGGCTTTGTGAAAAGCGTAGCTTTGTGGACGAGACTGCATCAGGACCTCACACTCAGGAAATGGTCGAAACAGGAAAGATGCAGCAAGGTTTCAGGGGTCGCGCCCCTAGGGTATGTCCATTTCATCTGGATAGAGGTGATATCATGGTATGGATCCCAGATATTTAACATATGTGGTTACTGCAAATACATTACTTTGTGGTTGTTGGTATCGAGCGCTTGGATAAAGGTGGGTTATGACCGGGGATGGAATATCTTAGGTGATACTCCCGGGAAGGGGGTACACCGGCCTTGTGTTGGTAGAGAACTGAGGGTTGGTTCTCGAGGCTTCCCTCCAGAGGCGTTTCCATGTCGCCCAGGAAGTTCCTTAGCCTGACCATTTGTTGGAAATTCAATCACCAATACGCGCCTTGTACGGTTTTGGTTGTATAACCTGTCATCTAATATGGTAGCTATAGTAGGCATACTATAATGGTACGTATGCTGGCTAAGATTAATATTATACTTTCGAAATGTTTTTCACTATGCACTAATGATAATATTAAAAAGATTTTGCGTATTAAGCATGTTTGTCTATCATGGGATAAATCTCCCCCATGTGTGCGACTGCATTGTGTGTGTCGGAAGGCCTTATGATAGTTTCATTTTCGAAAAAAAAAGCATTGCGGATTTCAATGTTTAAAACTCTTTGTTGTTTGTTTTAAAGATAAAACGTTTTTGTTTGCTCATACCAGTCCCATGACTGGCCTGGAGTTTATTGTTCCTTTCCTAAACTCTGTGTGCCCACAATTTACCACACGGGCAGTCTAGAGTTGAGTTTTTCAGATAGTCAGGTTTAGTAGCTTATCGGGAGCTAGTTCAGTATTTGGATTCCGACGACTGACCTTGGTTAGCTTGGTGCAACTTGATGGTGGTTCGAGCTATCTATGGAGATTGCTGATATTAGTGTTTCTTCTGGAGTTTCAAGTTCTAGTTGTTTCTAGTGCTAGTTCATTTGGGTTTTCTGCTGTAGCATTTCTTTGTATCTCTGATATTGATCATCGTTGTATATTTGGATATTGTATTCATTGGAGTTGTATATGATATTCATTATTATTCCGCTGTGTTGTTATACTTAATGTGTTATAAGCTCCGGCGAACCAGATTCGACGTTTGGATCTGCGGCATTGGAATACGAGTGTCGTACTCAGTGCCGATTTTCGAAGGTCGAGTCAGGATCGTTACATAGAACATGACCCAACGGTGCCTAAAAAATCATAAAGTACATATATACATTGACTTAGTACATATTATTATTAGCAACCTATATTTCTCAAATACTTAAAAGGAAGCGTGTTGTCCATACTTTTATATGTGTCATCAAGCCTTGTTTGTGCTTATGTATAAACTAATAGCCTGGCATTTCTAAGTAATGGAATAGTAAAATATATGAATTTTTTTTGACTTAGACTTTATTTTAGTTGCCTATTTTTTTCCATTTGAAGGATATACTATCAGGTCTTTATATACTACTTATACATGGCTTGACTTGGTGCATGTTTTATTAGCAGCCCTTAAATGAATATGTGATATGTTTGCTTATGTATAACAATAGCCTAACTTCAAAACATATTACATTTTGTTAAAATTGGATTTCACCTTAGTTTAAAAACATATATACTTATATTTATAAGTTTAGATTTAAAATATATAAAGAGACTTAGATTATAAACCAAGATAAGTGTCAGTTTAGTTTTCAACTAAGTATAGCTATATATATTCATGCATTAGCCGATTAAAGTGTTTTATGATCCTTCTTTGTTTTGAGAATTGAAAAGTTGTCACTTAATTTGTCAGTTTCTTGAGTGTTTTAGCTTTGTCAATCTATGCCTAATTCCTAACTTAACTTTGCTTTATTTAATTCACTTGCATGTAGTCTTATTTTATGAATTGAAAGTGCACACAGCTTTTGCTGCTACATTTATTTCTTGCATCCTGACTTAGGAATTATTTTGTAAACTTATTTTTTTATTTGCTTTATCCCTTTTGCTTTGGTCGCTTTGCTGTGAATGAAATCGTGACGTGTTGTACATGTTATGTATATTATATAGCTTACTATCCATTACTTATACATGTTTATTTTAAGGACTTGACACCTTTTTGCTTTTAAAATGGCAGCCTTGTCTTTACCTTGTATATATGGTATGACTTATCTAGTATGTACATGCATTTATGATCATGGTTTGATTTGACAATTACACTAGCCTAACTTTTGTTAAAACTTGCCTATACATTTTTACAAAAAAAAAAGCATATATATGTTTCGAAATTTATATGCACATTTTCTCATTTTAACTTGACTTGGCTTTGAAATATATCTGTTGTTTTTATTTTCATGTACTAAACCACTTAGCTTGGCTTGTAAATCTTAAGTATTAATATTTTATGGAATTTAGTGTATAGGTTTTAGAAAATATAAACTTAATTTATTTCTTAAGAAAAAATTATTTCAATAAGAGTTTGGAAGAGGAATAATTGTTGTTTTAGAATATAAGTGGACTTAAATACATGCTTTGGAATATGGAAATTATTGATTTTATAAAATAAGTGCTTTTGGGACAGTTTTGGATCAACGAAATATTTTAATAAATAATAAATCAAATAATATTTTGAGAGCCTTAGTTCTATAATTTGAGGAGTACTAACAATCGACTTAGTGTCATCGATTGGTTTAAATGCTTTCGAATAATGCTTTGTTGAATATGATATAACTCATTGAATAGAATGTTTGAGTGGAATTTACTGTCCTATTAACGAATACTCGAATTTCACTGGGTAGTATGGGATGCCTTGGTTAAATTCTTATGATCGTATTTGGAAAGTACTTAACACTTTAGAGGTATATTCTCTTCTGGTGTGTGACAAGTGGTTGCTAGATCCTTAAGAGAATATGGTTCAGGTTTTCCAGTGGTATCTGTAATAAGTGATATTTAATATCTTTTAGTAAATACTTGAATTTCACCATACGGTATGGGACATATTAGTTTAATTCTCGTGATTACTAAAGGTAATATTATTTGGCACTTTAGAGTTTACTCTCTTTTGGTGTGCGATAAGTGGCTGCTAGATCCTTAAGAAGTTTATTCCTGAATTTCTTTTCGAACATAATAATTTAATAATATTAAATAAATATGGATTTATCGAGTCATGGTTTCTACGGTCACCGTGATCGGTATGGACTATCCTTGAGATCATTCTATGATTATGTGTTCTCGGTCTGGGTATGATCCTTGGTATCGGATCGGTTCGAGTGATACCAATTTGTTTGTTTGCCATAGGTTTTGAGTACAATCATTGTGATTGTTTTGGACGATTATTACGATCGGTTTGGATCAAGGTCTCTTGGATTTCGGATATTTGGATTTTATGACTATCTTGTGTTCGTGAAATTAATATATATTCTTGTGTTTTACGTGAGTGAAACAAACATGTGTTCTTGTGTCTTGTGATAGATGTTGAGTTGATTCTTTTATTTTACGTTTAATAGCTAATATGCATCCATGATTTAAATGTATAATCATGTGCCTTTTGATGAACTCTAAGTTAAATTAATTCCTTTGACTTGTTATATCCTGGACATCTGTGTTTAGTTATATATTATTTGTTCTTGTGTTATATTCTATTCTCATCTTGTTGGATATTTAGAGATAGTCTGATCCCGGTGTTATTTTGCTCGGGTCAGGCCGAGACTTTTTACATTACAGGACAAGTTGACTTTTGGATGTTTGGGCTAGCAAGGAGATAACCACTTTTGACTTTTTAGTTTATCTCATTTAGGAAATTTGTGAATATGTTTACAAGACGTACAATTGAGATTGGAGTATTGTTAAACTTGTATACCATCGAGTTTATTATTTCATTTTGTAAACTCAAAATTTGTATATGTGTAAGTTAAGATTTACTCCGCTGTGATTTGTAACTCTTATTTAAGTGATATATTGTTCAGATTATGAGAAATTGGTGTGTCTACTACTTTGTATTAATACTGTACACGTCAAATTCAGTTCAGATATTTAGTGAAAAGGTATAAATGACGTGTCAGTGTTAGTATAAAGATATATTCACATTCGATCGCCCTTAATAAGCCGTATTTTTCGGAGTAGCAGACAACATTACTTATAATGTTCTTTGCTAATCTGGGCATCACGGTAGGGTCGTCACAGTTTGGTATCAGAGCTGTGTCAGAACATTATAGCATACAATATTATGGATCTAGGACCTAGATGACTTAGAGTTATGTCCGCTGGGGTGTGTGGTAAATAGTTATATTAATTATCTATATTCGGATAGGAATATAAAATAATTATCGGGATAATCATTGGGGTGTAATTTGATTTAAATTGTTAATTTGTAAAGTTGGGAATTGTGGTATTTTTAAAAAAAAATATGATTTTAAAAATCTAAGTGCTTGAATATTAATCAGAGTGCACAGTGGAAGTTGGTAGACTGTTTCTAGTGAGCATAGTGTTTTGTGATCTTTGTATTTGGTTAATTGGACGATGTGTATATGGTTGATTGGTTGTTAGGAATTAATTGTTTGGTTGTATTTATTTAAATTGGATGTATGAATGCTAGTTTTAAGAGAATATATGCATCTAAACTTGTGATTATCTATTATGTTAACTTATTCGGACGTTGTTTAAGGATCCTGATCGATATGTTGGACGTCATGTTATCGATAGAGGTTTCTAAACATCGAACGTGACATTTTGACATAAATAAGAATTGAAACTTGGAAATTTAATTATTACGGATTTCTTTCATATGGAACTTGTAGGGACGCAATTTCTTTAAGGAGGGACGTTTATGGGTTTCGATGGTGATGGTTTTGACTGAGATGGAGCGAGGGTAAAGGAGTAGAAAGGTGCCTATGAAATAGGCGGAACCAGCTTTTTTTGAAATGCTGATTTATAGCTAATCATAGTAAATTGCTTTATAACTAACCTACTAGTTATAAGGCCTTAATTGACTACTTTGAAACTTTTCAAATACCACATTAATTTTATTTAAACCATAGAAAGGTAACGTTTAAGCCTTTCCATATATCAAAAGTAATATTTGTAGAAAAGTCCTTTTACAATAATTTATTTTCCCAAATAAATCAACTGGGAAAAATCCCAAAAATAGCAGAAAATAAATTTCATCTTGTAATCAAACATATTAGAAATTTAGACCCAAATTCTTCCAGGAATATTCAAAATAAATTTTAACCTAATTACTTCATATTTACCATCAAAAATTCATAATAAAATTTCCACAGCTTGGAAAATTCTGAAAATTGAAACCCATCTCCAAAATCATGTCTTTCTTAACATAAAATATTTCGATGGAAATCTGAAATCATAGATTCTCGATTTTACACCAAAATCATGCAAATTCATACGCGTATGAATTTAATAAATCAACATAATATAACTCATGCATATCATCATTCAATTTATCAAAAAAACAAACTTAAATCATAAATATGAAACCATATAATCATAGAATATAAATAGAGATGGTATGAGATTATTATTCACCTAAGAATTGATAAGGAATTTTAGATTTGTTGTTAATTAATCTTCTCTAGCTTTAGATCCTTAGCTTTATATAAATTTCTTCCTTTCTTCTTTGGTAATGGCCGGCTTTGGTTTAGGTATTAGGTTTTTCATTTATGAAAGTGGAAAAACGTGAATGGACAATTACAAAAAGTTATAGCCATGTATATTAAAATTGGCTAATTTACTAATATGCCCATGTGTAGTTTAATTAACCAATAAATCAATTTAAAGCCCATTTATCTTGTTAATGAGCACGGCCCTAAATATATAATTTATTCAAATCTCAATCTTCTTATCATCATTATTCTATTTAATTTATCTAATTAAATTTCCTTAATATGTTGTTAAAAATTAGGGATGTCACAATAGGGCCGATCCTGAGTAGATAAGGTGCAACATGTTGTAGTCTCCGTACATTTTATCTAAAGATGTACAGATTCAGTGGGTATACCCTCATCCTTTCATAGTTGGAATCCATATTCCAATACAAGCCTTCGAACTTGATTATATACCTATTGTGCTGGAATTTAATAATGTAACAATTTTGGCCATGATTAATATCTTTTTGTATCCTAGACATTATTATATATGATTGGATATTCTATAGAAAATTTTTGGTTATCGTAAGGTAAAATCCATCTTTGTTTATGTACGGCATGGTCTTACTAGGTACCTTTAATTTTAAAGGGTTTTACAAGTTATAATAAATAAAAGTCCTTATGATTTGAGTTTCTCACGCTGGTTTTACCAGACTGACCCGGGCATTGTTTTCCTATAATACTCGGGTCGGCTTGAGCAAATTTTTCATATTTAGCTAAATCCTATGGAGCTGTCAAGAGATGATTTGGATTCCCCAAGATGTATTCACATATCTTATATTCTTCCACTGTTTGTTCGTTGTAGTTATTAAATTGTCAGGACAGATTGTTATAACTATCCTGGCGAAAATAAGATAGTATACTTTGATGTTGTGCATAAATAAAAATGATTTCTTTTTGTAAAGCTTTCATGTTCATTATATATTTGCTCGTCACAATGTGGGATTCTATTCTGCCTTCTACTTTCTTTACCCTAAATGACCTGGCTTGTGGATACCAAAATGATCGACACCCAAATTCCGAGGATGTAGTAAGTGTTGTCTTTAGGTGTAAGAAAGGTAGATCATTGCAACTAGTATCAGAGCTTAGGTTGAGTGAACACCTAAGCCCTGGTAGGGTAAACTCATTTGAGATAGGGTAAGAAAGACCCTAGAATGAGTCTGAGTGTATTATATATATGAGCATGTATTTTTAGTGCTATGAAAATGTTTAATGTTATGTTGATTGATCTATTGAGTGACTTATGGATTCTAGCCAATTCGAGTAGCTAACGCTATTGATAGGGATCTCTAAACATTTTAGCAAGGCCATCTAACATAGAATTGTTAAAAAAAGGTTAAATGAAATAATTTTTCCTAGAAATATATTTATATATTAAAGAATGATTATCAAAATTAATATATGTATATTGATGTGCATATTGTTAGGAGATGATAATATTTAATTATTGTCATATAAAGTTATATATTCATCTGCAATCTTTCTTTATAAATCATAGGTTAGGTTGGTAGAAATTTAGGGAAACATTGAATCGAACACCTTGTGAAAATGTTTCACAGTTTGACTATAAGGCATTCGATGAAATGATGCGTTAAAATTGGATTTTAATATAAGGTGTTTATGAAAAAAATTCAGATGATTTTATAAAAAGTTTATTTTATAAATCAAGTTTATAAAATATGTTTAAAATGAAGAGGGTTTTTAAGAATATTAAATCCCGGTGGTTTTAAAAAGTGTTACAAATTATTTTGGAAACAAAATTTAAAAGTAGCAATAATTTTACTTGAAAATACTTTAAGGTATAAATATTTTGAAAAGGGAATTTAAGAGTAAGATTTTTCTTTGGATAGTCTGAGATGAGTCTCAGTTTGTTTGTGATGATCTGAATAATCTTCTAAGTGACAATTGGATGTTTGCTAGGGCAAACATGATAGTGCATTTAGTAAATTATTCTCTTTGTTATTATACGATTGGAACGAGTTTGAATCCAAATGAATCCAATGCAAGTTGGAAACAAGTATTTTGTTGAAAACTATTTATTTGGAAATATATATAGTATTGTTTCAAAACGGGGATTTGAAAATGAAGAAATATTTTTATGATTAACTAGTTCAAGTAGCTAGCAAGTGACTAAAAAAGGGCATAAGATGTGTTCGGATGGAAAACACCACTCTTGAATGTTACCCATCTTTGTAAAGGGATATACATACATACATGCATACATACATATATGACACTATTTGGTAGTACGCAGTTCTTTGATATCTTGTTGGAGTTAATCGGGCTATATATTTTATACGGATTAAAGTATAGGGTTCATGTCAAAAAGATTTTTTGAAATAAAACCGGGTATTTGGCTTTTCAAAATAATAAGGCATTTTAATTAAAGAATGGTTTAATAAATGAAATTTTAAAATTGAAATAATTTATAAAAAAGGTTTAATAAATTTTATTAAATGGTATCTTTCGATTGTAACATCTAGGAAGTGAAGAATTCTATTTGATGTTATTGAGCCGGCTAATAAATATTTTTACCATAAAGTGTCTAAGGAAATGTAGACTTTAGGATGGAGTTTGGATACCAGCATCATACTCTTCTTATTTACTTACTAGACCGATTAGGCAAAGAGGCTGAATTGATCGACTTAGTTTTGAGACCCAAGATTTATTTTAAGCCAACATCTAAATGGTTAAAAGTGAATAGGATTTGGAATAAGATGTTTTGTATATACTCTTAGTATGTTGAAGAGTATTATACAAGTTAGTAGATTAAAATAGTTTTTTATGAAAGGGTATTATAAATTAAGTTGTATCATTTAAATGTTTGAACCTAAGTTGGAATTATTATGAAATATTTTCATAAATATTTTGGAAGGGTAAAAAGTAGTTAGGTAGAAAGAATCTTTAGATCAGTACGTAATTTTACATAGATCCTTCTTTTTTCGACATAATTCTTGATCCAAGATTTGAGTACATGGTTTAAGGTGTTTCACACCGTTCTTAAGAAGGATTAATCGCCAATTTTTGATGGCGAACACTTGGTGAGAGTTCTTAATGTGGAACCAAAACATTTCTGTCATAGTATATGGCTATGTAAGGAGAATAGAGGTTTCTAATTAATATGCTTGATCAGAGACCGCATTAGAAAGGTGGGTGAGCAATACTAATTTGGCGATAAAACTATGTATTCGAGTGAGTGATCAAATCAGACCTTGCATATGAATAGTCTATGTACATCATATGGACAATTGAGTAGTGTTAAGTGTTTCTAGGTTAGGTCGGGGTAAAATTTCGGGGACGAAATTCTTTTAAGAGAGGAGAGTGTAACGACCCGAAATTTCACCGCTTTGATTTGCGAATATTTAATTTATTTTATATATTCAAATAATAGATTTTATAATTAAAGTAAATCCCATTTAAATAATAAATAATAATGGTGAAATAGTATTTCAAATTTATTTACAATGATAATTAGTTCAAGGAAAAATCGAAAATGTGACCGGAATTTGTTTCCCGAATTTTCGACTTCGTCGGGTAAAAGTTATCGAAAATGCTATGAAGTCAATGGTATATGTAAACGCACACATTTACAAATTAGTTAGGATATTATAGTGTATACACACACATACACACAGATATATTTGTATGTATGTACGTATGTGTATGTATGTATGTAAGGATGTGATTTTTTTATAAAATCTAAAATAAAGTAATAACGTGAAAAAGCAAGTGTCACATCACTAGAAACATTAGGAAACATCATGTACAAAGTGTGTTTAATGCATGTTGGGTTAAGGTGGCATAAGGGGGGACATAATTTTTGTGTGAAATGGTTGGAAGGGTGGACAAGGCAAGGTGATGTGTCATATGATTTGTGGAGGTAGAGTACTAAAGGCTATTTTGGTAAATTACCAACTGCATTTCATATAAAACCAATTTCCTACTTTTCTTTTCCTATTTTCCCCTTTTCAACTTCCATTCTCAAAATTCCTTATGCTTCTTAAATTTGTTTTCATGGCTTCCTAGTTTCTAAGTTTTTTAAAATTCTCCTTTTCCACTTGTAAATCCTTTAAAACTTGTCAAAATACATATCCTTTTCCATTTCAACACTCCTCCTCCTTAAAACCAGCCCCCGCCACCTCTATTTCATCATGGCCAAGCCCCAAGGCCGAATCCATCACGGCCATTAAGGCCTTAAAACTTCATCATTCTAAGATAGAAGCAAAGATCTAGAGTATTTCAAATGGTTGTGGGAGTTCGAGTGGAATTGGTAAACTTTTGGTTAGCTTAAAAATGAGAAAATCTCATCCTTTATAAAGTTTTAAACTTTATTATGTTAGTTACTTGGTTTCTAATTTTAGTTGTTTGGATAGGAAAGAATAGTGGATGCTTGTACATATATGTTCTCGTGTGTATAACATGAAAAATAAAGTTGAAGGTGAAGTAAAATTCCAAGTTAGAATCTTTCTTGCATGAATGTATATATGTTGTTCTCTTGCTTGGGATGTTGTATGTCAAAGCTAATTAACAATTGATTTGACTCATGTATGCTACGAAGATGCTGAGAAAGTTACCACGTAGGTTTTATAAGAAGCAACATAGAAATCCCTTAAATAAAAATTGATTTACTTAAGTGTTCCTAAAAAGGACTTGTATAAAGTGCAAGACTTAACCTATTAAGTTTCAAAACTTTATTCAAAGTTTATAGAAGTAAATTAAAACCAAAAGATAAAGCTTTTAAAACTATTTGGAAGTTTTAAACAAGATTTAAATTTCAGGTCATATAGCGATAGTCGCTATAACTGTAGTTCATAAAACGAACTCTTTTGCAAAATCTTAAAATTATTCCCATCTTAAGTATCATTTTGAAAAATGTTTGCAAAACTTATTATAAGTATTTAAAACTAAATATTATTTATTTATTTAGTCATTTATTTAATGACTATTTAATTATATAGTTAAGTGAGATAATTAGTACTTAGTCATAAATTAAGTTAGAATAATTGGTAATTTATTATTTTTAGGTAAGTTAATTATAATTAGTTAATTAATAAAGGGTTAATTATTATTTAATTAATTATTTAAAGATTAATTATTATTTAAATTAATTATTAAAGATTAAAGATTATTTATTTATTTATTTATAAAAGGGTTTAATTATTAGTTACATACTAATGAAGTTAAGATTTAATTAAAACTTGGCTAAGATTAGTTTAATCCTTAATAAGGGTTTAAATTATTATTTAATTATTAATTATTTTTTAATAATATATTTAAAAATTAATTATTATTTAATTAGTTTTTTAATGGATAATTATTATTTAATTATTTATTTAATAGTCAATTATTGTTTAATTATTAATTAAAGGTTTAATTATTAAAATAAAGAGTTTAAGTGTTATTTAACTATTAAATAAAAGTTTTAAAGTCTTAAACCACTTTTTTCTAAAGACTGGTTCGTTTTAAAGTAACTCTATTTAAAGAATATTTTAGATACAAGAGATTTCTTTGTCGACTACCCTAAGTAACCTCAAATGAATATAAACCTAATGACTCTGTTTTGTAGAATTGATCATAGTTCTACCATAGTTCACCATGTAGATTATTTTGACATCTATTAGGCAGAATAAAAACTCATTCTGCCCTTATACTAACTTGGACATGTATTTAGCAAAACAAATCCCTATTGCTATTGTAACGATCCCGGATTTTTATTGAGTTTAAATTGATAATTAAATTTATTTTTGAATAAAATTTGTGAAATTAATTGGTAATTGATATAAAATATCAGGTAAATTATAAATTACTGGAAAAATGTGTTTAAATTAATTTTGAATTGGGATTTACAAATAATGCAAAGAACAAAATATACTTACAAAATAATAAAAATAAATATGTATGTAGACATACAAGATAATAAGTATTAAAGTTGAAAATAAATATTTAAGTAAAAAAATAGAAATAAAAATGTATGAGAAAAATTATAAAATAAATTATACAGCTTTGTAAAATAGAAAGTAAACATATTAACTAAAAAAAATTAACATCATAGAACTTCACTTAGATTTCAAAAGCTTATGACTAAAGGAAAATATAGTACATTCAAGTATTCACACAAAAGAAGATAGCTTACATTCAAATATAAGTATGAACACTAATACAAATACATAAGGAGTAGAACAAGACAGCAATAACTAGGTACACTTAAACTAGAAACAAAACTGCATATACAATTAAAATAGCATGAACTTGTAAACAAAAATAAAAGCTTACCAAAGAAGATAATAAAATAAGAAAATATCAACAAGACAAAAGAAGTACATATACAGATCAAATGGAGGCTGTAGACAAAGTAGGACAGCAAATATATATTTAAGTATAGAAACATAAAGTACTACGCATTAAATGTTTGCATCTCTAAACACATAATCACTTGTACAAAATACTATCGCCCTGTACACTCATTTCCTATACATCAGCCATCCATCTCAATTCGTTTATCATAGCTGAGTAAAGTGGAAGCAAGCATCATCTTAAAAACATAAACAAAACTTCAATTTAAACAAACAACAATACAACTAAAACCAGAGATTGAAGAGGGAGATTTCAACAAGAAATACAAGCCCGTGTCAACAAGAAAACCAAGCTCTGTTCTTTCTTCTGGAAAATAATGTGAGTAACTTCACTTTTAAAATTTAAAAGTAAAAGTATGGTTGATGTTGTGCTAGATAAATATCGCATATCTTTAAGTAGGTTTGTGTATTTATGTTGTTAAGTTTCTGATATATGATGTATGCATGCCAAAAGTTCCTCTGTTCCTAGTTTTTAAGTTTTGGTTTTGATTTTAATTCAAAATCTCTTGATTTATCTCTGTTTAAATTCAAGTTTTCAAATGAAACTTGTGTATTTCATCACCAATTTTAGTTTTAAAAATTTTATTTAAGAGAAAGAAATATGAATAGTCTCTGGTAATCAAAATAACAGACCAAACTTTAAATAAGTGGAAACCCAAACATTGAAATTTATAAATTCAGAATTGTAATTTGAATCCATAAACCAAAACATGATTTTTAACACAAAAATTATGATTTCTAGTTTGGCGTTGAGTGAGCAGTTCTGGAATGGACGAAAAACGGAATTTTGGGGCTTCCTGGTGATCTAAGTATCTGAGAAGGTCGGGGTTCTCTATGGTGAAGGTGGAGTGATCAGAGAGTCGGGGAAAAATAGTGGGATGGTGGCCAGATCTCGGTGGTGGAAGCGGCGAACATTTTGAGTTTCTAAACCTAGTTTAGGTTAAGAATTTCGATTCGTTCTTCGTCTGTGTTGGATCGAGTGCGTAGCTATTCTGGGGAATGGTTGAGGGGATGATGACGAGTCGTTGGCCGGAGTTGTAGACTAGCTGATGGTCGGAGCTTGGAGAATGGGGCGTTGACAGGTTTGGGACTAGTTGTAGTTTGTGTATCCAGGTTTAGGCATTCGAACTCGAATTTGATTTTGAGCTGATGAACACGATCTGATGATCGTGATGAGTTGCTTGGGAGACCCTCGACTTGCTCGGCGTTACGGCGTCGACTGGTGGTGATGGTCGACGATGTACACGTGCACGGTGGGGTTGTTTGGTGATCTGGGTGGAAGCGGGTTTCTTCCCGAGGTTAAATCGAGTAATCCAGGCATTTTTCTCGGGGTTCTTCAGTTTTGGCTCGAAGCAACATACTGTTGGCTCGGGTAGGAATGTTGAATAGGCTTAAAAACAGAAACATGTTCTGTTTTGCTTTTGACATTTTTTTAAATTAAATTTCAAATTATAAACTAAGTTTTAAATCAAAGTTTTAATAATAAATTCAAGTTTGTCTGAAACTTAGTTTGTGAATGAATAAAGTCATTAAATTAAATTGTTAATTACTTAAAACTTAATTAAGTGAAATTAAAAGATTTGAAGTCAAATGGGATTTGGAACTGGAAAGGAAAGTTTAAGTTAAAATTTTGTAACCTGGACTTAAGTTTAAATTGGGATTCCAGATTTTTGAAATGAGAGGAAGTTTAAAAATCTAAATGTTTACATAAGTTTAAATATCTCGAATTCAAAGGGAATTTGATTCCAAAGTCTTTTAAATTTTCTTTCATAACAAAAGTATTACTTTAACTTGTAAATTTAAAGGTTTTAAAAGTTAGTTTTAAAATTTACTTAAAAATCAATTCGTATTCATTTTAAGTCTTGAAGTTTAAAATGAAATTTAAAAAGTAAAATATAAAAGCAAATTGTTTAAGTGACTTGTTAATGATAACTTGATTCATTGATAAGAAAAAAATGTTTTTATCTTTAAGATAAATGAAGATTAATGATTTGTAATTATTGAATTGATTAAAATTGGATAATTAATGATTCGAATAAATTAATAATTAAGAGTTTAAAATTAGTTAATTAAGGTTTAGCTAATTAATTTAGGATATATAAATTGATAATTAAGGACCATTAATTAAATAAGACTTAAATTTTTGATTTTTGATTAGTAATTAATTTATCAAGAAATTAAGGATTAATTAAGTTACAGTTAACACTTAACTAATTAGATAATTAGAGATTAATTAATGAGTTAATAAAGATTAATTAAATTGTAATTAATAATGATAAATCTTAGTTAATTACTTTAGTAAAGTAATTAAAAAAAAATATTCGTTAATGAAGGTCATTAACTAAGATCATTTATATAATTAATTAATGTGATAAATTTTAACGATTAATCTGATTAATTAATTAATGATAATCATTTATGAAATTGTGTAAGTGTAATTACTTTATGGTAAGTAATCAAAGGTTTAATTTCTTAAAATAATTAATTAAGGGTTTAATTAATTATGTAATTGGTTTAAAGGTTAATTTAATTAAGATGGTTAATTAAGAATAATTTAATTAATTAAGGTGATTGATTAATAAATAAATTTATATCAAATGATTTGTAATTAATAAATCAGGATTAGATAATTAATTCATAAATAATTAATTTAATTGAAAATAAATTGAATTAATTAGGATTTAACAATTAGTTAATCCTGCTTATAAATGATTATTGAATACTTGACCTTACTCATGAATGATTGTATTGTATGAGTTGACTTGAATTGATTGTCCTATCTGATCTGTGATATTTTGTTCTGTGGATTGGGCTGTGTATAGTTTATTCATTTATCTGTGATACATTTGTATATTATCTGTGAATTTGTGAATGTAAGATAAGCGTTATTCTTTATACCGCTTATCAACTATATTTCTGTGTTTTGATCTGTGATGATTGAATGATGTTGCACTATTATGTTAAACCCGTGGACTACACCATTCACATACAAATATGGATTGCACGTGGAAATCGGTTAAGTCACAGATTTCTAAAAGTTGAATATTTAAATCCAAATGGTTTTGGAAATGAATCGGGTTAAATGTGGAAAACTTTTGAAATGGAATTTTCAAGATAAAATTTATTTTTGAATAATTTGATAAAGTTTTGAAATTTAAATAATTTGATTTATATTTGAATTCAAAATTTGAAATTGAATTCTATGATTTGAAACTAGGGAGTAAAGATGTTATACTAGTTATATATGGGTTAAACCATTTTAAAAGTATTGATTTGGGAATTCGAATTTAGTTCAAGGGCTTTAACTCGTGCAAATATAATTGGATTTTTCTGAAACGAAAACTATTTGTTTTCGAATAATAAAAGTTGTCACATAAGTAATGAACTTCCAATTTGTGTTGAAAGGTTTTAAGTTTGAAATGAAATTGAAATGTTTTGAAAGGCTATGAATGAATCTTTGGAAACGAATTTTGAAAGCTATAAGTTAAACCTTGATTTAAAGATTTAACGAGTTAATCCATTTGAAATGGAAATTGTTTTGAAATCCATGAATGGATCTTTGTGAATGGGGTGAACTTTGTGAATTGAATCTTTTTGTTTAAAAGATTAAAAGTGTGGAAATTTGTTTAAACCATTGAAGGTTGTTCAAATGAATCTTTTTGTTTAAAAGATTAAAAATGGTAATTTATTTTAACCATTCGAATGAAACGTTTTGGGCTTTAAGATGTGATTTAACTGAGACCCCAATATCCATATGTTTCTTGTCAATATTGCGCTCACTATTCGGTTTAGCTGGGAGAGAACATTTGTGTCATATAGCCCATTCCGAATATGTGATACGACGTCATGGATAGCATTTGAAGACCGGTGGTGAAGACCAGATATCTTCGAAAGCGATAGGATAACTCGTCGAATGTCTTTGCATCGACTGGTCCCCGGTATAGAGACTCCATATGTGATGGGAAGTCCGAACGTGATTAGGGATTATCCGGATTTGCAAGGGCTTCTTCAGAAGTGCCTTCGGTTCCGTTCAAACCCAGTACAGACTTGTATGGATTGTATGCCTGATATTACATTTTGAGATATAAAACAGATTTCTTTCAAATACATTTCTATTGGTGGCGGAGAATTTATTCTCTTAGCTTAACACCCTTCTCTGAGACGTATGAGCTCAGAGGTTATGTAGTTGAAGGTTATCAGTAATATATTCCCAACTTGGTAATGTGGCATGCTGAGTGCTGCTGATCATTTGTTGATCAAAGCGTGGCTTTTGTGAAAAGCGTAGCTTTGTGGACGAGACTTCGTCGAACCTCACAAGCCGGTAATGGTCAAAACAGGAAGAATACAACAAGGTTATTTGGGGATAGCGCCCCCTGAGGGTATGTTCATTTGCTTTTGGATAGAGGTGGTATCATGGTATGGAGACCAGATACTTAACCTATGTGGTTGCTGCAAATTTATTACTTGGTGGTTGTTGGTGAATCCCGGGATAAAGGTCGGTTACGACCGGGGGATGGAATACTCGTGTCAGTAGTTACCTAGTTCAGAGGTAACCCAGCCTTGTGTTGGTAGAGATCCGGTTAGGTTCTCGGGGCATCCCTCCAGAGGCGTACCCATGTGGCAATGAGAAGTTCCTTGGCCTGACCATTTGTTGGAAATCTAGAGAAACAATACGAGCCTTGTACGGTTTTAGTTGTAGAACCTGCCATTTACTTATGGTGGTCACCTGTAACGTTTGCGATTTTTCGTTGCCGAAAAACCGAAATGTTATGGTTTTAAAAAGAATTTAAGAAAAGGAAAAGAGAGAAGAGTAGATACTAAGATAGAAAATAGAGGGAAAAGAGACAGAAAATTTTAAAATAGAACGGAACAGAAAACAACATCAGAATCTCACAACTCGCAGCGGAACAACATATAATAATAAATGAATAATCTTTAAACAAAGAACTATATCAGTTATTACATTACATTATATTACATTACATCAAATCATCAGAGTGTACAACAACAATAACAACAACAACAAACAGCGGAAAAAGAAATACTATATTAAGTAATACGCCATGCCATCCAGCTTGCCTCCAGCAACTCCTGAATATCCAGAATATCCTGATAAACCTTAACTCTTGACTGCCCGTGTGGAAATTGGTGGGCACCCAGAGTTTAGGAAGGAAAACAATAAACTCCGAGTCAGTCATGTGACTGGTGTGAGAACTCAAAACAGTTTATTTTTCTTTAAAATCAAAATAGAGGAATATTTTTAAATTCAATTCGCAACGCTTTTTAAAAATGAGACTACCATAAGGCCTCCCGCACACACACATATGCAAACGCAGAATCGGAGGAGATTTCTCCTTATGATAGTCAAAGATGCTTGATACGCATTAAAAATAACATTTGATATTATTATTAGTGCATAGTGTAGAGGAAAATCATTTCGAAAATAAAGATATAAATCTTAGCCAGCATAGACATTCCGCACTTATGCCTACTATAGCTACTATGTTCAATAGCAGGTTACCGCCACATTCCATAGCAGGTTATACAACTAATACCGTACAAGTCTCGTATTGTTTCTTTGGATTTCCAACAAATGGTCAGGCCAAGGAACTTCCCATTGCCACATGGAAACGCCTCTGGCTGGACGTCCCCGAGAACTTAACCAGCTCTCTGCCAACACAAGGCCGGGTTACCTTTATCACTAGGTAACTACTACACGAATATGGCATCCCCCGGTCCCATTGGACCTTTTAACCGAGCGCTCGTCATCAACAACACCACACAGTAATAAATATAGTGTATCAACATGAGTAAGTATCTGGGCTCCATACCATGATACCACCCTTTCCAGAAGGAAATGCACATACCCTAAAGGGAGCTACCCCTCATAAACTTGCCGCATCTTTCCTGTTTTGACCATTCCGGGATGTGAGGCTCGACGAAGTCATGTCCACAAAAACATACTTTATACACAAGCCATGCTTTGGGTCAACAAATGATCAACACAATGATCACCAAGATAGATGATCAAACAAATGATCCTATCACAAATAATCAACACAATGATCATTTCACAGCAACACTCAGCATGTCACATTACCAAATTGGGAATATATCGCTAATAACTTCAACTATATAACCTCTGAGCTCGTACGTCTCAGAGAAGGGTGTTAAGCTAAGAGAATAAATCCTCCGCCACCACAGAAATATATTTGAAAGAAATCAGCTTTATATCTCAATTTGTAATGTCAGACATACAATCCATACAAGTCTGTTCCGGGCTCGAACAGAACCGAAGGCACTTACAAAGAAGTCCTTGCAATCCGAATAATTTCTAATTACGTTCGGATTTCCCATCACTTATGGAGATCTCTATACCGGGGATCAGCCAGTGCAGAGACAATCAACAAGAAACCCTTTCGCTTTTGAAAATATCCGGTCTTCAACACCGATCTTCGAATGCAATTCATACGACGTATCACGTATTCGGAATGGGTTATACGACCCCAAGGTCCTTTCCCGGTTAACCCGAATAGTGAGCGCTTATTTTTTTTAAAAATAAGTGTGGCATTCAATTTCAAATAAATCACAACAAATACCATTCAAGGGTAAATATTGATAGTCGGTCATTGAACTATCAATAGATATGCACAACATCACCAGAATCCAAATAATTTTCCAAATTATTTATTTCCCAAAAATATCTTTAGAAGATATAAACTTTCCATACTTCAAAAATAAATCAATATTTATTTTTAAACCCATTTCCCAATTTCATTTATAAATTCCATATTGAATTTATATTTCCAAAATATTTATGAATATATGATTTCAAATATTCATTTTCAATTTATCTTCAAAAAGATAAATTCTCAACATATTCACTTTATATTGGAAAACATTTCCATACTTATTAAATAAGTAATTCACAAGTCTTTTTATTTTCTACGCTTAGAAAATATTTAATATACTCTAATCGAAATTAAGTATATATTTCATTCTTTAAGGAAATCATTCTCTTAAACATATTTATTTGGGCCAAAACGAATGTTGCGTAAAACATCGTTACGACAACCCAAAATCACTAGTATAGGGATTCGAAATTAAAATAGATATATAAATCCCAATACTATATAAAACATTTCCTTTTGGAAATCATCTATTATAACAACAGTGTTATAATCTATTATTTCCTTCTATTTCTCGAAAACATCTATTTCAACAATAAATGTTGAAATCTATGGTTTTGAATCTCAACACCTTTTAAAACATCTTTAGATCGTTTTAATTCTATTTCAAACATCACATTCTAAATAATTTCTTTAACTTATTATTCACCATTCAAAAACGTGAATATACCTTGTTAATAAATTTCATCACTTTGATTCATTTTATTTTAAGGAATTATTCACTGTCTAAAACATGAATATAACTCCATTAACAAATTACAACTATTTACTTATCAAAGTAAATCGTTTCGAATTTATAAAACAACGTTTATAAATTCTATTCTATTTATTTTATATCAACTCCTTTTATAAATTCCTTTATTAACCTATATCAATTCATATCACAATGATATACTAAAATTCATATTATAAGTCAAATACTTATAATTTATTTGTTTACAAAATTGTTTCTTTAAACTTCCCAATTTTATAAATCTTATAACTTATAAGATTCATTTATTTATCCAAAATCTATCCTTTTCCATAACTTTATAAATTTTATAAACCTACTGCTTATAAAATTTCATTTATAACTTCACCATTATAATTCTATAAATTTCATTCATTTATGAAATTCATTCACAATTCTTTCTAACACTTAGAAAAGCTCGTTTTACACTTCTAATATTTTTAATTTATAAATATCAATTTATAAATCTTTTAATATAAAACAATTTATATTACTATTTTTAAAATGTCTTTAAACTCTTTTATAATTTCATCCTTTGATTTATAAAATAATCCCATTTTATAAATCCTATTTTAAACTTTTTATAATAGATTCAAAAATCCCAGTTTAAGCTATTTTATAAAATCATAAATCCCATATTTTCAAAGTCAACTTTTAACTATATTTCTCAAAAATCATAATTTTATATAACGTAAAAATTATAACGTTTATTTATTTAAGATGAATCAATTCTAAAAATATTTTACAAACGAATACTTTCAAAATCACTTTAGAAATTCCTTAAAATAAAAATCGTTATTTTTAAACTTTCAAAATTGGATCTGATGATGCAACACATCATATAGTCAATCACGATTTTCAACATCATATATCATCCATGATAACAATCAAATATCACAATATAGGAATCAAATAAATATTTGTGAGGAATCCAGTTGGATTCCTCCAACCTGTTTCCCTGCATCCACAGACATTAGCACAATACCAATTCCGTTTCAAGATGGAATATCGCGGTATATGGGATTTTATAAAATATATCCGCTTACTAACGGCGTATAGGGTCTCATCCGCTAAAAGAAAATGCGGGAAATCAATCAACTGCAATATATACATATGCCAATATATATATATTGCTATATATATAATATAATACCAATTCCACTTCAAGGTGGAATATCGCGGTATATGTGTGTAATAAATAACCTCCGCTTACTAACGGCGTATAGGGTCTATTCACATCCAATATATATATAACAATCATCATTCAATCATTCAATCAACACAGTCAATTAATTTTAAATCTAACTATTTAAAATTTAAATAAACAACAAAATTCCTTTTGAGTGAGAAGTTCTCACCTTTATTCCCGTTTGCCATCCACTTCCAATTCAACTTGTTTTCTTCATTTATACCTAGTATAAATATTTTACACAATTTATTAATACTCGAATCAATCGAATAAATTATATTTCGATAAATTTAATTATTAATGATTCAATCTAACTTAGTGATTAAATTTTTCTCTTTTTAACCCAGATTTTATTTTAAAATAAATATATTTATTTTAAATCAACTTCTTTGAATAAATTTGTTTAACTAACAAATTCGATTTTTTTTTTTTATAAATCTCCTATTTTCAATACACTATCTTTTAGTCCTTAATTACCCATTTTTCCAAAAATAAATAATATTTTCTTTTGATAAGTCATTTTATCAAATAAGTTAAATTTCTAACCAAATTTCTTTTACAATTTATTTTTAGTTATTAAAAACTAAATTTTCTTCTTGTTTCCTATTATTTATTTATTTTCCTAACTGCATATTCATACAAAACATCAAAACTGCATAAATATATCTCTTTTAATTTTAATATATATCAATAATCAGTTTAAATTTAAAACAAAATCAAATAAGATTAAAAAAACGAAAATACTTATCTGCCGTGTTCGATAACCATCGCGATACCATCGAATCGCGTCGCCGACTCCACAACGGCACCCCTCACTCACGCGTGAGCACGCATCACCTCAACACCATCGGCCCACGCGCGATTCGCCTCCCCACGCCGCCGGTTGTTGTCGCCGTAAACGCCTCCCCCACGCGCAAGCACGCGCGAGCGCGCGCCGTCACTCTTCGCGTCGCCCCCCAATCGCCTAGCCTCGTGTCGCTGCCGCGCGCCCCCAAATCGACGCCGCCGTCGCCGTCCCCCATCTCCTCGCGCCTCCAAATCGCGGCTGCGGCCATTTTTTTTTTCCTCTGCATGATTTGCTTTTGAACGAACAGAAGAAGGAGATGGTTATTTAAAACGTGAAAGAGTATGGTTTGCACGATCTCGTTTTCGTGATTTTAGGCTGAAACAAAGGAGATAACGTGGTGTGTTGACTTAAATATTTAAATTTAAATTGGATTCAATTTGATTTCGACGCGTTTATTCGTCGTGTGATCACATATCAACTCCAAAAAATACGAAATTTGAAATCCGGCAAAAATTCAATATTCCGGACTCAATGGAACTGGTTTCGTCGAATTCCGAGACTGTGCCTCGGACGGCTATTTTTAAATATCGATTTAAACGATTTAATTTCAAAACTGAATAATTCACTTCCAAATTAAATTCTGAAGCTTCTAAAATCTTCAATATTATCAATATGAATTTTACAAGCCTTTGAAATATTTTTCTTCAGCTTAAAATTGAAGATTCAAATTTTTATTCAACTTTCAATAGATTAAATTCTATAATTTAATCGCTAAATTTATTCTGATAATTTGAAATTCAATTCAAACCATCATTCAAATATTTAAAATTAATAGGATATTCTCAAATTAAATTATTAAAATTCTGGGTCGTTACATCACCACTGTTTAGATGGTAGATATAGTAGGCATAGTTCAGAATGTCTATGCTGGCTAAGATTAATATTATAGTTTCAAAATGTTTTCCTACACTTCGCACTTATAGTAATAATATTGAAAAGAATCCGCGTATCAAGCATGTTTGACTATCATAAGGAGAAATCACCTCCAATTCTGCGTTTGCATTGTATGTGTGGCGGAAGGCCTTATGGTAGTTACATTTTCCAAAAAGCATTGCGAATTGACGTTAAAATTCTCCTGTTGTTTGTTTTTAAAGATAAACTGTTTTTTTACTCATACCACTCCCACGACTGACTTGGATTTATTGTTCCTTTCCTAAACTCTGGGTGCCCACTATTTTCCACACGGGCAGTCTAGATTTGGATTTTTCAAATAGTTAGGTTCAGTAGATTATCTGGAGCTAGTCCAGCCTTTGGATCAAGACTGACGTTGCTTATCTTTGTGCATCGCTATTGGGAGTTAGAGCTGTTTCTGGATTGGTGCTTTGAAGACTATCTTGGAGATTATCCACTGTGGTGTTATCTATTTTCTTTCCGTTGCTATTTCTTGTATCATATCTCTGATGAATATTGATATTCATTGTATATTGATCATTGTATCTGATATTGTATCAATGATATTCATTTTTCTTCCGTTGTGTTGTACTTAATTGTGTTGTAAGCTCCGACGCACCAGATTCGACGTTTGGATCTACGACATTTGAATATGAGTGTCGTATTCGGTGCCGATTTTCGAAGGCCGAGTCAGGATCGTTATAGCTATCATAATAACTTGGATATTTATCTATATGTTGATTGACTTTTATTGGCTAATTTTCTTTATATGACTGCTTGTTATGTAAATACCCATCTTATAACTTGGATAAGTTAAGCTAATTTAAATGAACCATTGTGGTCACTAAGCCACTTCTTGATTTTTGGTAAAGTCAGATATTTCATTTTATCCTTTTTGATAATAATTTAAATTTTATTCCATTTTAAAATATTTAAAGGATAATTAAGTAATTATTTTATCAAAGGTATTTGAAGTATTTTAATACTTTTTAAATGATTATTTAAAATCATTATTTTGCTAATGTGGATTAAAGATAAATAATCGAAGAATGTTTAATAATCATTTGTTTATCTAAAGGTGTTTTAAATAACTGATTGTTTATCAAAGGAACTTTATTGATTTATTTTTATAAAAGGGAGTATTATAAATGATTTCGGATATTTATAAAAGAGTTTGATAAATTAACTTAGAGATTTATAAAGTGTTTTATAAATGGATTTGAAATTTAAGTAAAAGAGACTGCATAAATGGAAGAGATTTATTAAAAGGATTTATAAAAGTAAATTATAGAAGAATTTAAGGTTGGATTTCCTTTAACTCATATCCTTTATTGATAATATAACCCATATTTGTTGGGGTTTGATTTGTTTAAGTTGGTTGAATTGTTGTTGACATATGTTTAAACATTGGTTTGAATCCTAGCTAAAGTAAGTGACCCGTATGATCCATGTGTATGGACTTGAATGAACTTGTATGACTTGTGACAAGACCTTGAAACAAAAAATAAGTTATACATAGATATTGGTTTAGATTGGACTCGGGTTTGAAAGTGCACTTACAGTGATAGTCGTTATAGATGCAGTTCAAAATTGCCTTGTTTTTTCTATTTCTTTGGAACTTTGTAGAGAGATCCTTAGGGATTTCTCACATATTTATAATGTTTTATATGTATGTTTGTTGATATAAAATGGTTGGGTAGTAAAAAGTTAAATAACATCTCGAAAAGTGGCTAAAACTTCACTTGTGCAAAACTGCCCTGATTAGCCTTGATTTTTGGACTTCAAAGGTTTGAAAAGACATTTAAATTTAAATATTCTGTTTCTTTATTTCTATATGTATTTACTAACTCAAATTAGAGTATTTCAAAAAAAATTGAGATATTTATTAATTTTTAAGGAATTGTTGTGAATTTTTAAAGAAGATGAATTTATAATAAAACTTGTTTTTCCAAGTTTTTAAGGAAATTATAATGTTGTTATTTCCAAGTAATATCTTGAATAAATGTTTTAAAACCTATTATGAATATTATAAAGTATTTTAAAAGAATTTTTATGTATATATTGTTTTTAGAAAATATGTTGGCAGTTTTATGTCTTACGGAATAAAATATCTTCTGACTTATTTATTTAAATATCAAGTTTTGATAAACAAATTACTCTACTTATATATCATTTATAATGGGAAGTTTAAAAAAATGGTTTAGAAAGGGTCGGTAATGTCTTAATAACCAAAATGGTTAATTTTTTAATTGCTTGTTTGAAATTAACTAACTATGCTTAACACTAAAAGCCAATGAAGTAAGGCTTATTTATTTGTGAGAGTTAAGATTGATGTTCGAGTAAGGATAGGGCAATAGAGCTCTAACCTACCGGCTTCCCTCTTAATCGAGGAATAGTAAGTTGGAAAAGGTCGAAAACATGTTAATCACGTTGATTTTTTACTAGTTTATGGAAATCATTAATATTATACCTAACACTAAAAGCCGACGAGGTAGACTTATCTATTTGTGAGATTTAAGAATAAAGTGTCTAGATAAGGCTTTGATGCAATCTTTTCTCTAACTTACCTGGCTTCACTCTTAGATGAGGAATAGTTAAGTTGGAATGTTGAAAACAAGTTATGCGTACGAATATTAATTTGTATGAGAAATTGTTTTGACTAGATAATCGATTAGTCGATTATCGACCTTGACCTAACATGGCTTAAGAAGTTATTGAAAGGCTTCACAATTTCATACCATGAGAACCCCTGAGGAGGAGCACTGGTATGAAAAGTCTTTAGCTTTCTCTTGCTTTTGAGAGAATTGGAATTTTTTTAACCGAAAATTCATCGATTGGTTTTAGAGAGTCCCGTAAATGGAAACACTGTACATATATGGAATGACTCAAAAACCTGTAATCACTTCAAAACCATATACACGATCTATGTTCTAGAAGCGGTTGTGAAGTGGAATGTTATAGAGTTGAACTATCTATCCTAAGGTTAAGTCCAAGGGAAGGATTAGTGTTAACATTTCAAAAGATACTATCGTAGGGGACTTTCTATTTCGAGGAGTATTCCAAGGAAGAGGACGGTGTTAGCATTCGTCAAAGGACTATGTAGGGAACCTATATAGAGGTTCGAGATCTTCTCGAGATGCTCGAATCTATGTAGTCATTCGTGATCTGTTCGAGATGATGGAATCAACTTAGCAATTCGTGTTCTGTTCGAGTGTTAAAGACTCTTGTGAGAGATGCCGAACATAGCCTCGACATTGGGAAAATAACAAAAACAGAGAAGGGGCATGGCTATAGGGGTTTAGCTGACCTCAAGTGTTTATCAACTCCATAAAGTGATGCTTATCGATTATTTCTAGAGGGAGTTGATATGACTCAAATCACACATTGTAGGTGATCTAGTTATGTATACCTTAGAGTATATCATATCTAGAGGCATACGATGCTCAGAAGGTAGTTTCAGATCCTTGTTATGGAGTTAGGATGCGGCCAGGCCAAGGAGATCTCAATGGAAAAATCCATATTCGAACGTGCCTTAGTGGTATTGATTGTATACATATTATTGTTCTAGCGTTCACACAACAGCTATTTGATATGATTTATATGCTACACTCTAGACATTATCTATCATATCACTATATTTAAACTTAATGAATGGTTGGCTTCATTTGAAGGGAAAACCATTACGATAATCTGTATGGTCTCAATGGTTATGGATACTTATCTTATATTTTTTGAGTTTTACGCTGGTTTATCGGACTGATCCAAGTGTTATTGGAGCTTTTGGAGAAGAGCTGGATGATTATCCTTCGTAGTATTCTTATTTCCGCTGCATTTTTGTATTGTATATATCAACATTGTAAGGACCGAGGACAGATGGTTATAACTCTCCAAGCTGATGATAGTACTTCACAACACTGAGATTTCTGTATTCAGTGTAACCCTTCGTAATAACTTTTGTTATTATATATTATTGTTTCGTAGTGAGATTCGAATGTTGTGTTTTTCCTTTCTTATTCTGTTCTTTTTTATTTTACCCTAACAACCTTTATGACACTTGGGTGCTCGACACACAAATACGTGGATATATTTTGTGTCGACATTCAAGAGTAGAAAATTGGGGCATTACAAATATCTTCATCTTACAATTAAATGATACGCTATCATTTATTAGCTTCTTTAAGCTTTCTCCCATTTCAAAATAAGTTAACACGATTTTAACTTAAATCCTTCTATTATTTCATTCCTATGAAATGGTCAATTAGCACTTCGAAATGGTCTTCCAAAGTGCACTAAGTATTTATTATTTTACTTAAATTATAGCTTCTTAAGCAAATGAAATTTGAACTTATCCATCGCAAATTAGCTATCTCATAGCCACCATAAGTCAAGCCTAGCTATCGCATATTGGTTATACCATAGCCATTGCATGTTGGTTTTCCTCGGCCATCGCTAGTTGACTCTCAACTAGCCATCGCATGTTGATAGTTTATTTTAGGGATCACAAGTCGAGCCTTTATAGGCTATTACAAATTGATAACTTCAAAAGCTATCGTATGTTGACCCCAAATGGCTATCGCACATTGACACTTATCCTTGCTGTCGTGGGTTGACAACTTCATTAACTATCGTAAGTTAAGCTTCAAGTAGCTGTCGCTAATTGACTTCCATAAGCCATCGCGAAGTGAGGCTACATCAAGCTATCGCACATTAAGCTTCCTTTATGCCTTCATTTGTTGAAGAACGTAGAGCTATCACAAGTTGATAGCTTTCGTGAGTTAAGTTCTAGGTTCTATCACATACTAGCTTTTAATAGCTATCACAAGTTGACATCCTATTGGCCATCACAAGTTGATATATTAAGTAGCTATCGTAGGTTGAAATGGCACGTTCGTAGTTAACTTGAAACTATTCTGTTAGTTTATTAAGTAATTACTTTACACGAAATCCCATTTGATGTCGAACTCCCATTTGTTAATAGATCTCTTTACAGATTTCTTCTTAGATCTGTTTAATTACATTTTCAATTAACTAATTAATTATCTTTGATCAATTAATTCTTTCTTTTTCTAAATAATTCATATAAAATAGAAAATTAATGAAAAAGTTTCCAAAAATCCATCAAGAATCCAGTTTATCATATTTTAAATCATATCATAATTTCTTATCAAAACAACTATTTTTATTATTTTTACTAATTAATTTTCCCAAAATTAACCATTTTCTCAACTTAGAAAATGCATAGAAATTCCAAGTAAACTTCTTGAATCACGAAATTAAAAACTCATCTCTATTTCATCATTACAAATATCACATTTAAATTTTGTAACTTTTAAATATGATTAGATTCCTCGAATCATGAAATTGAAAAGTCATCTTTATTTCAGCATTAGAAACATCACATTAAAATTTTGCAACTTTTAGATATGATTAGATCATGTTTTACCCAAAAACATAAACAATGAATTTCTAAACATAACCAAACCATGAATCACCCTAACCTATTATCATCAATAAAACATTCATTCAAAATCAATTCCAAATCCAAATGGGTTAGGAAGTGTTTTAGAGAAAAATGTACTCATCTTGGTTAAGAAAACCATGTTTTATCTTCTTTCTTATTAAAGTTGAAATCTTGAATTCTTCTAGCTTTAATTTCCTCTTCCCTAGCTTGGAAATTATAGTCGGCCTTGTATAGTTTTAGGGATTTGTTTAGTAAATGAAAATGAAGTGGAATAAGAGTATGGCTATGGAAATATAAGTTAGTGATTTTGGTTTATGTTAATATCTCTTCTAGCCTAGTTTCACCAATGCGTTTCCCCTAACAAAAATCCTTCTCTCACTAAACTTGATTTACTATTAACCAAGCCAATTTTAACTGCTCTACTTACCAATAGTCCACTCAATTAACTTTTTAAATTGTCCAACACTTAATTAACCAAATCTCCTTCAAGCAATCCTTGCAATTAAATTATTGTATTTACTCTTTTACTAATTTTCTCTTACTATTAATTTAATTTCATATATTATGATGCTCCATTATGTACGGTGTTACAGTCTCCACTCCATATAAAATTTCTTCCTCGAAATTTCAAGATGGAAAAACAAAATTTTACACTAACACCTTGAAAATGTAAATCGTCATATAAGTGCACACAAGTACAAAAGATTACACCCGTACCCAACTAATGTAAACCATTAATCATTAACCACAAATGCATTAGTGCAACTATAAACACGCAGCCAAATCATAGCATGAACACGCTAGTACCCTACTCTATACACGTAAATGCCCAAAATAATTCGGGATAGATATTCTTAATCATATCCTCTACCTTCCAAGTACAATCATCTCAATTGTCAATCCATTAGACGTGAACATATTTGATAACTTTTTTCCTTTGCTCCCTCATATCACAATCTACTATCCCCTTTGGTCATCTTACATATGTCAAATCTGGCTCTACAAATATGTCCTCTAACACTCTTGGTTCCACTATCGAACTTGGGTTGTACACACATTTCCTCAAATGCGATATATGAAAAGCATTACGCACCCTACTAAACTACTTGGAAAATGAACTCGATAAACAAGTTTATTGATCCTCTCTATCATTTAAATGGTCCCATATATCTAAGTGTCGATTTTCTCACCTTTCCAAAATGCATAAATCCTCCATCGGAAAAACCATCATAAATAGATGATCGCCCTTTCCTTCTCTTATTAGCATAACTCTTCTGCCTTAATTGTGTTGCCTTCATCCTAACGTGAATCAATTCTGCCTTCTCAGTACCATCTCTTACCAAATCAGGCTTAATACAATTCAATCTCCCGTGTCTAACTAACAAATTAGTGACTAATATGGTTCGTCATAAAGTTCCTTAAATGGTGATATCCCACTAATTGATTGGTAGTTGTTAATGTGGGAAAATTCTACTAGATGCAGATGATCTTGCCAATATCGTTCGAAATCCAGAATACATGCTCTCAGCAAATCCTCACGCACATGGTTCACCCTTTCGGTTTGACCATCAGTCTGTTGGTGGTAATCCATGCTCGGGTTCAACTCTGTACTCGATGCACTCTACAAACTCCTTCAAAACTCACTGGTGAACAATGGGTCTCTATCACTCATGATACTACTCAGAATCCCATGTAGTATCACCACATTTTCATATATAGCTTTGCTAAGCTAGATGCCATCATTGTCGACTTCATTGGGATAAACTGGTCACTCTTTCTCATTCTATCAATTATCACCAAAATACTATCTTTTCCCATTCTCAACCTAGGCAACCCATTGATAAGATTCATGGACATTGACTCCCACTTCCAAGTTGGTACTTCCAAGGGTTGAAGTAAACCGCTCAACTTATGATGCTTAGCCCTCACTTGCTAATAGGTAAAGAACTTCATCACATATTCTATTATATCTCTCTTCGTCCCTTCCCAAAAAAAAGGCTCTCTTCGTGTGATGATACATCTTTATGCCCTCGAGGTAAATAGAAATGTGGACCGATGACTTTCTTCTAAGACTTTCTTCCAAAAGCCTCATATATCCGAAACATGGTCTTCCTTTCTTTCTAAGCCATCCCTTTGAGTCTATCTCAAAGCCTTTTTGATACTCAACATCCACTCCTATTTTTAATCACCTAATCCTTTCAGCTATCAACGTGTCCTCCTTTTTCCTTGTCATAATTCTATCCACAAGTATTGGACTTACCTCCAAACTTTCTAAAATATCTGGATCTTTGCTTGATCTAGTATTCTTCCTATAGAGTACTTTATAAGAGGATAATGTCTTTAATGTCTTCCATTCCTCAGTCATGGCTAAAACACCATTCTGCTACTTTTTACTCAAAGCACCGGTAATCTTGTTCCCATTTCCTGGTGTGTACTCTGTCCTAAAATCGTATATCGTTAAGAATTCTAGCCATCTTTTTTGCCTCATATTCAACTCCTTTTAAGAGAAAATACAGTTAAGGAACTTATGGTCCGTATAAAACTTGAACCGCTCTCCTAAAAGATAATGTCTCCAAATCTTCAGCTCAACTACCACCGCTACCAAATCTAAGTCGTGAATCGAATATCTAACCTTGTGCGGCCTCGATTGCCTTGATGCATAAGCTATCACTTTTCCTTTTTGCCTCAACACTACTCCCAAATCTATTCCAAAAACACCATATACACTACAACTACTAATTCCATTCAAGCATGATCAACATAGTGACGTTCGTCGATAACTTCTTTAAATCTTGAAATGACCCATCACACTTATTAGCCCAGAAGAACTTCTTGTTTTTTTAGTCAACCTAGTCAAGGGTTCCGTTATACGAGAGAAATTCTCAATGAATCTACGTTAATAACTTGTTAACCCTAAGAAACTTCTCAACTCTATGATCGTCTCCGGCCTCTTCCAACCATTAATAGTTTCTATCTTTGATGGATCTACTGCTAATCCATTCTCAAAACCATATGGTTCAAAAACCGAACCTCCCATTTCCAAAAATGACATTTCAAAAAATTCGCTCTCAACCTGTGTTGTCTCAACGTCTCCAACACTAATATACGATGGACTTCATGGTCTCCTTCATACTCATAATATACTAAGATATATTCAATGAAGACTAATATAAATTTATCCAACTGATCGTGAAAGATTCGATTCATAAGATTTCCAAATCACTAACTACTTTTATGAACTGTACTTTGTTTGGAATATGGACTGGAATGCTTTCTTCTACTACTCTCGGTTGATGGAACTCCATGGCCAATTCTAGCTACAAAAACACTCGAGCTCCGCTCAACTAATTAATAGATTCGTCTATCTTAGGCAATGGATAACGATTCTTTACTATAAACTCATTTAGCTTTCGATAATCAGTACACATTCGTAAAGACCCATTAACTTCTTTAATGGATGCTCCCTATGATGAATTACTCGATTTGATGAAATTTTTATCCCCAGGTTCCACTAGTTGCTTCTTCAATTCTTTATCACCTTGGATGGCATTCAACTTTTGGTCAACCATTAGGTTATGCCCCCGACATCAAGTTTATTGAAAACTCGATTTCCCTCCTTGATAGTAATCCTATCTCATGTTCGAAAACATCTGTGGATTCCTTAACCACATGTACTTTATCGATATCATCATCATCATCTTCCATGGCACATAGCAACAAATTCTACATTTCTTTATGATGTCCAAAGCTGTCATAATTCTGTCCACCTCTAGGACTCCATAAGGTAATGATCCTCTTCGCACAATAGATTCTAACATCATTATTCACCAACCAATCATACCCAAAATTACCCCATACTTTACGAATTCAAAATGCATATAGTTTGCAAATAAACAAGTGCCCACACAAACAAACTCAAGGTCAGTGCACCTTAATACGAGAGTGGCATATCCACCAATCTAATTTACCACATGCAAAGACATAATCAAATGGGTAGTGTCTCACTCTAACCTATTAACCAAATATATCGAAATGAAAGAGTGAATTATATTAGTATCAAACAGAATGCTAACTGATATAATGGAAATCAAAATCATACTTTCAAGCACACCATTTCCTTTTACCTTAGTAGTTAGTCCAAGTGAAGGTCCTTCCAAAACAAAGACTTTTTCATCCTTTGCCTCTTGAAAATCTCTCTTCTTATTGCAAGGTCTATTACAGATAAAGCACTTTACGTTGTCCTTGCTCTTTGGCTGGGTAAATTTAGTACAACAGTATCCTTTCTAAACGTAGTTAAAGCAAGTAACATCTGATATATTTGCCTTTTGATCTCCTCCTCCAAAATACTTTCCTTCCTTCTGATTCTTTCCACCCTTCTTATATGAATTGAATATCTTCTTCTTTCCTCCTGTAGGTCTTGCATCAGCCTTCTTCTCTTCCTTAAATAGGCATTCATGTCTTTTCGCCATTTCCATTACCATATCAGAAGGAAAAAATAGATGTGCCATCGCCTTATGATTCAACCTCTTCCTCAGACCTTTTATAAATTTCCCATTCTTCTTCGACGAATATTAATGTGCTCCCTTCCATACTCCAATAAAGTAATAAAGCACTTGATATACTATGCCAAAGTTATATCTCTTGCTTCAACTCAAGGAAATCCCTATACAATGCACTCTTTTGTGATTTGGGGATGAATCGAGCCTTGAATCGCTCCTTAAACTATGAAATTGGCTAAGGATCCTGTAATATGACATATTAACTAAACTATATTTACTTGTATGGAATATAACAATAAAAGAAAAGGCAATAAGGTAAATGAGACCAGAGATTTTTATACTAGTTCGAACTTCCTGTTTTACATCCGGTCCTACACTCCTTCTAGATTTAATTGATACCCTCACTTAACCCGGAGGAACATGTATCACACTGCCTGAGCAAATGAACAAGACTTTAAACGCCTAGACAACCAAATAGGACTTCAACTGCCAGAGGATACTACAACAGGACTTCAACTACAAATAACAAAAATGTATTTGATTGAGTATGCTCTTTAATAGCACTAATAAGTCAATAACATACGCCCTTCCTATAATCTTCTGCTTTGTGGTATGTCATGTAGTTTGTGAAGAAAGGAAGTAATGTTGATCATAAGAAAATTTGCTTGAATGATCACGCGATCAAAAATGTAAAACAGTTTGTAACTGAATGCTTGAGAGTTCAATAGTAAAGAAAGAAAGAATTGGGAATAAAAGTGATTCTAAAAACATTGAAATTCTTTGCTTTGTATAGTGTTTAAAGGTTGCAATTGCACGTAAAGAGCAATGGTAAAGAGTTGTGACTGTAACTCTTGATTAAGAGTTGTAACTCTTCACGAAGGAGATGCACCTTTTCAAAAAACAAGCCATTATGTAGATTCATCCAGTTGAATAACGTTTGGCAGCAAGCTGAATCGACGATTTTTAAATCAGCAAGAAAATAGATTAATTTAGGCCTTGTTCAACTAAATGAATATTGTCAGTCAGTCAGCTAAATATTCATAAATATTTATGTGCATACGCACAAATTCTGGTGGTTGACTTAGGTATTTCAGCCGGCTGAAATTCTAATTTCTTGGGATGTTTTATAAATTTCAATGAAAGATTATGCATGTGTGTATCACATAGAGATATTTTTTTATACTTCTAAATATAGACATGATGACTGATAGTTCTTCGTAGCGCCAATCTTGTCTTCATTTGAAATAGTTGTCTCTTTATAAATTTGATATGATTTCCTGCAAAAATGATTAGTATATACAATATATACTTGTATAGTTATCACTATCAAAACATCAAAATATAAGGTTCTAACATTCTCCCCCTACTTTATGCTCCCCCTATCGATATGGTCTTATTTTATTCTCCCCCTTTGTAATCGATAAAGAGGAAATAGATATCAATAGGTGAAAATAAATGTTTGTAAAAATGAACACAAGACATTCAATCATTACATTATGTAAAAAATCATGGATGAGTGGACAGAAGACATCACATATATGTCATGTAAATAGAATAACACGATGAATAAACATTCAACATAATATTATAGAAACATAACGATCAAGTCATCACATATTAGTACAGCACAAATTGTATTTTAAAGGGTTAAAACACAGAACATAAATAAGAGTCATAATAAGTTGATCATAGAAACATACAATGATATAGAGATTAATCAAAAGTCTTGGTTATCAGAATTGCCTTCTTCGTCTTCGTCCTCATCTTCGTCTTCGTCTTCCTCTTCAATTGTTGTCCAAGTGAAAGGACGGAAGTTTCATTAACTCATGTTGATGAAGTAGGAGGAATTGCAGACGTTGACAAAGAGCAAGAAAGCTTATCCCAAATCTTGTTTAAGAAGCCTTTGATAGAATAGATCTTTTTGTTGGTTTTTGAAACGTCATGTTCAATTTTGGTCAAACGACGATCGAGCCTACTTTGGTTTTAGAATAAGGTAACAGAAGCTTGTTTGGAATGAGTTTGGCGGTCCTTGGGAGGAGGAAGCAGTGCCAGTGTCATGGGGTTGTGCGATACCTTGGTCATGGTTTGCAACCATTGTTGAAAAGTAATTATGGCATCACTTACAGGACGCTTTGGAAGACCCATGAGACTTAATGTTTTGGAGTTGAGTTCACCTATTGTCCTAAATTTAGAATTTGGCATGACTACTCCAAAATTTTGCAAGATGCGTATAATATATGCTCATAATGAATTATTTTGTAATTTCTCCTATGATTAACGGTTTCAAATTCTTCCAAAATTATATTACCCCAATTGATAGGTTGAGATGGGTAAATCACATATAGAGATTGAAAATCCCTTTTATAAACTTTTTCGTAGCTACCGGTACAAGTTTGAAGCGACCGGATAAGAGCATGATGAATTAACCTAGCTTTTGGACTCAAAGCGCTATATTTTAGTTCGGTCATATTGTCGGATAGAAATCTATATGACAGTTCATCTCGATGATACATGTCAACTTCAATTTCATTAATATCTAAGCCTTGAGATGGACATCTTAAAATATGTCCTAAGAGTTGAAGGTTAATCTTAATGCCACAAACCATAGTCCAAATACAATCAGTTTTGTTTTGTGGATTTTGATGATCTAAGTTCATGTTTGCAAAGAAAATTTTAATTACAAGATGGTAAATCTTGACATTTTTAGCATCGTACCCTATAAGAGAATCAAAATTGTTTGCTTTTGCGATCTTCTGAATTCCATATCCATTGATATCAGTCAATTTCATAAAGGCTCCTTCAAATATTTTGAATTCTTCATGCTATTGAATCTTGTAATAGCGGTATAATCATGAAGCCATGCCCTAATTTGATCTTGAGATAGGCTAGTAGAAGTGGAGGCTTGTCTTGATCTTTTGGGTCTTGAACCATATTTGATTTTAAGTGAAACATGATGTAAAAACATGATTTTTTTTTTGGAGAATGGGTTTTTGTTTGCTTAATGAAATTTTATAATGAAAAGAAGGGTTGAGGAGATGTAATGGTTGGTGGAGAATTGAAAAGGTGCCTTAAAAGACGTGTCAGTTATTAAAAAAAACCAAATTTGATACATCAGCCAGCTGTTAAGGACTATTCAGCTAACTGATTGCGCTAAAAACCAAACCAGCAAAGAAATAGGCCAAAAATGGGTCAATTCAACAATCTGAATTATTGGTATTGGCCAGTTGAATGCTGAAAAAGTTGATGCCTGACTGAAGATTCAGCCGACTGAACGAGGACATTTAGTCGGCTAAATCTATTTTATTTGCAAAGATCATCTTATAACAAAATATAATCAGGTTATATATATGAGAGCTTTATTCTCATGTTAAATAATTTTAAATATTTTTATGTAATAAATATATTATTTACTATATGTAAATCGCATATATATTATGCAGATATTCTGGCGTATATGGAAACCGTATTTTTTAATTTTTAGAAGGCTCGGATTCTTTTGATGAGCAGAGTTCAAATGAATCCAGTTCAACTTTAATTTTCTCCGTCAATGGTTTAGTAGGGGATAGAAAAATCTTACGAACAGGGGTGAGTTTGCTTGATGTACCTTTTCCCATGAATTACGAGGATATGTTTCTGTGTGATGCGGCGATTCTCTTTGGATGTTATTACTTAAAGGAGAATGACCACAAATCTTAAGAGCATGTTTCTCAAGGATACTCAAACGAGCTCCTTGATTTATCTACTCAAGTATATTTTGCTTTGAATATTGATTATTTCTTGTTGAAAATGATGTATATCATTAATTTGATGTTGAGTAGAAGGTAAACCAAAATCTATGTTTCTTCTAACTCGTTTTCCATTAGAGTATAGCTAGTGTGATGATTTGGAGAAAGTGTATACGGATGGTAACATATACAGGAGTTGAGTTATTTGAAGGTGTTGTATTGGATGAGCTGAAATTGATGGATGAGTAGAAGCATTTTTTACGAAGACATTCTTATCTGATAAGATGATTTTTGTTTTTACATTTATTTCTTTTATAATCATTCTGATCTTATATATTATTAATTTCTATTTTTAGAAAACTTGTAAAGTTTAAAATTCTAGTTGATTTGTAACCTATGAATTATGTATATATTTTTGTAATGGTTAATATAAAAACAAATTTTATGACCTTTTATTTAATTTATCTAAAATATTAAGTTCTAATGCAAGAGAAGATATGCTTATTTGATTAAAAAAATTATGCACTTATTTCTTTATCTTCTATGGAAAAAAAATTATAATTCTTGTAGAGATACAATTCGAAGTTATCGTTTTAATTTTATAAACGTATTTTCATTCAATAATTTGGTGAATATATTTGCTATTTGATTTTCTACAGATATAAATTCTAAAGAAATAACATCTTTTTCTATGTTGTCATGTAAAAAATGATGTCAAATATCTATATGTTTGTTGCATGAATGATTTATTAGATTATTGGACAAATTAATGGCACTTGTGTTATCATAATAATTCATTGATTTAGAAAGATTGATACCAAAATCTTGTCGAGAGTGAGACATAATTTTTCTTCTTACTTAACCACGATACTAGAGACTATCTAATGAAGTGGCGTGTACTACTCGTACTCTTTCGACCCGCTCAACATCCACCAAGGTCAGCATCACTGTATGATACTAATTTGAAAGGACATCCTTTCAAATAAAAGAGGTCGTAGTCTCTAGTGTTGCTTAAGTAGCGCAAAATTTGTTTCACAACTCGCAAATGTTACTCTTTAGGATTTGCCTAAAAACATGCACAAAGACATACACTCATCATGATATCGGGATGACTAGCAGTCAAACATAGCAAAGAACCAATCATACTTGATACAATTTTTGACCATACTTTTATCATTTTCATCTCGATCGAGATGAACCGTAGTGCTCATGGGAGTTGGTTTTGCAAAAGTGTTCTCCATACCAAATTTTTTTATTAGACTATTACAATATATTTCTTGATTTATAAAAATACCATTATTTAATTGTTTAATTTGTATACCGAGAAAATATGAGAGTTCTCCCATATGTGACATCTCGAATTCACTTTTCATAATGTTAGAAAATTCTTTACATGATTTTTCATTTATGGAACCAAAAATAATATCATCTACAAAACTTAAATAATTAAAATATCATTCTTATCATGTTTAATAAAAAGTATTTGATTAACTTTTCCACTTTCAAAACTTGAGTTTATAAGATAGCTCATAAGACAATCATACCAAGTATGGGATGCTTGTTTTAGACGGTATAATGCTTCCTTAAGCTAATAAACATGATCAGGATATTTTTCATGTGTAAACAATGGTGGTTGTTCTATATATACATTTTCGTTTATAAAACCATTTATAAATGCGCTTTTTACATCCATTTGATGTAATTTAAAATTATGAAAATAAAAGAAGGCTAATAAGATACATATTGCTTCTAATTGAGCGCCAGGAGCAAATGTTTCTTTGTAGTCTATTCCTTTCCTTGATTGTAGCCTTGAGCGATTCATCTAGCTTTATTACGAGTTTTGTTACCTTTCTCATCGACTTTATTTTTGAAAAACCACTTTGTACCAATAATTATCTGATCACTAGGTCTAGGAAGTAAGTCCTAAACGTTGTTTCATTCAAATTGGTTTAGCTCTTCTTGCATATCTATAATCCAATAGTCATTGGTTGAAGCTTCTTTTACATTTTGAGGTTCAATGTCAGAAACAAAAGCAACATGTCCCATTTGATTTAATTGACTTCTTGTCATACATTTGTATTTATCTTTCCAATGATATTTTCAATTGGATGATTTCTTAATACTTTAGGTGGAGAACATACTTCATTTTCAATGGGTAAGTTTTCAATATTATTTTCAACAATATCTCCAATATTTTCATCTTCAGAATTACTTTGTTTTGTATTTATTTCATCATCTTCATCATTATTTTTAATTTTTGAATTTTCATCGAAAGAAACATGTAGTATTTCTTCTATTATTTTTGTTTTTTTTATTGTATATTATGTATGCTTTACTTTGTTCCGAATATCCCATAAATATTCCTTCATCGAATTTTGGATCGAATTTTCCAAGTTGATCTCTTGTTTTTAATAGAAAAAACATTTAAAAGCTAAAATTTTAAAATAAGAGATATTAGGTTTCTTTCCATTGAACAATTCATACGGTGTGTGTTTAGTTAAGGAACAAATAGAGAACGATTTAAAACATAGCAGCCAGTTGCTACAGCTTCTGCCCAAAAATATTTTGGCAAATTACTACCGGTAAGTCAAGTTCTAGGGCATCCTATAGTGTTCTATTTTTCCCTTCTACAACTCATTTTGTTGTTATGAAAAATTCCTTTTCTATTATGATGATTCAAATAAATCATTATCAAATTCACCACCATGATCACTTTTTTGTTCTTAATTTTTAAATTTTTGAAAATTTGAATTCCTTTGGAAAAGATTTTACAAATTTCAAAAGTATCACTTTTATTTTTCAAAAATATTATCGATGTATATCTTGAAAAATCATCTACAATAAAAAATACATACTTATTATGATTAATTGATTGAACTTGAGTAGGTCCAAAATGATCCAAATGTAACAGTTCAAGTGGTTGTAATGTAGAAATAACTATCTTAAGCTTAAATGATGATTTTATTAGTTTTCCTAATTAACAAACACCATAAATATTGTTTACCTTATAATTCAATTTTGGTGATCCTTTTATTAAATCATTTTTAGATAATTTGTTATAGCTTTGAAATTTATGTGACAAAATCTCTTGTGCCATAATCAAGGATTATTTTCTTTGGCTATTGAACATAAGTTTGTGTTATGATTAATTTTCATATTTAGAACGTATATATTTCTTTTACGGGTTCTATCAAAAATTAATGTTTGATTTTTATCATAAATATTACATTTATCTTTTTCGAAAGTAATTTTGAAATTTTTATCACAGAATTGACCAATACTTAAAAGATTATGTCTTAAATTCTTAACTAATAGAACATTTGTAATAAGAGGTAAGTTAGATGTACTATCGTTGCTCACATCGTCTTTACCAATAATATATCCTTTGGAGCTATCTCCAAATGTGATAGGTCCTCCATTTGAGTACGTAATGTTTGTTAACATTTCTTTATCTCCCATCATATGTTTTAAGCAACCACTATCAGGTATCCATTTTCCTCCTTTTTATGTGATACCTGCAAACAATATAGAAATGATGTTGGTCCCTACTCCCTTTGTTATGTTCCTAAGAGTTGGATCATAGGAAGCCAAACACATGAGGGTTTAGAACAACCTTGTAAACAAAATTATTATTCCTATGAACGAAAGTAATAAAAGATTCTATACACTTATTTCTGATCAAATGATTATTAGTTTTTGGGACCTAAATTTTAATAGCTTTTGAATTGATTGTAGTTTTCTTTTGACTAATAGATTTTAAACCAGGCTTTCCAAGTTACTGTTTTTCTTCTTAACACTTGTATATAGAGAGTCACGCTATTTGGGACTAGTTTTTACTTTTGTAAATTTGTTATATCCTAATCCTTTTTTATTCGTAGTGGATTGTGAATTTTCTATAATCTTAGAAAGATTTTCTCTGCCTCTATTAAAGTTAGAAATATTTTTGGTAATATTATCCAACATTATTTTAAGAATAATAATATCTAGTTCTAGCATTTTAACAGTTGATTTCAATTCATGATTTTCTGCTGTTAATATATCATTCTTTTCTTTTTGAGTCTCGATTTCACTACGTAACATAGTAAGTTGAGAAGCAATACTAGGCTAAGGTTCTTGTGAAATAACAAGTTCTTCTTCTATAATTTTATTTTCATCTCTTAAAATATTGTGATAACCTAAATTTTGGGACATCTGATAATTGGAAAATTAACTAGTTTATTCAATTAAACAGATAAAAATTCTGATAATAGAAGATACTTGGATATGTAAATGAATTTGGAAATATAATAAAAATTGGATTATAAATATCTGGATAAATATTTAATAATCTTCTAATATAATTACATAAAATTAGACAAATTATTCTTTCAAAACAAATAATAAGGATTATTTGTATATATAGATATAAATGGATTTTAATAGAATAATTATTTTCAAATTGGATTTGTATTTAAATGCATATATATTTGAGTTGATTTTAAATTGAATTTGAATTTGAATTTGGATTTAAATTTGAAATTTAAAAGATAAATATCTTAAATTATTTTGGATTTAAAAATATATGTATAAGATTTTTTTTAATATATGATTTGTTTTATTTTATTTTCTTTAAATAATTTTATTTATATAAATTTATAAAAGTATTTATTAATTAACGAATTTAATTAAAGGCTTATGAACCATTTTAAAAATAAATAAAACATGCATATTTACACATGTAAGTTTAATAAATGAATAACATGTGTAATGTGATTAATAAGTATAATGACAAATGTTAACTAATGTAACAAGTGTCACAAATTTGTTTATGTTTTCTTTAATTTTTTAGTAAATCACAATTTAATCTATATAAACATCCATCTTCTCTTTTCATTTCTTTTTCCGATCTTCTCATTTCAAAAGCAAGAAACTTTAAAAAAAACTGCAATTTCTTTAAAACCAGAAACTCAAACCTGTAAAACTATTTTTAAACTAGAATTTTAATCAAGCTTCCACTTTTTTCCCCAAACTGAAATCAAACTAAAAGCCTGTAAATATTTTATCTCCAACCTGGAATATCAAGCAAAATAATCAAGCAATCTTCTCAACAACTTTTCAACCTGCATCAAAATCAAAAGTCATATCAAAGTTTCCAGGTTTATTACAATTCAGATTTCAAAGCATCAAACTATTTTAAGCTCTGTACATCAACACAGGTGAGTAAACAATTCGATCTAAGGATTTTCAATCTGTTAAAAATCTAGAGGTATGCAGAAATTACTTAAGTAAATTGTGATTGTGTTTGCATGATTGTTTAAACAGGAATTCATGTATATATGTATGTGAATAAGGTGTGCATGTCTAGAATGGGTGTTGTTTGCCATGTTCATAGTCTCGGGTTCAAACAAAAATGATTCAAAAATCACCTGCTCTTCCTCTAATCTGTTATTTGTTATGGTGTATCAACAATAAATCTTAGGAATAACAATATTTTGATTTAAAATAGTTTCAAGTAAGATTTTAAGGTAGATTCCATTGAAAGGACAAAGTACAGTGAATTTTTTTTACATATGAAAATCTCAGTATGCTGTTTCAGGTATTTAATCTATTTTGTTATTGAAAGTTAGGATTTTTAAAAATAATTTCTTGAATTTTAAGCTTTTAAAAGAAGAGAAATCATGAGATGAATGAAAGTTTTGTTTTCGTCAAATTCTGTCGATCGCGATGATCTGGTTTGTCGGGATTAATGCTAGAGTTTGTTCTCTGATCGACGATTATGGGAAAATTGTTCGAAAGGTTTATTAATCACCGGGGTGATCGGGTTTAGGCGATTTAGGGTGTAAGCTTTGTTTTGGCTGAGGTTGATTTCTAGGCCAATGTGGCCTCGTCAGCGAGCCGTACTTGATCGGTGCTGGGGGGAATGAAAGGGAGGAGCAAGGCGAAGGTCGGGGCGAGGCTACGTGTTCTCCGATGAATGGAGGTGACGGTGTGAGATAGTTTACGGCGATCATGTTTGTTAAGATGTGTTGCGTGTTGCTCGATTTTTGATTTCGTCGTCGAATTGAATTTCTAGGCTTTGGAAGCAATCGAGAGGGTCGGCATCGACTTGCTGATGGAGGTGTCGTCGGCCAGTGCGACGACGTTTGGTTATGCACGTGCACGTATCAGTGTGGTTCTGTGATTGAGAAAGATAGGAGAGGGGTAGCTCAGGTTCATGCGCGAGGAATGGGGGTTTTGGCTCGAGTAAGTTTTCGAGGAGTTTTGTCTTTGGCTCGAGTTGTTTATTAGAAAACGTGGTTTAATTTTGTAAGAAAACTGTTACCAGTTTTTAAACTAATCTAAACTAAGTTTAATAAGGAAAGGCAAGTTCTTGTGTTTATATCGGAGTGGACTCTGGGTTGAACTCGAAAGTAATTTATAACGAGTTTTAAATTAAATTGAAAAGCAAGATTTTCAACATGTTTTTAAAAGTTTTTAAAAAGAAAAGTTTTGAAAATTTAAAAAGAAATTTAGTTAATCTTTCCTTAAATAAAATTCTTATATATATAGCAAATGTTTTCTTCAACGTGTGATTAGGAATTATAAGTTTATTTAACTAAAATTGTTAAGTTAATCTTTAAATTATTTTAAAAGCTAAATTTTAAAATATATTTAGTGGTTGATAAATGTTTAAACCAAATATGTGATTTGGTATTTAATAAAGGAAATGATTTTATCTTAATCTAATTAAGGTTTTGATAATTAATGAGGTAATAAAAGAGTAATTAATTTATTTAATTAATTAATGATTAAGGATTAACTAATTTATAATTAAGCGTTGTTAATTAGATAATTAAAGATTACTAATTAATGATTATATATTAATTAATTAAGTAATTAAGTGTAATTAAGCATTAATTAATTAAGTAATTAAAGATTAATTAATTTATTTATAAGGTAATTAAGGAACGAATAATTAATTAAATGGTTGAAATTTATTAATGATTGATTAAGCAGGGTTAAGTGACTAATTCTTAAGTAATTAATTAAATTAAATGATTAGAGAATCATTAATTAATGTGATTAATTAATTAAGGAGATTGATTAAAAGTTAATGTGAAGGGTTAAGGCTAATTAATCCATGTGTTAATTAAAGGTTTATTACTTAATGTAATTAAAGAATAATTAATCAAGGATGATTAATTAAGATGGATGATTAAAAAATGATTTATTAATTGGGTTGTAATTAATTAATGTTGAGTAAGCAGAATTTAAAAGTGATTAAAGTAACTAATTTAATTTAATCAAGTTAATAGAGATAGTGTGACTTTTCCTTTTTTTCATGGCAGACATCTCCCTACCTGTCCTCTCTTCCTCTTTATCTGTCCTTTCTCGTACTCTCGTCCTTCCTTCTTCAACCACCATACCTCCCCTGTCTTCTCCATTAATCCACCATCGCCCTGCTCCTGACCCCCTGACCCTCCTCCGCCTCTATCCTCTGTACCCTCCCTTCTGCAGCCATCTTCTTCTTCAGATCCTTCACTCTCTTCTGTGCCTTCCAAACTTGTCCCATCTTCTTCTACAGTTCCTCCTTCATCCACCTCACCAATTCCACCTTTACTGTCTCAGCCTCTTCCATCTCAACTGCCATGGACTTCCCTCTTTAAGCATAAGCCAAGTAACGCAGGGGAAGTACATTCCAGTTGAGATGAACCCTGAGTTCTCTAATGATATTATGATTCCTCCTAACTGCGTGATTGATGCTGGCACTCAAGAGTGGAGTGGTTACTTGGTAGGTTTCTTCCTTGATAAACCGCTGTGTTTCACCACTGTTATTAACTTTCTGAAAAAGTACTGGAAGCTGAAAGGATCAATTAAAGTCTATTCCAATGGATTCCTATTCTTATTTCATCTAGCATGTGATGATGATCGGACTAGGATTATGCAAGGAGACCCAATAGTAATGCGTAACAAACTGTTTATTGTCAAACAGTGGGATCCATATGTAGGTAATGCCTGTGAAAGTATCTTTTCTGTCCCAGTGTGGGTAAAGTTTTCGAATATTCCTATGTTTTCATGGTCACATTTGGGGATCAATTGGTTAGCAAGCAGAATAGGTAAACTTATTTATATGGACGAGTCTACAGAGGAGATGGAAAGGCTGTCCTATGCTAAGCATTTAATAGAGATTAAGCCAGATCGCCGGCTCATTGATTCCTTTCCAGTGCAGCTCCTTAATGGTGAAACCTAGAATATCCATATTGAATATCACAGGAAACCAGATATTTGTAGTAGATGTTGTGTATTTGGGCATACAGTGTCGAACTGTGATAAGATTATCTCTTTTGCAGTTACTGAGAGTAAAGAACTGTTAAATAGCTCAGTTGATGCCAATGATGATGAGTTGAAGGAAAATAGTAAAGTAGTGAGTAAAATCATGAGGCAGAGGAAACAAAAATGGAGAGTTGTGAATAATAATAAAAGACAGAGGTTTAAAACCATAGTTAAAAATGACCATATGATTGTTGTTCAAGAAGTTAATAATACTGAGAAAATTTACAAACCAAGTAATTCTGTTTTAGAAGAAGGAGAAATTGAAAATGATATTCCCATTCTTAATGTTGAAGAAGGTGAATTACACACTGTGATTGATCCTTATAGTTTGCAGTGTAATAATGGATTCCAAGTCCTTGCTGAGATGAAAGTTTTTGATTCAGTAGAGTATGATTCGCAAGGTAATGTTCTCAGAAATAAGAAAATGGGTAAAGCTACTTCTGTTGTTACAACGGTGAATTGCTCTAGTATGCATGGCACAATTGAAGCCACTTTCGATCAACCCTCTGATCCAGAACAATTAACAACATCAGACTGAGCACCATCAAAAAACCCTAAAACAAACATTACTGATCCACCTTGCAAAACCACCGTAGCTGATTTTCCCCCTCCAACTCAATGTGCTATGTCATTGACGAAAGCAGCATCCATCATTGAAATGTCACCTGAAGATAATTTGAATTCTTCAATTTCTCAACTCATGACTGTGCACGTTCCCTCTGTGCACGTGCACAAAGTCTTGGCTACCAACTGTGGTGCAGTTTCATCAATATCTACAGCATCAACTGATTCTGAAACTCATCAACAATTGAATTCCCTTATTCTCAAATCCATGCTCCCATCGCGTGGAAACCCCCTCCTCCATCCCTAATCCTCTCTGCTTCTTGTCCCTCGTCCAGCAATCCTAACCTGGTTGTATTACAGCCAAGAAGTAATTCTATAACTAAAAACTGCAAAGGATCCAAATCTAAACTCCCTAATACCTTTGAGCTTAACCCTAGTGATGGTTCAATTCTTTCATCATCGTTTCCTGAAACTAATGCTCATACAACCCCTCTAACCAGGGGCTCCAAAAAGAAACTACGTAATAAACAGTTTGTTGATCAATGTTAAACAACATTGGAGCATGGAATATAAGAGGTGCCCACTTGGAAATAAAACTTAATCAGTGTAAAAAAATCATTTCCACTCATTCTCTTAGTCTTCTCGCAATTCTGGAAACCAAACTTGATGCTACTCTCTCTTCCAAAGCTGCTCAAATCATTAACCCCTCGTGGATGATGATTCATAACCTCTCTGAGGCTCCTTATGGAAGAATACTTGTATTATATAATCCTCCTATTTTTACTTTATCTACTATCATTTCAACTTCTCAACTTATTCATCTCCACTGTCTCCATTTATCTTCTTCCACATCTTTTTACCTTACTGTTATATATGGTCTTAACTCAGTAAATGCAAGACAATCATTTCTGAATCTCCTACCTTCCTTCAGACAGGAATCACATCCATGGTTAGTAACTGGAGACTTCAACTGCTCCTTCCTACAATCTCACCGTCTTGGCGGCAATCCCTTGTCCTTACAACAAATTAGGCCTTTGAGCTGTTCATTATCCCACTCTAATCTTATTGAGATCACTGCTGTGGGTTCCCTTACTCTTGGAATAACTCCAGTCGAACTATGCCTCGCACCTTCTCCAAAATTGACTTCTCCTTTCCTAATCAAGCTGCTCTCTCCAAATGGCCCAATTTATTCAATCTCCTACCAATGCCTGGCCTATCTGATCACTCACTACAAATTTTATCTTTCGGTGCTGCTGTGAGAAAAAGAAAATCTCATTTTAAATTTTTTAATGCTTGGGCTCTGCACAATGATTATGCTCAAATTGTTAGTAAGGCTTAGTCTACTTTATTCTACGGTAACCCTCTGTATATTTTGCAGTGTAAACTGAGACAGGTTAGAATTGACTTGAAAGTGTGGTCAGCCAGCGAATTTGGTAATGGGAACTTTTCATCCACATTTCTTGCGCAACAGCTCCACCATGTTCAAGAGTCCATGATGACTGACACGTTAAACAGCGACTTAGCAGCGCAGGAAGCATCCTTATCTTCTCAACTGTTTGAGGCCTTAAAGCTTGAAGACTGAATGATAAAGCAAAAAACGAGAATGCAATGGTTCAAGGAAGGTGATAGAAATTCCTCCTTCTTCCACCCTTCCCTAAAAGCCAAGCAGTCTCGAGAATCTATAAGCACTCTAATTGATGATAACGGTGAGTATATCACTGACCAACCCCTTATTGCTAACATGTTTCTTGAATATTTCAGCAAATTGCTTGGCAATAGTAATCAATTCAGTCCTTCGCTTGACAATCTAGACTCAATTAACATCCCTAGAATCTCATCTGAAGACAATGATTTCCTTTGTTCTGCTGTCACTGACAATGAAATAAAAATGGCTCTTTTCTCTCTCAATTCTAACTCCTCTGGAGGTCCTGATGGCTTTAATGCCTTTTTCTTTACTACAAGCTGGGAGACGGTTGGCCCAATCTTTTTGAAGGTCGTTCATAATTTCTTCAACAAATGCAAAATGATTGGTTCTGTTAATGCAACTAATTTAGCCCTGATTCCTAAAGTAAAAAAGCATGTTGTGTCTCTGATTTTAGACCTATATCTTGCTGTAATACCATATACAAATGCCTCTCTAAGTTTATAGCTAATAGGCTAAAGTTAGTTCTCCCAAAGGTTATATCATCCAATCAAACTTCCTTTCTTTCTGGTAGAAGCATTCTTGATAACGTTCTAATGTCACACGAATTACTTAAGGGCTACAACTCCAAACATGTCTCTCCCAGAGCTATGTTTAAGCTTGACATATCCAAAGCCTTTGACACCTTGCAATGGAATTCTATTGTAAGAATAATAGGGTTGATGAATTTCCCAAAACATTTTGTGGCCTGGATTGCAACTTGCATCTCTACTCCTTGGTTTTCTATAATGGTCAATAACTGTAATGAAGGATATTTTCGATGCAAAGAGGGTATTAGGAAGGGAGATCCTTTGTCTGCGTACTTATTCATACTTGTTATGGAAGTTCTAACTCAGATTCTGCTACAGCAAGTTCATGACGGTAGCTTCTTGGTCCACCCGAAGTGTAGGGATCCTCTGATTACCTCGCTAATGTTCGCTGATGACTTAGTTGTCTTTTTTAAGCCAACTATACTGACGGTTAATTCTATTATGAAGAGCCTCAATTTGTTTTACAAAATCACTGGCTTGGCTATTAACTTAGATAAATCTGTCTTTATGATAGCTGGAGTTAGTAATGGCATGATCACTCTGATTTCCAGTATCACATCCATCTCTGATCGGGTTGATACCACCATGTACTTAGGTATCCCATTGGCAACTTCAAGAATCTCGATTGCTCAATGTACTCCTTTGTATGAACGAATTACTGCTAGACTTTCTCTTTGGACTAACAGGTTCCTTAGTCAGGCAAGAAGACTTACCCTTATTAATGCCATCATCTTCTCCATGACAGTTTATTGGTCTAGATCCTTCATTCTTCCTACCAAATTGACCAGAATGATTAGGAGCGCAATGTCTAACTTTTTATGGCATGGATCAATAAACTCTAGAAAACTTACTCCATGTGCATTCACCAAGCTTGAACTGTCGAAGTCAAGAGGAGGACTTGGGATGAAAAATATGATACTTTGGAATCGTGTGGCATTGGTCTCTCATATTGACGATTTCTTGAATCATAAGGACAGCATATGGGTTAAATGGTCACATAAGTTTATTGTTGGAAAGAAAAATTTCTGTACAATGGCAATTCCACTTTCTTATAGCTGGACATGGCGTAGCATCCTCAAACTAAGACCAGTTATCCTCGCTTTTGCTAAAGCAAGAATCGGTTTCACTGGTCGAACATCCTTCTGGTGTGACCCATGGGTTAAGGAAGGAATTATTTTGAGCCACCTTCTAACTTACAATCAACGTGTTCAAACTGGAATATCTCTTGATGCTTATGCACGCAGTTACATCGCTGATGGTGTCTCTGTCATGCCTTACACTAGTAATCAGAATATCAGACAGCTATGGAATACTTTGGGTGGATGTCATGTTTTACTGTCACCAGCTGATGGTATTTCTTGGACATGTTGTTCTGACAGGTTCAGAATAGGAAACATGTACAACCAGCTAGTTAGGCAAAACAACAAGGTTACCCTAAGTTGGCATAAACGAATTTGGTTAAATCATAATACTGAACGACAAAACTTTCTACTTTGGAAGATTATTAGTAATTCATTGAAAACGAAAAGTAAGTTGCGTCAGATTGGCATAAAAATTGACACTTCTTGTGCTTTCTGCCAGGCAGAGGAAGAGGATACTCTTCATCTGTTTTTTAGGTGTTCCTTCATCAGCATGTTGTGGTCTTGGATTAACACTGTCATAACATCCAGGAGGGTTAGTTTGGTTAGTGAGATAGAATGGGATCTCATTTTCAAGGCAACAAGATGGAAAGTAGAATCGTCCTATGTTATGCTGTTCACATTGAAAGTCTTTATAATGATAATCTGGGGGGAAAGGAATGCAATAATTTTCAATGGTAAAAGAAAGACTGTCGCGCAACTGAAAGCAAGCATAGTGGAGGGTTTGAGATTTGATAGTGCTGCATCTACCCATATCTTCGAGCCTGAATTTATGTCTTGCCTGTCTTGATGTGAACCTATGTTTTGTTTTGTTTTTTGTTTTTCTTCTTCTTTTCCTTTCCTTTGTTTTTTGATATGTCGTGTCTTCTATGTATTCTTGTTTCCCTGATCTTGCTACTAGTGGTGGCATTGTTCTCTCCTCTGTAAATCTCTCTTGGTATATCAATAAATGGTAGGGGTCCATTTCTAACCCCGCTGGCTTTTCCAAAAAAAAAGATAGTGTGACTAATTAATCTTGCTTATGAATGATTAGTTGATATTTCTAATATGAAATGTTTCGTGATATGATATGTTTGGATTGAACAGTGATAATGTGGTTATCTATCGATGATGAACTACTGTGTAAAAGTGGCATCCTGTATTTAAAGTTTGAATTGTATTTCATTTGAATAACTTGGGTTAAGATGACATGGGACTCGAAGAGACCGGGGTCAGGTATCAGTAAACACCCAAAACCACTTCGATTTGAAATCTTCTATAATTCTTTATAGATTTGATATGTATAATCAATAGGCTGGAATGAAATAATTTAAGTAAACTAGACCATTGAAACTAAGTAGGGGTACTTAGAGATTGATTTGTGAAGTAGTTATTGAATATTAAGTTAAGAACTCGTAATAAGGTACGAGTTACCCTGGGTTTTAAAATAAGTTTATTGCATTAGTATTTCTTATTAGATGGGTTTACTCACGCTGGTTTCCAGCCTGACCCGGGTGTTACTTTGATGTAATGCTTGGGTCAGACCGAGTATTATAGCTTTTCAAGATAGAACGTTCTGGAGCTCAAGAGGCAAGCTAGATGGCAGGAACGTATGGAGTGTATTCTGCTGTGATATATTGTAGTTTATCTGGGACATGTTGATTTTAACTGTCCAGTATTTGTATAGTGGTTGTAACTCTGATGTATTGATGTAAATTAAATGACACAGTTTTCTTTTGTATAACTGCTATTTTATTTGTTATTATATTTTGATCCGTTGCGAATGTGAGAATCTGTATTTTGGTGTTTCTGTTTCTTCTCCTTCATCTATCTCTTTCTTCTTTTCCCTAACTATCTAGAATTTTCAGGATCAAAAATTCCGAGTCGTTACATTTGGTATCAGAGCTGAAGGTTAAGCGAGAACCCTGGCTTTGGTGGGTTTACTCATTAAGGATAGGGTCAGTGGTACACTAGGATGATTTGAGTGTGTGTGTGTCTATATATATGTATATATATATATACACACATATATATAAGAGCGTCACTGTTATTTTCTTATATAAAGGTTTTAAAAATTGTTTTAATGAATGATTTTTATAAAAGCTTATATTTTGTATATAAAGCAATAATTGGTTGTTGGATATTGAAATTGAATAAGATTTAAGTGATATATATATATATATATATATCAAAATAGGAATTGAATAAAATGAACTATACAGATAAGATGGATTAGAATTGGTTTCAAACCAGAATATGGAATGGTTATTATGTTTAATAATGGGATGTTTGTTTCCTAGTAAACATTGATAAAGAAAAATGAAATGTGCTAGGGAAGTAAAGTTTTAGATAAGTATGACTTGTAAATTGAAGTTGGTTTTAAATTGTGAAGTTTTGAATCCTAAGTCTAAGAGCATTTGAAATTGTTTTCAAAATGTTAAAAGAAATGATATTATTCGGACTATTTTAAATGTGATCTTATTTTAAAATAAGAAATGTCTGGAAAATTTTAAAGGAATTTGTTTTGAATTTAAAACCAAAGATGGTTTAAAATTTAAAGTAACTTGATGTGTAAAGGAAATAAATATGTATATTTGAAATAAACACTAAGGTTAAGTTTTGAATTTTCCTTGGAATGTGATGTGAAAACCCAAAGTGAAATAAGTTTTTATACTTAAGTGGGAAGATTATTAATATGAAGTTTAAAATTTGAAATGGGAATTCAAATTGGGTAAAGTTTTCTAGATTAAATTGAAGTGAATTTAATTTTGGAAAATTAAATAAGTTTAGAACAAACAACCTGAATTGGAAATTTTAAGATGAAATTGAGATTTAACTTGGGAAGTTAAATGGTAGATTTGAATTGGGAGTTTGTGTGATCTCAAAATGGGTTTGAGATCTGGAAATTGAAAATAGATGGATGTTTTAGAATAATTTGGATAATATTATCCTATTTTATTAATAATCTTCGAACTATGAATTGGATTTGTTTAAATTGAATTAAGAAGAGCATTGTGGTATTTTTATTCATTACAGAAATTAAATGGAAATAGAACTTTAGTCAGGAAATTGAACTTGTGGAGATGAAATTACTTTGAAATTAAGATTTAAATGTTCAAAAGGAACTTGGAAATTTAAATTGTTAAGGATTGGTTTCAAAAATTGAAATTGGGTAATAAACTGGATTTCAAAGATTAAATTGTTTAAAAAGGATTTGAATTATTATTTGAACCTAGAAATAGGTTTATGGAGAAGTAAAGGTAATTTAAAATAGAGTTTTGAAATTTGGACTCAAAATTAAATGTTTAAAGGATTTTGAACTTTTACTTGAAAACTTGAGATAAGTAACTAAAAGTGATTTGAATAAATATTAAAATGTTGGACTCAAAATTTAATTGTGTAAGGACTTGGTTTGTTAAATTAAAAAGTAAAGGTTAATTTGATTTAAGGAAATTAGATCAACATTTGAAATTAAACTCGAATTTATATAATTCGAGATGATTTAAAGTGAGACTGAATTTGAAATTTGTTCAAATTGAAATTGACTAAAATAATTTGAATTTGTGATTAAAGTTGAATAGTTTTAAATTCAAATGGAATTTGATTTGAATTTGGAAAGAATCGAGGTTAATTCAACTTGAATTGGGATTAATTCAAACTGGAGTTGAAATGAAGTTGTTTAAATTAATTTGGGATTGAATCAATGTTAAGGGCTTGTGAAAATTTAAAATTGAATTGATTGGAATGAAGATTGGGTAGTGGAACAGTTTGGCTCTGAAACTATTTTCAAACAAATTATTTTAATATAAGCTTTCTTAAATCTATTTTTCCAAACTATTTACTATATACAGCCTTTCTTTTTAAAGCCTAACTATTTTTTACTTATTTTACAAGTATTTTTGGAACTATTTAACAATTTTACAACTGTTTTATAAACTAATTATTATTTTCAACTGTTTTATAACTAATTACTATTTTACAACTATTTTGCAATTATCTAACTATTTTATAACCATTTGACTATTTTATAACTACGTAACTATTTTACAGCTGTTTTACAAACTAATAATTGTTTTTCAACTACTTATCTATTTTTAACTTTTCAAGCTATTTTCTAAATTTAAGATAGTCAGAGTGCAAACAGTTTATGATTAAATATCCATTTGAGACGGGAATTGAGGTGATAATCCAAATAGGGGTTGAGGAAATTGTGAATAAATGAATTAAAATCTAAGGGAATGTGAATAGAAAGGAGAAATTGATTTAGCTAATAATCAATAAAGATAAGTATTTAGGGTGACGTATATTATTCTATCCGCATAGTGATTTGATCCAGATTCGAACACAGAATTTCGAGATAGTATATCAATCCGAGTTGGGATTTTTCACTCAATTTTCGACGGCGTACCTGGATATGGATTTTTGATTGGTTCTAGATATTCTTTATCATAATTATGGGTATGCAAGGAGAATGATGGTTTCTGATCAAGAAACCAGATCTAAGTCCGCACTAGGAAGTCGGGTGGACGATACTAGCTCGAAAGTGAAATTGTGTGATCAAGTGAGCGATCAGATTGATATAGCGTACGGATGATATATGTACATCATACGGGTTTGAATGAAACTGATATTTAAAATTTGTGGATAAGAAATGTAAAATGATTTTTGAAATGAAAACTATATTTTGTGAAATATATGATGAAATACATTCGAAATTGGATATTTCTATGGTAGAAATTACTTTATGGAAGTAAGTAATACGATAAGTAACCTCATAGAATAATCAAACTTGAATATTTGATTTGGAATAAACAAAGTTATGTATCTTTGTTATATATATGATAAACTCCCCTTGTTGAATATATAGCCAAAAGAAAAGGGTTTTTGTAAAGTATTTGAAGTATAAAAAGGGAATTTATACAAGTATGAAGTGATCCAAAGATTTTCAAAGTTATATATATCTATATATATAGATATGAAGGATTTTATGAGAATGATTTTGGGAAAAAGGTTTTTGGAAACTTTGGATTTGGAAAGGCTTTTGATTTTTGGGGAAAATCGATTTTAGAAATTTGGAAAGCCTAGTTTGAGAATTATCGATTTTGGAATAATCGATTTTGGGAAAAGGGGATTTATATGGGATTCATACTAGGTGTATGATTTGGAAGATACTATATGTGTATAGTATAAAGTGTTCTGAAAATGGCTCTGGAGAAAAAGGTGTTCCCTTGAAATAAACTTCTTAGGAGTACCAGTTGGTACTACCTTGAGCCCTAAGATGGGGTTCTAAAGTGAATCCTGTTAGGTAATCCGGACAAACTGAAGTTCCCGGGGGTTATTGGGTAGCGAAAGTCGAGGGCGTTGAAGCCTACAGAGGCATTTGGGTTATGCTGTTACGACGGTGTAACTCGATGTCGCTGCGATCTACTGTGGACCATAGCGGAAATCGTGTGGAGGTGAGTGTCAACGGTTTACGCTAGATTTTGCCGGGAAGGCAACGTAACATCGATTGACTGCGATCTATCGTCGAGTGGAGAAGTTTCATTTTTTTGGCAGCGGAATTCGAAGGGATGATGCCTATAGTTATATGGCTTTTTGTTGTGATAGCAACGTAACCCCAGATATATCTGCGATATGTAGCGGGTTCCATGGCATAATCGAGGGGCGCAGAGTGCCTACAGTTATCTATGGATTTTGCCGGAATGGCAACGTAACCATCCGGTTAACTGCGACCATGGATAGGGGTGATGATTTCCATAGCATTCTCACCAAAGATGTTTCCTCTATTTTCAAAAATGTTTTCTATATTTTTAGAAAAATATTTTTCAAGTATTTTCACTGGGTATTGAAAACGGGTTTACCAAGTACTTATAGATTTTCAGTCTTATGCCTGATCAACGTATGATCGAATTTCTGTAAGAACAAGGATGGACTATTTGAGACATTGAGTTATAAAAAGAATTTTTATAAAGCTATTTTGGTAATATTATATAGATTTTGAAAGTGTTTTAAAAATGATCAAAGAATAATTTATCTGATTTTAAGTATTGAATAAATTCTGGCCTCGTTCCTTTTCGAGGATGAAAAGATTCTAAAGGGGGAGGAATGTGATAACCTGGATTTTGGGAAATCTGATAATTGGAAAATTAACTAGTTTATTCAATTAAACAGATAAAAATTCTAATAATAAAAGATATCTGGATATGTAAATGAATTTGAAAATATAATAAAAATTGGATTATAAATATCTGGATAAATATTTGATAATCTCCTAATATAATTACTTAAAATTTGACAAATTATTCTTTCAGAACAAATAATATTGTTTCTATATATATATATATATAAATAGATTTTAATAGGATAATTATTTTCAAATTGGATTTGTGTTTAAATGTATATGTAATTAAGTTGATTTGAATTTGAATTTGAATTTGAATTTAAATTTGAAATTTAAAAGATAAATATCTTAAATTATTTTGGATTTAAAAATATATGTACAAGACTTTTTTTAATATATGATTTGTTTTATTTTATTTTCTTTAAAGAATTTTATTTATATAAATTTATAAAAGTATTTATTAATTAAGGAATTTAATTAAAGGCTTATAAACAATTTTAAGAATAAATAAAACATGCATATTTACACATATTTAACATGTGTAATGTGATTAATAAGTATAATGACAAATGTTAACTAATGTAACAAGTGTCACAAATTTGTTTATATTTTCTTTAAATTTTTAGTAAATCATAATTTAATCTATATAAACATCCATCTTCTCTTTTCATTTCTTTTTCCTATCTTCTCATTTCAAAAGCAAGAAACTTTAAAAAAACTGCAATTTCTTCAGAAGCAGAAACTCAAACCTGTAAAACTATTTTCAAACTAGAAATTTAACCAAGCTTCCATTTTTTTTCCAACCTGAAATCAAACTAAAAGCCTGTAAATATTTATCTTCAACCTGGAATATCAAGCAAAATAATCAAGCAATCTTCCCAACAACTTTTCAACCTACATCAAAATCAAAAGTCATTTCAAAGTTTCCAGTTTCATAACATTTCAAATTTCAAAGCTTCAAACTGTTTTAAGCTATGTAATCAACACAGGTGAGTATACAATTCTATATAAGGATTTTCAATCTGTTAAAAATCTAAAGGTATGCAGAAATTACTTAAGTAAATTGTGATTTTGTTTGCATGATTGTTCAAACAGTAATTCATGTATATATGTATGTGAATAATGTTTGCATGTCTGGAATGGGTGTTGTTTGCTATGTTCATAGTCCCATGTTCAAAAAAATGATTCAAAAATCACCTGCTCTTCCTCTATTCTATTATTTGTTATGATGTATCAACAATAAATCTTAGAAATAACAATATTTTGATTTAAAACAGTTTCAAGTAATATTTTAACGAAGATTCCATTGAAAGGATAAATTACAGTGAATTTTTTTTACATATCAAAATCCCGAACTAAATAATATGTTGTTTCAGGTATTTAATCTATTTTGTTATTAAAAATTAGGGTTTTTAAAATAAATTCTTGAATTTTAAGCTTTTAAAACAGGAGAAATCATGAGATGAACGAAAGTTGTGTTTTCGTCAAATTCTGTCGATCGCGATGATCTGGGTTGTCGGGGTTAAGGCTAGAGTTTGTTCTCTGATCGACAATTATGGAAAAAAAATTTGGAAGGTTTATTGATCACCGGAGTGATCGGGTTTAGGCGATTTAGGGTTTAAGCTTTGTTATGGCTGAGGTTGATTTCTAGGCCAATGTGGCTCGTCGGCGAGTCGTACTTGATCGATGCTAGGGAAATGAAAGGGAGGATCAAGGCGAAGGTTGGGGCAAGGCTACGTGTTCTCCAGTGAACAGAGGTGACGATGCGAGATAGTTTCTGGCGATCAAGTTTGTTCAGATGCGTTGCGTGTTGCTCGATTTTTGATTTCTTCGTCGAATTGAATTTCTGGGCTTTGGAAGCAATCGAGAGGTTCAGCATCGACTTGCTGATGGAGGTGTCTTCGGCCAGTGCGACGACATTTGGTTGTGCATGTGCATGTATCGGTGTGGTTCTGTGATTGAGAAAGATAGAAGAGGGGAAGCTCGGGTTCGTGCACGAGGAATGGGGTTTTGGCTCGAGTAAGTTTTCGGGGAGTGTTGTCTTTGGCTCGGGTTGTTTATTAGACAACGGGGTTAATTTTGTGAGGAAACTATTACGAGTTTTTAATCTAATCTAAACTAAGTTTAAGAAGGAAAGGGAAGTTCTAGTGTTTATATCGGAGTAGACTCCGGATTGAACTCGAAAGTAATTTCTAAAGAGTTTTAAATTAAATTGAAAAGCGAGATTTTAAACATGTTTTTAAAAGTTTTTGGAAAGCAAATTTTTGAAAATTTAAAAAGAAATTTAGTTAAACTTTCCTTAAATCAAATTCTTATATATATAGCAAATGTTTTCTTCAACGTGTGATTAGGAATTATAAGTTTGTTTAACTAAAATTGTTAAGTTAATCTTTAAATTATTTTAAAAGCTAAATTTTAAAATATAATTAGTGGTTGATAAATGTTTAAACCAAGTATGTGATTTGGTATTTAATATAGGAAATGATTTTATCTTAATCTAATTAAGGTTTTGATAATTAATGAGGTAATGAAAGAGTAATTAATTTATTTAATTAATTAATGATTAAGGATTAACTAATTTGTAATTAAGGGTTGTTAGTTAGATAGTTAAAGATTATTAATTAATGATTATAGATTAATTTATTAAGTAACTAAGTGTAATTAAGCATTAATTAATTAAGTAATTAAAGATTAATTAATTGATTTATAAGGTAATTAAGGAATGAATAATTAATTAAATGGTCGAGATTTATTAATGATTGATTAAGCAGGGTTAAGTGACCTATTCTTAAGTAATTACTTAAATTAAGTGGTTAGTGAATCATTAATTAATGTGATTAATTAATTAAGGAGATTGATTATGTGACGCCCCACCTCTATACTCACGCTAGCCGAGAACATACGGAGTAATACCGTCAACTAGCACGAAGAATGAGGCAGTTGAGAAGCAACCATCCATGTAATTGCTTTGTGCGAGCACCGATATGTCAAATAGTATAACATGCGTATTTCAAGAGGAAATCCGACATACCGCTACAAACTCAAAACTACTACACAGTGGTCATATGATCTTCGGAAACAAATATAGAAATAAGCATAACACAAATCAGTCATAGATATCCATATCACAAAGATGGAAACATATATGAATATAACACATAGAGGTGTACATCAGAGTAGTGGTCAAACAAGATCCACAATATCACAAAAGACTAGATACAAGTGCTACACAAAAGAATATGGATACATTAAGGAGTCTCTATCTCAAATGTATAACAACAAAAACTACAAAACTAGAGTAGCTAGCCAAAATCAGATAATGTTCCCAGAAGAGGAGTCAAGCAGAAGCACCTGTAACATCTCGTTCTGACCCGAGTATTATTTAAAAAATAAAAATAAACGGATCAGCCTAGCTATAAATATCAGATAAAATGAGATAGATAGGAGATATCACAAAAACGTATGACAACAATAATGTCATACTATGAAAAGTATACATTTAACAACAACGAAAATCATACCATATCTCAAGAATCTCGTAACAGCAAAAGGAATGTCATACTCTCTACCATATCCACCAAACCACAAATATTGATAAAGCTTATCAATGAAAATCACAAAATTTGGTGAAACACAAATTCTAGAAATCATCAATTTAGAAATCCAAAAATCACAAAAGGGGGAGGCCTATCACAAACGGGAGCATTAAATCTCACCAACACGTGTATCACAAACAGAACGCTATTCCATGGTTGCTAACCATCAATTTTGAGCCGAGGCTCCACAAACGGCCCGAAGACCATGGTCGCTACCCCACCAATTTTGAGCCGAAACTCCATAGAAACGGGGTATGGTCTCCCTCGCAGACAAAGAGACATCGCACATTGCTAGTCTAAACCACAAAATGATCATCATCGATCATCAAGAAGTGTCGATTACACTAAGCTAGTAAATAAATGAGTTTAGCCTCATGTCCCATAACCACTGCTTAACTTAAATATTTACGAACAAATTGTAAATTTCCACTCGAAAATTGCTACAAGATTTTCAATCGAACAAGTCCAAAAATTAACCGATGAAGAAAACGCAAGCATTTCATACCACTTGTTTTGCTAAGTCGTTTAATGAGATTTCTCGAAGTTTGGCTTTGATACCAAGCTGTGACGCCCCACCTCTATACTCACACTAGCCAAGAACACTACGGTGTAATGTCGTCAACTAGCACGAAGAATAAGGCTGTTGAGGAGCGACCATCCATGTAATTGCTTTATGCGAGCACCGGTATGTCAGATAGTATAACATGCATATTTCAAGAGGAAATCCGACATACCGCTACAAACTCAAAGCTACTACACAGTGGGTATATGATCTTCGAAAAAATATATAGAAATAAGCATAACACAAATCAGTCACAGATATCCATATCACAAAGGTGGAAACAGATATGAATATAACACATAGAAGTGCACGACAGAGTAGTGGTCAGACAAGATCCACAATATCACAAAATACTAGATACAAGTGCTACACAAAAGAATATGGATACATCAAGGAGTCTCTATCTCGAATGTATAACAACAAAAACTACAAAACTAGAGTAGTTAGCCAAAATCAGATAATGTTCCTAAAAGAGGAGTCGAGCAGAAGCACCTATAACATCTCGGTCTGACCCGAGTATTATTTAATAAGAAGATAATAAACGGATCAGTCTAGCTATAAATATCAGATAAAATGAGATAGAATAGGAGATATCACAAAAACGTATGATAACAATAATTCCATACTATGAAAAGTATGCATTTAACAACAACAAAAATCATACCATATCTCAAGAATCTCATAACAGCAAAAAGAATGTCATATTCTTTACCATATCCACCAAACCACAAATATTGATAAAGCTTATCAATGTAAATCACAAAAGTTGGTGAAACACAAATTCTAGAAATCATCAATTTAGAAATCCAGAAATCACAAAAGGGGGAGGCCTATCACAAACGGAAGCATAAAAACTCACCAACACGTGTATCACAAACGGAACGCTATTACATGGTTCTTAACCATCAATTTTGAGCCGAGGCTCCACAAACGGCCTGAAGACCATGGTCGCTACCCCACCAATTTTGAGCCGAAACTCCATAGAAACGGGGTTTGGTCTCCCTCGCAGACAAAGAGACATCGCACATTGCTAGTCTAAACCACAAAATGATCATCATCGATCATCAAGAAGTGTCGATTACACTAAGCTAGTAAATAAATGAGTTTAGCCTCATGTCCCATAACCACTGGCTTAACTTAAATATTTACGAAAAAATTGTAAATTTCCACTCGAAAATTGCTACAAGATTTCCAATCGAACAAGTCCAAAAATTAACCGATGAAGAAAACGCAAGTGTTTCATACCACTTGTTTTGCTAAGTCGTTTAATGAGATTTCTCGAAGGAATGAGGAAAAGGTTTGTATATACTAATACGTTGGAAAGCGATTTTATAAACGTTATATTAAAATAGAGTTGAAATCATCTTTGTGAAAGGGTTTGAATATTAACTGCTAGTATGGAAACTATTGTATTTTAAAGTGACAAATCACAAAAATTATTGTAGGAACAATCAATCACCAACAATCCACATACGAAGACATGAATTAAATCCAAAGAAATTGATACCAAATCCATCAAAATGGATATTCCCAAAAATCAAAAGAAAGAAGTCATCGAAGTCGATAATAAGTGATGACAGCTAATTGGATCGACATAAATCGATTAACATTGGAAATTAACTAAAAAATAGCCAAAATAGGCAAAATTGACAGTTCCAGACGTCTGGTAGGTGTTTTCAGACGTCTGGCCCTATGTTCTGGAAAATATATGCTTTTCTCCTTTATCTTTTTAATTCCTGGGCCATTTCAAACGTCTGAAATTTTCAACCAGACGTCTGAATTTTGTGTCAAATGTCTGGATTTTATTTCTGCCTTTTCCAGACCCCTTTCCAGACGTCTAGATTTGGTTTCAGACGTCTGAAATTTTCTGCTAGGCAAAAAAAATAGCCTAGACAAAAAAGGGCAAATCCAAACCGAAATGCGATCGAATGAGCGATGGATGCTAGGGATTTATGCCAATCGATAACCCAGCACTATCGGCTCTTCAATACGATAACATGTTCAAACATCAAAGATAGGATCTTTAAAGATTTTGACTTCAAAACACAAAAATTGGAAAATTCACCAAATCAATTCAAATCAAAAGCAAATGAACATGAATAGATGTTAGTAATTCATACCTAACAACAATGAAAGCTATAGACATCGATGTGAGTTCAAGAACTCACCTTTAGACCCAAAAACAATAAAGGAGAAGCTTGAAAGCAAAGGAAGATCAACTACTCTTCAACCTCAACTTCTAGAAACTCCAATCTAAGTCTAGAAGCAATAGTTTCTCAAATTAGGTTATAGGAAATTTCTAAAATTCGAGAGAGATTGAGATGGAGAAGAAGAAGGAGATGCTTACCTAAGCTTCTCTTTGATTTTGGAGCTAAAACTTGGATTTGCAATGAAGCCAGGGCTTAGGAATTCCCAATCTCTTTTCCTCCACTCATTTTTGCTTAAAGCTTTAAGTGTTAGGAAATGAAAATGAATGAAGAGGATAGGGGGTGGAGCTAGGGTCTTATGTTAGGTTATTGGGCTGAAACCCAAACCCAAAGCCCTAAGTGAAAATGGAAAAATTCAAGCTAACTCCAAACATATCAATGTTTATACTCAAAAAGGTCGCAAACGTCATTTTGAACTCAATGGAAGAGGTCTCGAGTCCTAATTTGATTATTTGCAAAAAGAAACCTTTCTGACTTAAATTCGACTAACGATGCTATATTTAAATATAAAATCGTAAAATATGCGGGTTGTTACAAATTAAAATTTAATATGAAGGGTTGAGGCTAATTAATCCATGTGGTAATTAAAGGTTAATTACTTAATGTAATTAAAGAATAATTAATCAAGGGTGATTAATTAAGATGGATGATTAAAAGAATGATTTATTAATTGGTTTGTAATTAATTAATGTTGAGTAAGCAGAATTTAAAAGTGATTAAAGTAATTAATTTAATTTAATTTAATCAAGTTAATAGAAATAGTGTGACTAATTAATCTTGCTTATGAATGATTGGTTGATATTTCTGATATGAAATTTTTTGTGGTATAATATGTTTGGATTGAACAGTGATAATGTGGTTATCTATCGACGATGAATTACTGTGTAAAAGTGGCATCATGTATTTAAAGTTTGAATTATATTTCATTTGAATAAGTTGGGTTAAGATGACATGGGACTCGAAGAGATCGGGGTCGAGTATCAGTAAATGCCCGAAACCACTTCGATTTGGAATCTTCTATAATTCTTTATAGATTTAATATTTATAATCAATAGGCTGGAATGAACTAATTTAAGTAAACTGGACCATTGAAACTAAGTAGGGGTACTTAGAGATTGATCTGTGAAGTAGCTAGTTATTGAATATAACAAGTTAAGAACTCGTAATAAGGTACGAGTTACCTCGGGTTTTTAAATAAGTTTATTGCATTAGTATTTCTTGTTAGATGGGTTTACTCACGCTGGTTTCCAGCCTGACCCGGGTGTTACTTTGATGTAATGCTCGGTCAGATCGATTATTACAGCATTTCAGGATAGAACGTTCTGGAGCTCAGGAGGCAAGCTGGATGGGAGGAACGTATGGAGTGTATTTTGCTGTGATATATTGTAGTTTATCTGGGACATGTTGATTTTAATTGTCCAGTATTTGTATAATGGCTGTAACTCCGATGTATTGATGTAAATTAAATGATACGGTTTTCTTGTGTATAACTGCTATTTTATTTTATATTATATTTTGATCCACTTTGAATGTGAGAATCTATGTTTTGGTATTTCTGTTTCTTCTCCTTCATCTATCTCTTTCTTCTTTTCCCTAACTATCTGGAATTTTCAGGATCGAAAATTCCGGGTCGTTACACATATCATTCATTTCTATTTAGCCTTTCTAGTGAATCTTTATACTTTCTCTTAAGATTTCTTAGTTTATCTAATAATTTAGAATTTATAATAACCAAATCAACAAAAGTAAGATCATTTACATCATCGTTTATGGCCATAAAACATATGTTAGCTTGTTTTGAATCACTGTCACTGTCTTTGTCCGATGAGGAAGAGGAATCCGAGTCATCCCATGTAACTAAAATGGCTTGTTTGTTCTTATATCCATCACACTTATTTTTGTAATTATTTTTATCTCTCTTTTGATCTAGGCAATCTTTCTTCATATGCCCCTTTTTTGTTAAATTAATAGCATTTAAGAGTTGAGGATGATGGTTTGTTGTTGTTTCTATTATTTCCAAACTTTTTATTCTTCCAAAATTTCAGAAACTTTTTGATGTTCTTATCTATAAATGCTATATCATCTTCATCTTTATCAGATTCTTATTCTTGGGCCTGGAATGCTATTTTATTCTATCTTGAGCTTGAACTCTTTTTGCCTTCAAATTAACTTCATATGACATGAGATTTCCTATTAACTCTTATGATTTTATGCTAGAAATGACTTTAGCTTCTTCAATTGCTAAGACTTTTCATTCCCACTCATTCGTTAAAGAGTTTAGGATTTTTGAAACAATGTCAAAATCGGTATATTTTTCTCCTAATGCCACAAGTGAGTGATGTATATCTTGTAACCAGGAATACATATCAGTTTTCATCTTGCTTCATTCTAAAATTCTGAAATTGATCCTTAATCATAGATGTCTTGCTTTGTTTAACCTTATTAGTACATTCATGAGTAACTTTGAGTGTGCGCCAAATTTCATATGCTGAAGTACACATACTAACTCTATTAAACTCAGTTGTATCTAAGGAACAAAACAACATATTAATAGCTTTAGAATTTGCAATAGCATCTAATTTCTATGTATTTAGTAGTAGGTTGTAACGACCCGTAAATATATCACAAATAAATAATCGTTTAGCTTTATCAATAATACAAATAATTTTGTGAATAATTATTTATAATTATTTATATTATTTTATAAATAAAATTTGATAATTTTTATTAACTATTGGTGGTAACAAAATTTATTTTCAATATAAAAATATGCATATTAATTTAAAAGAGAAAATATAATCGACAATCAGAAACGAGATTTGTAACGATACAACGTATGAAAGTTGTGCAACATTGTAGGGATATGTTACATACACATATACATGTAAATATGCATACATGTAACATACACATAAACATATAATACACACACACAAATATATATATATATGAAAATAATTAAGTATAAGAAAATAATATAAAATATATAAGATATTTTAAGCAAACTTACTCCTTAAGCTTTTATAAGTCAACATATGCACACATGAGAAGATGGAAGTGATGTTCACATGGTGGGAGGCTTAAAGCCATGCATTTGAGAAGGGGAGGTGTGTTGGAGAAGCCTTGAAACAGTGATGCAAAAGGTAGTGTGTACATGTCTTCCTATATACTCTTCTTTTCTTATAAATATCCTACCTTCTTCTCTTCATTTTCATTCTTCTTCTACATATTTCTAAGCTTTGTCTTCCACTTCAATGGCTTCCATTCTAAGAGAAATAATGTTAAGATTTATTTCAAAAAGATTTTAAATTTTAATATATAGTTAAACACCTCAAAATAATCACAAACTCCACTTTTCTCCTTGTTCTTCACAAACTCCACCCCACTCCATCACTAGGCCAAGCACAACCCTTGCTCTACCCTTTGTTGTGCATCCCTAGGCATCTCAAGTCTTTGTCATGGCATCTAGGAGCTAAAATCCGAAGAATATTGAGCTTCAGAACTCGTGTAGCGGAGCTACAGCGAATTTTTAATTAAATCCTTTAAAACCCAAGGTAATAACTCATAAACTATTATATTATATTTGGATGATGATATGATGTTTGCAAATATATTCTTATTATGCTTTGATCATCAAGTTGGGATGTTTTCATAAGAATATTGAATATATATGCAAATCACGAAAATACACGTCGATAAGCATAAAGGAAATCACTTTCCTTGAACTAATGAAATGGTGTATATGGAATTGTTAAATTTCTTTAACATGGCATAATTTTTATAAACATTTAAAAGTGTTTCGGTGAAGTTTGAAAAGAATTATAAAATCTAGTCAGAAATAAGTGCGTCGCGTAACGGTAGTTCGCGATTGCGCGCTATAAAAGTCAAACAAGTGTAAAAGTTGGAATATAGTTCGAATTTTTTCGAGATAAGAATTCTCCATACTATAATATCCATAGTTTTCCAATGAAGAAAAAAAATCAAGATTTCGATAAGTAGATTTGGAAATATGAGTACAACAAGTTTTGGAAAAATCCCGATTATGTAGTTTAAAATCCAAAACTGGATTTCTTTGAAAACTATATTTTAAATTATTTAAAATTATGGAATAAATCGTATAAATGTCTTAAATTTTTTTAAAAGTGTTTTGAATAATAAAAATGAATTTTCGAATCATAAAGTGTCGTTTTGATCAATATAGCTAAAAAGGCACTTTCCGTAGCGCATTTCCGTAGCGCTTTTCCACGGCACTTTCTATAACTTTTGAATTATTATTTAAAACTTAACGGTTCTTTTATAAATCTTTTATAAATGTTTTTACATGGTTTATAAAGTGTTTTAAAGTTGATCTAAAGAATTTTTGGAGTGATTAAAGATTTAGAGTCGATCAAATAACTTGACGGCCTTATGGATGTCATAGAGATATTGTCTAGGCTTGAGTTTGGAAAACCAATTTTTCTGCTCTCTCTGGCTATCTGGACTGGCCCGACGGAGAGGATGGTGAACTTGGTTTATTCGGATCAATATCTTCCTATATAAAAATGAAACGATTTCAAATCAATTCCTAGTAAATAGAAGTTCAAAAGATTATCAAGGGATTTTATAAGAAAGGTTTAATATTTCCGTATATAGCGAAAAGAATGTTTTATAAATGTATATCTTCAAAAGAGATTTCGATAAAGAACTTAATCAATTAAAGAATGATTCCCTGTTAACTCGACTCCTTTTATCGATGATTGGTTCGAAGAAATCGGGGTCGGATTTTGGATGATTTCTGTCTGAAGACCACTCCGAACTAATTTACCTATTTGAAGTGAAGACATGAAGATAATTATGGAAGATGGAATGTAGGGCTACTTGTCACTGACCCTCGGGGGAAATTTCCCATATCATATTATGTGGCAATAGTTCTTCATTTAAGATCTTCGATGTAAGGACTTCTAGCTACTAATCCTAGGAGTAACTCCCGACAAGATGTGGTAGGAGAGTACCTTTGGTATTACCTATTCCTGTACAACTTTTATGGATGAATGCCTGACCTTGTATTTCTATTCACATTGATTGATCTCTATGAATGTATCATTTATTTGCTGGCAGAGAAGGCAACTTCTCTTAGCTTAACATCCTTTCCTGATTGCTCAGGAGTTATACATTTGTAGAAATCAGTTATGTGATCATAGAATGGTAGTGTGGCATTCAAAGTCAAATGTGCTTTGTGAAAGGTAAAACGTTACCTCAGGCCTCATCAAATGGAAATGGCTAAAGCAGGGTAGATGCAGCAGAGCTATATGGGTCACACATATTAGGAGATGGTCATCACCTTTCTAGATTACTCTATACATGTCGAGTATGTGGTGTATGCTTGGGGATCCTGTTAAAGGTCGGTAATGACCAGGGTGATGTCATATTTGGTACTATTCGACGAAGAGGTAGGCCGGTTTTGTGTTGGTATAGAAGTTCAGTATCCGGACCCTAGGTGTATCCCTCTAAATGTATACTGTATGGAAGATGGTCCCTCACCTTGCCATTTTACGGAATCCTTTCTCCAAACGAGCCTTCTAAGAGTTTTGTTTGTAGAGCCAACATATCTGGAATTTAACAATGGTAACAATTTTGGCTAAGATTAATAAGTTTACTTGCAAAAAATTTCAAAGTATGTCATTAAAAATAATATCAAATGATTTGGTGTAGCAAATGTTTTAGTTCCATAAGGTAAAAACTCATTCTGTGTTTTATGTGTGGCGTATCTTATGAGATACCCTTTTCTTTTCCAAATGCATATTTTGAGTTCTCACACTAGTCCCATGACTGAACCGAAGTTTATTTTCTTTTCCCTTAAACTTTGGGTGCCCTAATTTTTATCGGGAAACTAAGTAGTTAGGAAAGCTTGGAGCACTTTGGAATGGAGCATGGTGCATTTTGTGTCTTTCGAAGAAGTTATCTATATTATGCCGTATCTGCATTATGTATCTACTAACACTTATAGAGATAGACCAATAAAACTCTCCTAGCTAGGTTAGTACGTGTTGTAACTCTGATAAATCACCTGAAGTGATTGTATGTAATCTTCCATATGTAAAATTATAAGTCCTTTAATGCGATGTGAGATTCTATTTGTTCTATCTTCTATCTTTATTCTTTTTACCGCTAATGTTGAGTTTTCGGCACTTGAATTTTGGTAATGAATACCGAGGATGTATTAGTGTCGATTTTTTAGGATTGAAAATTCCCGATCGTCACATTTGGTATCAGAGCTTATGGTTGAGCAAATACCTAAGCCTGGTTGGGGTAAACTCATTAGAGATATGGTTAGCAATGCCCAAGAATGAGTTTAGTCCGAGAGAGCGAACATTTGAAAATCTTATCCAAATAAGTATATTCATGTTTTATGTCATTCCCTAAGATAATCTCGTCTATAATCCTAAAGATATTTCCTTACTATATTAAGATGGTAGGAAATGAGTTCTAAAAAAGGATGAGGAAAGGGAAACAAAGGGATTAAACAAACTATAGTTTCTATACAACTTCAAGTTAACCTTGCAACTTTCTGCTGAACTTTTACCAACTTGGGTAGGAAACCATTTAATGGTACAAAATTAATTAGTGAAGCATAGGCTTGGTTTTGCACATGTGAGAGAATCTCTAAAGGATTGGGCATCAAGGATGAGCAAAAGCGCTTCCTGGCATCTTGAAAATTACAAGATGGGGCTTTGGCTTAGTGGGAGTCTATTACCATCAATGAATCAGAAGACGATATTTCATGGGAAAGATTTAAGGAAAATTTTGGAGAACGATACCTTCCCAATGTTGGGAAGTCCCGTCTCTATAAAATCTTCATGGATCTAAAGCAAGGAGAAATGTCAGTACAAAAATACTTAAGAAAGCTTGATTAATTATCTCTCTTTCGGCCTGGACTGGTTGATACTCCCCTTAATAAGAATGAAATGTTTTGTTTGGGATGAGAAAAGAGTTTTCTGATAGAATGACTGCTCACCTAAAGGGATCATTCATGAACCTAATAGATATGGATTTGTGATATGATTTTTTTGATAAGGAGAAGCTAGCATCAGTACTAAATATTAGCAATGGTAACAACAACCCCGGTGAGAAGCATACCACAAAAATAGTAGATACACCTATCTATATGTTAAATCCCATAGGTGGTACAACAAACTTTTGTTGATTTGTGAAAAGGTCCAAGTTACATACTATTCTCATTATTTTTCATGTGACATGTTTGTCCACGTTTTTATCGGATTTGAAGTATTTCTCGATATGGATTGGTAGTCCAAAAATAAAGTTATCCTTGATTACGTTAAAATAACAGTATCTTTGGACCAACTTTGGAAAATCAATAGAAATATCTTGCAACAATCCCAGCGTGGTAAGGGATAGTTTCCAATATGCTCTTGATTCACCCTAAGAAAATCTAGAGACCATACCAATTGTTAAGAAGTTTTGGATGTTTTTAAAGAGCTAATAAGTTTTCCCCCACATCAGGAAATTGAGTTTCATATCAATTTGATTCCTAATGCAAGACCTGTTTTTCATCCAAATCGAAGGATGGTTCCAAGAGAGATGGATGAATTGAGGGAACAAATGGATGAGTTGTTGAAAAATGGTTTGATAAGACCAAGTCGCTCAAATTGGAGGGGCGGTAGTTGTTATCCTACCTTTTGGAAAGGCCGTAATACTAAGGACTTGACTAGAGATTGAAGACAATCCACTACGGAGATCAGTTATCTACAAGTTCACAATGGATACAGGAAAACTTGTTTCGAGTTTGAGTCGAACTACAATTAGCATGGTATGACAAGCAAGCTATGAAAGGAAATATTCCAAATTTCGGGTCAATAGGATTTCATATGCTCAAGTCATGAATCGATCAAGATCCATGCGAAACATGTCCATTTCGTATCCATCCATTTGTATCCATCGTTTCATATCCATCACCATCGATACAAAATGAACATAACTCCATCACCTGTAACAACCCAAAATTCAAGATATAATAATTAATTAACAAATTAATTAAATAATAAAATAAGTTTGTGAAATTTTTATAATTGGGCCACGGGAATTGCACCATTGTGTCAATGGCAATTTTCTGATCAATTTCGATATATAGTTTGTCAAAATACGAGCTAAAACAAAGAAGGTACGAAATAAACAAGAAAACAAAGAAAAAGAAAAAAAATAACATAGGTCAAGTCGACCCTAGGGTTGAACCCTAATGTGTCTGGGTCGACCTAACACATGCAAGGGTCGACCAGCATGTCGGCCTGCCTCAGTATATGGGTGTCGTTTCGTCCAGATTACAATATGACGTGTTTTTCCATTTCTACTTCATCCTGTGCGTTCGTGCTTCCATCTGATGGTTCTCAACGAGCCTATGACGTGGTTGCACTAGATTTAATCCTCAAATCCAGCGGTCTGAAATCCACAAGTAACACTATAATAATACCCTAGGCCTAGCTATTTTTCTCATTCAGGTTTTCTCCATCTGGGTTCATTGCCTGAGGCTGGATCCTAAAAGGAATATATTTCCAAGAAGAAGATCTTTTTAATTAAAACATTTTATACCCTAGAAGTGGATCCGAGAAGGCCAAGGAAAAGAGCTAAGGACTATAGGTGGTGTTTAAATAATTATTTTAGATTTTTAAGTAATTTAAAATTATAGGGTTCTCAATAGTTGTAGTTTTTCTGCAATTTTGAGACCGCTTTTATATAAGTGGTTTATAGCTACTTTTTAGTCTATTTTATTCGGCTATTTTTGTTTAGCTATTTTATTCATTTACTTACAGTTATTTACTATTATTTACAGTTATTTGTATTTATTTACATCTGTTTTACGTTAGAATTTAGCATGTAAATGTTAGTTTCTTTTTATTCCTTTTTACGCGAATAATATATTAAAAAGAGAATAATTCGCTAATATAGACTAAAATATAAGAATATTAAATTTACAGAAACTAGATGTAAAATAAGAAGAACTGTAATAAAAAGAATATAGACCGAAATGGGCAAATTTGAGACATTTGCGAGCAAGTTTATAACTAGTAGTTATAATTAAAAGACGGAATAAAAGAACAATTATAACATAGGTTACAATTAAGTAGAAACAACAGAAAGAGGCTTATTTTAAGACTTAGATTAATTTAATAAGAAAATATTGCAGAAATAACAGAAGAGACGTATTTTAAAAACTTACACTAAGTTAATAAGCAAACATAGAAATAGGGCCCATTCCAATAGCACTCCCTTTCAAACTAGGACTGATGGTCTCACAACAGATTAGGTGAGGCTGGACAGGACCCTTTTAGACTAGGACTGATGGTTTTACAATAGTTAGGTAAGGATGGGACCTAGGGTAAATAAGTGGCCAATAGATAGAAGCTCAAATCGGGGGATTTGGACGTGGGGCGCAACTAGATTTTGTTTGATAGGACCCACACCAACAGCATCCCCTTTTCAGACTAGTACTTATGGTCTCACAACACACTTAGGTGAGGCTGGGCAGCACCAATTCAGGTTAGGACTGATGGTCTCGCAACAGATTAAGTGAGGCTGGGTACACTTATGCTGACCCGGGTTTGTAAGAGGTTACAAGAGAGGGTGACAGTGAGTGTATACCACGATGACCATGCATGCGGCATTGAGCAGGGTAAATAATTCGCTACTGCATTCCATAGCGCTGAACATGTGTGTTTTTGTTGTGAGACCCATAGGATGGGACTAGCTCACAATGGCACAATGGAGATAGAAGGCTGATTAACGGGTAGAATTAGGATTTCAGCATAATTAAAATAGGATTAGGATTTCAGCCTAATCAAAGCAGTAATCTAAGACAAGTGCAAATAATCCAAGCAAAAAATCCCAATCAAAGCAAACAGATAGATAGTATTTTATCCCCGTTTTATCTTTTCCTTTATTTCCTTTTATACTAGAAATATTGCTAAGTCTATTATCTTTATCTTGCTTAGAAATCTAGTAGTTACTTCCACTTACCAGACTTTTAGTCTGACCCACTCCTCTATTTCCCTTTTTCCCCCATAGGCCAGCAGAGGCAAGGACAGTAGACTCGGATTTCTTGGATACCCATTTGTAGAACTTTCTCATTTTTCATGTGTTTTTCTTCTTCTTTTCGATTGAATTTGGATGTACAGATACTTTGTGAGAGGGATGATTTATGCACTTTGATGATATAACTGAGAGTGTATTTTTTACAAGACATGAGTATGTGGTATTTTAGACATATTCTTTTTTATGACTTCTTTTATTTGAAATGAAGTTTATTTTATGAAATGTTTTAAATATTTTTGATGTTATTATTATTTGTCTTGCGAATATTAGTCTCTATAAAGCTTTAGCTATACCTACAATGCACCACATCTTTTAGTGTGTCCTTTTTAGGTATACTAAGTGGTGTGGGATGTTTCACACTCGGCATCAATCATTCGTATCAATGAGGTACGAACCAATATCGATGAACTTTAACACTTCTCGGATCGACCACACTCCATTTGACAATCAGCCAAATGTTTCGTATCGATCACCTAATTGATCGATACGAAGAGTAGAGCCGGTGATCAATACGAAGAAGGGAGTAAAGCATCGATACGAAAAGTAGAGCAGTCAACCAAAAGGAAACGGTCCCCATGCATGAATCTAGTATCCACAAAGCACGCACGACATGCCATCGATACGAAGGCTTCAGCTTCACTAGCAAACTCAATCTTGGATCGACCATATCTCTCAAACCAAATGCCATGAAATTTTCACAGAAGGTTGCATATCATCTTAGAAACGTTCATGATCGATCGCAGCTTAAATGGAGAATTTCTTGATCGACATGAAAGTGATATGGATTGATTAGGAATCGATCCCAAACAACTCCAGATCGAATAGTGGGCCCACCTACGCATACGAAAGGGTATTTCGAGATTCAGGGAAGATATTTCCTGCTTCACACCTATAAATAGCACCTCCATTACAACTAAAAAGGGACTTTTTATGCTGCTGCTTGGGTTCAACTCCATTGTAGTTCGAGTATCAGTCATTTACTGTTGTAATTCAGTTTATAATGAGAAATAAACAGCAAATCCTTAAAAGTGGGCATAGGCCACCATGCCAAACCATTATAAATTCATGTCTTCTTTCTGCTATTGCGTGTTTTCTTGGTGTGATCGTTAGATTAGCCTCATGTTATATTTTATTTCTTCATTCCAATCTCTTCAATTACATCTGAAGAGTGTTGTGCCCATTTTTGGTATAAACAGCAGTAATCTTCGTTGCTAAGTCTGATGGTTCCTTAAGGCTATGTGTAGACTACCGAGACATGAACAAGCAAACAATTAAGAACAATTATCCTCTACCTCTAATAGATGACTTATTTGATCAACTTCATGGTGCTCGGGTATTCTCAAAAATGGTTCAAGCCTTGGGATTCTATCAACTTAGAATAGAAGAAGACTGCATACATTTAACTGCATTCAGAGGCCCAGATTTCTTCTATGAGTGGTTAGTGATGCCTTTTGGGCTAATTAATGTGCCCTCTTGTTTTGTTGACCTTATGAATAGAGTATTCAGATATGTGCTAAATAAATTCATGTTAGTCTTCATTGATGATATTCTTAATATTCAAAGACTGAAGAAGAACAGAGAGGCATCTAGAGATTGTATTGAAGATATTAAGAAAGAATGTGCTCAAAGCCAAATTCTCGAAGTGCCATTTTTGGGAGAAAGAAATACTTAACTTACTTTACTTCCTAGGGAAAGTTGTAGCAGTTCAAGATTGGATGACATCTAAAAATCCAAAAGACATCTGTAGCTTTTTATAAATACTTAACTTACTTTACTTCCTAACTTATAATATACATCTTTTATTAAAGATAACTTTTTAACCCAACATATTCATTAATGCCTTGCAATCAAAATGTGAAACTTAACTCATAAGGTGTTTGTTTCAATGTTCCACAAATGTCGTCTACTCAACCCATGTAGTGAAATGGTAAAAGTGCTCATAAATTGATCGAGTACAAATGAAAAATCAACGACCAATAGTCAATGCTTAAAAAGTGAGCAAACTAACCAATCAACAAGTGATAATGCTTGTAAACTGGCTGAGCAATGTTAAGTTAATAATTCTACAAATGATAATAATGCTCATAAACTGGTCAAGCATGTCAAATCATTCTACACATGATGGCAATGCTTATAAACTGATCGAGCATGGCTAAACTGATTAATGGGGGGTAACGAATGAACATTGTTAATCCTTATATTAATTTAACTACACTATCAACTTATACTTATATAAGTAGATCCTTTAATTTTCGTTGTTGAAATACCTTTAATGCATACATTTATAACAAATACAAATACGCTCTCATATATGTGTGTGTGTGTGTGTAATACACTCAAATCATGTTAGGACAATCCATTATCCTATCTCTTAATGATTTATACCCCACCAATGCCAAGGTCCTCTCTTAACCTTCAGCTCTAATACTAGATGTAACGATACGCCTTTTCAACCTTGGAATGTCGACACTAATACGTCCACGATACTATGTGTCAAGCATTGAAGTGCCTAAAAGATAGAACATGAAGGTAAAGAAAAAGAAGAAAAGAAAAATAAGAAAGAGGGAATAAAAACATCAGGATATCACAGTTGAATGATAACATCTAATATCAAAAGATAGTACACAGTGTTGCTATAATACACATGCATTTCAGAGTTATAATTAGAGTACTATCATCAGCCTGGACAGTTACAACAACATGTTCATATAGTTGCTCATATGTACGTAAAGTAGTGTAGAAGAAATAAGAATACCATGGTAGGTAAACATCCGCTCCTCTCTAAGAGCTCGATAAACATCAACAAAAGCCTGCATTTCTCAAACTGCTCAAAAGTGAACATGTGGAATTTAGGAAAAACAAAAGCCATGTATCAGACATAAGTCTGGTGTGAGAAACTCAAGAAATATGTGTACACCATATAACATTACTTTTAGAGACCGTAGTAACGATTATCCCCTCAAAAGGCCAAACTATCTAATAAGTACATATAGTGATATATTAGAGAGTCTAGGGTGAAGAGTATAAATAAGAAAATAGCTATGTTGATTACATCTCACTGCATCTCACGACATAACAATATTGAAGTACAATCAAAACTGCTAGGGCACGGTCGCATAATGGATTTTCCATGGAGATGCCTCCAGCTTAAAAGCTGAAGCGGATCTCCATGATAAGGATCAGAAAATACCTTCTGAGCATTGTATATCTCTAGAAAAAATATACCAAAAGATAATCATTGCAGGGCTACAACCAAACAAGCGAACCCAAACCACATGGAACTAAGTATCATCAACTCACTACATGCAACATTGATAAGCTTACTCTAGATACTAGAGTTGATACGCCTCCAAAGGTTAGCTAAATCTAGGATCATCCAACCTACTCTATCTTAAGTCATATATTGATGGTGAAGTTGACGCAGCGGATATAATGGATGACAACGAAATGAAGATTTCGTGTCAAACTAATCGATGAAACAGTTAGGTGAAACAATATAAATCGATGGATTAAAGATACCTAAATGCCCAAATCCGTTGATCATGCGAGATACCGGATTCGAGCTATCTCCAACACGTTGTTCGTGCACGATACCTTGTTAAAAGATCTACGAATCTTCCACGTTGATCTCGCGCACGAGATTCTGTGAATCGGCTTCAAATCCGTTGATTCGAGCGCACTCGAATAACCGAAAATGGAGAAAGGATACAACGATCAACTTCCAATTTTAAAGAGGCACAAGACACTCGAACAAAAGTTTATTCAAAATCAACCGTCCAAATGATACAACTCAGCCGCTATTTATAAGAAAATTACAACACATCATATACGGCCGACTTAACAAGTGCCGACCTACGACCTAAAACACACGAGTTAACAATGTATACAACATAACAAAATACAACAACATACGACATAAGGAATACGACTTAACAAAGTTACACCGACAAACAACTTACGACATAACAGCATATATAGCGACCCACGACCCTACGACTTAAGAACACAAGCTTTGGCGACTTATCATCAATACACAGCTCCAGAGCGACCTAAGGACTCCGGCTTGAGTTAAGCGACCTAAGAAATGTGGTATAAGGTCGAGCGACCTAAGAACTGTAAGCGGTATAAGCTTCATGCGGCCTTGTTAGGTCGTTTATCTTGCTTGAGCGGCCTAAAGAAACTGGGCTTAACTCGTTAAGTCGCTGAAGTGGCTTCGAGCTTAACTCGCTAAGTTGCTCACGACATATATTAGGTCGCTAGTAACAATAAGCTTGTGAACCATGATGCTCTGCATCACTAGGTCGTTCGCGGCATATCTCTGCATCACTAGGTCATTCGCAACTTATCTTAGGTCGCTGGCGATCATAAGAATGCGACACCTGATGCGCTGCATCATCCTCCCTCGGCTGACAAGAATTCGACCTCGAATTCGCACTTTCCTCTTCCTCGACAAACTTATCTTCATGATACGGAATCAAATGTTTGATATTGAAAACGTCGGCAGTATGGACATGATCCGGCAACTGATAAGCATTATCATTGATCTTCTTCAAGATTTTTACTAGACCAATCTTTCGAGCTTTTAGTTTGTTGTAAGTTCCGATTGGAAAACGATCATTGGTCAACACTGCATAAACAAAATCACCTTCTTTGAAGTCCACACTCCTTCGTTTCTTATCTGCCAGTTGCTTATACTTCTCATTTGACTTAAGCAATCGTTCATGAACAATCCTGTGACATTCCTGCAACTCATTCACGAAATCACAAGCTCGTTTAACAACCCTTTCTGAAGTGGCACTATCGACAAATCCAACGGTCCCTTCGGAATTGCTGAATATACTACTTGAAATGGACTGAATCCAGTACTTCGATTAACAGCATGATTATGTGCGAACTCAGCTTGACATAACTTCACATCCCAGCTCTTCAAATTATCTTTCACAAGACATCTCAACAAGTTTTCCACCGATCTGTTCACCACTTCTGTCTGCCCATCTGTTTGCGGATGATAGGCGCTACTAAAATTCAGCTTAGTTCCAACCATCTTCCACAAACTGAACCAAAAATGACTTAGAAATCGAGTATCCCGGTCAGAAACAATTGTCTCAGGTAGTCCATGTAGTCGATAAACCTCTTTAAAGAACAATTGAGCAACACGGACTGCATCAGCTGTCTTCCTACAAGCTATGAAATGTGCCATCTTCGAAAATTTATCCACCACAACATATATAGAATCGTTCCCTCGTTGAGTTCTTGGCAAACCCAAAACAAAGTCCATGCTAATATCAACCCATGGTCTATTAGGCATGGGCAATGGCATATACAATCCTGCATTCGTAGCTGTCCCTTTGGAAACTTGACATATGTGACATCTCTCCACAAATCTTTCAACTTCTTTCCTTATTGAAGGCCAAAAATATGACTGAGAAATCAACTGCAAAGCACGAAATCTTCCTACATGTCCTTCTTCATGCAATTCTTTCACAATCTTCATTCGCAAACTGCATTCTGCTATGCACAACCGACTTCCTTTGAATAGAAAACCATCTGTCAACACATACTCATCCGTCCTCCCTTTCTCGACTTCATCTACAATCTTCATAAAGTAAGGATCCTCGATAAACAATTCTGGAAGTACATCAAACCCCGTCACTTCAACTCTCATCGTAGTCAACAAATGAGTCCTTCTACTCAATTCGTCTGCCACACGGTTTGTAACTCCCGACTTATGCTTTACAAAAAATGTAAACTGCTGCAAGTATGTGATCCATGAAACATGCCTCGCTGCAATCTTATCCTGTCCCTGCAAATGCTTCAATGCTTCATGATCAGTATACAACAAAAACTCTTTATGAAATAAATAGTGTCTCCAATGCTTTATAGCTTGAATAATAGCATAGAATTCCACATCATAAGTATTATATCTCATCTTTGCTCCCGAAAGCTTCTCACTGAAATAAGCAATTGGAAGGCCCCTCTGACTTAAAACTCCTCCAATTCCAACTTTAGATGCATCAGTATGTAATTCAAATAGCAACTGAAAATCAGGAAAAACTAAAATTGGTGTTGTCGTCAAAAGTTCCTTGATTCGCTCAAAAGCAAATTCTGCTTCCTTCGACCATGAAAACTGCTTTCCCTTCATACAATCAGTAACAGGCACCATCACGCTACTAAAATGTGGAATAAACCTTCGGTAGAATGATGCTAAACCATGAAAACTTCTCACTTCAGTTATAGTCCTGGGCTGTGGCCAATTTCTGATTGCTTCAACTTTACTTTGATCCACCTGGATACCTTCCTTGGACAATACATACCCAAAAAACAAAACACTATGCGTCATGAACACGCATTTCTTTGTTGCCGCATAAAATTGCTCCTGACGAAGTATCATCAACACTTCCCGCAAATGTAGTAGATGTTCTTCGGTGCTCCCACTGTATATCAATATATCATCAAAGTATACCGCTACAAACTTTCCAATAAACGGTCGAAAGATCTGGTTCATCACTCGCATAAAAGTACTAGGTGCATTCGAAAGACCAAACGGCATGACCAACCATTCATACAACCCTTCCCGTGTATTAAATGCGGTCTTCCATTCATCCCCTGGTCGAATTCGAATCTGATGACACCCACTCTTCAGATCAATCTTGGAAAAAATAGCAGCTCCATTCAACTGATCTAACAAATCATCCAATCTAGGCATCGGAAATCTGTACCTCACTATAATCTTGTTCAGTGCTCCACTATCTGTACACATTCTCCAAGTTCCATCCTTCTTCGGCACTAACAAAGCTGGTACTGCACAAGGACTTAAACTTTCTTGTACGTGCCCTTGCTCAGGTAACTCCTCTACCTGCCTTCTCAACTCTTCGTGCTCCTTTGGACTCATTCTATAATGTGGTCTATGTGGTAACACGGCTCCCAGAACAAGATCAATCTGGTGTTGTATGTCTCTCAACGGTGGTAACTCTGTTGGCAATTCTTCAGGAAATACATCTTCAAACTCCTTCAACACTGGCTTAACTTCTTCAGGAATTTCAACCGCTTCACTACTTTCACGTCCAATTAACAGAAATACTTCAGGCTCATCCTCCACTTCCTTGACAAAGTCCTTCAAAGATAACAGAGTCTTTAGTTCTTCAATCTCTTCCAACTTGCTTTCACTCTGTTGTCGTTGTTTGGGAACTAAAGTGATTTTGGTGCCCTCGAACATGAAACTATAGCAGTTAGTCCTCCCATCATGTTGCACAGCTCTATCGTATTTCCACGGTCTGCCCAAAAATAAATTACATACATCCATATCCACAACATCACACCAAATCTCATCTTTATACTTCTTTCCAATGGAAAAAGTTACACAAGCACTTCGATTAACTTTCACTTCCCCAAGATAGTGCACGTTGACTGAAAGATGTTACTCCTCAACCAGCTAGTCTCCTCTTCCTGCTTTGGTGTTAAGCAAGATCTCCTCATCATTAAAGAATATCCTTCGTCTCCCGCCAACAATTCTTCTTCCTCCTCAACTTGTGGTGAATTGGAACATTCTATTTCTGCATCCTCATCCTCAACCTCAGTAACCATCACTCGCTTCTTAGGCTTCGGACATTCATTGCTCTTGTGACCAAACTCCTGACAATTATAACACTTGAAATTGTTGTTGACCTTGGTCTTAGCAACTTCATTGACAATCGATTTACTAACAGCCTTGGAAACATTAGTATTGCTGCTACCCCCTTTCACTTGATTTTTGGAATTTGGAAATACACCACCTCCTCTTCTACCTTGCCTCTCCCAAGCTAGAGCCTTCTGGTGTGCTTCAGCAACGGATCTTGGATCAAACATATTCCCCATATCCTGAATTTGTATTCTCAACCCTCCAACAAATCTAGCTGTCAACTGTTCCTCCATCTCCATGATATCATTTCTAGCCATCAGTTGATAAAACTCATCTGCATAATCATTAACCGAATTTGTCCCTTGCTTCAAATTCTATAAGCGTTGATACATAAGAGACTGATAATTATAAGGTAAGAAAATAGCCTTCATCTTCTCCCATGAAACAATCTTCGACTTTCCCATCCTTTCCCGTGTAAGTTTAGTTTGTTGCCACCATGCCATAGCTCTTTCCCTCAATCGTGTAGCAACCAACTTAACTCTGCAATGTTCGGGTACTTCCTTGAAGTAAAAAATTTCTTCAACATTTGATAACAAATCAAGAAACTCTTCCGCTATCATTCCCCCTTTAAATTCTGGAATCTCTGTTTTCATCCCCGACTCCCATTTACGATCATCCTCTACATCCCGATGGTGACATCGTACTTGGTCTCGATCTCGATAATGAACACTACCTCTATCACCATCTTCATCATAATCAAATGTACTTCGATATCGATCTTGACCATCAACATCTCCACGATCACGCATATCTCTTCTACTATGTCTTTCAGCATCACGATATGGCTCGTCTCCAAATTTACGTGGAGTTCTTCTCTCTTCATTTCTGTACTCATGGTATTCTCTTCTCATTGAAACTGATGATTCTCTTCTTTCTCGACAAGATTGTGGTGACACCCTCCTCGCTTCCGCAACCGATGGCGAAACTCTGTTTCCTCCATGGTTCGAGATTGGTGACCTTCTCCTTTGACTTTGATTCATATCTTCATCAATTTCTCTAACTTTCCAATACCTTCATCAAACTTTTCATTGATACGTTGTTCCATTTGTTCAGCTTCTTGTCTACAATACACATCTTCAACATTTTGAAAACGGTTAGCACGTCTCAGCGGCATAATTATCAAACAACAATCTCCAAAAACACACTTCAACTAGCACAACTTCAACTCAAATCTGAACTTGACTATGCTCGGCCTGCACTTAGCTTGGCTCGACTTGTAACTCTCGGCCTTGTTCCAAAACTTCAACTCGGCTCAACTCCAACACTTCAAAACTTCTCCCAATAGGCTCGGCGTAGCTATGATTGACTAAGTCTAGCTCTGATACCAAATTGACACAGCGGATATAATGGATGACAACGAAATGAAGATTTCGTGTCAAACTAATCAATGAAACGATTAGGTGAAATAATATAAATCGATGGATCAAAGATACCCAAATGCCCAAATCCGTTGATCTCGCGAGATACCGGATTCTAGCTATCTCCAATACGTTGTTCGCGCACGATACCGTGTTAAAAGATCTATGATTCTTCCACGTTGATCTCACGCACGAGATTCCGTGAATTGGCTTAAAATCCGTTGATTCGAGCGCACTCGAATAACCGAAAATGGAGAAAGGAGACAACGCTCAACTTCCAATTTTAAAGAGGCACAAAGCACTCAAACAAAAGTTTATTCAAAATCAACCGTCCAAATGATACAACTCACCCGCTATTTATAAGAAAATTACAACACATCATATACGGCCGACTTAACAGGTGCCGACCTACGACCTAAACCACACGAGTTAACAATGTATACAACATAAAAAAATACAACAGCATACGACATAAGGAATACGACTTAGCAAAGTTACACCGACAAACGACTTACGACATAACAGCATATACAACGACCCACGACCCTGCGACTTAAGAACACAAGCTTTGGCGACTTATCATCAATACACAGCTCCAGAACGACCTAAGGACTCCGGCTAGAGTTAAGCGACCTAAGAAATGCGGTATAAGGTCGAGCGACCTAAAAATTGTAAGCGGTATAAGCTTCATGCAGCCTTGTTAGGTCGTTTATCTTGCTTGAGCGGCCTAAAGAAACTGGGCTTAACTCGTTAAGTCGCTGGAGTGGCTTCGAGCTTAACTCGCTAAGTTGCTCGCGACGTATATTAGGTCGCTGTTAACAATAAGCTTGTGAACCATGATGCGTTGCATCACTAGGTCGTTCGCGACATATCTCTGCATCACTAGGTCGTTCGTGACTTATCTAAGGTCGCTGGCGATCATAAGAATGTGACACCTGATGCGCTGCATCAGAAGTCATGTTCAACATCTCAACACATAAGTCATCATCATTCGAATAGATCTTGAATCCCCAAATGGATTCTAGCATCTCGAACAGAATATGAACCTCTACATGGGTTTGAGCATCTCAAATAGATCTAAAATCTCTTCATAGATTCCAATATCTCAAAAAGATCCACTTCCAAGAGATAGAACATGTATCTCAGTCTTAAAGTGGTTTCGATAAGTAAAACACTTAATGATCACGGTCTCTTCAAGACTAAATCGATGAATTTTCAAAAGCAACCACATATGGAAACCAAGTCTCGTATACTTATCATGTTTCTAACCTTTTAACTTACTTTATCCCTCGACCAAGAGAGAAGTCCAGTAGGTTAGAGCACTATTGCTTCTACACCCTAATCGAACCATTAATCTTAATTCTCACGGATTGAACAAGTCTACTTCGTCGGCTTTAGCGCTAAGTACACAAATAATTATTTTCCATGCACAAGTAAACACGCAAAGCACGATTAATAAACACAAAGCATGATCAAGCCATATAAATGACTTTTAATCCTATTTTTATTATAAATCCTTTATTAATCAAACTCCCTTTTATTAGTAAAACACCTTTTATCTAATAAAGCATCCTTTATTAATTAAAATTCATTAATTAATTAATCTCTACTACTAATAAAGAAAATTCTTTGAACTAATTTACTCGGTGTCTTTTTGAAATTCCAAAAATGCCCTTACTTTCCGTTTACATATTTGTGCTCAAACAAAATATTAACGTATACAATAACACAAACAGCCCGTGTGCGAAGCACGGGCCCATACTAGTATTGATAAAACTTCCTTATTTAATTAAACTCATTTATCATTTAATATCCCTTTTATTAATTAAAACTTCCTTATTTAATTAAACTTATTATTTAATTTAAACTTAACTTGTTAATGAAAACTTATATTATTAATCAAAACTTCACTTTTTTAATTAAACTCCTCTTATTAATTAAAACATCCTTTATCAACTAATACTTCACTTATTAATTAAACTTCTTTTATATAAACATGTATATAGATTTAGTTTCCCTTTATAAAAAATATATACTTGTATTTTACTATTCTCGTATTTACTATTCATTACTTAAGAAGTATTCATATACTTATCTCGGCGATATAAGTATATTTACAAATCACTTAACAAGATTTACTTACTTTAAAATATAATCAAAGAGGTTAAAAAATGTTACCAGACATTGTTACTATAAATCTCTTCTCTCTTTTATATTTTAAATATATACATTTCTATCTTTATTCTAAAAGATTCCATATCTTATTATCTCTAAAATTCCATTATTAAATATCTAAGAGTATTCGTAATCATTTAATAATATTTTCCTATTTTAAAATATAATTCAAGGGTTTAAAAAACAAATGTTGCTAAATATTGTTTACTTCAAACCAAAAATATTTCATACTTTAAACATTATCTTCAAAACTCCCTTTTAAAGACTTAATTAAGGGTTTAAGACAAGTGTTACTTAAATATTGTCACAACAAATCCAGAACTATCCATTTATACTTTTCCTTAAAATATTCATTATTAAAGTCCTGGTTGTGTTCCTAATTATAATTAATAAGGGTTAAAAACAAATGTTACTAAAATATTTTTTATGGCAACCTAACCACTTACTTTTAATTATTTTTAAATTATTCATTATTAAATATCTAATTATATTCTTATTCGTTATCAATAAGGGTTAAAATACTTATAACTAACATGTACACTAATTTATTTATAAGTTAATATAATTAATAAAAATCTAAAATAATTTAAAAGATATTGTATTAAATAAGATTTTTAATACTTTAATAAAATATTTAACTAATTTCTAGTGACTATATATATTTAAAAATACTTCAGCTCATTTTTATAAAACTGTACACATTTAAAAATACTTTAAAGTACTTATATTACAGTTTAAAATGTTTAATTTAAATATTACTTAAAAATACTTATTTTATAATTTATTTAAAAACCATAAAACATATTTTATATTTTAATTCCTTTACTTTAAAAATTCACAAATAATTAAAAAATATTCAATCTTTGACGTTTTTCCAGTAAAAAATACACTTATAGTATTTATCATAAATGTAAAGAAGCCCTAGGATGTCTTTCAAAGCTAACTTTAAAAAATTTCGAACATAAGACATTTCCAAAGCGCGTCCATAGCGACCATTTTGCTTCTAACTTTCGCAATTTTTGTTTCAATAACTTCCAACCCAATTTTTTGATGTCAAACACACCATACATATGTGAAGAACAACCCACATATAATTTCACAATATAATCATGTTTTTAACCAATTTAACATATGTTAAATACAAAGGATTTCAAAGTGCATTTATTGCTACTATTCCGCTTCAAACATTCACAACACACTTCAGCTTCACATATAAAATTTATTAAACATGCAAATCTTGACCACATTGCCTATTTTGTAAGGTTATAAGAGAATTTAGACTACATATAATGTTGTCACTTACTTTTCAAAGCAAGGGGGTACAAAAGTAACTTGCATTCTTATCTATTTTAACTTATATTTTAACACAACAAATATATACACAACATTATACAAATTAAATGGTGAATTAAATCACTAATCCTAAGCCAAACTAAGTCATAAATAATCTATCTACGAGTGCAATCATGAAGACGGCGTCTCGATTGGACTTCGATTTCTTCCTCTCTACTCGACGAAATAGGGCACAACCTTCTCCGACAAACTCCTCTTCGCGTGTGCTCTGCAATGAACCTCATGAGATGCAGCTTGGCTCCCTCCACTTCAATATGACCTGATTTACTCCACCATGATAGTCCAGTATCACGTTCTTCCATTTTCGATGGAAGTGTTAGCAACTCTAGGGAAAGGTGCTCCTTGACATGAGAAACACAATGGCGACTCTTGATTTGCCTCTCACTCCCTCCAGCACCTTCGATGCCAAACCCTAACCACGGTCGAAATGTCAACCTCAACCAAGTGTCGCCACACCTATCACAAAGACTCTAGATGAGATGTCCATTCTTCCCTGATCTCAATGGATCTGGTCTCAACCTCTATCGATGCCCAAAGCTCTGGAAATAATTCATTTTTAGTGGCGACTATTGTTTTTCTTTGTTTGCTAAAGTAGAAAGGAGAAAGTAATGAAGGTGGAGAGAGTAAAAAGTAAATGTGAGAGGTATGATGTTATTTATAATAATATAAATATTATATTTAAATTTCTCTTTGAAACGCAACATGTTTCGAGCTTGCACGATCGCATAGAATGTTGGATCGCTATGAAATTCATGAACGTACATTATCTTATTATTTTGGTACCGATGGCCGTAGTTTCGTCAAAATCCAAAATAGTACCCTGGAATTATAATTTCATGCATTTTAAGATCATTTATCAAAGAAACTTCGGTCCTATTATCGATATTTATTCAAACTACTTATTTTTGTAAATAAACTTCGAAAATAAATTTCTTATCATTAGTTATTATTTTAAATGGGGTTAATAAGGTAATTAAATCAATTTAATCACGTTAAATCCAAGATTTAAATATTTAAATAATTTGGATATTTATATACGAAGTGTTCGAAATTCTGGGTTGTTACACTTTGGGGAGCAAGTGTTATTTTATATTTGAACTGAGCGACTTCTTAGTGAATCTAGATTTCAAGACGATGAAGAAACATATCAACAACTTAAAGGGTTGCTCGGGATGATGGAATGATGGAGCAAGAGGAGTTTGAGAAAATTTGGAGCACATCAAATATTGTTGGTACCAGCCACAATCATCTCCATCCCGAGATGATCTCCGGAGGGGGACCCAATTCTGAACAAGTAAATGAACAACTCAAGTATTTTGCAAAAAAATAGAAGTCTCACAAATAATAAATCATGTCAGTGTCGACATGATTTGATTGGCCAAATTTGATGATTAAGCTTGGAGCTTAAAGATATAGGCAAGTATAAAGAAAAAGGTGTTTTGGCATTAAGTAAATGTGATCAGTACCGATATGATTGACGTCATGAAAGACACTCGTTTATCCTTCTTAATTATATGGATCCGAGTTCTTACCAGGTCTTCTATGATCTAACGACTCTGGTGGATGTTTTCACCTATAAATATGAGCCTTAGATCAACAAAGAGATGGATCTTAGTTTCTATTCTTTCCCTTAATCTAATTTGACCATGAACTGCTATCAAACTTAGATTTACGTAGTGCTCTAGATTTAAAAGTGTGTAATTTGTTTGTAACTAGGCCAAAACAGCTCGAAGTAAAATTAAAGTGGATGTTCGTATTGATTTGAGGTTCAACCAATATAAAAATTTACGTGTTCTTATTGTTCATTTTTCGATTTTGATATGTTTTCACTCGTATTTGATTGATCTGGGGTGTTTGTCACTTTTTGACCTAATATTTATGATTCCTCTTTTAAATCTGATATTATTCTTATTCTTCAAGCTAACACACCTCCCACGTTGGCTAAGTAATTAAAGACTAAGGCTACATATCATTATCAATCTAAATTTAAGAAACTAAAAACCTCCTATGATGCTAAGCTTGCCAACCTTCATAAGGAATAAATGAAAGTGCAAGAAGATGGGGAGAAATTATCTATCCCTTTCAAGGAAAATATAAAAAGATAAAGAACAGCTTATCCTTGAGATCGATCACATGATGGAAGTTGCATCTAATCATATTTAGGCCCACACAAAGGATTTTTCCGTTCTTAAATCGCGTTCTCTAGCCTAGCTTAATTTGGACTTACACATCTTACTGGAAAAAGTTCATAAAGAAATGATTAGGTGTAATATGGTTGAGATCAGTCCCAACTATTTAATAGGTGTCCATCATTCCCTCGTCTAAGGCTAGTGAGCATTGAACTAATGCAGTCTATGATCTATGATCTGGGCATGTCTACGAGCCTCGCCGATCCTCTATAGTCATTAAAGTGAACTTGGATTGGCCCAAAGCCACATCTAGAGTACTCTGTGCGGAACACACCATAACATTCTTCTTAGATTGAGGATTAGGGACTTAAATGCCCTTCAAGTATCCCCTTCAGTTTTATAATTTGATAGCAAAGGAAAGGAGGTTTCAATCATGAAACTTATTTCTGGTTTCGACTAGGTATTATTAGATAGCTTTTGTAGTTATAAATGACTTGTATGCTTGGATGTAACTAACTTGTGTATATTGATAAACTGTACCTTGTAATAACTAAAGTAGATGGGATTAGAAAAAATCTTTTAACCTTCCATGCTTTAGCTAAGATTCCCTTCTTTTAACATGTCGTTTTGCTATTCTTACTTGTTGTAGGAACTCATGTAATTTCACACACTTCGGCTTGTACTTTATTTATCACTTTGTTTAGCCAATGAAGTATCGGCTCCTATGAATGGCAGGACCATTGCTCTTGGAACCCGATGTGCAATGCCTATTTTTGGTTGTGTACATCCACTTAGGATGAAGACACCTATGTAACTTGCCATGTTTGGCTTATATTCACACAAGGTTTAGGCTCGGCTACCATTGCTTTTGGAAAGTGGAGGGACCTGTTTTCCCTCTCCGTGACTACTAATCTATAGGGCACAATGTTTAACTATGCTCGGTTTAATTCGTTGTTTATAATGTATTTCCTGAACTTCATTCTAGGCACATTGGTCTTTTAGTTGTTGTTTTTGGCAGCTTGATTTTTCCTTTAAGTGTACGCACTGGCATCGGTCTGATTTGTTTTGAGTAGTTAGTTTAATTATTTTTGTCCGAGAAGTCAATTGTGTATTTATAATCCTATTTATTTATTTATACTGGTTCAAGTTGTCTTATATCCATACATCTAGTTCTGTTTTGCCAAAATTACAAGTTGCATGGTTGCAACTTTAGTACTTGATATGATTTTCTCATAGCTAATGAAGACATGTAAAAAAATTCATATTAGTTCGAGCAGTCTAATATCCCTACGTCTAGTTTATCATTATACTGATTTTCATGATCACAATCATACAGTAAGTTTCATTTACAACTATGCAAACAAAAACATGGCCTGAGATGCTCAACATTCGACGCACTTGGCACCAAATTTGACAACCGATATGTGTCATTGAATGGTGTTTCGACAATGACTAATGATCCTTCCTAGTTGGATTCAAATGCAATGTTAGTTGGATCTTTGGTGGTATGCATTACCTTTCTTAACACCAGATCCCCTTTGTGGAACTTCCTTTCTCTCAGCTAAGAGTTACAGCTCTTAGCCATTCTATGTTGATATGACGATGTTCTGACTATAACTTCATCCCTTCTTTCATTAATGAGATCTAGTGCAGTTTCTTTTAGTTGCTAATTTTGCTGTGCAACATAGGATATGTGTACGTGAGATGGACCTTCCACTGGAAGCATTTCCCTGTAATCATATAATAAAGAGAATGGAATGGGTCCTAAAGGTGATCGGGTTAAGGTTCAGTTAGCCTACAACCCCATTGGTAACTTCTCTACCATCAATCAATTATTGTGCATCTTCTTAATGGTTTTGCTATCTTCTTCTACTTGCTCATATGCTTAAGGATGCACTGCCAAAGAGAAGTTTTTAACTATTTTGTTTCTTTTAAAAAGTTGTGTGAATTGTTTACTTTCAAAATTCGTCCCATTGTTTGATACGAATTTGTACAGGATCGTTAATCTAGTTACGTATTACTGGCCATGAAGTTTACTATTTTCTTTGATTTACAAGTGGTTCCACTTCTACCAGATTTTGTAAAGCAGTTGATGACCACGATTACATACCTGGCTCCCCTTTTAGATATCGAGAGTAGTCAAATCAAGTCAATTCCCCATATGTCAAATGGCCAAGGGTTGGATATTTGGATGAGTTCATGCAACGATAATCTTAGGATACTAGCATACTTTTGGCATCAATCACCTCTATGGAAAAAATATTGCACAATTTGATGTGCTATTGGCCAATAATAGTCTTGCCTTAGTACTTGCTTTGGAAGTTAGGCATAGATTAAGGGGGGTTATTAGTTTTAGGGGGAGTTATTAGGATAGAAGTAATATTTTATAAACAAAGGCTGTCATCATCAAAAAAGGAGAGATTGTTAGTCATTGAGATGATGGTTTTGATGACAACAACCTTAGAATAAGATTATAAAATATAAATACTAACATTATAGTTTAGATATATATGTATATACAGGATTTAACCATGCAGGTACCAAGAATGAAGACTAAACAGTATAAAGATTCAAGATATCAAGATTGAAGACTCATGAGTATCAAGATTATCAAGAGCTCAAGATTTCAATAATAGGTTATTTAATTAGGAATTTTGTTAAAACTCCTAGAAAAGCACTGGCATCTTAAAATCCAATTTATTCGTGGAATGGAATCCACTTTGAGCCCGTTAAAGGGATGGAACCCTAAGTAGGATGGAACCTACGAAAAATCTAGTGGAACATTGTTTTGTATCCGCTAACCTTTATTCAAATTTTTTTACAAAAATTATCTTGTTTTCAAAATGATTTCAAAACTTTCCTTTTTTAAAAGTATCAAAAACATCTATCCTGGTTTTAAATATTTTGTAACATATAGGGTTTTGTCGGGATTTGAAGGTCGGCATTCTTACGTCCACTGTATCAAATGCCGCATAATCGAATGCCGGAAAACTGAATTGTTATGGTTAAAAAGAAGAGGTAGAAGAAAAAGGTAGAAGAAGTAAGAAAACAGAACAGAAACAATAACAGAATCTCACAGTCGCAGCGGTACAACATATAATAGATAAATGAATAATCTTTAAACAAAGAACTATATCAGTTAATACATTACATTATCATCATCAGAGTGTACAACAACAATATACAACACAACAAAATAATGGATAGTTATACAAACATGTCCTTACAAGTGAATTTACAGCAGAAGGAATATATCATATACAAGTAATACGTCTCGCCATCCAGCTCGCCACTTGAGCTCCAGAGCACTTCTGAATCCAGAATGACCTGATAACCTAACTCTAGACTGCCCGTGTGGAAAATTATGGGCACCCAGAGTTTAGGAAGAGAACAATAAACTCCAAGTCAGTCATGGGACTGGTGTGAGAACTCAAAACAGTTATTTATCTTTAAACCAACAACAACAAAGGAAGTGGAAAATATCCGCAATGCTTTTTGAAAAATGAAACTACCATAAGGCCTCCCCGTACACACAATGCAAATGCAGAATTGGAGGAGATTTCTCCTTATGATAGTCAAAGATGCTTACTACACAAAACAAATCAATTTTGATATTATTATTAGTGCATAGTGATGAAAGCATTTCGAATATAGAATATAAATCTTAGCCAGCATAGGTACCATTATAGTATGCCTACTATAGCTACCTATTAAATGGCAGGTTCTACAACTAAAACCGTACAAGGCTCGTATTGTTTTGTTTGGATTTCCAACAAATGGTCAGGCTAAGGAACTTCCAACTGCCACATGGCATCGCCTCTGGTGGGACGTCCCGAGAACCTAACCGGATCTCATCCAACACAAGGCCGGGTTACCTTTGTAACTAGGTAACTACTACTCGAGTATGCCACTCCCCGGTCCTTTGGGAACTTTATCCGAGGGCCCTCGATCACCAAGCAACAACCACACATAAAATGAGATTGAAGCAACCACATAGGTTAAGCATTAGGGCTCCATACCTGACACCACCCTTTTCCAGAAGGAAATGACATACCCTAATGGGCGCGACCCTCATAACCTTGCCGCATATTCCTGTTTCGACCATTTCCAGGGTGTGAGGTCTGACGAAGTGTCGTCCACAAAGCCACGCTTTTTCACAAAGCCACGCTTTAATCAACAAATGATCAATAAATAATCATCACATAGCAACACTCAGCATGCCACATTACCAAATTGGGAATATATCGTTGATAACCTTCAACTACAAAACCTCCGAACTCGTATGTGTCAGAGAAGGGTGTTAAGCTAAGAGAATAAATTCTCCGCCACCAACAGAGATGCATTTGAAAGAAATCTGCTTTATATCTCAAAATGTAATGTCAGACACGTAACCATACAAGTCTGTTCCAGGCTCGAACAGAACCGAAGGCACTTCAAAAGAAGCCCTTGAAATCCGGGTATTCACAATCCCGATCGAATTTCCCATCACAAAGGAAATCTCCATACCGTAGCTAACGGTGTAGAGACAATCGATAGGTCATCCTATCGTTTTCACAAATACCCGGTCTTCAACACCGGTCTTCAATGTTATCCATTACGTCGTATCACTATTCGGAATGGGTAATCCGAATAACGAGCGCAATAATTTAAAAATAAGTGTAGCATTCAATTTCAACCAATTCACAACAAATACCCATTTAAGGGTCAATATTGATAGTCGATTATTTAACTATCAATCAATATTCACAACATCACCCGATTTCAAATAATTTTCCAAATTATTTATTTTCAAAAAATATCTTTACAAGGTATAATTTCCAGAATTCAACCATTTGAAAACAAATTTCAAATAACTTTTCGCCTTTACAACCTTCATTTCAAAATGGTTCATTTAAACCAATTAAAAAAATCCTTACCGATTTATTAAATTTACGTTCCAAATCCGTAAATTTATTCCACACTTTTAAAAATAAATCAATGTCTATTTTTTAAAAAAAATTCCCTTACAAATTTCCATTGTGAATTTACATTTCCAAATATTCACTTTTTATACGATTTTTCAAATCGATTTCAATTATTCACTTTCAATTTATCTTTAAAAGATATAATCTCAAACATTCACTTCATATTGGAAAACATTTCCCTACTTATTTAATAATAAGTAATTCACCAATCTATTTATTTTCAATATTTGAAAAATATTCAATATACTTAAATCACAATTAAGTATATATTTTATTCTTTAAGGAAAACATTCTCTTAAACACATTTATTTGAGTCAAAACGAATGTTGCGTAAAACATCGTTACGACAACCCAAAATCACTAGTATGGGGATCCGAAATTTAGATAGAAATATGAACCCCAATACTATATAAAACATTTCCTTTCGGAAATCATTTACTCTAACAATAGTGTTATAGTCCACCATTTCCTTCTATTTCACGAAAACGTCTATTTCAACAATGAATGTTGAAATCTATGGTTTCGATACTTAACGCACTTTAAAACATCTTTAAATCGTTTTAAATTCTATTTAAAATATCACTTTCCCAAAATATTTCTTTACTATACTATTCACTGTCCAAAATCGTGAATATACTTCATTAACCAAATTCAATTTCTACATATTTTATTTAAACGATTATCCACTGTTCCAAAATCATGAATATATTTCCTTTAGTAAGCTATAATAATTAAACTTATCAAAATAAGTCGATTTCGGATTTATAAAACAACATTTATAAATTCTATTTATACTTTATGACAACTTCACTTATAAAATCACTTTATTAACAAATTCTATCCATATCCCATTTACACGCCAAAATCCAATTTAAAAGTTAATTACTTATAAATCTTTTATTTTACAAAAATTTATTTATTTTATAACTTCACAATTTATAAATCTATAGATTTCATCCGCTTATGAAATCCATTTATACTTTATTTTAACACTTATAAAAACTCGTTTTATAATTCCAATATTTTAATTTATAAATATCAATTTTATAAATCTTTTATATAAATCATTTATAAGAATTCAAAAATCCCAATTTAAACTATTTTATAAATTAATCAACTACTTATTTCAAAAATCACATTTTGGTTATATTTCACAAAAATCATAATAAAAATTTCAACGTTTATTTATTTAAAATGAATCAATCCCAAAATTAAATTTTATTATGAATTCTCAACTTAAATTTTCAAAAATCAAATTTTATTTATTTTTGGCATCTAACGATACCCAAAATATATTCGGCTAAAATTTAGCCTTTAACGATTTCAATCACAAAGATAATCACGCAGATTATAAATAGATCAAAACACAACATTGAAACCAATTCAAATGTTTAAGGAATCCAGTTGGATCCCTCCAACCTGTTTCCCTGCATTCAAAGATGTTAGCACAATACCAATTCCGCTTCAAGACGGAATATCGCGGTATATGAGATTTATAAAATATTATCCGCTATTATGCGGCGCAATAGGGTCTCATCCGCTATATAATGCGGGAAATCAACTCCAAGTACATATATAATACCAATTCCATATCAAGATGGAATTATCGCGGTATATGATTTTAATAAATAACATCCGCTTAATATACGGCGCATAGGGTCTATTTCAATACAACAGATAATAATTATCATCCAATCACACAATCAAGCAATTTTAAATCTAACTATTTAAAATTTAAATCGAAACAATTCGATTGAGTGAGAAGTTCTTACCTTGAGTTTCCGATAACAGTTGTAGCGTTTTATTTCAAATAAAATTAAATGTGCGTTTAATTTTACCCGAAATTATCACTACCTCCAAACGATTCCAAACTAACTCCATTGCATAGTGCTCGCCAAAACGAAGCCAACGCAATTCGTTTCGTAATTTTCCGACCTCGTACCAAAAAGTTATGAATTTTTAAAGTTTGTACGAATTTATATAATATAAGTATACAAATCTATTTTATTTTTAACCTCAAACTTATCTGGGCCGTTGATCTTGAAAACCCTAGATCTAGGCCGGCCGTTCTATTTCTTCTTCCTTCGTTCAAATACGTGCAATCGAACCCAACGAGCCGCCACCCTCTTCAAATTTTCGCGACTACCCTAGTCGATCTGACGACGATCGATTGCTTCCATTCGAATGGCCATTGTGAGGCGCTCCAACGCCCAGAACCTTGTCGAGCTCGGTCAGGCCGTGCTCTCGAAAATCGAGCATGAGATGCGCGACCTTGAACGCAAATTCCCATCGATCCACTCCGTATTTTTCGATCATCACCGTTGGATAGTGAGATCTCGACATGCTCTTCAAGATTGTAGTTAGGAGATTTTTGAATTTGCTGATGGATTGGGAGAGATCGTGGGAAGAAACTTGATCATTTTCGGCCATTGAAATAGAGGGAGGCGGCGGCTCCTGAAATCCTAGGGTTTTGTTTTCTTGTTTGCAAAATGGAGAATGTTGTGGCCTTATATAGAAAATTCTACCAAACACTATTCACTCAAAATTTTCCGAACTCCAAACGAAGCGTGCCGGCTGGCGTTTCTAGGGTTCACCCCACGTTATGGACACAATGGAATATGTTTCGGAAGCTAATTTGGTCGTATGTGTGAGTTACGGCAGTAAACGATGAAATTTAAATTAAATCGATTAAACGAATTTCTATGCATTTTGGGTTGCCCCGGACAAACGGTAAATCTGATTGACACGAAATTTGAAACCTTACTATAATTTGACATTACGGATCCGATGAAACTAGTTTCATCGAAATCCAAGACTGTTTGAAAAACGACTATTTTTACTCGTCAATTAAATATTAAAATATTCAATTTTCACAAATTAACTTTTAATTCAACTTTAAAAGTTCTATAACATCATTCTAACTCCAATATGATTTAATATAACTTTATAAATCATTTTTAATCACATTAAACCAAAATTTTCAATTATTTACGCAATTTCAAATATTAAATTACCGATTTAATTATTCAATTAAATCCAGATATTCGAAAAATAAATTATTCGACTTATAAATTTTTACTTGTTGATATTTAAAATCAACTAAATATCTGAATTTCAAATGACAGAAATTCTGGGTCGTTACAAACTTCCCCCCTTAAAAGAATTTCGTCCTCGAAATTACCAAGTAAGAAAAATGTTTTGAAATCCATTAACTTTTCAAAACAACCCGTTCAAATTTGATTTACAAATCTCTTAAGTGTTCGATTTTTCGAAAAATTCAATAGTTAAACTTCTTACAAAATATTTACTAAGTTTTCAAATCCATATATAGTTATCTTTTCAAAATCAACTATATCGTTTAACTTTTAACTTCAAATCAGAACTTTGTTTTCACAAAAAAAAATCCAAAATTTCCCGAAAATTTTCTAACGCCTTAAATTTTCAGAAAATTTCGCCATAACCTCCTTTGTACGGAGGAGCTTTTACAATATCACAATAGATATAAATATATATATATATATATATACATTGACCCACACGGTCGGAAAACAAAAAAATAGTTCATGTTTCCTATTTCTATTGCGTAGGCGTACCTTTTTAGCATTTTTAAACAAAGCAGTTATTTATTTAGCATTTTGCGCAACCCAAATCCCGCTAACGGTAGCCCCGGTACCTGTACTTACTCAATATAAACACGTAAGTGACATACATAAGAAGTTATTAACATTTTACTCTTTTAAACAACTACAACATATGCATATTAAAAGAAATGCATACTAAGCAAGGTTTATAAGAAACTTAAATGATTTCAACATTACTTGTAATCGTTTACAACCAATTTATTTACAACGACATTCAATTATTCATTTTCATTTAGTTTACATTCACTAATTTACATTCACATTGGTTCACTTTCAATTTAAATCAATTTCCATTCAATTTAAATTTACTTAAATTCCAATTTGAATTTAATTGCTTTAGCTTTCAATTTTATTCATTCAATTGCATATGAACTTCTATTCAATCAATTAACAATAATCTAACAACCAATGTATATCCAATACAACCGAATTTATTCACTTTACATTCAACATTCGTATTCACTTTGTTTACCTTTAATGTGGTTCAACATTCAGTTAGTCTTAAATGAATTTACACTTATATCCATTATTCTATATCAATTCATTACATTCGATTGATTAATATTCAATCCATTTATTTATTCAATTGCTAATTCATTTTGCAAATAAAGTTGAATTTCATTTATAAAACTCAAGTTCACATCCATTTAATGACTTCATTTCATTAATTCATTTTGATACCAAAATCAACTTCATTCAGCATCACTTAAGTTATATTCCTTTTAAACATCATTTGTTTAACTTAACTTAAATTTCCATTTCAACAACATATCTAATCCAGTTAAAATCTAATTCAAATTCCAACTCCAAAGTAAATTCTATTTAACTTTTACCAAAGTCAATTTTTATCACTTATTCAGATTCATATCTCGTTTTGCTTAACAAAGTTGTTTAACCATTTTAATAATTGGTTTTACTTACATCTTCACATTTAATAAGTTATACAACTTATTATTCAATTTTCAAATCTGATTTAATTTATTTAACTTCCCTTAGTTAAATTTCACATCATATATTTTATCATACTAATTCAAATTTATTTCAACTTTACTAAAGTTAAATCTTTATTATCTCATATTATAAGTTCAAAACTTGATAACTTATATTCATCGATTTCAACCTGGATTTTAATTTCAAATTTGTCTATCACAACAAAACTTCAATTTCAATTTACTATGGTAGCAACTCCATCACACGGAAAGTTGAAAATGATACTGATGATGCTGCAGTCATCACCCTTATTATTTCCCAGCAACAGTAGTGAATCCAGTGCTTTAAATTCTTTCAAATTTTTCTTTTATTTATAAATCTTCCTTATAGAATTTCACTATTTAACTTTACTTATACAAGATTATTCTACAATTGTAAATCATTTCAATTATAATTCTATACTTATACAATTGTTGCTTTTATATAATTTATTCTTTCACTATTGTTGTTTTTATTCAGATTATTCAAACAACTTTGATTCACTTATATATTTTCATATTTTCAACAATCAAACAATTCAATTTTTACATACACTTTGATAATTCTAAAAAATTATTCTTTATATATAAAATATAATCGAGGTAAAATTATTTCATTTACCCAATTTAAAATGATACTATGTCGGTTTATCTCGTTTTTAAGAGTTTAAAAACCTCTATCGACAACAGTTAGCTAGACTGCATCGACTTGAATCTATAAATAATCAACTGATAAGTCAACACAATACAAAACAATTTCATATTCACTAACAAATACGCTCTCATACCTATTTTTACACTCAACTCATTTTAGAGTACTGCTGACTCTATCTCTAATGAGTAATCCCCAACAGAGCCAAGGTTGTCACTTAACCATATGCTCTGATACCACATGTAACATATGGGGTTTTGTCGGGATCCGAAGGTCGGCATTCTTACGTCCACTGTATCAAATGCAGCATAATCGAATGCCGTAAAACCAAATTGTTAGGGTTAAAAAGAAGAGGTAGAAGAAAAAGATAGAAGAATTAAGAAAACAGAACAGAAACAATAACAGAATCTCACAGTCGCAGCGGTACAACATATAATAGATAAATGAATAATATTTAAACAAAGAACTATATCAGTTAATACATTACATTATCATCATCAGAGTGTACAACAACAATATACAACACAACAAAACAATGGACAATTATACAAACATGTCCTTACAAGTGAATTTACAGCGGAAGGAATATATCATATACAAGTAATACGTCTCGCCATCCAGCTCGCCATTTGAGCTCCAGAGCAATTCTCAATCAAGAATGACCTGACAACCTGACTCTAGATTGCCCGTGTGGAAAATTATGGACACCCAGAGTTTAGGAAGAGAACAATAAACTCCAGGTCAGTCATGGGACTATTGTGAGAACTTAAAACAGTTATTTATCTTTAAACCAACAACAACAAGGGAAGTGGAAAATATCTGCAATGCTTTTTGAAAAATGAAACTACCATAAGGCCTCCGCACACACACAATGAAAACGCAGAATCGGAGGAGATTTCTTCTTATGATAGTCAAAGATGCTTACTATGCAAAACAAATCAATTTTCATATTATTATTAGTGTATAGTGATGAAAGCATTTCGAAAATAGAATATAAATCTTAGCCAGCATATGTACCATTATAGTATGCCTACAATAGCTACCATATTAAATGACAGGTTCTACAACTAAAACCGTACAAGGCTCGTATTGTTTTGTTTGGATTTCCAACAAATGGTCAGGCTAAGGAACTTCCTACTGCCACATGGGATCTCCTCTAGCGGGACGGCCCGAGAACCTAACCGGATCTCTGCCAACACAAGGCCGGGTTACCTTTATAACTATGTAACTACTACTCGAGTATGCCACTCCCCGGTCCTTTGGGACCTTTATCCGAGGTCCCTCGATCACCAAGCAACTACCACACAGAAAATGAGATTGGAGAAACCACATAGGTTAATCATCAGGGCTCCATACCTGACACCACCCTTTTCAAGAAGGAAATGACATACCCTAAAGGGCGCGACCCTTATAACCTTGCCGCATATTCCTGTTTCGAACATTTCCGGGGTGTGAGGTCTGACGAAGTCTCGTCCACAAAGCTACGCTTTTTCACAAAGCCACGCTTTGATCAACAAATGATCAATACATAATCATCACACAGCAACACTCACCATGCCACATTATCAAATTGGGAATATATCGCTGATAACCTTCAACTACAAAACCTCTGAACTCGTTCGTTTCAGAGAAGGGTGTTAAGCTAAGAGAATAAATTCTCCGCCACCAACATAGATGTATTTGAAAGAAATATGCTTTATATCTCAAAATGTAATGTTAGACACGTAACCATACAAGTCTGTTCCGGGCTCGAACAGAACCGAAGGCACTTCAAAAGAATCCCTTGAAATCCGGGTATTCACAATCCCGATCGAATTTCCCATCACAAAGGAAATCTCCATACCGTAGCTAACGGTGCAAAGACTATCGATAGGTCATCCTATCTTTTCACAAATACCCGGTCTTCAACACCGGTCTTCAATGTTATCCATTACATCGTATCACTATTCGGAATGGGTAATCCGAATAACGAGCGCAATAATTTAAAAATAAGTGTAGCATTCAATTTCAACCAATTCACAACAAATACCCATTTAAGGGTCAATATTGATAGTCGGTTATTTAACTATCAATCAATATTCACAACATCACCCGATTTCAAATAATTTCCCAAATTATTTATTTTCAAAAAATATCTTTACAAGATATAATTTCCACGCTTCAACCATTTGAAAACAAATTTCAAATTCATTTCAAAATGGTTCATTTAAACCAATTAAATAAATCCTTACCGATTATTAAATTTGCGTTCCAAATCCGTAAATTTATTCCACACTTTTAAAAATAAATCAATGTTTATTTTAAAAAAAAATTCTCTTACAAATTTCCATTGTGAATTTACATTTCCAAATATTCACTTTTTATACGATTTTTCAAATCGATTTCAATTATTCACTTTCAGTTTATCTTTAAAAGATATAATCTCAAAACATTCACTTCATATTGGAAAACATTTCCCTACTTATTTAATAATAAGTAATTCACCAATCTATTTATTTTCAATATTTGAAAAATATTCAACATACTTAAATCACAATTAAGTATATATTTTATTCTTTAAGGAAAACATTCTCTTAAACACATTTATTTGAGTCAAAACGAATGTTGCGTAAAACATCGTTACGACAACCCAAAATCACTAGTATAGGGATTCGAAATTAAGATAGAATATAAACCCCAATACTATATAAAACATTTCCTTTCGGAAATCATTTACTATAACAATAGTGTCATAGTCCACCATTTCCTTCTATTTCACGAAAACGTCTATTTCAACAACGAATGTTGAAAACTATGGTTTCGATACTTAGCGCATTTTAAAACATCTTTAAATCGTTTTAAATTCTATTTAAAATATTACTTTCCCAAAATATTTCTTTGCTATACTATTCACTGTCCAAAATCGTGAATATACTTCGTTAACCAAATTCAGTTTCTACATATTTTATTTAAACGATATCCACTGTCCCAAAATCATGAATATATTTCCTTTAATAAGCTATAATAATTAAACTTATCAAAATAAGTCGATTTCGGATTTATAAAACAACGTTTATAAATTCCATTTATACTTTATGACAACTTCACTTATAAAATCACTTTATTAACAAATTCTATCCATATCCCATTTACACGCCAAAATCCAATTTAAAAGTTAATTACTTATAAATCTTTTATTTTACAAAAACTTATTCATTTTATAACTTCACAATTTATAAATCTATAGATTTCATCCGCTTATGAAATCCATTTATACTTTATTTTAACACTTATAAAAACTCGTTTTATAATTCAAATATTTTAATTTATAAATATCAATTTTATAGATCTTTTATATAAATCATTTATAAGAATTCAAAAATCCCAATTTAAACCATTTTATAAATTAATCAACTAACTTATTTCAAAAATCACATTTTGGTTATATTTCACAAAAATCATAATAAAAATTTCAACGTTTATTTATTTAAAATGAATCAATTCCAAAATTAAATTTTATTTTGAATTCTCAACTTAAATTTTCAAAAATCAAATTTTATTTATTTTTGGCATCTAACGATACCAAAAATATATTCGGCTAAAATTTAGCCTTTAACGATTTCAATCACAAAGATAACCACGCGGATTATAAATAGTTCAACACTCAATATTGAAACCAATTCAAATGTTTGAGGAATCCAGTTGGATCCCTCCAACCTGTTTCCCTGCATCCAAAGATGTTAGCATAATACCAATTTCGCTTCAAGACGGAATATCGTGGTATATGGGATTTATAAAATATTATCCGCTATTATGCGGCGCAATAGGGTCTCATCCGCTATATAATGCGGGAAATCAACTCCAAGTACTTATATAATACCAATTCCATATCAAGATGGAATTATCGCGGTATATGTTCTTAATTAATAACATCCGCTTAATATACGGTGCATGGGGTCTATTTCAATACAACAGATAATAACTATCATCCAATCACACAATCAAGCAATTTTAAATCTAAATATTTAAAATTTAAATCGATACAATTCGATTGAGTGAGAAGTTCTCACCTTGAGTTTCCGATAACAGTTGTAGCGTTTTATTTCGAATAAAATTAAACATGCGTTTAATTTTATCCGAAATTATCACTAGCTCCAAATGACTCCAAACCAGCTCCATTGCGTAGTGATCGCCAAAACGAAGCCAACGCAATTCGTTTCGTAATTTTCCGACCTCGTATCAAAAAGTTATGAATTTTTAAAGTTTGTACGAATTTATATAATATAAGTATACAAATCTATTTTATTTTTAACCTCAAATTTATATGGGCCGTTGATCTTGAAAACCCTAGATCTAGGCCGACCGTTCTATTTCTTCTTCCTTCGTTCAAATACGTGCAATCGAACCCAACGAGCCGCCACCCTCTTCAAATTTTCGCGACTACCCTAGTCGATCTGACAACGATCGATTGCTTCCATTAGAATGGCCATCATGAGGCGCTCCAACGCCCAGAACCTTGTCGAGCTCGGTTAGGCTATGCTCTCGAAAATCGAGCACGAGATGTGCGACTTTGAACACAAATTCCCATCGATCCACTACGTATTTTTCGATCATCACCGTTGGATAGTGAGATCTCAACATGCTCTTCAAGATTGTAGTTGGGAGATTTTCGAATTTGCTGACGGATTGGGAGAGATCGTGGGAAGAAACTTGGTCATTTTAGGCCATTGAAATAGTGGGAGGCGACAGCTCTTGAAACCTTAAGGTTTTGTTTTCTTGTTTGCAAAATGGAGAATGTTGTGGCCTTATATAGAAAATTCTACGAAACACTATTCACTCAAAATTTTCCGAACTCCAAACGAAGCGTGTCGGCTGGCGTTTCTAGGGTTTACCCCGCGTTCCGGACACAATGGAATATGTTTCGAAAGCTAATTTGGTTGTATGTGCGAGTTACGGCAGTAAACGATCAAATTTAAATTAAATCGATTAAACGAATTTCTATACGTTTTGGCTTGCCCCGGACAAACGGTAGATCTGATTGACACGAAATTTGAAACCTTACTATAATTTGACAGTACGGATCCGATGAAACTAGTTTCGTTGAAATCCAAGACTGTTTGAAAAATGACTATTTTTACTCGTCAATTAAATATTGAAATATTCAATTTTCACAAATTAACTTTTAATTCAATTTTAAAAGTTCTATAACATCATTCTAACTCCAATATGATTTAATATAACTTTATAAATCATTTTTAATCACATTAAACCAGATTTTCAATTTACGTAATTTCAAATATTAAATTACCGATTTAATTATTCAATTAAATCCAGATATTCGAAAAATAAATTATTCGACTTATAAATTTTTACTTGTTGACATTTAAAATCAATTAAATATCTAAATTTCAAATGTCAGAAATTCTGGGTTGTTACTTATTTTTAGCCTAAAAAATAATCTTTATTTTCAAAATCAAATTATCTTTGTTTTTTAAACTGTCTTTTAATTATAATATATTTATTTAACTTTTATTATTTATAATTAGATTTAAATATAAAATTATAGTAAAATTTAATATATATACCAAAATATTATTTTCTATATTTACTTACGTATTTTAACTATAGTTAATATATTTATAAAGTTTAAAATAGTTTTAATATAAGATAGAAGTTATTTCAAAGTAAAACAAATCTCCAAGAATTCCTTTGGCATGTCAACATCCTCAAGTACCCCATGTCGACATGGTAGTAGTTTATTTTAAAATTTTGAATTTCAATGGAAGTGTCTATTCATCATATCCTTTCACGAATGGACATGGTTGTTGTTCTACTATAAATAGGGGTGGTTTTGAATGATTTTTTAAAAATATTTTTCTGGTTTTCACTCCTCTTCTTCTTCCACAACTCTTTATACACATTCTTACCATTACTCTGTCGAAATCAATATTGAATCTAACTGGATCATTTATGGTTTGATTCTCTATCACTATCTCAACAAGATCTCAGTGCTATTCAGAGTTATAGACTTCTTTGTAATCAATTTAGCGAGAAAATGTGTGATTGTAGCCTTGGAAATCAATCAAGTGAGAAAAGGTGTGATTGTAGCCTTGGATCAATCAAGTAAGGTGTGATTGTAGCCTTGGAAATCAATTGGATGAACTTGTTGCCCTTGAAATCGAGTATCTCTACCCAGAGGATTGTGAATCTAGAGTGGTGTACCTCATAGCCTTGAAATTGAGGGTGTAATTGTACAATTGCTTTTGAAAGGAAATCCGTACTTGTATGCGGGACTGGATGTAGGGTAACTTCGAACCAGTATAAAATCCGGTGTGTTCTTTTCTTTATTGCTTTTACTTTATTTCTGCATCTGTATTTGATTCTGTGATCATATCTGTGTCTGAATATTGCATACATTTATGTTCAAATTAATATAAACTCAAAAAGATTTAGTAATTCCTTTAAACACTATTCACCCCCTCCCCTCTAGTGTTAATCCTAGCCTTAAGATTCGTATTCCACATTTTTCACATTTGGTATCAGAGCAAGGTTTTCAAAGTTTTCATAATCTGAATTTTGAAAAATTTTCAAAATGGCTACCAACACTGGCACTGTTAACACTACCAACACTGGTTCTATTATCCCTGTCACTAGTTCATTTGTAGAAGGTCAGTATACTGTCAGACCACCACTTTTTAATGGCAGTAACTATGCATATTGGGCATGTAGAATGAAAATATATTTATAATCTATAGGATTAGACACTTGAAATGTCACACAGACTGAATATTCTGAATCCACAACTGATTTTGCACAGTGGACTGCTGAACAAAAGACTGTTGCACCAAATAAATCTAAAGCTATGAATATTCTGTTTTGTTCACTTGATAGAAATGAATTTAATAGAGTGTCATTTTGTAAGTCTGCATATGAAATTTGGAAAACTTTGCAAGTTACTCATGAAAGAATAAGCAAAGTTAAACAGACCAAAATTTCCATGCTCACAAACCAGTTTCAATTATTTAAAATGAATTCTATTGAGTCTATTTCAGATATGTATAGTAGATTTCAGAACATTGTGCATTGTACAATATCCTTGGGAAAGAAATTTTCGAAAGAAGATCAAGTCAGAAAAATCTTAAATTCTCTTACTCCATAATGGGATCAAAAGACACTTGCGATTGAAGAGGCAAATGACATCAGTAATTTAAAGATAGAAGAATTAATTGAAAATCTAATGTCGTCTGAAGTTCAAATGATTGAGAGAAGATAAAGCAAAGCGTTTGAAAAGAAATCAATGGCATTCAATGCATTGATCGATGGATCAGACTCAAACAGCGATAAAGATGAAGAGATAGCCCTTATGACCAAGAATTTTCGAAAATTCCTAAAATACAAAAAGATGAATAATCTCAAGAGAAACAACTATAAGAACTCTGGAAATCAAAATGTAGTGCCAAACAATATCAAATGTTTCAACTGTGATGAACCGGGCCATGTCCAAAGAGACTATCTGTATCCAGATAGGCAAAATCTTCCTATAAACAATGATTCCCTAACGAAACGAAAAAGTGCATTTACTGCTACTCTAGATGACTCAGACTCATCCTCAAGCGATGATGATCAAAAGAGAGATAATTCAAATATGTGTTACACGGAAGTTCACGATTCCAACGAATTCAGAGAAACGGACTCAAAAAAAGGTACACATTTACAATACAATTGGTTGAAATTGCATGCTTACAATTGGATGCTTGATTGATCGATTTTGAATTGGTGTGTTGTTTGAATTTTAAAATTTTTATTTTTTACTTCTATTTTATTATTTTTATTTTTATAGTATCATAATATTTTATGTAATATAATATAACTCTGATAATATTCCAGATATATATATATAGACATTAAAAATAATATATATATATATATTAGAATACTTAAGAAAAATAATCATGGAAATTCATAGGCACATGTCGACATGATCCTACCATGATGTCGACATGGGTACAGAATTTGAAATTCAAAATTTGAATTCAAATGGTTGAATTTCTCTCCATCTTTTCACTTCATTCAATTCTCTAAAAAGCTACCTTTTGACCAGAGAATATGTCCTCTGAGAATCTATTTATTCACTATCTCTTATCACATCTTTTCTCTTTCATTTTCAAATTCAAACTCTCTCTTCAAAACTTCAAGCTCTCTACTCTCTACTCTAATGGCTTCTTCAAGCAACCCCGCCACAATGAGAATTTCCAGAAAGATAAAAGAGCAACTCTTCAATCATCTGTAGGCCATAAAAGCATACATCAATTATGCTAACTGTGGAAAAGTCCATCCCGAAAAGTTTGCTTTATTTCAAGATTTTTCTTCTTATGAAATTGATTCTCTTTTTGCAAACAATCAAGTTCTTAGTCTTATTGATGCTTCTCAAAATGATTTCGTTTGTTATCCAAATCTTGTTAAAATTTTCTATGCAAATTTAAACCGTGGATTTTATATTGGAAATGATGATGAAATTTGGAGTAGTGTCAAAGGCACTAGAATCTTTTTAAATTATGATCTTTTGGGTATCATTCTCAATTGAAAAAGGGACGGGAATGGATCTTTCTAGATTTAAAATCGATGAAAATGATCGTGAGACATTTCATCACATTTTCGAAGGAAACGATAATTTTGAATTCAAAAATTGAAACTTTCGACCAAAAGCTAGAATTGTTAATCTTCTTTTACAACATACTTTGACCCCAAGATCAGGGAATTTTAACAATCCTACCTCAAAAGTTTGCAAAGCACTTTTTTCTATTTTTGGAAATTACGATATTAATTGGGCGCAAGTTATTTTGGATGATTTTCGTCCCAAAAATCTTGAAATGGGTGGAAACACTTTGTATCATGGAATCTATCTCACTCGGATTTTTAACTATTTTGGAGTGGATTTTAAAGGAGAAGAATTTGTTTCAAGAAAGGTTTTTAATCACTCAAATATTTCTCTTATGAAAATTCCATTTGTTTTTCAACCTTATGAGACTCTTGCCGAAAAGGAATAGCGTATGGCTCATGAGGAGATGGAAGAGGAAGAAGAAGAAGGGGATGAAATGGAAATAGAAGAAGAAGAAGAAGGTGAAACCTCTTTGGAAAGCATTGACTATCCTTCCAATCCAACTAACAAAACCCTTCTCAAAAATCAAAAGACAGTTGTTGAGAATCAACGGATTCTTAAACGGTCAGTTAGTAAGAAATCGGATAAAATGTCATCAAAGATGAACATGTTTTCCTCCAAAGTCGGCAAGAAGCTTGGATTATCTTCATCTTCGTCATCCTCTAACTAGTTCTACCTTTTCATATCTCGTTGTATTTTTTTTAGTTTATTTTGATTTGAATGTTCGTGTAGTTTTTAATGTTTAATCATTATATCGTTCTATTATGCAATGATATTGAATTTCTTTTCTGTTATCTAGCTTATCTAATCTCCAGAATAAATGTTAGTATATTATATAAATATATATACACGCACAGTTATTCACAAAATTAAAAAAAGTCACCAAAATTCACTAAACCATGTCGACATCCCCCTTGACCATGTCGACATGTACTGGTCATAAATGACATTTCATTTTAAATTTGAAATTTGAATAATTACCTTATGTCTATTCATTTCAAATGAATTTCTGCACCAATAAATACCTAGTTCTTCCAGAATTCATCACTCAATATTATTTCTTATCTACTTTGTCTCTCATTCTTCCCACAAACTCAAATATGGCCAATCCAATTCATAATTTAACCGAGAATCTTGAAGAAACTCTTAATTCTTTCAAGAATATTCTTTCGTTCATTCTTCATAACCAGAGACACTTAGAGTTGAGTCAAATGCAGATGATCAAGGAGCAAGAAAAGCATTTCAATGCGATACGATGGATGATTTCCTCCCTACACAAGGATGATAATGAAGCACATCCTCCGGTCTCTTTCACCAATGACAATGAAAATTGGGATGCCATTAAAGCCGACCCTATATTTGGAGAAGGAGGATGGGTGGAAGTTCCTCGTAATGTGTGATTTTATTGCTATATTTGATTTGAATTGTTTGCTTGGATTGATTTGATTTGTTTTGGTTTGGATTGATATTTGTTGTGAAAAACATGTATAAAAATGCATTGATATGATCTTTGATTAATTATCATATCTATTGGTATAATTATCTCTTAATCTATCTATTATATACTCTATAGTTTATTAATGCAGGTACTTTAGTACAAGAATGAGGGGGAGTTATATAGTTTGGAGTTATATAGTTTCGAGTCAGTTTTTGTTTATGACAAAGGGGGAGAAATATAAAATAGGGTAGTTAGGCATAGATTAAGGGGGAATTATTAGTTTTAGGGAGAGTTACTAGGATAGAAGTAATATTTTATAAACAAAGGTTGTCATCATCCAAAAGGGGGAGACTATTAGTCATTGAGATGATGGTTTTGATGACAACAACCTTAGAATAAGATTATAAAATATAAATATTAACATTATAGTTTAGATATATATGTATATACATGATTTAACCATGCAGGTACCAAAAATGAAGATTGTACGGTATAGAGATTCAAGATATCAAGATTGAAGACTCATGAGTATCAAGATTATCAAGAGCTCAAGATTTCAATAATAGGTAATTTAATTAGGAATTTTGTTAAAAATCCTAGAAAAGCACTGGAGCCTTAAAATCCAATTTATTCGTGGATTGGAATCCACTTCGAGCCCGTTAAAGGGATGGAACCCTAAGTAGGATGGAACCTACGAAAAATCTAGTGGAACATTGTTTTGTATCCGTTAACCTTTATTCAAATGTTTTTCAAAATTATCTTGTTTTCAAAATGATTTCAAAAGTTTCCTTTTTCAAAAGTATCAAAAACATCTATCCTTGTTTTAAACATTTTTAGCCTAAAAAATAATCTTTATTTTCAAAATCAAATTATCTTTGTTTTTAAAACTATCAATTAGTTATAATATATTTATTTAACTTTTGTTATTTACACTTAGATTTAAATATAAAATTATAGTAAAATTTTATATATATACCAAAATATTATTCTCTATATTTACTTATGTATTTTAACTATAGTTAAGTATATTTATAAAGTTTAAAATAGTTTTAATATAAGATAAAAGTTATTTTCAAAGAAAAACAGATCACCGAAAATTCCTTTGGTACGTCGACATCCTCAAGTACCCCATGTCGACATGATAGCAGTTTATTTCAAAATTTTGAATTTCAAAGGAAGTGTCTATTCATCATATCCTTTCACGAATGGACATGGATGTTGTTCTACTATAAATAGGGGTGGTTTTGAACGAATTTTTAATAATATTTTTTTGGTTTTCACACCTCTTCTTCTTCCACAATTCTTTATACACATTCTTACCATTACTCTGCCAAAATCAATATTGAATCTAACTAGATCATTTCTGGTTTGATTCTCTATCACTATCTCAACAAGATCTCAGTGCTATTCAAAGTTATAGACTTCTTTGTAATCAATTTAGCAAGAAAAGGTGTGATTGTATCCTTGGAAATCAATCAAGTGAGAAAAGGTGTGATTGTAGCCTTGGAAATCAATCAAGCAAAGGTGTGATTGTAGCCTCGGAAATCAATTGGGTGACTTGTTGCCCCTGAAATCAAGTATCTCTACCCAGAGGATTGTGAATCTGGAGTGGTGTACCTCGTGGCCTTGAAATCGAGGGTGTAATTGTACAATTGCTTTTGAAAGGAAATCTGTACTTGTGTGCGGGACTGGATGTAGGGTAACTCCGAACCAGTATAAAATCCGGTGTGTTCTTTCCTTTATTGCTTTTACTTTATTTCCGCATCTGTGTTTGATTCCGTGATCATATCTGTGTCTTAATATTGCATACATTTGTGTTCAAATTAATATAAACTCAAAAAGATTTAGTAATTTCTTTAAACACTATTCGCCCCCCTAGTGTTAATCCTAGCCTTAAGATCTGTATTCTGCATTTTTCACAAATACGTCTACAGTAAAGCAAAGGTATCAAAATAGCGTTAAGGCGTTACCCATATCCCCCTTAACACATTTTATATATTCTCATAGTCTATACAGTATCGTATGCTCCTCCGTGAGGTTTACCCAAAGGGTACTCCATAGGTATGGTACAAAACAATCTCATAGAAGGCACGATAAGACATGCGATAAGGCACTCGAGGCAATGCCCAGGTTAGATATACCAAATACGGATCCAGACTAGTGGTAACGCATAGCAGCTACTACCGCCCACCTTGGAACACACTCCCAAATCATAATCAAGGGGTGGCCACCAAATTAATCCAAAGAAATAGAATGGTATCGAAGAAATATGCCCGATATGAGGAATAACCTCACTTGGCTCGGCGTAGCTCCTATTTTAGCCACATCAAGCTGATTCACGGGAATCAGGGTCACATAAATACCTCATACAAAATCATTCGCCAAACCATCCTACTTCATTTCTGGAATCTCCACCATGTACGCGTTGTTAAAATGGTTTTCGTTATTGGCAGAGAGTATGATAATATCTGATCCTGGTCTCTTTAACAACCAAACGCTTATTTCACACCGGATGGTTCTTTTACATTTCAAAAAGTCAATTCACAATTGATATCAAAATATAATATTCTCTAAACCATATCATTTCAAATCATATTCACTTTCAAAAATCATATTCAACTAAAAATCATATTCAACTAAAAATCATATTCACCTTCAAAATCATATTTACTCAAATATGTCATTTCACAAAAGTTATCAATTTCAAATTCCAACTTAGGTTATATCATCATGAAGGATTAAAATATAAATACTTCAACTTTACATGGTTTGAAATTTTTGAAAATAGTTTAGGTAGTCATAAATAGTTTTAGAATTAGTTTAAAATAGATTGAAATAATTTAAATAGTAAAAATACATTAACTAAATTTAAAATAGATTAAATAGATTTAAATTATATTAAATAGAATTAAAATAGATTAAATAGATATAATTAGTTTAAAATAGGTAAAATAGATTAAATTGGATTAAATAGGTTATAATAGATTAAAATAAATTAAAATGATTTTAGTTTTATTAAAATAGTTTAAATTTATTAAAATAGTTTAAATTAATTTAAAATAGATTTCAAAGTTATATCCAAACATTTTTAATAACTTAATTCCGATAAAGTTGTTTATATTAACACTTCAACTTGAAATTCCAATTTAAATCCATTGAACAATTCATTAAATCAATTCTAATTTTCAGCATTAACGCCTGGATTATCGAAAATAATTCAGTTTATATGAATCAATTTCTATTTCAGGATATCAGTTAACTAAATTCAAAATTTAAAAATTCAAAAACCATTTAATTTAACCAATCTGTTGTCCGCATTCCTCCGGGGGGTCGATTAGGACGTGGACATAACGCCAACCTCTTTATGATACAATCAACAATACAATTTTCTACCCTATGATCAAGTGATATGGATATTTATCATTTCAATCTGCAATTTACAGTCTTACGGTTATATCTCGAATTAAATAAAAATCCATAAAATCGCTCGAGTCTATCATTTCAACACATAACTATTTTTCCCTAATCTATAGATCGTTCGGGTATGTATCATTTCAACCCAGAAGGAATTTGCAGTGCTATAACATATAAAAATAACATGCAGCCATCCAACATCAACAACCAAACATACATCACAATCATCATCCAAATCAACCAATAAAAATCAATAAATAACTGATTATCATTAACAGGCATTAAATTGACAATTTGATTCAATGTTAAATTAAACGATGATTTAATGCAATAAAAGTCAAATTTAACAAGAATGACAATTTAAGCATACCAAACATCAATCAATCAATTTCTAATCACATCATAAATTTAACTTAACTAAAATAAGATAATCTAGCAGTTGTGAGTGGGTCAAAACACTCATTTTGATTTTAAATCGATTTAAAAATCAAATATAGGACCCTACTTTGAACAGTCTCATAATTTGTCCAAACTAATTTCATAATGTTCGACATTTCGATACGATCGCAACGGAGAAAACCGGGTCCAAATCCGAGTTCGTATGAACAAGTTATTGAAGTTAGAACGTTCAAATTTTTTAAATTTAAATTAATTAAAAACAAGGGCATAATCATAATTAACGTTACCTTTACCAAACCCTAATAGAAGCAGTTGTGTTCGAGCAACCCATAAAGCCGCCGAGCTCCATGGCCAACGCAGCCAATGATGAACGATCTCGTTGGCCTGATCCAAGCACGCCGCCACCGAGACCTCCTTCAACCACACCCCTCAAGGCCACGCGCGCCTCCACTTTGGCTAGAAACGGCGTTGGTCGCCATTGATGTAATGGTAAAAAACTGGTGATTCCAATCACCTATTATCCCAACGAACCGTATAGATCGAGGCCTCTCGACAATCTCTAGAAACATATGCCTCCTGATCGTCGCCAGGATGACGATCCACCGTCCAATCCAATAACCTCACATGAACGGTCATGGATAAATGGCCAATTTCTGGTCAAACCATGATCTAGATCGAAAACCGAATCATAGTTTGGGTGGCGCTCGTCGATAGCTTTCCAATGATATGTAATTTGATATGATTTGGAGGAATTTGATTTTGGAATTGAATTTGAAATTGAATTTGCAGTTTGGGAACTAGGATTTTGAGTTGGAATTGGTTTCTGCCATTGATAAGAGATAAGCAAATAGATTTGTACGTACAGGAATAATGACTAGAGAAGCAGTTAGGGTGTATAATAGGCTATATATAGATAGATCAGAATAAAAACGAACGGACTAGATCGATTTTATAGGTTGAACGATAAATGACCCGAAAAGCCTGTTTCATTCCCGAAACGGAAATGGGTCATTCCATATATCAAAGTAGATGTTTTCGATAGTTTTAAACTTAACGGAACATGTTTTAAGTCCTTATTCCATCGTATGAAGAAGTTAGCTTGAAAATTTGGTTTATTCCAAATTGATTTCTACGCCTTTCGAGTCCGTATGATTGAACGATAAGTCCGATTGCTACAAACTTGAAATCCTATAATAATTCACCGTTACGGATCCAATGAAACTGGTTTCGTCGAAATCCGAGTTAGTGGCCAAAATGGTTATTTTCACAATCACTTTTTAATTCAATATTTATAAACAAACAAATTTTCATCCATTTTGATTACTTAGACATTTAAAACAATTTAAAACAAGTTTACATAAAATTTCAGTGTTGGTTATTACACTAATTACAATGTTCAATTTCAACTGTAATTAAATCCAATTAATTAAAATTTAATTCCAATAAATTGATCTAATTTGGTTTCAATCTTTTCTATTCAATCAATTATTACTCTATAGACATAGTTAACATTTGTTTATGTTACAAATATTCTATAATTATCATCTTTTACCATATTAGTTGCAGTATTTCAATAATATTGAACCTTTGTTGATTTTGACATTAATTATAATTTAGAATCCCAAAACTTCATTTATCTTAGTTTCATTTTCATTATTAAACCAATTTATTGTCTTATGAGTGTAATTGACGTTTCTGTACATTTTATTACATTCCCAATTTGCAGTTATTGTATTAAGCCGCATTAATATAACATTTAATTACATTTGTTTGTAATTGATTAATTAAATTGGTAACAAATAACAATTGTCACCATTTCTACATTTAATAACATTTGCAAGTTTTATTTACAAACAAATGTTATAACAACTTACATTATACTAATTCTATCCAATTACAATTTATTACACATTATTTCATTAACTAATCAACATTTAAGTTGTCAATTACTCTTTAAATCCAATTATAAATTAACATACACATTATTACAATTAATTTACAATCTATAACCAACTTTTTAATCATTTCAATTGATGGGAATTACATTCAAAGCAATTATAAATCACCTTAAATTAATACTATCACATTTTGTTCCAATTACATTCTTATTATTAAACCATAAATTTTAATCTCTTCCAACATTAAATCACAAAACTTTATTAAATTAACTATTTTTTATTCTTGAAAATTACGGATCGTTACAAGAGGGTAGTCTAGAAAGGTGATGAACATATCCTAATGGGTGGGACTCACTTAGCCTTGCTGCATCTGCTATGTTTTTTTCATTACCAATATATGAGGCTTGAGGTAACGTTTTACCTTTCTCAAAATGGCAAATCCCGCTTTGAATGTCACATTTCCATTTTTGACTACACACTAATTGGTTTCCACAATAGTACAACTCTCGAGTTTATACACCTCAAAAAAGGGTGTTAAGTATAAGAAGGCAAACCTCCAATACGAACAAACAGATGTACGTTTATAAAAATAATGTACATGGTCTTAGAAATGCAATGTTAGACATTCGTCCATATAAGTTGTCCAGGAACACTGAAGATACTCTTACTACATCCATTTTGGAAATCACCCATAGGATTGGTAACGAGCAGTCCTTGTATTGAAGATTTCAAAACGAAGGTACTATTGCCACCATATGTATATAATATGGGAATCACGAGGTTAGTTGCAAGCATCCATATGTTATGAAGATCTCTGTCTTTAAAATCATTGTCTTCAACATGTCTTCACTTTCGAATGCACATATTAGTTCGAAGTGGTTTTCAGATAGGAATCACCCAAATCTGATCTCGGTTTCTCCGAACCAATTATCGATAAAAATATATGTATATCTGTATACGGAAAGGTTAAGCCTCTTTCGTTAAATTCTTTTTTCTTCTTTTGCTCAAAATATTATTTAACTTTGAAGATATCTTTTTAGCTAATAAAATATCTTTTATAGATATTTATTTTAAATCATTTCTGTTTTGGGATACAGAGAATAATTAAACCTCTTTTTAACTTTGGAAATACCAAATCATTCCCTTTTAATTACTAAGGAAAATATTTCCATATTCTATTATTAGTATAATTTCAATTTTAACGGAGAATACTTATTTCCAAAACTTATCTTTTAATGGGTTAAAAACAATGTTATCTAAAATATTGTTTACTGTATACCTAAACCAATTAGTACCGAGTAAAAAAGAACTAATAGATTACTCAATACTAATTTCTGTATTCAATTTGTACTATTCATTGAATAATGGTGAAATCACCTTTTAAATTCACGCGAATAATACAAGTTCCTTCCTCGGAATTTGATATAGAGTTTAACTAGAATGTTCTCATTACCATTAAATTTCTATTTTAATTATTGTTTAACCTTTTTGGAAAACTCCAAATCTCTTTTCTATTATCTTAAGAAAATGTGATCCCGGTAAATCAAATTAGCTATCCCTTCCATCAGGCCAATCTGGATAGCTAGGGAGAGTAGGCAACTGGTTTTCCAAACTCTAGCCTAGAGACTACCTCTCTTTCACCCATAAGGCGGTCAAGTTATTTGATTGACTCTAAACTCTTAAAAATAGTTAATTTATCATTTGAAAAACATTTCAAAATATACAGGAAGAAAACCCAAGTTCAAAACATTCATTCAACCGGGTGCATGTTTTTAAAGCTTTATAGATTAAAATACCAATTTCATTATATATATGCCCAATTTTATAATTCAAATTCCTTTTAAAAAAATTTAACATATATTGGAATTTATGTTATATTTTTAAAGATTTAAAAACATCCATTTTAAAGAGTTGAAAACAAAATTTTACGATCTGCCAAAATGCGAACGATTTTAAAAACTTGATTTGAACATATTTCAACTTTACGAAATGAAATCTTGAATTTTCTTTTCCACTTGAAAGCCACACCCGCCAAGGTTTGGAAAATTCTTATTTCAAAGAATTTTGATTTATATTTTGGCCTATGCATCCGTTAAACTTTTCATGTCGTGAAATTTCGAACTATCAAAACGCGACTGCTTATTTTTCACCTTTTAGTCAAATTTTATAAAACTTGTCTGAAACACATTTAAATCATTTTAATACCATCCTAAACTATATTAAATCAAATTTTCACTATTTTACTTTATTAATATCTCACTTTCACTTTATTCCATATCTTGAATATTATATTATTATAATATTCGTCTTCTATCTTTTTTAATTCTAAATTCTTTTATATTAAACCATATGATATTTTTATATTATTTTCCACCTTTAAAACTATTATTTTCCAAATCTAAACATTTGATTTACTTACAGGCAAATAAATTAAATTTTCCTCTTTATTTTTCCAAAACCCTTTCCATTTTCCAAAAACGATATCTTATTGATTTAAAATTCAATAGAGGTTTGACACTCCTTATACCACATTATTTTAGAGTAGAATAGGGATTATTTCTCATGATTTTACCACGTCCATTTATCATTTCAAATTCGATGAATATGATTTTCACATCATTATCAAAATAATTCTGCTTAACTCAACCAAGTCAATAAATGAATAATATAAGCAACCAATCATCCAATAATCAATCATTTTAGCATCCAAACAATGATGATCAACCAAGTATACTTATATAGAACCAATCATAGATAATTTTAAGATTAATTGAATTAAGATAAATGCAGTGTTCTCGCTTTCATGTTATCCCTATCTAACTTTAAGTGCTACGAAATCGACTATAGCTCCACTATTTCCGTACCGAAGCTTATGACCCCTACCTTGGGAGCCTTGGGTATGCTTGGCCTTATACTTGGAAGGGTGGAGAGGGATGGATCTTGATGAGCTTGGCCATGCAAGGAGAAAGTAGAGCTGATCACTAGGTTGATCTTGAGTTTAAAGTGGTATATCTCTCTATATCTTACGATTAATTCGGCAGAACTTTGCTTCGATTTTGGGATATTTTAAAAAGAGATGGAGGCCATTGTTATGCCTTAGAAAAAGAAGACAAGCTTAGGGATTTTGAGAGTGAATTTGTGAAGAAAGGAAGAGGATATGCATGTGTGTTTATAGGGAAGAAATCCTTGCACATAAAATTAACAAAATACCCCCTCTCCCCTCTCAACAAACGCCCGGACCCACCTCCCTCCATGTGCCTTCCATCACTTCATGTTGTAGGCGTGCTATATGATGTGTATTTGATTGTAAGTTTGCTTTTTGACTCTTAAAGATGAAGATTTCATTTGTGTACATATAAGGAAGCTTATGTATATACATATTTAGATATTTACTAACCTTGATGTGACTAATTGAGTATGCATATATACGTGTGTGTGTGTGTGTGTGTATGTACATGCATACGTGTATGTGTATCAAATAACATTGCAACGATTCGAACCAACTTCCGTTCGACAAAAGGTCGAAAATCCGAAAGCTGAATCTCGGTTATAATTTCAGTTTTTAATCAAACTATTTATTTATATAAACAAAACTTGAAAATAAACTTATTATCATCTTTAAATAATAAAAAAAAGATTATTTAAACTACAAAATAATATTAAAATCCATTTATAAAAATGTGACGGCGTTTTAAAAATGCGACGGCGATCTACCAAAATGCGATGAAGTATATATGTCTTTATAAAATAAGTTTATATATTTATATAACCATTATAAATCACTTATTATCATTATATAATAATTACAAATGGATTATTGATCATTTTAAAAATTATTAGAATATTTAAAATTAAATAAATATTCCGCTTCAAATGATAAAATTACAGGTCGTTACATTCTCCTCCTTAAAAGAATTTCCTTCTCGAAATTTAACCACAACCCTAAACCCAAAAGAGTTTACCCAAAATATCATCTTTAAATTCAGTTATGTATGATACACCCAGATCATCCATATGCAACATCGGATTCAATATTCTACTCAAATATACGACTTTATTTCCACACGAGTATTGATCCCTTGATCCTCTAGTGCAGACTCTGATCAGGATTCTTGATCAGAAACCCTCGCTTCCGTTACATAGCTCTCAACTAGGATAGAAAATGCAATTATCCAACCACAAATCCTCATCAATGTTCGTTATCAAGAATCAAGTGATAAATCCTTTTTTGGACTAGTGTAAACATCTCAAAGTTCTGTACTCGAATCTTAGATCAGAATCGCGTGACAAAATGATCTACATATTTCATACATATTTATTAACTTTCCCAAAAAAATTATGAAAACATTTCATAACACTTTTACCTTTTATTCAAACATTTTTATAAAGATGCTTCTTTATATAAAATCAAAAATCTCTATCTTCTTTCTAAAGAAACTATTTTAGTTTAAAAGATAAATTATCTTTTATAATATATTCCTTTTAACCAATATTAAATTAAAACACCTTGACAAAAATTAATAATAGCTAATTAATTTATAAATTAATGATCCACGTTATCTTTTTAACTTCAAAAAATTATTTAAATCGAGTAACTCAAAAATGATACCAAAGAACTAGGTACTACCAATAGTATTATAATTCCTCTTAACCAGAAGAGGGATACTTAAGAGAAATGTTTACTATCGGAACACATCTCGTGCCCATTTTAGTTATTTTGAGCCACTCAAACTTGTTAATCATCGATTCCTTTCAAAAATACTGGGATTTAAATTCACAAAAATCACTTTATAAAACACATTTTATAAATCCAATTTATAAAAATCACTCATCTGTTAAAATGCTCATTTTTAAAAATAACTTTTATTTTCAATCAACTTTCTTACGAATTCAAATACCAATTTTATTATTTCAAAATATCATTATATTTTTATTGAAACATTTTTATAAAGATATAATTTTTCTTCATAAAGAAAATTATCAAAGAAGTAAAATTCGTATAAAATTTTCCTAAATTATTTAAACATGAGATAAGAGAAGCCATAATAAGGATCATGCATAGATATATATCATAATTCGAACTATTACATTTGCCAATCAACCATACTTAAACCACGATTAATTGTTTTACACGCCCATGATAATTATGTTAACATATTCCTAATATACTTAGGATATCCAAAATACTATTACTCCATAGCAATTTCCAACCCTACCAAAAGGAATATCAATCAATCGGACTTGAAGGTTGATGGACCTGGAGGTCGATCGATCATCCGAATCTGAGAATACTATCACTTCAAATTCTTCTTCCTCCTATTCATCATTTGCTTCATTTCCATCATCTTCTTTATTCTCAAGATTCCATCCCATAAGATGCCATAGTAATCCCTGGGGAACCTAAGGTTGAGCAATATGGTTTCCCAAAAGGATGCTTAGGACCTCTTCTTCTTCCTCATTCCTGTCATTCATTCCCAATCAATACCTGAAACATGCGACTTTCCCTTAGATATAGGAATACCCATCTTCCAGATAATGTGATTGTCGTTATTGCCTTCTGATTCATTGAGGATATCGTCCATCCATGTACCATATGTTGCTGAATCTAAGCTGTTTATTTCTACCATCATATTGGGGTTCTCTTCTAGAACTTCTATAGGTTCTGATTCTTTTGAATATGTTACCCATTTCATCTTATCTTGCGATTCCTGACTTACTTCTACATCAGCTATTATCTGGAACACGTCCTTTTCATTTGATAATAATACTAGTTTCGGAATATTAGGTTCTACTAGCATTGTAGCCATGGGATACCCATCCTTATCGTAATAGTTATGTTCATCAAACTCTTTCTTTACATATGGTATATGGTTATTTTCCATTCCATCATCATCACTAGAAAGGATTATTAAGTCATCCTTTTCTCCCTAATTTTCTCTTGAGAATTCTCCTTTAGAGTAATTCCTACTGTAACTGGAAGGCTTCTACAATAGACAACAAAATACTTAGAAACATATACTAAGCTTTTTAACTGTACTAACCTGAATCTAATATCATATATTAACGAATTTCCTACTAAACTAATTTCTTAAGCTATCATAATCATGAAACATCTTATATTCAAACTGTGAAATTCTAATCACAAGATGTTCATATACTAATTTATGTCTTTTAACCAACCCATGGTAATAAATGAATATTATAATCACCTTAACAAATAAACACTACACAAATAACTATATCATTTGGAAGATATTGCTTTATATTCAAAATATAAACCTAAGTAATATTAATTCATTTACCAATTTTCCAAAACAAAATCATTTTTATATAATATTAACAAACATGCGCTCATATATAATACACTCAAAATCATTCTAGGGTGTCACTTACCCTATCTCTAATGAGTTACTCATTCTAGGTGTTACTAACCCTATCTCTGATGAGACTTTACCCCTACCAGGCTTAGGTGTTCGCTCAACCTAAGCTTTGATACTAAATATGACAATCGGGATTTTCGACCCCCGAAATCAACATAATATGCCTGTATTGCGTGTCGAATATTCAAGTATCGAAAAAACCAATTATTCAAGGTAAAAGAAAAAGAAGACAGAACAAAATATCACACGAATGGAATAACATATATTATTTCAATACCTTTACAGTGGAAATTTTTTTAAATATATATATCAGAATCTATCCTAAGCTCGGCTTGGACAGTTATAAACACATGTCCTTACAAATGCTGAAAAATAAAAAACACAATGGAAAAATAAACTACGTTCATACGTTGATGAAGATCTCCAGCTCTCCTTTGGAAACTTCAAGCGTCTTCAGCTAATCCTGAAACTACTCGGATCTAACTCGAGTATTAAAAATACCCCGATCAGTTTGGCAAAACAGCATGAGAAACACAAATCATAAACATATATGACAGTGTCGTAGATCAACTTTGATACCAAACAAAATCTTTAAAAAGAAGAGTATCTCATAAAACCACACCGCACATAAACACGGATGAATTTTTACCTAATGATAACTAAAACATTTTTATCAAATCATTTTATATTATTTCTAATGACATTCTTTGAAACCCTTTCAAATAACATACTAATCGTAGCCGAAATTATTACAATAATTAAATTTTAGCATATTAGGTTCTACAATTAAAGGCACGTATTGGAGAACGAATTTCCAACAATGAGAAGCTAAGGGACTGCCTTTCGATAGTACATCCCTTGAAGAATGTACTGTGGCACATCCCCACTGCCCTTTACCAACACAAAATCGGCCTACCTCTACCATAGATAGTAACGAATATCCCATCACCTTGGTCGTTCTCGGCCTATCTATGGCCACAGCATACATAACAAACCCGAAATATAGAGGGTAATCTAGAAAGGTGATGAACATATCCTAATGGGTGCGACCCACTTAGCTCTGATGCATCTACCATGTTTTTGCCATCAGCGATATGTGAAGTTTGAGGTAACATTTTACCTTTCTCAAAACAGTAGATCCCACTTTGAATGCCACAATGTCATTTTCGATGACATGCTAATTAGTTTCCATAAAAGTACAACTCCCGAGTTTATACTCCTTAGGAAATGGTGTTAAACATAAGGCGGGTTACCTCCTACACTACCAAACAAATGTACGTTTGTAAAAACCGAAGTATGTGGTATTAGAAATGCAATGTCAGACATTCGTCTATATAGGTTGTCCAAGAACATGACAAACTGAAGGTACTCCTACTTCACTCTATTTGGGAATCACCTTTAGGATTAGTAATGAGCAGTCCTTCCATTGAAGATTTCAAAATAAAGGTATTACTGGCACAAGATGTATATAATATAGGAATCACGAGGTTAGTGGTAAGCATCCCTACATTATGAAGATCTCCGTCTTCAAAATCATTGTCTTCAACATGTCTTTGCTTATTAGTTTAAAGTGGATTTCGGGTAGGAATCACCCAAATTCGATCTTGGTTTCTTTGAACACATTATCGATAAAAAGTTGTGTACACGTTCATAAGAAATGTTAAGGCTCTTTCATTAAATCTTTTTTCTTCTTTTACTCAAAACATTATTTAACTTCAAAAATATCTTTTAGAGGTATATATCTTAAACCATTTCTATTTCATGGTATACAGAATTATTAAACCTCCTTTTAACTTTGGAAATACCAAATCATTTCCTTTTAATTACTTAGAAAAATATTTCCATATTCCATTATTAATATAATTCCAATTTTAATAGAGATTATTTTTTCCAAAACATATGTTTTAATGGGTTAAAAACAATGTTATTTAACACATCTTTTACTGATACTCAAACCAATTAGTACTGTGCAAAAAAGGATTCATAGATTTTTATATTAATTATACTTAGTACCAATTTTCATATTCTACCTGTACTATTCGTTGAATAACGGTGAAATTACCTTTTAAAATCAAGTGGATGGTACAAGTTCGCTCCTTTGAATTTAGTATAGAGTTAGACTAGAATGTTCTATTAAATCTTCTTTAACCTTTTTGAAAAACACCAAATCTCTTTTCTTTTATCGTAAGAAAATGCGATCTGAGTAAATCAAATTAACTATCCCTTTTGTCGGGCCAATCCGGATAGTTTGAGGGAGCAGGCAATTGGTTTCCCTAACTCTAGCCTAGAGACTACCTCTCAATCACCTATAAGGCGGTCAAGTTATTTGATCTACTCTAAACATTTAAAAGCATTTCATTTATCATTTGAAAAACATTTCAAAAAGTTTCGGGAAGAAAACCTAAGTTCAAAACATTTATTCAATGATTGCCAAATTCCAATGCTAAATTACCAGTGAAGCTTTACAAATTAAAACACTATTTCATTAAATATATGCCTATTTTTAAAATTTAAATTAATTTTTAAAAATTTTAACATATTTAATGAATTTATTTCATATTTTTAAAGATTTAAAAACATCCATTTTAAAGGGTTGAAAATAATATTTTACGAACTGCCAAAACGCGACGATTTTAAGACTTGATTTGGACATATTTCAAACATTACTAAACAAAATCATGATTTTTCTTTTCCATTTGAAAACCATACCTACCAGGTATAGAAAATTCTTATTCCAAAGAATTTTGATTTATAGTTTGCCTTATACTTCCGTTTAACTTTTCAGTTCACCAAATTGCGGACTGCTGAAACACGACTGCTTATTTTTGACCTTTTAGTCAAATTTTAAAAAACATGTTCGTAATTTTTTTAAATCATTTTAATACTATATTAAACCAATTTTTCACTTTATTCTATATCTTTAATATTATATTATTATAATATTCAATTTCCACCTTTTTTAATTCCAAACCATATGATGTTTCTCTATTATTTTCCACCATTAAAACTATTATTTTCAAAATCAAAACATTTGATTTACTTTTTTCCAAATAAATTAAATAATCCTCTTTACTTTTCCAAAACCATTTCTATTTTCCAAAAACGATAGCATTTTGATTTAAAATTCAGAAGAGACTTGAGACTCCTTATATGCACATTATTTCAGAAGAATAGGGATTATTTCTCATGAATTTACCATGGCTATTTGAAACGATCATTTAAAATCTGACGAATATGATTTTCACATTATTATCAAAATAATTGTACTTATCTCAACCACATCAATATATGATTAACATAAGCAACCAATTATCTAATAATCAATTCTTTTAGCATCCAAACTATGTTAATCAACCAAGAATATTTGCATAGCACCAATCATAGATAATTCTAGGATAAGTTGAAATAAGATCACTTTCATGCTACCCCAATCTAACTTTTAATGCTACAAAATCGGCTATAGCTCCGCTATCGTACCGAATCTTTTGAATCCTATCCTAGGAGCCTTGGGTATGCTCGGCCTTGTACTTAAGAGGGTGCAGAGGTGGTGGTGGCTCTTAATAAGCTCGGCTAAGTAAGTAGAAAGAAGAGGTGTTCACTAACATGATCCTTAATTTAAAGTGGTATGCCTCTCTTTATCTTATGATTGTTTCTCCATAACTTCGACTCGATTTTGGAATATTTTTAAAAGAAGATGGAGGCCATTGTTGTGCCTTAGAAGAAGAAGAGAAGATTAGGAATTTTGTGAAGAAAGGAAAAGGATATGCACGTGTATTTATAAGGTAGAAATCCTTGCATATGAAACTAACAAAATACCCTCATCCCCCTTTAACTCATGGTCGAACCACCCCCCTCCATTTGCCTTCCATCACTTCATGTTTTAGTTGTGTAAGGTGATGTGTAGTTGATTTTAAGTTTGCTTTTTACTCTTAAGGATGAAGCTCATATTTGTATACATATAAGGAAGCTTATGTATATACATATTTAAATATTTACATATCCTCGATGTGACTAATTGTGCATACATATATGTGTGTATATGTACGTACATGAATGTGTATGTGTATCAAATAACGTTGCAAGGATTTGAAACAACTTCCATTCGACGAAAGGTCGAAAATCCAAAAGTTGATTCCTGGTCACATTTTCAGTTTTTGATGAAACTATTTATTTATGTAAATAAAACTTGAAAATAAACTTCTTATCATCTTTAAATAATTAAAACAAGATTATTTAAGCCATAAAATAATATTAAAATTCATTTATAAAATTACGACGTCGATCTACCAAAATGTGACGAAGTTTATATATATTTATAAAATAAGTTTATATATTTATAAAACCATTATAAATCACTTATTGTCATTATATAATAATTATAAATGGATTATTGATCATTTGAATAATTATCTGAATATTTAAAATTAAATAAATATTCCGATTCAAATGATAAAATTGCAGGTCGTTACATTCTCCCTCCTTAAAAGAATTATAAATGGATCATTCATTAAAATAATTATCTGAATATTTAAAATTAATTCACTATTCCGATTCAATGTGATAAACTTACAGGTCATTACATAAATGATCATTTGAAATTAATGATCTATCGTATTTATTGATTGCGGGGTTCCTGAAGTTAGAGAAGTCTGACTCAATAATCACCTCACTGAATGGTGAGTCAATAGGTTCCCTTCTCCTCTTATCTTTAGGTTGTTGGCACAACTTCATAAGTTGCTCAACATCGGTTTTCAAAGCCCTTATTTCATCATCTTTGCCTTCATGCTTTACTGAGCCACTCCTAGAAATTAAGTTGGCTTCCTCCGCTCCTCGCACAATATATGCTTTATCCTGCGCTTTTTAAGTAGTAAGAGGTTAATGTTAGCCTTTTTGGATTTAACGTTAGGGTTATTATGATTTGGTCTGGTTTTTCCTCTTCATTCTTCTTAAGGCTGGTTGCGCCATTCTCATTACTAAGAGTGTTGTTTTTATCAACAAGCCTTGCATTTGTTTAGTATGTGATTAATGGTGACTAGCTAAGAACGTGAGTTGCTTAGATATGGATTTTTGGTCACAAATCTTTCTAACCTAGCCATTCTTTAGTTTATTAGGCTATAAATTGGTTAAAGGTTATGCGATTGGACACTTTGATTTATTAGGTTGTGGACCTATGAGTAATTTCAAGGAGTTAGCGTAATCCTTGAGTTTTGCTTTGGTGGCTTGATGTGCTACTTTGGTCAAAGGAGGTGTGGAAGAGTTGGTATGGTTTTTTAGAGTTGTTGGAAGCATTTTGCGGGAATGCGATGGTTTGATTTGTGATTAAAATTTTGAAATAAGTTTGCTAGGTACTTGACCCTCCTTCTAGCCCCAAATTATTAGCGAGTCGACCTCACAACACCAACATGAAGTAGTTCCATCATTTTATACTTACAAAAATATTAATTGGTATATTAACAACTTGTTAAATTGTTAGTTTAAAGTAATAATTGTATCGGTGAATGTTCACATAATAAGAGGTTGCAGATTAATCGTTTGCCAATAAGCTTAAAGAAATTATATCTAGTTTCAACAAAACAAATCCAATACAGAAATCTGTAAGCAAACATAAAAGTAAAAGACATAAAAGATTTGTTTGGTTCAAACGTTAAGGAATTTTATGTCAACGGATCAAATCTATCACTCTTTTATATTCTTTTGAGTATATGTGGCGACCCAGAATTTTGAACATTTGAAATTGAAAATATTTAATTAATTTTAAATATTTGAATGATGGTTTAACTTGAATTTCAAATATTTTTGTATATAAAAGAAATGATTTTCTGTGAATTTTTATGGTATATGGTTGCTTGGTTGTTAGGAAGTGATGATATTGAATTATCATCATTATTGTATGGAAATTTAATAAGAAATAATGGTATAACCACAGATTTGGAGATAAATTCATTTACAAATGAAATTTATAAATATGAATTGAAAGGATAAGGGAATGAATTCATATAAAAATGAGATCTGTAAATGTAAATTGTAAATGTGATTTATAATTTGGAATAAAATTCATTAATGGAAATCTTTAAAACGTTACGATATCTAAATAAGTTTGATAACTCATAAAAAAATATTTGAATTTTGATTGGAATAAAATTCAAATTGAAAAGGGATAAATAAAAGCAAGTGTGGAATAAATTTGTGAATGAACAAATGAGTTAACATTTGTGAGTAAATGAATTGGAATTGAAAAATGGAATAAGATTTGACTTGGATCAAGTTGAATAAAAACCCAAACTTTGGAAAAATAAAAATAAAATGGATTGAATTCAAGTAAACCAATATGATAATTAATTAATTCATGAAATAGTAAAGTTGATTTAGTTAAATTAAAATTCAATTGTGAGTTAAATTTGCAGATAAATTCAAGTAAGTAGAAATAAATTGAAAATTTCCTTGTTATTGATGAAATAAATTCGAGATGAATTAAGAATGGAAAGTTGAAATTTAAAATGGATAAGTGAATAAAACTAATTGAATTAAATCAGTAAATGGAATGGATTCGATAAATGAAAATCAAATCAAGGATTTAAATTTGTAAGTGTTATAAGGAAAAATAAATTTGAGTTTTGAATTGAAATAACTTGAAGAAAATAAATAACTTAAGTAAATATTGGATAAAAGCTCGACTTAAGTAAAATTGTGAAGTGGTTGCTGTCAAGTTTTATGGAATGGTTTTGAATGAAACTTGTTTGATTAATGAAATGCAAATGAATGGATTAGAACTAAAAATGCAAGTATAAATATTGACAACGAACTATTGAATTAATATGATGTGAATTAGAATGTCAATAAAGATAAAAAAACTTGGTTTTGAAAATTGATGCCAAGTATAGTTGATTTGTAAGCTATAATTTCATAGTGAATGCATACTTGGTTTGTTGAATATTCATAAATGAGGTTTATGAAATGGATGCTAAGCAAAGATTTTTGTATATTAATGCATCAAAATGAATGTGAATATGGAATGCAAAATGAATTGAACGGAATCAATTGGAAAGGAAATAGAATAAAGAGTAAATTGAGTTAGTATTAATTTAAATTAGTTATAAACTACATTGGATATTCTATTTAGTGGATATCGTTGAAATTTGCATAGAAATGGTTGTCAATTGACGCAAATGTGATTGCATAAAATTCTATGGGTTAAGGAAAGCCAATAAAATTGATTTTTGGATTAATTAAAATAGATATGAGTTCATTTCGTTTAAAAATGAATCGAATGAAAGAAAGTGTGTTGTAAACCATTGAAATTGAATGGAAATGGTGTGTGATGTAATTTTAAGCAATTAAAGTTGTATTGAAACCTTATAAATTGCTTATGAGAATTATTTTGAGTGCATTGCTTACGAAAACGATGTGCTCACTATTGAAATTAAGTGAAATATAAATGAATTTCCTATATATATTACTTATGTGTTTAAATTGAGTAAATACAGCTACAAGGGGCGTTTGGCTAGATTTGGTCGCGCTAAAATGCTAGTAATAAACCGCTTTGCTTAAAAATGCTAAATAAGGTACGTCTACGCAATAAAAAAATAGGAAATATGAACTGTTTTTGTTTTTCCGACCGGGTGGGTCGATGTATATATATTTATATCTTTTGTCAAATTGCAAAAGCTCCTCCGTACAAAGGAGACTCTGCCAAAATTTTCCAAAAATTTTGGGGGTTAGAAAATTTTTGTTAGTGACAAACGATTTCAAATTGGAATTTGTAAAGAATTAGTAAATGAAACTAATTTAAAAATAGTGATATAAATCAGTTGGAAATGAAAGATGAATGATAAAATTCAATATTCAGAGGATGAATTAAATCCAAATAGAATTGAAATTGTGAACGAATTCAAATGAAATTGAAAATGTAAAGTTGAATGAAAATGGATATATAACTTCAACAGTAAAGTAAAAATGGCATAAGAAGTATATGTTGAAAATTTTGCAAAGGAATGTGCAAAATAAATTTGAATGTTGTAATTGAATATTATGGCTAGTAAAATATACAGGTATGTTACAGGTAAAACAAAATTGGAATTGGGATTTGATTTTCGAAGATAAATTTGAATTGCTCAACAAAAAGGTACGTATTTAAATTTCAGTATGAAATTTGGTGATTTTCTTGTCTAGCCACTTGGCCTTTTGTTCTGTTTTGAAATCTGAGGGCCTGTGGTGCCATTTTGTAGTCGTACCGAGCTAGCCGCGCAGAGGAGACGCTGGCGAAATTTTTTGAAAATTTAGGGAGTTAGAATAATTTTGAGGAAATTTTGAAAGTTCAAAATTTAAATTTAAATTTAAATTTGAATTGTTAAAGAAAACATTGTTGTTTGAAACCTATGGAAGACTTTGGAAAGTTAGTTAAAGTAATAATGGATCTTTAATGGAAAGATTTGTTGGAAGTTGATAAAACTGTTTGGTTTTGGGAAAATAATAAACGAGTTAAGGATCGTTCTTCTTAACTAGTAATTTCGGGACGAAATTCTTTTAAGGGAGGAAGAATGTGATAACCCAGAATTTTGAACGTTTGAAATTGAAAATATTTAATTAATTTTAAATATTTAAATGATGGTTTAACTTGAATTTCAAATATCACTATTGAAGTTGGATAAAAATTTGAATCTTCAGTTTTAAGCTGATTAAAAATATTTCAAAGGCTTGTAAAATTCATATTGATAATACTGAAGATAATAGAAGCTTCAGAATTGAATTTAGGAATGATTTGTTCAGTTTTGAAATTATATCATTTTAATCGATATTTAAAAATAGCCTTCCGAGGCACAGTCTCGGAATTCGACGATACATGTTCCATTGGATCCATAATATTGTATTATTATCGGATTTCAATTTTCGTAGCATTTGGAGTTGTCGTTTGGCCGTACTATAAGCAAACGCATTGAAAATTAAATCGAAAATTTAATTTAATAAATGGTTCAAAAAGCTATCTTCTCCATACGATAGAATTTGGACTCGGAACCTTTTCCAGTGCGTTCGGAATAGGGGTATAACACTATAAACGCCTAGCGGCACGCCTCGATAGGAGTTTGCAATTTTAAGCTACGTAAATCAAGACGGTTTGAATTCAGTTTAAAAAATATATATTTATACCCTAGTCACATCTCAACTTTTTACCTTCAAATCACTGTCTCCACTCGTACAAGCCAATATCATCGTGTTTCCATCCCTGTCTTCTTTAAGGGCGACAGTGAAAGCTAAACGAAGAAAAAAATGCTCGTTCTCGTTCAAAAGAAATGAACAAAATAATGGCCGCAAAGAAAATCAGTTAAGTTCAAACCCAATCGAACGACAATTTTCCGTTCTTCCCAAATTCAATCGAGCAGTTCAAAAAATCAAATGGCCGCTCGTTCTCTTCAAATAAAAAAATATCGATTTTCATTCCGAACATTAAAAAAAAGGGATCGCGTGTCGCCAGTTCGAAGTCGAAGTCGTCGATGAAGCAGGGCGACATCGCGATTGGGTGGCTCGAGCATGCGCGTGAGTGGCGACTGTGTCGTCGAAGGCGGCAGCTGCGTCAGTGCATCGAGTAGAGGCTATCAAGGTGAGGCGGTGCATCTGGGTTGCCGCGCGCATCGAGGCTAGTGTTCGATCGAATAGGGATGTCGCAAGTTCGAATTCAATAGGAAGGGGGCACACGTCTGGGGTTCGTCAACTCAAGTGAAGGTAAGGTAATTAACAGTTTATGTTAACTAAATTAAATAAGTGATAAGTTTGAATATTTTTTTCCTTAAAAAAATTAAAAATTAAAAATTAGGCAATAAGGATTTAAAACAGTAAGGTTTTGATTAAGCAGTTTTAAAAAAATTAATATATATAAATGTATGTAGAGAAATTTTTAAAATTATTTACAGTAGGTATATAAAATAAAAAGAAAAAAAGTTATATCCATTTTTGAAAAGAAGATTTGTACACATGCATGTTCTATTTTAAATAGTAAAAATATTCATGTTTTAAATCAAAATGGAAATTAATTTGTTTGATAAGCTTATTTAATTCATCTAGTTACTAAGAATAATCTATTAAAGGAAATTCAGTTTTAAATTTAAAATTTTAGTTAAATAAATTTATTAAAAGAAATTTGTTTAAAATTAAATCATTAGCTTAGAAATTAAAGTATTAGTTGAAGAAATTATAAAATGACATAAAAAATTGAATTGTTCGATTCATCTGAATATTAATAAATTGTATAAATTGTTTATACAAGGTTTAATACTACGAAGAAAAAATTCGAGATTGGATTGGATTGCAAATTCCAAAGTAAAGGTGTAATCTTCTCACTCAATCAGATTATTTTTTCTCTGATTTAAATTTTAAATAGTTAGATTTAAAATTGTTGATTGTGTGCTTGAATGATAAAATTATTATCAATTGTATTGAAATAGACCCTATGCGCCGCATAATAGCGGAGGTTATTATATTTAAACCTATATACCGCGATATTCCACCTCGAAGTGGAATTGGTATTATATATGTATTTGGAGTTGTTGATTTCCCGCATTACATAGCGGATGAGACCCTATTGCGCCGCATAATAGCGGATGATATTTTATAAATCCCATATACCACGATATTGCACCTTGAAGTGGAATTGGTATTTAATTGTTATGCTAACGTCTGTAGATGCAGGGAATACAGGTAGGAGTGATCCAGCTGGATTCCTCAAATATTTGAATTTGTTTCAATATTGTATGTTGATTTTTTATAATCTGTGTGACTATTTGTGATTGAAATTGTTGAAGGCTAAAATTTAGTCGAATATATTTTTGGTATCGTAGGATACCAGAAATAAATAAAATTTGATTTTTGAAATTTAGTAGAAAATTTATAGTAAATTAATTTTAGAAAATTGAATAAATTTAAAGGAAGGAATTTGTTTCAAAAGATAATAAATTTGGTGTTGAAATCAATTTAGAAATCAATTTTGGAAGTTGATTTGGTATTTGAAAATAAATTTGAAAATCAATTTAGAATTTAATTCGGTGCTGAAAATGAATATTTAGAAATCGATTTGAAAATCGTATATTAAGAGATATTTAAAAGTTTAAATTCATAATGGAATCTTATAGAAGAAAGAGAAATTTGTTTTAAAAATAAATATTGTTTATTTTTAAGTGTAAAAGGAATTTACGGATTCGGAACGTAAAATTAAAAATAAATCAAGAATGATTTATAAATTGATTGAATGAACCATTTTAGAATGGGAGGTGTACTTTCCTTGGGAAGCCGAGTATGTTTTCAGTATAGTTTATAAATATAAAATTAAAGTTGTGAAGATGGTTTTAAGGAAAGATTATTTTGGAGAAAATATTTACTTAAGTTATTTTGAAAATCTTTAAAGTAAAGATATAGTTTAATTTATTATAGAAGTGATTATTTAAAGTTTTAATTGATATTTGTTTTTAGAAAGTGGATATTTAAATAGTTATATCCTATCTACTTATTTTATTTTAAAATTAGTTTGGACTTGAATTTTTGTATGAAATTTTAACATAATATCTTCACAACTAATGTTTTTAAATAAAGTGTTTTAAAATAGTTTTTATTCTGAATATTCCAAGTATATAAGTTTGGATAAGTAATTTAAATTTATTTTTTTAAAACATTTGATCTCGGTAGATTTTCTGCGGAAATAAATAAATATTTGGAAATGTATTCCGCGTAAGGGAAAAGTAATTTGAAATTGTTTTCAAAGTATTGAAATGTGAAAAGTGATTTGAAATTTGTTTTCAAATGGTTGAAGTATGAAATATATCTTGCAAAGATATTTTGAAAATAAATAATTGGGAAAATTATTTAAATCTTGGTGTTTTTTGTGAATATTTATTGATAGTTTAATAACCCACTATCAATATTGGCCTTTTTAAATGGCATTTGAATTTCTATGCGACCGGGGGTCGGATTTCAAATGGATATTCGAAAACCACATCGAACCTTTGTGATTGTGATGGATCTTTTGTTTAAAAGATCAAAGTGGAAATTGTTGTGATTTGTTGAAATCTGAATGTAACACTTATTTTTAAAATAAGCGCTCGTTATTCGAATTAGCCGGGAAAGGACCTTGTGTCATAAAACCCATTCGGTATAATGATACGACGAAATGGGACTGTAATTGAAGACGGTGTTGATGACCGGGTATTCTCGAAAGCGAAAGGTTTACCTGTCGAATCTCTTTGCATCGGGTTGCTCCGGTATAGAGATTTTATCATCTTTTGGATGGGGATTACGGACGTGACTAATGAATATCCGAATTTGCAAGGGCTTCTTTGAAGTGCCTTCGGTTCCGTTCGATCCCGGAATGGACTTGCATGGATGTGTGTCTAACGTTACACTTTGAGATGTAAAGCTGGTTTCTATCAAATACATTTCTGTTGGTGGCGGAGAATTTATTCTCTTAGCTTAACCCCTTCTCTGAGACGTACGAGCTCAGGGGTTATGTTGTTGATGGTTATTAGTGATATATTTCCAATTTGGTAGTGTGACATACAAAGTGCTGCTGATCATTTGTTGATCAAAGCATGATTTTGTGAAAAGTGTAGCTTTGTGGATGAGATCTCATCGGACCTCATACCACGGAAATGGTCGAAACAGGAAAGACGCGGCAAGATTATGAGGGTCGCGCCCTTTAGGGTATGTCATTTCCTTCTAGAAAAGGGTAGTGTCAGGTATGGAGCCCTGATATTTAACCTTTGTGGTTACTGCAAATACTTTTCTTTGTGGTTGTTGGTGTAGAGGATCCTCGAATAAAGGTCCCAAAGGACCGGGGGATGGCATACTCGAGTAGTAGTTACCTAGTTATAGAGGTAACCCGGCCTTGTGTTGGCAGAGATCTGGATAGGTTCTCGGGACATCCCTCCAGAGGCGTACCCATGTGGCAGCAGAAAGTTCCTTAGCCTGACTATTTATTGGAAAATCCAAACAAAACAGTACGAGCCTTGTACGATTTTAGTTGTAGAACCTGCCATTTAAAATGGTAGCTATAGCTGGCATAATATAATGGTACCTACGTTGGCTAAGATTAATATTATACTTTCGAAATGTTTTCCACTATGCACTAACAATAATATAAAAGAAGAATTTTGCGTAGTAAGCATATTTGACTATCATAAGGAGAAATCTCCCTCATATGTGCGATTGCATTGTGTGTGTGCCGGGAGGCCTTATGGTAGTTTCATTTTCCAAAAGCATAGCGAATTTCTTTTCTTTTCTTTGTGAAAATAGCTATTTTTGAGATCTAAACACCAGTCCCACGACTGACATGGAGTTTATTGTTCCCTTTCTAAACTCTGGATGACCATAATTTTCCACACGGGTAGCCTAGAGTCAGTTTAGCAGTTATTCGGGAGCAAAGTCAAGAAGTTGTTGTGGAGATCAGGAGTTGGAGCTGGATGGCGAGGCGTATCACTTACATATGTAATATTTCTTTCCGTTGTTTGTTGTTGTACACTCTGATAATGTAATGTGATGTAATGTAATAACTGATATAGTTCTTTATTTTAAAAATATGCATTTGTCTATTATATTTGTTCCGCTGCGATATGTGAGATTCTGTTATTGGTTCTGTTTCTTCTTCTTATACCTCTTCTTCTTTAAACCCTAAAGATTCATAAGTTTGTTCCTCTTTGGGCTAAATTGTTGTGGGATTTTGCTAGCTAAAAAGGGGTACGGATTTGCGGGCCTTTACAGTATAAGCACAATCTTTTATAGGGATGTTGTTTACATCTTTTTTAGTAATAAATTTCATGTTCAAAAAGTTTTGTCTCTTTCTTCTGCTATAGTTCTTTCCTCTTATAAATGAAATAACTTCACATGGATTGCTAACACTATTCGTCATACTTAACTATTGTCGTTAGATTCCGCCATGCATCCTTCATTGGTGCAGCTATAGTTATATGTTATGGAACGATGACGAGATGTAGGCATAATAAATTGATTTAGGTAGGATATTTTGATTTTGGAATGTTGAAATTAACAGGATGTCGTCGGATGCTTGCCATCTATCTAATATTTATGTTGTTCGTCAATGTACCTGGGTTTGTCTTGAATAGGGGTGATGATTTGCTTCCATATACTATATTGATGGACTAGTTCTAGTGGCGCCACTTGGCTTTTTTGTTAAAGTGCATTATTCCTCAGGAATACTTTAGTGGCATGTTGATAGTGGACCCGGACAAGGCAGTCTAATCAGGTACCATGCTAGTTGGTGGCTAGTAGTCTTCGGGTGCATGATAGCATGCTACAAGTTCATGGTGCTCTGAATGATGTATCTTGAACATGTACATTTCTGGTTTGATTTAGCTTTAGGCCTTCTCTTGTATTACGTTGATCCCACACACCGAGAATTTAGTGTACCAAAAACTTGAGCTTCTCAAATCGTGCAACTATGACATTTATTCATAAAGCTTTGCATCTTTTATTTTTTTAAGTGAAAAGAGAGTGCAACAAGTATTTTGACAGAATTAAATAACAATACAATTCTCACAGTTCAAATTTTGTTTCCACTTTAAAATTATTTTCTAATCGAACTTAAATTATGTTATACTTTTCATTTGATAATGTTTTCATTCTAAATGAATAATTAGATATTCGTTACAACTTTTATACTACATAAATACATATTGAATCATTGTTACTACAATTTTGGTTTCATTGTTCAACACTAATATTTCGAATTAAATCAATAAACCATTTATCTAATCAAAAGTATTAAACATGAAATCAATGAATTCACATTTTATCTTAATAACTACTCATCTAAAAATATTAACAAACCATAAAGTTTAAGTCAAGTGAACTACCATTGTTTAGTTAATGTTCTTTTATTTTATTAATTAGAATAGGATATAATAACACAATATTTAGCTCATGTGAAAAAGAACCAGTAAATCTATATAAATTTGTACACTACGTAACAAATACTAATTGTTAACATTTTTATTAATAATGGAAATATAAACACAATTTTTAGTCTGATTATGAAATTCCGAAAATGCCCTTGCTATATAGACAAGATAATGAGTTCGTAGGGTCAAACCTCGATCATTATGAAAATTAATTTGTATTATTATATGTAAATTTTGGAATATTACTATAGTTATAGATTTGAATCTCCATAACAAACCTTTCAAACATATTTTTTTCTTTATATTTTCATCTTTTAAAGTCTTTTTTCTTCTAAGTAAGGTTAAATATTTACCCCTTTTTCATTTATTTTAGAGTTGTATCGAATGATCTTCTTATTTTGGTATTGGTATAAACTTTGCTTAGTTTATGGGGATAATATATTTTAAATATTTGAGATAAAATACTATGTCATCTAATTATGTGCAAAATCTTTTATTTAGGTAATAATGGCTCATTGTTTTAAAAAATATTATTACTATATAAAATTAAGGTTATACGGACACTGGGTGGACACACACACAAATACATACATACACCTATATATAGTGGGAATTCGATTGGGACATAAGTTGATAACACGATGGATCCTAACTATTAGATTGCCCTCCAATTTCAACCCCAAATACAAACACAATAGGATTCAACGATCCAAATCTACTGTGTAATCAATTATGTTTTATTTTGTATCCAAATAGTTGGCCTTATATATATAAATGTATGTATCTGTGTGTATACTTTTACATTATTTTAATCCTAGACTTAATATTTTCAAATTATTTCTAAGTAACATTTTACTATAATGAAATTATCAAACTAACAACTAATACTAAAGGCAAATGTTTGATTATTTCATTTGGATAAATATTTTGTTTCAAACTATTTTTTAATGCAAAAGCTTGATGCACGCGTCGAAACACTTACAGCCTAATAGAAAATATTAAAATTCTTTTCAATCTCCTTCTAAACAATTCCCAATCAAATTAGATTTTCTACTTTTATAATTAAAATGATAGTCAACTATGAGAAAAGCCTGATAAAAAAGGATTGTTAACTCAAATAGTATGATTAGCATTGCAAATTACATCAAAACACTCTTTAAAAGGGTTTTAAACTCCGCTATACATAATCCTTTTGCTACTAACATTGATATGTAGACCCAAAAAAAGAGAAAACAATTGTTATAGTTGTCTAATATCTGTTGAAGCATCAAACTATGTTTGTATTAAATCTATCCATAATTTTTACATGCATTGAACTTATGCTATAATATAAATAGTTGAAGTTAAGCTTTTAAATTTTGAATCGCAACATTTATTTTTCATATATGTAACGTGGACTTTTTGTTCCATTATTATTATCTTTCATGCATATGTCATCTGGATAATTTATTTTGCATTTTATTGAATGATCATCTAATCATTTTTTCTTGCATGCATGTAGCGAGTTCCATTATGTCTCGTTATTATATTAACATTTTGAATTTATTATTTTAGCCAGTAATAAGTTCCTCACTACTATCTTTATCTTTATAAATAGTTGGAATATAGCATCATTATTTTTTTGACCATGAAGTTTCAAAAATATCCTTACTATATAGAGACGAGGACCATGAGGTGACAAGTTTGAATCCCACTATTGACAAAAATTAATCTTTACTGTTATTTGTAAAGTTTATTATATTACTAGGGTTATAAGTTTGAATTTCAATGGTGACATTCTTTTGCATACATTTTTTCTTTCTATTTTTCATTATTGTTTTGTCTTTTCTATTTTAAGTATTAGTAAATATGTGTACAATTTTTAATTATTCCATGGCTATATCAAAGACTTTTATTCTATTTTTATATAACTTTAGCTTATCTTGTGATTTTTTTTAATATTTGAAATAGAAATCCATTTCACTTAATCATGAATAAATTTAAAACTTCAGGTTATATTTTGTATGCGTTCAGTTTTTTCTCATACTTCAAAGGTTTATAAGAAAAATTATTGTAGCAGAAAATTAAAATTTTACATACATACATACACATACATAACATATATATGTACATATACGTACATACATACACACACAGAGAGACATACATACATACATACATACGTATATGCATGCATACATACATACATTTATATATTGAAAATGCGTTCAAGTCTTTATTGATTTTGGCTTTGCAGCCTAAGCATAAATACATAGCAAAGCACGTGTAATAAATGGAAATAGGAAAATATTCCGGCCATTGGCTCCCTAACACTACAAAAATCACATTTTACATAATTATTCCATTTTTTCCTTCCTTCTATAGATCTGGAATTCTCTCATGGTGGACCAAAATTTTGAATTTTCATGCTTGATACCTGTAGATCCATCCTCTTTAGTAGCTCTAGTTCTTCTATTTTTGCTTTGCCAAGTATTTTTCTGTTAACACTTTTAAGACTTAACTACATGTCCAATCTAGCTAGGTCGCCAACTATTTTTTTTACTTTTTTCCATCTTATGAAACTCATACTACTGCGCTCCTTCAAAATATGCCAAATGACAGTCGTTATGGCTATATTGATGATTTTAGCCACTAGATCTGACCTATTCCAATAATGCTTCAGGTATAAGATCTCTTCCCTAAGCTCTCTAATTGAATCATCATTAGCTAGCTTTTATATAAAGTTTTTCCATATAGATTCACTGTATTCGCAGTCATAAAATAGATACTTATGGTCCTCTTCATGTTTTGCACATAAAGCACAAATTATTTTAGCAACACCTCCTAGTTATATAGCCCGTCCTTCATGGCTGGTCTCCCTATGACTACTTTATATGTAATAAAGGCCACTTTTGGAATGCACGCCTTATCCTAAATAAATTTAGCCCATTCTAGAACTGAATTTTTGATTTAGAAGCTTCCCATGCCGATTTAGCTGTAAAATCCTTACATGTAAGCTTCCATGCCCAAATGTACTCATGCCTCCTTGTGAATAGAGGAATATATTATTCTTTAAATTGAGTTATGACTGAGTAGTTCTCTATTTTCCATTACTCTCCATCTACAATTGAGCTCACATTTTGGTCTGTTCCACCATAGGCGGTGAAAGTATCAAAGCCTAGTCTTTTAACTAAACTTTTGTCTTCTAGCCATGGGTAAAACCACGGGCTGGTTTCATTCCCTCTTACAAATTAGCCACTTTTTCGGGTTCATCCCTTCATGTTAGGATTATTTTCCATGTAACTAATGAATTATGACCAATTTTCATATACTATAAATTTTCTTTCAAACACTTTTGTCTTAACCATGCGGCGCATAGGTTTTTCAAAGTAATAACTTCTCCTTGCCAGTTCTAATGTAGCAGTTCCCTTCAAATCTTTTGGAATTTTAACCCCCACACCCTCTTCACTTTATGGTCTGCACAATGGTTTATAGTTTGCTTTGTGTAATCCTCCCTTCAAAATAAATTGAGCACATGTAGAATTAATCATATTAATTAATTCCATGGGGATATAAAAAGTTTGCATTCAAAATCTAACTTTAAAAGTAATAACATTATGTAGACAAGTTTTATTCTTCATGTAAAAGGCAAGAGTTTGGATCTCCATCCCTGCAATTTCTCTCTTATCTTGTGAATCAATACTCCACATTCTCCTTTAGTAATCATGTTTAAGATAATTGTAACACCCCATACCTCTTAGTATACCCAATAGGACACACTAAAAGGCATGGTGCATTGTAGGAATAACTAAAACTAGTAGAGACTAAGATTCACAAGACAAAAATTAAATAATAATAATAATAATAATAGCAATAATAATAATAACGCAACGGAAATATTATAGTATTTTGCTGAAAATCAAATTCCATAATATAAGATGGTAAAAGTAGGTCACCAAATACCCATTACATCAAATGAAAAAATATCCATACAGGTCTCATGAAATCAAAAACACAAAGTTTCAAATAATATCAGAGTACAATACATTCTCTCAAAATACCAGCTCAACAAAAGAACTAAAAACTGGAACCGAAGGAAAGAAATACATGATAGAATCTCCAACAAGTTTCCAAGAAGATGTCATCTACTTTCCTTGCCCCTGATTGCCAATGGGGGGAAAGGGGGGAAATAGAGGAGTGGATCAAACTAAAAGTCTGATGAATGATAGTAATTACTAGAATTTTTAAGCAAAGTAAAAGTAATAGACCTTACAACAGTTCTAGTATACAAAAAGAAACAAAGGAAATATGAAGAAGGAATATGCTGGAAACAAATATAATTAACACAATTGATTAATTTTGATTGTTTGCACTTTTCTTTGATAGCTTCTTTGATTAGGATGAATTCCTAATCCTATAATTAGGCTGAAATCCTAATTCTACCCTTTGATCGGCCTGCTACTCCATAGACCTTACTACGAACTAGACGCTATATAGCTCCCTACACAGAAGGCAATGGCGTCTACGAAAGACACACATACTAAGCGCTTGGAACTCAATAGCGACTTATCTCCCTTAATCGATTTCGCACGCTCGGTCATCGCTGGTTTGCACTATCTATTGCTCCCTCTTTTGACCTTATATTTACCTTAGATAACATAAGCATGTCCATGTCTCACTTCAGGCTATTGTGAGACACCGTGTCCATAGAAAACAGGGAATGGTGTTTGTACTGGTCCCTGTTAAACAAAATCTAGCTGTGTCCCTTGTCCAAATCCCCATGATTTAGTCTTTTAATTATTGACCTCTTATCTACCCTAAACAGCATAAGCGTGTCCCAAGGGAAATGCTACTAATACAGATCTTTTATTTTAACTATTGACTACTTATCTACCCTAAACAACATAAGGAAATTGATGTCGATACGGATCTTTTTTTTAACTATTGACCACTTATCTACCCGAAACAACATAAGGGAATTGATGCCGATACGAATCTTACTTTCATATTTACTTATTAACATAGATAAATTATTTTACATAAGCCTTTATTATAATTCTTACTGTCTCCTAAGTCTTAAAACAAGCCTCATTCTGTTTTGTTCTGTTTTCTTATTATAACCTACGTTATAATCATGCTTATTACTTAACTCAAGGTCTAAGTGTGAAAATATGCTTCTTTCATTTTTACTCTTTTTAGTTATAATTCTAAGTTATAACTAGGCCAATCTCTTTAACTTAGTCTAATTCTAATATTCACATCACAATCTCAGTCCAATTCCATTTTTATTACAGTCCTTACAATTTACATCTTATCTTCCATTGTTTCAGTATTCTTATAACTTAATCCAAATTCGTGTTTAATCTATTCTAATCCATGCGCGAATAAGAAGGAGAAACAAAAGAAAATTGAAAATAGAAGAAGATCCAAAGCGTAGGAAAAAGATGTAAATAAGGCATAAATAACGGTAAATAAATTAAAATACTATAAATAAGCTGTAAATAAATGGAAAACTATAATTAATAGAAATATACTAAAATTAACTGAAAAGAACAGCTAAAAGAAATAGACTGAAAATACTTCTAAAAATTGTAAATAAACTACTAAAAATGTTATTCAAAAAAATGTAGTAAAACTACAACTATTGGAAACCCTATTATTTTAAATTACTCAAAGAAATTCAAAATAATTACAATCACTCACCTGTGGTCCTAAGCTCTTTGCTTTTGGCCTTCCCGGATCCACTTGAGGGTATTAAAATATTTCTATTAGAAGATTCTCTCCTTGGAAAATTATTCCTTTTAGGGTCCTTCCTTAAAAGGTGAACCCAAGTAGAGAGAATCTTGAATGAGAAAAAGTGTTAGGCCTAGGGTATTATTTATAGGGGTGGAAGTGAATCTCAGACCATTGGATTTGAAGATTAAATATGGTGCGATCACGTCATAGGCTGAATTGGAGCCGTCAGATGGAAGCACGGAGGGACCAAATAAGAGAAAACAATGAAATTGACGTATAAAATTTGGCCGTTCATTACCAAAAGGTGGATCGACCGCCCCTCCCCCAGGTCAACCTTGCCCAGTATATTATTTATTTTTCTTCTTGTTCATCTCATATCTTGCTCATTTTAGCTCGGATCCTAACGTTCTATATATGGAAATTGACTAGAAAATTACCATAGGCATAATGGTGCAACACCCATGGCTCAATTTCAATAATTTTACAAAGTTATTTTATCACTTCATTTATTCGTTAATTAATTATTATAGGTTAAATTTCAGGTTGTTACATTCTTCCCTCCTACGAAATCCATAAGGATGGAAGAATGAACTAAATGTTTTCATCCAAGTTCTACAACCAACTACTCAATCATCACCCATTCATCCATTGTCCTTAATTTTTTCTAATGCAATTTATGATACTTATGCAATTAATGTAGTGTGAATGTCCCTAACTAATGCAAAAGATTAGGCGGTCCACTGATTCAGTTGACCTTCTTTTATGCAATCAAGTCTATGCTATGTATCCAAATGAATGAAAAGTCCCTAATGAATACTGATAGTTCTATATACTTGCTACAATCATCATCAAATGCAACAATCATGTGATAAACATCTATTTATAGCAACCATGAAAATGAAGAAAAATGTAAATGTGCACACATCCATATGCATATGCTCTAGTGTCCTAGTTAGGCCGATCCCTACGTGATAATAGTGTCTAGTGTAAGTATATGCGTCCATTAGCATCCACTAGCAAACACTTTCAATCACTAGCATACATCATTCATAACATGTTTACATTAAGTCGTACCATCCATAGGTTAAATCCTAAGTTCTACGCTCCAGAAGGATAATAAAGGAAAGAACCTTATTCAAAACTAAAGATGGAAATAGGAAATTCGAAAAATTACTATCAAAGAAATGCGGATATGAGATACGAATTTTCTCCTAATCAAACTAATCTTCTCCAAAGTCTCCTTAATCGTGTTAGAACCAAGGCATTCCCTCTGTAGACTCTATCCAACATGAAAGTGACTTTCACGGTCTTTCATAAAGAGCTTCAGAATGTGCCACTCAATGCTAGCTTAAAAAATACTTGTTGAGACTTGGTTTTGATTCATGACACGAAGCTATCATTACAACATACAGATTTGACGACTGCTACGAGAAAAAGAGACAAGGAGACGAGACTTTAAAAACCGGTGCATCAACTATGGTATTTTGTCTTTAAGTCTTAGGTCAATATTTGTTAAAATCTCTCCTTGATTATGTTTATATTAGCTTATATATTTAATCATTATATTTACAAATATAAGAACACATTTAAATTATAAAAGAGTTTTAAAGTTATAGAAATTAATATATATATATATATATATATATATATATATTTGTGTTAATTGTGCAAACTGCACAAAAATAACCAGGTCTGTCGACTGACCACCTGAGACAGTCAACTGACACTGGGATTTTTATGCAGCATGCACAGTTACATAAATATACGAATTTAAAATTTAAAATTATTTTAATACTCAATCGACTGTCCCAGAGGCTCAGTCGACTGAATTTCTATAACAGCCACTTTTTGAAAGGACACGACTTTTGTGAAGAGTTGCGAACCTTTAAACGAAAAGATTCAGACGCAACACTTCGATCGAAACTCTTCACCAACAGTCGCTGCTTTCTAACCTTTATAAATACAAACTCCAACTTCATTTCAAATCACCGAATCACAATCGATTTCTCTTATTCTATGATCTAATTTTTGAAATCTATTTGCTATCATACTTTCAATTATTCTGCATTAAAACAATACTATACCTTTCTATTCTTCATATACTTCAAATATAAATATTTATACTCGAGTATTAGATTATAGGAAGGGTGTACTACAAGTGACATATCTGTGTTATCAGAGCACACATTAGTCAAAACTATTTTCTGTATTTGTTGAAATCCTGTTTTGTTGCTCAGGCGTGTGAAGTCCTCTTCGGCTGTTGAGGCGAAATCCTATTCTGCTGCTCAGGAGTTTTATAGACATGTTCCTCCATGTTAAGTGAGGGTTGTTGTTTTGGTGAAATTCCAAAAGGAGTCTGGGAGTGGACGTAGGACGGTGCTCCAAACCGTATAAAAATCTCTGGTGTCATTTTACTATACTTCTTTTACATTCTGCACTATTTACAGTATTACTATCATCACTATACTTTGTATTATCATATATCCATATTACACGATCCATAGCGCACATTCATTTGGTATCAGAGCAAGGTCATCATATAACCGTAACACAGTTATCTGATAATCTAATAATATGGACACTAACATCAGCACTAGCATTAACACTAGCTTTGTTGAAGGACAATCCACTACACGTCCAACACTATATAATGGCATGAATTATAACTATTGGGACACACGAATGAGAATATATATGCAAGAAAATAGTTTTGAGTCATGGAATATAACTCAGACAGAATATACTATTCCTACTGAAGAATATTCCACTTTGTCAAATACACAGAAATTAGATGCCAGAGCTAATGCAAAAGCCATGAATATGTTGTTTTGTGCCTTAGATAAAAATGAGTTTAACCGTGCTTGCATGTGCAATATTGCATATGAAATATGGTGTACACTCGAAGTCACACACGAAAGAACCAACAAGGTTAAACAAAGCAAAATATCTATGCTCAAGAATCAGTTTCAAAACTTTAGAATGAAAGAAAGTGAATCCATAAATGACATGTACTCAAGATTTCAGGATATCTATCATTCATTAGTAGGGCTAGGAGAAAAATATTCAGATTTTGATATCGTATCCAAAATCCTTAATTCTTTAACGGAAGAATGGAAAATAAAAGTTTTCGCTATTGAAGAAGCGAACGATATTTCCAAAATAACTCCAGAAGAATTAATAGGAAATCTAATGTCTTATGAAGTGAATATGCTGGCAAAAAGAGTTCAGGCTCAAGATAAAAAGAATATAGCATTTCATGCAGAACAAGAAGAAGCAGACTCACACGAAGACGATCTAGCTTTTATTGCAAAGAACTTCAAGAAATTCTTGAAATACAGAAAAGAAAACAAAAATAATGGCAAGAGAAGCTCAACCAGCAATAAACTACCATCTTTATCAGTTATGGAATGTTTTAACTGTCACAAAAAGGGGCATATGCAGAAGGACTGTCCAGATCAAAAGAAAGAATACCGAAATAAAAGAAAGGATAAATTCAAAAGAAAAGTCTTTTCAGTCACATGGCATGATTCAGATTCCTCATCTTCTTCTTCAGGAAGTGAAAGCGATAACGATAATGAACAAGCTAACGTATGTTTTATGGCTAAAGCTAATGAGGTTAGTGATTTTACTTTTGATGATATGATAGAAATAAATTCTAAATTATTAGATACCTTAAAAGGTCTTAAAAGGAAATATAAAGAAGCTGTAGAAAATTAGAACGAGCCAGAATTCGAAAGAGATATGCTTAAAGATGAGAAGAAAATATTGGAAGAAGAACGTGAGAAAAATCAAGAATCTCTCTCTAATGTTAATTCTCAACTTATATTATTGAGTCAATAAATTGAAACTCAAAAAGAGAAGAATGGTAGTCTTTTTTTCTGAAAATCATGTTTTAAAAACTAATATTAAAATGGTAGAACTAGCAAAATTCAAGTCTAAAGACCAAACTAGATGGAATCACTAAAAATGTCTCAAATTTTAATAAAGGAAGAGAAAATTTATCTAGGATTATTGGGAATTCACAATCTGTTAGTAATAAATATGGTTTAGGATATAAGAAGAAAGTTAACAAGTCACAATCTAGTAATTTAAACAAAGTTAAAAATGATAAAACACCCACGTCTTCAAATAGAATAGTTTCTAAAACTATAAATATATAGGTACCTAAAACTAATAACAAGCTAATAAGGAAAAAGTATATTAGTTCATTCATAGAAAATGTTCATAATAATAAAAATTATATTTATAAAAGGGATACTAAACCCTCTTGGGTTTGGTTTCCTAAGATCTAACTCTTAAGACCCTATTAAAAGGTGGGTACTAACGTCATCTCATATTTTTTGCAGGTCCCACTCAAGAAAAGAGGAAAATGGATACTCGACAGTGGTTGCTCAAAACACATGACAGGAGACAAAGATATGCTGATAAATATTACATACTTAGATGGAGGTTCTATCGTTTTTGGAGATAATTCCAAGGGATATATTATCGGCAAAGGCAATGCGAGCAATTATACTACATCTAATTTACCTCTTATTATAAATGTTTTATTAGTTAAGAATTTGAAACACAATCTATTAAGTATAAGTCAATTATGTGACAAAGGTTTTAAATATCATTTTCTGAAAATAAATGTAGTATTCTTGATCAAAATCAAAATCTTATTTTCGAAGGAAATAGAGATAAAAACATTTACGTTTTAAATATGAAAGTTAATCATAACTCAAATATGTGTTTAATAGCTAAAGAAAAGATCCCTGGATATGGCACAAACGATTTTGTCACATCAATTTCAAAAATATAGATAAAATTTCTAAAAATAATCTTGTAAAAGGATTACCAAATATGAATTTCAAAGTTAATAATATATGCGACTCATGTCAATTAGGTACATTAACAAAATCTTCATTTAAATCTAAGAAAGTTAGTTCAACTTTACAACCGGTCGAGTTACTACACATGTATTTATTTGGCCCTACCCAAATTCAATCCGTAAATCATAATAAATATGTATTTGAAATAGTTGATGATTTTTCTAGATATACATGGACTATCTTTATGAAAAATAAAAGTGCCTTCGAAAATTTCAAAACATTTGTTAAACAAATTCAAAATTTAAAAGGTATTAATATTAAAAATATTAGAAGTGATCACAGAGGTGAATTTGAAAATATACAATTTGATAACTGTTGTAAAACGAAAGGAATATTTCGTAACTTTTCGTTTCATAGAACTCCACAACAAAATGGAGTTGTAGAACGAAAGAATCGAACTCTTCAAGAATGCATGAGAACTTTACTAAATGAAAGTACGTTACCAAAACAATTTTAGGCAAAAGCTGTTGCAACTGCTTATTATATTTTAAATCGTGTTTCTATTAGACCTCTAACCAAAAATACTCCTTACGAACTTTTTAACGGTAGAAAACCAAACCTATCTTTTTTTAAAATATTTGGACCAAAATGTTTTATATTAAATACCAAAGATCAGCTTGGCAAATTTGATTCAAAATGTGACGAAGGAATATTTCTTAGATATTCGAATCGAAGCAAAGCTTATCGAATTTTTAATAAACGAACTAATACTATAGAAGAATCACTCCATGTATCTTTTGATGAGAACTCTAAACCTGTTTCTAATACAATTAGTAACAATACTTACTTAACAATAATCAAACAAGTATAATAATAAATAATTCAAAAGATGATGATGATATCATTTATAACTCTAGCGAAAATGAAAACATTAATAATAATTTAGGAAACAAAAATGATACTAATATAATAAGATTTCCTCGAATAGTTTTACGAAATCATCCTATAGAAAATATAATTGAAGAAATAAATTCAAATGTTCAAACTAGAAATCAATTAAATTTAATGGGTAATATAGCATTTCTCTCTACTATAGAACCTAAAAACGCTAAGGAAGCATCATCCGATGAAAATTGGATTATTGTTATGCAACAAGAATTAAATCAGTTTGAACGAAATGAAGTTTGGGAACTTGTACCCTGACCAACCGATCAAACTGTAATAGGAACTAAATGGGATTATAAAAATAAAGCAGGCTAATTAGGAAATATAACTAGAAATAAAGAAAGACTAGTAGCAAAAGGATATAATCAGGAAGAAGGAATAGACTACGAAGAAACGTTTGCTCCAGTTGCTAGACTAGAAGCAATACAAATTTTATTGGCATGCGCATGTTTTAATAACTTTAAACTTTATCAAATGGATGTTAAAAGTGCCTTTTTAAATGGCTATATTAAAGAAAACGTTTATGTTGAACAACCTCTTTTATTTATTAATGAAAAATATCCAGATCATGTATATAAAATCAAGAAATCTTTATGTGGTTTAAAACAAGCAACACGTGCTTGGTATGAACGACTAAAAATTTATCTAATTGATTCTAGTTTTGAAATTGGAAAAGTAGATCAAACTTTATTTATAAAACATTCGAAAAATGATATATTAATAGTTCAAATATATGTCAACGACATCATATATTGCCCAACTAATAATGAACTAATAATGAATTATGTGACGAATTTTCTAAAATAATGACTAAGAGAATTTGAAATGTCTCATATGGGAGAATTATCATATTTTCTAGGACTTCAAATAAAAAAAGTTTCAAATGGAATTTTTATTAATTAAGAAAAATACTGTAATAATCTTATCAAACGTTTTGGAATGGAAAACACTTCTGCCAAACCAACACCTATGAGCACAACAACACATCTTGATAAAGATGAAAATGGCAAAAGTATAGACCAAAAACTATATCGTAGTATGATAGGATCACTATTTTATTTAACAGCAAGTAGACCAGATATTATGATGAGTGTATGCTTATGTGCACGATTTCAATCTGACCCAAAAGAATCACACTTACGTGCTGTAAAACGTATACTACACTATCTTAGTAAAACTACAAATTCCGGATTTTTTATCCGAAAGAGTGTTCGTTTGAATTAGTATCATACAGCGATGCTAATTTCGGAGGATCGCGAACAGATAGAAAAGTACAAGCGGTATGTGTCACTTCATTGGTAAATCTTTAATATTATGGTTTAGTAAGAAACAAAACTGTATTTCTTTATCAACTTGCGAAGCAGAATATATTTCTGCGGCACTAGATTGCACACAAGTAATTTATATGCACAGACACTTAAAAATTTTGGGATTAATCTGTCAAAATCAATAATTTACTATGATAATTCTAGTGCAATAAATCTATCTAAAAATCCAGTAAACCACTCTAGAACTAAACATATAGATATTAGACATCATTTTTTACGTGGTAGTATAGAAAAAGAAGTGATAAATCTGGATTACGTACCATCAAAAAATCAATTAGCCGATATTTTTACTAAACCACTATTAGAAAATACGTTTATAAAACTGCGACGTGGGCTCGGTATAATTTCAAGTAAAGATATATAAATAAAGAATAATTTTTTTTGACTAAAAAAGGGTCAAAAATAAAATTTTACAAAAAATTCAAAATTCTAACCATGCTGAGACTCGAACTCATGACCTGTTGTTAATAGCCCAAGTGTCTTAACCACTCAAGCTATTAATATTTTCTGCTCTAGTCTAGTCTGACCATTTTATTATATGGTAACAGTATTTTATATTACATTATATGTCACATTTAAATCTACATTACTAATTTTCTAAATATTAAAATTGTACAAAATAGCTCAGCCAACAGAACACCAATGTTTCACCATACTTCTTGGCTAGAATTAATATAATCCATCAATTAGTATCCTATTTTTCTTAAACTAAATATATAAATAGGTGCATATTCATTTTTTATTTATTTTATGCACTCAAAATAAAAGTAAAGCCATCATTTGATTCTCTCTCTGAAGTAAAGCAATAATAAACAACAGTTTTTAAACAATGTCAACTTCCTCTACAATAGACTCTATCGAAATCATTGCCTCGACCCACTCATCAAAAACTCCGGACCATAAAGGTTCACCATCATCGGTCTACCACACCGGATATACTCCAGACAAGAAAAATGGAAAGAAGACCGTTGATATTTCCCCAAACACAATACAAAAGATCGACGATCTCCACCATTATCACTATGCTACAACAGGAGATTTATTACGAACAAAAAAATGAACTCCGGACAGATAGGAATAATTGAGCACATCGCTATGAAATTCTGCGGGGCATCGTCACATCCAATAGACGAACATGCAGTTTTGCCTATTAGACGACCATCGACTTCAACTCCACCACGACCACCATACTCACTGAATTCGTGGGATGGCAACGAGGAATCAAATGTTCGTCATAAGCAACTGAAAGAGTTCAAGGTGCCTAGCCCTCCCCCCCTCCCCCGAAATAATCATAGTTTTAATTATCTTTCATTGTATTTTCAAATAAACTCCCTACATATGTACGTTTCTGTTTTTAAATAAATTTATTGCAGAAAATACTCCAGATCAATCGACTGGACCAGGAGGTCAGTCGACTAGACCAGGAGGTCAGTCGACTGGACCAGGAGGTCAGTCGACTGGACCAGGAGGTCAGTCGACTGACACAACAAACAGATTTTTTATATAAACAGGGCCAGTCGACTGTCTCAGGGCCTCAATCGACAGGACCGGAAGGTTAAATATTTTCGACCTTCAGCATCAGTCGACTGAAGCCCTAATCCAGTCGACTGATGCAGCAATATAAAATTTTATATCACATGGCCAGTCGACTGTCTTAAAGCCTCAGTCGACTGGACCAGAAGATCAAAAGAATTCAATCTTCAGCTTCAGTCAACTGAAGCCCTGAGCCAGTCGACTAAGTCGTAGATCTGAGTTATTTTTTACCTTTTCACCTACCCCATTTACCCCTTTATCTTTAACTTTACCTTATCTCCTCTTCATCACTTCAGATCTTCAAAGTTTTCAAAACCCCAAGCTCTCCGAAACTTCAATTTTTTTCTTCAAAATCAAATTTAAATGGCTCCAATACGTAAAGGACAAGCTTCCTTCTCATCTCAACCTCTGTCGAATGAAAAAATTCAAAAGTGGCTATTTGATGACACCGCGATGAGGAGATGGAGACGGATGCAAGACTTAAGGATCTTTGAAGGTTCATCCGTCAAATTCCCTGATTTTTCTCTGTATCACATCCAAGAGTTAGCTCGAAGGAGCATTTTAGAGTCGTTAATTAACATCGACGACAGTAAACACAAAATCAACCAAATTATGATGAACTTGTTCTACGTTAACCTAAATTTGGGTCACTAAGACGTTCCAAATTTACAAGACTACGTATGAAGTCTCATATGTGGGAAACCCGTCATTTTCTCTCTAGACCGCATGGCTCATATTTTAGAAATAGAAAATGATGGTGTTGAATTAGCTACTATTGATGTTGATTTGGTTGTTCGAGACCGTATAAGCCATGAGTTTCTAGAAGATGACATGCGTCAACTAAAATCGATGTCTTTACGACCAAACGCAATAATTATTCATCGTGCTCTAATGAAAACCTTAACTCCTAGAACCGGCAGTTATGAACTTGTCTACGAAAATAATTTTCAAGCTTTATATGCTATCTTTGGGAACATCAAAGTAAACTAGCTCTGTTTAATTCTTGACGAATTTTTAAGTTTCAACAATAGTAGGATAAATATAATTTACTACGACAACTATATTATGTGTCTTCTCAAAGCTTGTGAAGTTCCAGAACTGGATTCACCAGTTTCTACCGTTGGATGTTTGAACGCTCAGACTTTAGCCTCGATGAAATTACTGGTTGCCCGACCCCCTCCTATAATATCTTTTGAAGAATGGACCCAAAGGCAAATAGCTCAAATCCAACCGCAACAACATGGCAAGCCATCTCAATGACCATCTCGTCAAAGATCGATTCGTTATCAACAAGAAGAAATTATAATTCCAAATGAAGGTCTTCAACCACGTGAATCCATCAATATAATTTGCCGTAATCAACAAATATTACAATCAAACATCATCAAAGTTGATAAGACGCTCGATAAGATCAAAGGATTTTTCACCAAATTATGGCAAGCTATTTCATGCTCCTCCGATACATCTACTGCTACTATAGGCGATCCGGGTAAGCAATCCGTATTCACATGGTCTTCTTCTTCTTCTGACGACGATTAAGCTCTTAGTAGTGATGATGATGGTGATGAAGGTTATAGTGGTAGGGGTAAACAACCGATGGAGTAAGATGTTCATTTTTATTTTATTCAAGACATTTGTTTTTCAATTAATATGGCTTGTACTAAATAGCCATTCTAGTTTATTTATTTTGAACACTCTTGACTATGGATGTTAAAATGTGTGGATGATTGTTCTTGTTTTTATTTCATATTATCTTTCATATTGTAATATCATATTACTTATTCCTTTTTATCGATGACAAAGAGGGAGAAATATTATTGCTACTAATAAGAATGCAGGATATAGAGCGTCAAAGATTCAGGGGGAATAAGTATTTATGTTATATATACTGTCAAAATCTATATCTATTTACATGTTGTCATCAATCAAAAAGGGGGAGAATGTTGAGACTTGGTTTTGATTCATGACACGAAGCTATCATTACAACATATAGATTTGAAGACTGCTACGACAAAAAGAGACAAGGAGACGAGACATTAAAAATCGGTGCATCAACTATGGTATTTTGTTTCTAAGTCTTAGGTCAATATTTGTTAAAATCTCTCCTCGATTATGTTTACACTAGCTTATATATTTAATCATTATATTTACAAATATAAGCACACATTTAAATTATAAAAGAGTTTTAAAGTTATAGAAATTAATATATATACATATATATATATATATATCTTTGTGTGTGTGTTAATTGTGCAAACTGCACAAAAATAACCAGGTCAGTCGACTGACCACCTAAGACAGTCGACTGACACTGGGACTTTTGTGCAGCATGCACGGTTACATAAATATACCATTTTAAAATTTAAAATTATTTTGAACACTCAATCGACTGTCCCAGAGGCTTAGTCGACTGAATTTCTGTAACAGCCACTTTTTGAAAGGACATGACTTTTGTGAAGAGTTGTGAACCTGTAAACGAAAAGATTTGGACGCAACACTTCAATCGAAACTCTTCACCAACATTCGTTGCTTTCTAACCTTTATAGATACAAACTCCAACTTCATTTCAAATCACCAAATCACAATCGATTTCTCTTATTCTCTGATCTAACTTTCTGAAATCTATTTGCTATAATACTTTCAATTGTTCTGCATTAAAACAATACTATACCTTTCTATTCTTCATATACTTCAAAAATAAATATTTATACTCGAGGAAAAGATTATAGGAAGGGTGTACTACAAGTGACAAATCCGTGTTATCAGAACACATATTAGTCAAAACTATTTTCTGTATTTGTTGAAGTCCTGTTCTGCTGCTCAGGCGTGTAAAGTCCTCTTCGGCTATTGAGGCAAAATCCTGTTCCGCTGCTCAGGTCCATGTTCGGTTGCTCAGGGGTTGTATAGACATATTCCTCCGAGTTAAATGAGGGTTTTTGTTTTAGTGAAATTCCAGAAGGAGTCTGAGACTGGACATAGGACGGTGCTCCGAACTAGTATAAAAATCTCTGGTGTCGTTTTACTATACTGCTTTTATATTCTGCATTATTTACAGTATTACTATCATCACTATACTCTGCATCATCATATATCCATATTACACAATTCATAACGCACTTTCAATACTATCATATGGGAATTCCACTAAAGGAAGATGTTTTTCCCAAGTTTCTTCAAAATCAAAAACAAGTGTCCTTAACCGTGTGTGCCTTACAATCTTATTAATTCCAATTTACTGTTCTTCTTTAGTCTGCTCACATGAATCATCATTCTTAGGTTCCCACTAGTCCCTATACACTTTACGGGGACTTCCACTATTACTTCTAAAAGTAATCTCCGGTGTCTCCTTTATAGCCTTGCATTTTATACCTAGGAAATTATTCCTTTCTACTTCACATTTTTAAGAGTTTGGTTTGGTATTTACCCCCTCATTTCAAAAACTAAGTCTTCTAAATTTTCAAATCCTAAAATCTTTGTCCTTAAAAGTGTTATTTTTAAATTCTTCGTAAATTCAAAATTACTCGATTGCTTAACATTTTATGTTTCTAGATTTGCATCCTTACATCTTTTTGAATTTACATTATTTCCCAAACCTAGAGGAAAAAACTTTCAAATTCTGAGTCCAAAAATTATTCCTCGTTTTCTTTTAAAGACCTTTTCAATTTTCTATAAAATTTCAAATTCTACTTTTATTGAGATTTTCTTTTCAAAAACTTATTTACTTTTTACTAAACCATTTCCTTTTAAAATATCCTTATGTATTTTCAAACATTTCCTTATTACACCTAACGGTCTCATACCTTAATGTATTGGAACTACTTTTTCCTATGAGAAATTATTAATGCTAAAATCTTCTATGAACCTTTTAAAAGAGGGCTTCATGTTTATGTGAAATTAAAAGGAACTTATTTTATATTTTTCAAGACAGGCCATACAAAATATGGTGCTTCCCACACCTTGTACATCTCTTTTACGTATTCCTTATAACTTACACAAAATATTTTTATTGATTTCATAGAAAATTATACCATTATTCTTTTCATTCCAATAGATTAAAGTACGTTTAATTTATATTCTCTTATGATAGAAATTTTCTAATATCTAACTTACTCTTTTCTTTTAAAAAAAACTCATCTTCAAAACAGTTTTAATATATATCCATAACCAGATAACATTTTCTGATACTTACTTAAATAATAAGCTTATTCACAAATCACATTTATTTCTATTCTTAGAAATTATCTTTTAAAAAATACATTTTTATTTGGGTTAAAATAGATGTTGCGTAAAACACCATTACTACAACCCAAAAAAGGTACTAGTGTATGGATTTAAATAAATACTAGTAAATCTCATAAATTATGTAAAACATGTACTTTGGGAGTCACCTACTATAACAATAGTGTAATAGTCTATGCTCTCTTTATTTTCCATGAAAACATCTATTACAACAATAATTTTGTAATCTACGTTTTTGATACTTAATACATTTTAGGTTTTTATATTTAAAATCTCTGTTTACTTACAAAGAAATAGTGAGCTATATATGTTTTATAATTCTTCAAAAAGAATTTCACTTTTAACAATATTTATATCATATAAAAACCAACTTATATTTCTTACCATATTTCCAAAAACCCAATATTTACTTTAAAAATATTGTCAATTCTTCTTTCCAATTCTAATAATTTCATTTTATTAGGTTACACATATGGTGGATTTTCCTACGTACTACCCTAGGAGTATCCTTTCTAAACAGTGGAAATCTCATTTCCTTAAAGTATTCTATTCTTATTCCTCTTATATGCTTATATTTGTTCTAAGGCACTACCATTAAACCCACTCATCTAAGGCAATTATAATTTCTGCAATTATCTACATATGACTTTTCTTCTTTTCTATTGTACATCTCCAAGCATTGCCTACCTCTATTTGGATTTTCAAAATCCGAACCTAAATGTACAAAACCGCTTATCAAACTCATTCCATGTGTAGACATTCTCTATGCCCCAAGAAATATGCTTCCTTATGCCGTGACACTTCAAAAACTTTGCTCCCAACTGATGAACATGAAGTGTACGAAGAACTCCTCAAAATGTCTAAAAAATATTTAATGACTAGAAAGGTACCTAGCTTTCCTAGTGATGAATCAAAGGAATAAAGGAAGCTCAACATGATTAACCCATATGAGTCATAAGAAACCTCAAGAGTTCTACCACTGCATGTCTCTAATCTAACGACTCTCCTTTCATAATCCAGTATTGCTTCATAAGTGGTACCCCATCCATTCCCAAATCATCTCCTACATCAAGAATCCCAATACATAGGCATCACGGTCAAATTATATGCCTAGAATATAAATTTTCAGACCCCTACAAACCATAGATAAACATGTCGATCCTCCTATAGGGATTGAAACAAAATGGGATCTACTACTAAAGAGATGTCTATGTGCAAACAATCTAGAGATAAAAGAGTGTGATGCTCCAGAATCGAAAAGAGTCTAAATGGAAAAATCAAAAATAGAAACCAAAACTTCTATAGTGATTTTCCCACCTCGATCAGGTCAATTGCTAGAAGGTGCTGCATCCAAAGCCTTATCTATGCTGTAGGGGCGCTCGCTCCTTACCTCGTCTTTTGAGGACAGGCTTTACTAAAGTGATCAGGTTGTCCACAGTTGAAACACTTCCCTTTCATTGCCGCCTTCTTACAATCCTCTACATCATGACCAACCATCCCATAATTCTTGCACTTCTCGTTTTTATTGATCTGCTTTTGAGGTCCTCCTCCTTTCTTTTTATCCTCATCCTTCTTTTTCGGACCTTTTGACTTAATAACTTCCTTTGCTTCAAATTGATAAACCGCTCTAAGTGAACACTCTTCTTTGCTTGAGACAAAAACTTCCTATCAAATCGCTTCCAAAATCCATTCCAAGTCACATCCCTTCCTTCTAACTCTATGACCTCCCACCAATACAAAGCCTCCTCTTTTAATTGCCAAGATGATAGCTGAACTTGTTGCTGATCATTCAATCTCAATAGTCCGAATATCCTTTCTGTGCCTCTAAGCCACTCTCTCGCCTCCATAAAATTCTCCTTATCAGAAAAAGTCTTTCCACCCAAACTCGTAAAATCCTTACAAAGCTCAGAGAAATTGGCGACGACAGGTGGGTTGATGGGATTCCCACCTGCTGGTGCTAGGTAAGGCGCTAGCCCGTGCACCTCTAGAGTCGTGGCTTTTATATACCTACGAAACCAAGCTAGGACTGGAATGCCCTCAGGAGGGTTCGGGGCATCTGCCATTCTACGAAAAGAAAATGATAATTTAGGAAAGAGTCGAAGGGAGATTAAACTGGTGTTTTGAAAGGATTTCTATAAAAACTCTTTTATACTTAAAGCCATTTCTAAGAGTTCTTTTCTGAAAACTACTTTCAGAATAAGTTATTTTGAAAAATACTTTACTTTTAAAATAAATTTTTAGGAATCCTGTAACCTTAGGCTCTGATACTAAAAGGCATGGCGCATGATAGATATAACTAAAACTAGTAGAGACTAAGATTCATAAGACAAAAATTAAATAATAATAACAATAATAATAATAACGCAGTGGAAACAACTATAGTATTATGCTGAAAGTCAAATTCCATAATATAAGATGATAAAAGTAAGTCACTAAATACCCAATACATCATATGACAAAATAGCCATACAAGTCTCATGAAATCAAAAATCTAAAGTCTCAAATAATATTATAATACAATATATCTCTCTTAAAATACCAACTCAACAAAAGAACTAAAAACTAGAACCGAAGGAAAGAAATACATGATAGAATCTCCAATAAGTTTCCATGAAGCGGCCGTCTACTTTCCTTGCCCCTAATTGCCTATGGAGGGAAAGGGGGAAACATGATAGTAATTACTAGAATTTTTAAGCAAAGTAAAAGTAATAGACCTTACAACAGTTCTAGTATATAAAAGAAAACAAAGGACATATGAAGTGGAAATAAGCTGGAAATAAATACGATTAACACAATTGATTAAATTTGATTGTTTGCACCTGTCTTTGATAGCTGCTTTAATTAGGCTGAATTCCTAATCCTGTAATTAAGCTGAAATTCTAATTCTACCCTTTGATCGGCCCACTACTCCATAGACCTTACTGCGGACCAGATGCTATATAGCTCCCTACACAGAAGACAATGGTGTCTATGAAAGACACACATACTAAGCGCTTGGAACTCAGTAGCGACTTGTCTCCCCTAATCGATATCGCACACTCGGTCATCGATGGTATGCACTATCTATTTCTCCCACTTTTGACCTTTTATTTACCCTAGACAGCATAAGCGTGCCCTCGTCTCATCAGGCTATTGTGAGACACCGTGTCCATAGAAAATAGGGAATACTGTTGGTACTGGTCCCTGTTAAACAAAATCTAGTTGCATCCCTTGTCCAAATCCTCATGATTTAGTCTTTTAATTATTGACCTCTTATCTACCCTAAACAGCATAAGTGTGTTCCAAGGGAAATGCTATCGGTACGGATCTTTCTTTTAACTATTGACCACTTATCTACCCTAAACAGCATAAGGAAAATGCTGCCGGTACAGATCTTTTCTTTTAACTATGACCACTTATCTACCCTAAACGGCATAAGGGAAATGTTGCTATAACAACCAGGTATTTTCAACCATTTGCATCCGCACACGTCGGACTTGAATTGCTCAAAATAACGCGTTGTAAATAAAATTTGGCAAATCTCAGAATATACAGTAAATAATAATCACATATCACGGACACAGAGTAATTATAGTGCAGCGGAAGTAAAAGAAATAATAGTTCATGAAGCTACTATGTAAATATATCAGAGTTAAATAAAATACAACAGAATAAATAAAGTACAACAGAAGTCCCAAGATGATAACCAAGTACAAGCTAAATAGAACAACAGAACTGGAATAGATAAAACTAGATAAGCAGATAATCTCCAGCGATTCCAATCTCTAGAAAGTGGAATCCAAATCTGTGAATAACTCAGGCTGACCCAAGCGTAAATAAAAATACAAACACTTGAGTCAGGAAAATATATACTTATATAATGTAAACTAACTCAAGTAAACTGTAATAAGGTACAAGTAATTTAAAGGATGCCCGAGACCGCCCATCCTCTAAGGATCCGTTAAACTATTTACTATATAGTAATATTGCGCTATTATAATAATGTCTAAAGTAAAATAATTACTTTTAAATAGCATTCCGGGCTACCCATATCATCCTTCACACATAATAGTCCCAGCAGTCCATCCAATATCATGACATCTCCACACCGGGTGACTGTCAGAGGATACCATATGGGCTACGGGAGAAAAACAAACTCGTAGTAAAGGCTCGGTATGGTAGGTGACACGGCACACAAGGCAATGCCAGGGTAGATATACCACGGGCTGGTGGTAACGCATCAGCCACATACGCCCACCTCGGAACACGCTCCCATATCAAAATCGGAGGATGGCCATCTAATCAATCACAAGTAAGAGTATAGTATCGAAGGAATGTGTCCGATCGGAGGAATGACCTCACTTGACCCGAGATCGCTCATGTTTTAGCCACCTTATGCCAACTCACGGGAGTTGGGTCCACGTAATATACCTCAAGAACGTCACCACCATCCTACTTCATTCTGGAATCTCCACCTCGTACACGGTTGTCAAAGTGGTTTTCGGTATCGACAGAGAGTATGCCAGATATCCGATCTCGGTCTCTTTGCCAACCAATCGTTATTATAACCCGTAGTTATAATTTTAAAATATAATATTTTATAATTCGAAATAAAATATCATTCCAAATCCAAATCTTTATCAAAATAAAGATTAAATCATTTCCAAACCATTTCAATATATCAAAATAGCATATCCTTTCAAAACTTCCTTTTCAAATCATTTCAATATATCGAAATATCATGTCCTTTCGAAACTTCCTTTCCAAATCATTTCAATATATCGAAATATCATATCCTTTCAAAACTTCATCACAAATCATTTAAATATCAAAATATCATTTCAAAGATAGTTTATACTTCGAAAACCCAAAATCATTTTTATTTCAAAACTATATTTATTTCAAAAACAATATCATTTCCATTCCCAACATATATTCACTTTTCAAAATAGTTTATACTTTCAAAGTTATAACTCTTTCGAAACCAAAACATTGAAATCATTACACTTTAAAAATCAAAACATTTGAAATCATACATTTGCAATCATCCTTTAATTCTATACATTTACAAATTTATTAAATTAAACCCAAATTTAAATTTCAATTTAGTTTAATCCAAACCATCATTTTTAATTCAAATTCAGTTTACTAACAAACCATTTCAAATCTTATCAAATTCAAATATTGGTTTAATCCACAAAATACAGTATTCAATCTTTAGTATATTTCAAGGTTTGAATATCCCACCTTTCATAAATCCAATATCATTTAAATAAACTCTAATAATATATACTTCAAATATTCATTTATTAAATAAATTAAATAAAACAGAAATCAAATATCCTTTCAAAATATCAAAATATTATTCAAAACATCATTCATTTTTATTCATTTAAATAACTTTTAAATCCCTTCATTTTATTTAGGAATTAATTACCATTTCAAACTTACGTTTCAAAAGATTTTATATCAAAAATTAAATCTCTCCATTTAAATCATTTAAAGTCAATTCCTTATATTTATTAATTAAATATTAAATTTCCAAATCTTAAATCCTTTAACTTTTATTCATTATCTTTAGAAATTTAACATTTAATTTCCAAAATTTTATCATTTTCCAAAGATTATTTTTTTCATAAAAGTTATTAAAACAACAAAAATATAGTTTCCGTAGCACTAAAAAATGCTACGTAAAGCTATAGTTTAAAACAGTTCATTTGACAAAAGACAGCGTTTAAGTGCTGTAATAGATTTCCTTTAAATTTCAAATAAACTTAAATGTTAAGTTTAACCTAAGTTTAACCACTATAACATTTACAAAGTGCTATAATAGCCTTTATTTCAATTTAACTTTTTAATTCATTTAAAACAACTACAGCATTTACAAAATGCTGAAATACCCTTACATTACATTTCAAAAATGCTATTAAATCAAATTCAAGGCTTCAATACAAATTTCACCAACAGTTAATTTTAATTTAAACCATTTAACTTATAAAATCATAAAATTTCACATTTAAAATCATCATTTCAATACTCTTATTTTTATAATTTTTATAAAGTTAAATTTCATCCAAAAATCAAATTTTAACATAATTTCTTATTTAAATTAAAGTATTAAGTCCCCTTTTTTTAATTTAGTTTTATTACTTAACCATTAAGTTTTAAATTACCAAATTATAACTTATTTCTATTTATTTTACTTAATAAAAATGTCATTTTTAACAAAAGTTCAAAATTTCCCACAATAAGTTATATTTCAAAATTTTGACTTAAAACATTCATTTATTCACATTTTCATTTATTCGAAAATCACCTTTATTTTTATAAAAAATCATTTTATTCATTTTAATTCAAAATATTATACTTTTACTTTTAAAAATAATTTTAAAACATTTCAGAAAATAATTTATAACCCATGGGTGTGTATATAGTTTTCTAGCCTAGGTCAAGTGATACGGATGTATATCATTTCAATCCGCAGTTTACAAAGAAAACCCGGGTTCTATCATTTCAAACCCGCAGTCCTAAGTAAAATGAATGATTTTGAAAACCGCTCAGGCCTATCATTTCAGCCCATAACGGTTTTCCCTTATTCTAAAGTCCGTTCGGGTATGTATCATTTCAACCCATAGTGATTCTACTCTACAGGGAACTTGCAATGGTGATAACTAATATAAATAACTGAATTAGCATGAAATAACATTAACATATGATATAATAGGTGTGAACATCATGTGATAATAATATAACAGTTATAACAAGATGATATAAGTTACAGATTCAAATAATGTCCGTTTATCACTATATAAGTACATATTAGTCTGGTGAGATTTACTCACATGTTCAAAGCTAGAGATAGCCGTCCAAGCACACAACATAGACTCTACGAAGGCACGACAACTCGAATATGATTTGAGAATAGAGAGCCAAATATAATTACCTTGTATACATATAAACAAAATAATTCAAAATACATAAGTTTTCAAAACTAAATTACACTAAACAACACTAGGAATCAAAGCCTAAAACAAAGACAAATGCTTTGCACTTGTTCCCAACTTCACATACTTCAGTTATGAACTGAAATAGCACAGCCAAGGCATGGATTAAGTTCTGGTTTGGGTCCCTATAGGGGCGGCCTAGCCTGGTTGATGGTTTGGAGAAGTATAGGTGTAACATAGAATCACTACAAGGAAAATACGGGGAAAATATCAACATTTCTATGCTATATATGGTTCGGCCGGAGGCTCTAGGGGTATGGTCAGAGGTCCAGGTGGTGGTGGATGATGTGGCAGAGGGTGGAGGTCAGGTCAGAGGTGGTGGTGGTGGTGGAGGAAGTGGCGGCTAATGGTGGTTGAAGGTTGGGGTAGGTGATTGAAACATTGGTAGCTCGGTTTGCATGCATGTGAATGGTTTTGTGAACTTTTGGTGGATGTTCAAGCCTTGGTGATGGTCGACCTAGGGAGGAGGTGATCTGGAAAGGTTGGTGAACGGCATGGGAGGTGGTGGAGGTCAGCCAAGGGCTGGAGGAAGGAGGAGGTGATCTACAAAGTGAAGAACAAATGCAAAATCAAGGTAGAAAACTAGAAAAAACAAAGAAAAGAAGGAAGAAATTTACCCAAACACTTGAAGCCATGGCCGTGTAATTTTTTCGTGAGATGAGAAATGTTTTCTCACGTTAAAATGAAGGAGAGAAACAGCTGAAGTAATGAGAAAGAGGTCGGCAAAAATAAAAGCAAATGTTGGTTGGAAATTGAAAAGGTGTGTTACGAAAAGACAAAGCATACAAAAGGTTTCAAACTCTTCAAATTTCTCTTATTCCTTTTTAAATTTTATATAACTGAAATATATATATGTAAATTCAGTTAAAAATACGAAAATTTAGTAAATAAACAAAAATGAATAAATAAATATTAAATATATATAATTAAATTAAGAAAATAACAAAGAAAATGTAAACTAGTCTAGCAAAGTTGAAAATAAATGGAACAAACTTTGAAAAATTATTATGGACTTGAAAAATATTTATAAATAAAGATAATAATACAAAATAAAAATTCCTTCACAAAAATAAATAAATAAATTTTAATTAAATATAATTTAAATGAAGAAAATAGCAAAGAAAATAGACTACTAGGCTCTAAAAATAGAAAATAAATTCAATAAGCTTTGGAAAAATTCAAACATCACTTTAAAAATATTTAAAAGTCAAAATATACATATTATAACATAAGTATACAAATTAGAATAAGTATCAAGTAAAAATATCATTTATATTATTTAAAACAAAGAATATTGTTAAATAACCCTATATACACACAATATCGTAAAGGGTATAACTTTCACAATTTAAATCCAATTTCGTCGAAACGAAAATTAATATTCATGATATTAAATCTATTTTCATAATAAAAGATAAAATTTAAGATTTAAAATAATTTAAATTTGAAGTTTAAAAGTCAAAGTTTAAACAGTTTGATCAGAAATTCACTTTACAGTAAAATATTCAAATTATACTAGTTTGAACTATAAATCACTCAATAATCAACATTTATATTTAAAAATGAAATGTTTGAAATAAAACAAATTTAAATTAATTTAAAAATAAAAGAAAGTCCAATTTAAATTATATACAAAATCTAGGGTTGTTACACTCTCTCCCACTCAAAACTTTTCGTCCACGAAAAGGAATGAGGAAAGGAAAAGCACAGAAAAATATAGAGTGAAATAAGATTAAGACAAGATGACAAGAAGATTGAAATTATACCTAGTAACTATTGTTACAGGTAAGTTTAACAAGGTAGAGATTATCAAAGATTATAGAAAAAATTTCTAAACAGAAAAATTATAGAAAACTGCCTACACCGGCCTAAAGCAAGATAAGGAAAATAAGGACCACCAAAAGATACTTTGAAAAACAAAATAAAATAATAAGTTAGAAACCATGGAAATTTCAACTTAAATAGATAACTATTTTTTTTTGCACAAGTTAAATAAATTTTAACTATCTCAAGTTTTATTATCTTATCTTCTAATCATCTTAAATTAACAATTTCTAAGATCATGGACTTGAAAAATAATCATTCATTATACTCATAATGTACTTAATAAATTTAATTCTTCTTTATTCCTACTTAAAGTTAAATTTATTCCTTTCAATATATTTTATCATTTATGCCCTTTATACTTACTCTTATTAAAACAGCTTTAATTTATTGTTAGTTCCATTAACATCATTTTATATTGTAAATTGTTCAATTAACCTTTTATTCTATTTACTACTGTTAATCATTTTATAACTAAAATTTAAGTGTATAACATTTATTTTAACTATTCAAATTTTATTTATAAAATCTTTTTATATTGTATGTTATCCAATTACATTGTTAACTTCGGTATAATTTGGTTAAGTTATATTTAAATGCAATTGAGTATTATACAAATAAAACTTTCTAATTCCCTCATCTCAAGTTTGAATCATTTATATAAAATTTTGATTTTCTTTTTATAATTGAAATGATTCTTTAAGATAAAGTTTAAGAATAAAATTTCTGATTCCTTCAAACCATTTAGAGATAAATAAATATATATACATAATATGTCAAATCAAATTTAAATCATATATCTATATATATTATTAATCCAATCTTATTTTAGAAATTCAAATCAATTAAATTTCCCAAAACAAAGCTGTAGCAAGACTACAGAAAGGTATCTTCACTTCGAAACTCGAAAATGAATGTCGATGATGCCGCGGTCATCACCGAAGTTATTTTCTAGCGACAAAGAGAAGAGCACTAATTTTAAACTTTAAAATTTCTTGGAATAAATTTCTATTAGAAAATACTTTAAATAATATACCCCTTTTAAAACTTTAAGCACAAGGTTTGAAACCATCGGAAATTAAATTCTCAAATTTCTTGTTTTAACTCATTTCCGTTCCCAAATGAATTTATAAATGGCTATTTATAAATTCATTTATAGAACAATAAATGATAAATCAAGTATTATCATTTCAAATGATCAATTTAAATCAATTTATTAAGTTCCATAAATTTACTTATATCAAAATTTATTTCATTAACCAAATTTTAAAATAATATTATGTCAGTTTGTTCAGTCAAAGTGTTTAAGAAATCCTATCGATAGCGTTGATCAGACGAATCGATCGGAAACCCAAATCAACATCAACAACTCAAACAACACAATATAAAACAAAACATTAATATTGATTTACAAGTACAATTCAAAATGTTTGGAAGATAGATTGGAAACAAAAGACAAGATGATTGAATAACAAAATAGGGAGGTGGATAAGCTTAAATAAATCGCGGGTAACCTTAATCGGGTCAACCGTGATTTGAAGAATAAGATCGATGTGGATTTCTAGGGTAAATCAACATTCGATCTCAAGATATAGAGTTTGGAATAACAAAAGATATTAGCATCTAAGCTAAGGATAGATATAAATCTATGGTGAATCGATGCTAATTGTAAAGGAGTTTCCCCTTTACAAATGAATTTTTGAGATTGGCGGGACCGCCGATTCACTATAAAGCTCATTCGAAGTGGAGTTAGGGATACTCCAGAATCAAAGGAAGACGAATAGTGAGGGACACGAATGGATTTTGGAACCGCAGGGAACGTTCCAAAATTCAAAGGTATCGAGTCAAAAAGGAAGAGATTTAAACTCGAATGAAAGTGATTCTATAAATACATTTACCATATATGCTGAGTTTTGCCTAGAGCTACCAAAGCTCTGATACCAACTATAACAGGCAGGTATTTTCAACCATTCGCATCCGCACATATCGGACTTGAATTGCTCAAAATACCGCATTGTAAATAAAATTTGGCAAATCTCAGAATATACGGTAAATAATAATCACAGATCACGGACACAGAGTAATAATAGTGCAGCGGAAGTAAAAGAAATAGTAGTTCATAAAGCTACTATGTAAATATATCAGAGTTAAATAAAATACAACAGAATAAATAAAGTACAACAGAAGTCTCAAGATGATAACCAAGTACAAGCTAAATAGAACAGCAGAACTGGAATAGATAAAACTAGATAAGCAGATAATCTCCAGCGATTCCAATCTCCAGAAAGTGGAATCCAAATCTGTGAATAACTCAGGCTGACCCAAGCGTAAATAAAAATACAAACACTCGAGTCAGGACAATATATACTTATATAATGTAAACCAACTCAAGTGAACTGTAATAAGGTACAAGTAACTAAAAGGATGCCTGAGACCGCCCATCCTCTAAGGATCCGTTAAACTATTTACTATATAGTAATATTGCGCTATTATAATAATGTCTACAGTAAAATAAACTTACTTTTAAATAGCGTTCCGGGCTACCCATATCACCCTTCACACATAATAGTCCCAGCAGTCCATCCAATATCATGACATCTCCACACCGGGTGACTGTCAGAGGATACCACACGGGCTACGGGAGAAAAACAAACTCGTAGTAAAGGCTCGGTATGGTAGGTGACACGGCACACAAGGCAATGCCAGGGTAGATATACCAATTACGCACACGGGCTGGTGGTAACGCAGCAACCACATACGCCCACCTCGGAACACGCTCCCATATCAAAATCGGAGGATGGTCATCTAATCAATCACAAGTAAGAGTATAGTATCGAAGGAATGTGTCCGATCGGAGGAATGACCTCACTTGGCCCCAGATCGCTCATGTTTTAGCAACCTTATGCCAACTCATGGGAGTTGGGTCCACGTAATATACCTCAAGAACGTCGCCACCATCCTACTTCATTCTGGAATCTCCACCGCGTACACGGTTGTCAAAGTGGTTTTCGGTATCGACAGAGAGTATGCCAGATATCCGATCCCGGTCTCTTTGCCAACCAATCGTTATTATAACCCGTAGTTATAATTTTAAAATATAATATTTTATACTTTGAAATAAAATATCATTTCAAATCCAAATCTTTATCAAAATAAAGATTAAATAATTTTCAAACCATTTCAATATATCAAAATAGCATATCCTTTCACAACTTCCTTTTCAAATCATTTCAATATATCGAAATATCATATCCTTTCAAAACTTCCTTTCCAAATCATTTCAATATATAGAAATATCATATCCTTTCAAAACTTCACTACAAATCATTTTAATATCAAAATATCATTTCAAAGATAGTTTATACTTCGAAAACCCAAAATCATTTTTATTTCAAAACTATATTTATTTCAAAAACAATATCATTTCCATTCCCAACATATATTCACTTTTCAAAATAGTTTATACTTTCAAAGTTATAACTCTTTCGAAACTAAAACATTGAAATCGTTACACTTTAAAAATCAGAACATTTTGAAATCATACATTTGCAATCATCCTTTAATTCTATACATTTACAAATTTATTAAATTAAACCCAAATTTAAATTTCAGTTTAATTTAATCCAAACCATCATTTTCAATTCAAATTCAGTTTACTAACAAACCATTTCAAATCTTATCAAATTCAAATATAGGTTTAATCCACAAAATACAATATTCAATCTTTAGTATATTTCAAGGTTTGAATATCCCACCTTTCATAAATCCAATATCATTTAAATAAACTCAAATAATATATACTTCAAATATTCATTTATCAAATAAATTAAATAAAACAGAAATCAAATATCCTTTCAAAATATCAAAATGTCAAAATATTATTCAAAACATCATTCATTTTTATTCATTTAAATAACAATTAAATCCCTTCATTTTATTTAGGAATTAATTACCATTTCAAACTTACATTTCAAAAGATTTTATATCAAAAATTAAATCTCTCCATTTAAATCATTTAAAGTCAATTCCTTATATTTATTAATTAAATATTAAATTTCCAAAACTTAAATCCTTTAACTTTTATTCATTATCTTTAGAAATTTAACATTTAATTTCCAAAATTTTATCATTTTCCAAAGATTATTTTTTTCATAAAAGTTATTAAAACAACAAAAATATAGTTTCCGTAGCACTAAAAAATGCTACGTAAAGTTATAGTTTAAAACAGTTCATTTGACAAAAGACAGCGTTTAAGTGCTGTAATAGATTTCCTTTAAATTTCAAATAAACATAAATGTTAATTTTAACTACTATAACATTTACAAAGTGCTATATTAGCCTTTATTTCAATTTAACTTTTTAGTTCATTTAAAACAACTACAGCATTTACAAAATGCTGAAATACCCTTACATTACATTTCAAAAATGCTGTTAAATCAAATTCAAGGCTTCAATACAAATCTCACTAACAGTTAATTTTAATTTAAACCATTTAACTTATAAAATCATAAAATTTCACATTTAAAATAATCATTTCAATACTCTTATTCTTATTATTTTTATAAAGTTAAATTTCATCCAAAAATCAAATTTTAACATAATTTCTTATTTAAATTAAAGTATTAAATCCCATTTCTTGAATTAATTTTATTACTTAACCATTAAGTTTTAAATTACCAAATTATAACTTATTTCTATTTATTTTACTTAATAAAAATGTCATTTTTAACAAAAGTTCAAAATTTCCCACAATAAGTTATATTTCAAAATTTTGACTTAAAACATTCATTTATTCACATTTTCATTTATTCAAAAATCACTTTTATTTTTATAAAAAAATCATTTTATTCATTTTAATTCAAAATATTATGATTTTACTTTTAAAAATAATTTTAAAACATTTCAGAAAATAATTTGTAACCCACGGGTCTATATATAGTTTTCTAGCCTAGGTCAAGTGATACGAATGCATATCATTTCAATCCGCAGTTTACAAAGAAAACCGGGTTCTATCATTTCAAACCCGCAGTCCCAAGTAAAATAAATGATTTTGAAAACCGCACAGGCCTATCATTTCAGCCCATAATGATTTCCCTTATTCTAAAGTCCGTTCGGGTATGTATCATTTCAACCCATAGTGATTCTAGTCTACAGGGAACTTGCAATGGTGATAACTGATATAAATAACTGAAATAGCATGAAATAACAGTAACATATGATATAACAGGTGTAATAATAGGTGTGAACATCATGTGATAATAATATAGCAGTTATAACAAGATGATATAAGTTACAGATTCAAATGATGTCCGTTTATCACTATATAAGTACATATTAGTCTGGTGAGATTTACTCACATGTTCAAAGCTAGAGATAGCCATCCAAGCACACAACATAGACTCTACGAAGGCACGACAACTCGAATATGATTTGAGAGTGGAAAGCCAAATATAATTGCCTTGTATACCTACAAACAAAACAATTCAAAATACATAAGTTTTCAAAGCTAAATTACACTAAACAACACTAGGAATCAAAGCCTAAAACAAAGACAAATGCTTTGCACTTGTTCTCAACTTCACGTACTTCGGTTATGAACTGAAATAGCACAGCCAAGGCATGGATTAAGGTCTGGTTTGGGTCTCTATAGGGCCGGCCTAGCCTGGTTGATGGTGTAGAGAAGTATAGGTGTAACATAGAATCACTACAAGGCAAATACAGGGAAAATATCAACATTTGTATGCTATATATGGTTCGGCCAGAGGCTCTAGAGGTATGGTCAGAGGTCCAAGTGGTGGTGGATGATGTGATAGAAGGTGGAGGTCAGGTCAGAGGTGGTGGTGGTGGAGGAAGTGGCGGCTAATGGTGGTTGAAGGTTGGGGTAGGTGATTGAAACATTGGTAGCGCGGTTTGCATGCATGTGAATGGTTTTGTGAACTTTTGGTGGATGTTCAAGCCTTGGTGATGGTCGACCTGAGGAGGAGGTGATCTGGAGAGGTTGGTGAATGGCATGGGAGGTGGTGGAGGTTAGCCAAGGGCTGGAGGAAGGAGGAGCTGATCTACAAAGTGAAGAACAAATGCAAAATCAAGGTAGAAAACTAGAAAAAACAAAGAAAAGAAGGAAGAAATTTACCCAAACACTTGAAGCCATGGCCGTGTAATTTTTTTGTGAGATGAGAAATGTTTTCTCACGTTAAAATGAAGGAGAGAAACAGCTGAAGCAATGAGAAAAAGGTCGGCAAAAATAAAAGCAAATGTTGGTTGGAAATTGCAAAGGTGTAATACGAAAAGACAAAGCATACAAAAGGTTTCAAACTCTTCGAATTTCTCTTATTCCTTTTTAAATTTTATATAACTGAAATATATATGTAAATTAAGATAAAAATACGAAAATTTAGTAAATAAACAAAAATGAATAAATAAATATTAAATATATATAATTAAATTAAGAAAATAACAAAGAAAATGTAAACTAGTCTAGCAGAATTGAAAATAAATGGAACAAACTTTGGAAAATTATTATGGGCTTGAAAAATATTTATAAATAAATATAATAATACAAAATAAAAATTCCTTCACAAAAATAAATAAATAAATTTTAATTAAATATAATTTAAATGAAGAAAATAGCAAAGAAAATAGACTACTAGGCTCTAAAAATAGAAAATAAATTCAATAAGCTTTGGAAAAATTCAAACATCACTTTAAAAATATTTAAAAGTCAAAATATACATAATATAACATAAGTATACAAATTAGAATAACATTTATCAAGTAAAAATATCATTTATTAAATTAAAACAAAGAATATTGTTAAATAACCCTATATACACACAATATTGTAAAGGGTATAACTTTCACAATTTAAATTAAATATAATTTAAATGAAGAAAATAGCAAAGAAAATAGACTACTAGGCTCTAAAAATAGAAAATAAATTCAATAAGCTTTGAAAAAATTCAAACATCGCTTTAAAAATATTTAGAAGTCAAAATATACATAATATAACATAAGTATACAAATTAGAATAAGATTTATCAAGTAAAAATATCATTTATTAAATTAAAACAAAGAATATTATTAAATAACCCTATATACACACAATATTGTAAAGGGTATAACTTTCACAATTTAAATCCAATTTCGACGAAATAAAAAGCAATATTCATGGTATTAAATCTATTTTCATAATAAAAGATAAAATTTAAGATTTAAAATAATTTAAATTTGAAGTTTAAAAGTCAAAGTTTGAACAGTTTGACCAGAAATTCACTTTACAGTAAAATATTTAAATTATACTAGTTTGAACTATAAATCACTTAATAATCAACATTTATATTTAAAAATGAAATGTTTGAAATAAAACAAATTTAAATTAATTTAAAAATAAAAGAAAGTCCAATTTAAATAATATACAAAATCTAGGGTTGTTACAGTTGTCGATACGGATCTTACTTTCATCTTTGCTTATTAACTTAGATAAGTTATTTTAAATAAGCCTTTTATTATTATTCTTACTATCTGTGCTTATTAATTTATCCTAAGTCTTAAAACAAGCCTCATTCTGTTCTGTTTTCTTATTATAACCTACGTTATAATCATGCTTATTACTTAACACAAGGTCTAAGTGTGAAAATAAGCTTCTTTCATTTTTTTACTCTTTTTAGTTATAATTCTAAGTTATAACTTGGCCAATCTCTTTAATTTAGTCTAATTCTAATATTTACATCACAATCTTAGTCCAATTCCAATTTTATTACGGTCCTTACAATTTACATCTTATCTTCCATTGTTTCAGTATTCTTATAATTTAATCCAAATTCGCATTTAATCTATTCTAATCCATATGTAAAGAAGAAGGAGAAATAAAAGGAAAATGAAAATACAAGGAAATGCAAAGCACAGGAAAAAGATGTAAATAAGGCATAAATAACAGTAAATAAATTGAAATACTGTAAATAAACTGTAAATAAATGGAAAGCTATAATTAACAGAAATAAACTAAAATCAACCGAAAAGAATAGATAAAAGAAATATACTGAAAATAATTCTAAAAACTATAAATAAACTACTAAAAATTTTATTCAAAAAAATCGTAGTAAACTACAACTATTGGAGACCCTATTATTTTAAATTACTTAAAAAGATTTAAAATAATTACAATCAGTCACCTATGGTACTAAGCTCTCCCTTTTAGTCTTCCTTGATCCACTTGAGAGTATTAAAATATTTTTACTAAAAGGATCCTCTCCTTGGAAAATTATTCTTTTTAGGGTCCTTCCTGAAAAGATGATCCCAAGCGGGGACAATCTAGAATGAAAAAAGTGTTAGGCCTAGGGCCTTATTTATAGGGGTAGAAGTTGATCTCAGACCGTTGGATTTGGAGATTAAATATGGTGCAACCACGTCATCGGCTGAATAGGAGTCATCAGATGGAAGTACGAAGAGGCCAGATGAGAGAAAATAACAAAATTGACGTACAAAATTTGACCACGAATGAAGGAATTTTCCTTCGTTCATTACCCAAGGCGGGTCGACCACCCCTTCCCTTAGGTCGACCGACCGGTCGACCTAGGGCGTGGTTAGGTCGATCTCTGGGTCGGCCTATCCTGATAGTTTTTTGTCTTCTTTTTCGTCTCGTATCCTGCTCATATTAGCTCAAATTTTGATGTTATATATACGGAGATTGACCAGAAAATTACCACGGACACAATGGTGCAACTTCTGTGGCTCAATTCTGATAATTTCATAAAGTTATTTTATCATTTCATTTATTCATTAATTAATTATTATAGCTTAAATTTCGGGTTGTTACGACAATGGCAACACTGGGTACTTTAATGGCAGCGCACCCTCTTTCATGTTTAAATTCTGCAATAGCTCTTCCTTCTTTCATGTTTACTGAATAAAATTTGGTCTTCATCTCATTCACTCTATTTCCACCCACTTCTTCTATCTTTTTGAATATGTCTTCTAGGCAGTGAGCTATTTTGTCGGTGGATTTGATGTCGGTTAATACGTTATCTACATAAAAGAGGTGGCTTACCTTGGATTGAAATTTAAAGGTTGCCTCCATCTTATTTTGATAGCAGGCCCATTTCATTTGTGAAGTAAAGTACTCCACAGCTACATCAAACAAATATAGAGATAGGGGATCTCATAGTCTTAGCCCGCTTGTGCTGGTTATAAAGCCTTTAGGCACTCCATCAATCAAAATTGGGAAAGTAGGGGTATTGTGCACTCTCAATCAAAGTGGTGAACTTATACAGGAAACCCATGCATCAAATCATATATATATGAATAATAAAATTTCTATTTAGTTTATTATATGTTTTGTGTAGATTTACTTTTAGACACAATTTGTCACTTCCTTTCTTATTAAAGTTTCCAATCAACTCATGTGTTAGTAAGGAATTTTTTGATATACTTCTCCCCTTAATAAAACCACTTTGGCATTCTCCAATTATACTTGGTAGGATTTTTAGCATTTTATTGCATAAGACTTTGTAAAGGATCTTATACACCACATTATAATATACAATAGGTCTGCATTCCTTTATTTTAGTAATTTCCACTTTTGGAGTAAAGTAAAAAAAGTACGAATAATCTCTTTCAAGATCTTACCAGTATCCAATGCTTCTTGAAATGCACTAACAAGTTTATTCTAGAACTTATCCCAATACAGCCTATAGACCCTAGACCATTTGGACCTGGGCTCGAATCTGTATGAATGGACTTCAATGAAACTTCAATATCACAAATTTGGATGTTGATGCTCAGGCGTTCTACACCAATTTCATTCATAATAACTTATGAACGTTTAGTAAGTCCGACGTGTATTCACCATTGAATAGTTCCTCATGATATTGAATTCCTCTTTCGTCCAGTTCTTTCAAATTGCAAGTTGGTCGTCCATTATAATCGATGTTGTTAGTAACATTGTTGTAGTTCTTTTTGATTGACATTTTAGTGTAGAAGAATATTGTGCATGCATTCCCTTTCACTAACAATTTTTCCTTTGCTTTATGTTTCAACTCCTTTTGTTCGAATATGCAAAACATCTATAAGTCTTCCTTACATTACACGGTACTATTAAAACAGATGTTCATTAATCAGGTTCGTGTCCAATTTGATCTGAGCTTCCTCACGTTGCTTTTGAATTGCGTCGATATTGTTCTCTTGTCATCTCTGGTTCTGTTCCATTCTTTTAGCTGGTTTTTTATTGCTTTGATAATCATTACTGGAATGTACATGTTATTACCTCCTATACTTTGTGATTCACCAATGTTAGTAGCCTTGTCATAACTTTACAATCACACCAATGGTTATAATATCTAAAGGGTTTAGATTCATTACAATTTCCATTAAGTTTAATTAGAAGTTTACGGTGATCACTAGTAGAGCTAGGTAACGCAGGTCAATCTTAGATTAAACATATTAATACAGTCTGCATTAACTAAAACTCTATTCAGTTTACTAGATATTTTTACCCGACCACTTCTTCGTGTATACTTCAGCCCAATCAAGAATGCTTCGGTGAGGCCACTACCAACAATGCATCTGTTAAATTCAGCTACTTGGGGGACTTTAAGGGTAAGTCAACCTTTCTTCTCTTTTGTCTTAAGCACTACAATAAAAATTTCTAAGCACAATCTACTGTTGTTGTATGTTGTTAGCTAGTTCTTCAATTGTTTCCAAAGCACAATTCTAACAGAGGCTAGGTTGTTAGCTTAAACATAAGTTAATATTAGCTTAAGCCCACCTACATTGCTAGCTTCCACGGTGCCTTGTTGCTCTTCCATCTTGAGGACAACGATTTTCCATATGTTTTTATTCCATACTATCGTGATTTTTCCTGTAGTATTACATTCATATTATGAACTGCTTCTCAATCATTGCCTAGAGTGTATTTAAACAACTCTACACTGTTACTTACCAACTTGTTCTCAAGTACACCAATTAACGATGGTTTATACTTTACTCTAAAGTCAAGGAGGATTGATTGCCTAGTGTCGTTGTTTAGACCCATAACATTCCAACTTACTATAGTTATTTGGGGATTTGAGCTTTCTTCCCCTTCCTAAGTCTCCAAGTGCAGCCTACTCTACATGCACTTCCTTACACTTCTTCTATACGCTTTTGAATTTTTTTTTGTGCGCTTGATTTAAGTTTTGTGTAAATTTTTCTTGTTTTCTTCGGTTTGTTAGTCTTGCACTTCATTTGTGAGTTCTATTTGAATGTCTAAATTTTGGATTTCCCCTATTGTTTAAGTCTTCTTAATCCTATTAGGATGACTTATCCCCCTCTTGTTCAAAATCAACATGCTCCTCATCCTCCAATGGTCCCAGATAATCTAATGCCAAAACTTGATTCACTGTCGGTTTCTTTACCAATCCTCCAGTTGATGCTCCTTTTTTAGTGTCTCAACTGTTCCTCCTACCTCATTAGTTGTAGATAAAACTTATATAGATAGTTCAGCTAATTTTGTATTTATTTTGTCAGCTAAACCAGTGCTAACTGATGATCTTGTAGGTAATCTTTAACCGTTCCTGAACACTTACTCTCCGTGCTATATTTTGAACACACTTTATGGCTGTGGTATTTTTTTGGCTTGACTCTCTATACATGTTTTATTTCCTTAGTAGTTTCATTGCAACGAGCATCGGTATGATCAAAGCACTTACACTTAGTGACTCAAGGCACCTTTGTAATAGGCATTACCTTCCCTGTCTTTGATTCATATATTGTCCAAAAAATTTTGTAGGATCATTTTCACCATAGAGGGGCTGGGGGTGAATAGAATGTACTAATAAAAATAAAAATTAGTGCGGAAATAAAAATAAACACAGAAAGTAACGCAGTAGAGATCACACATAAATTTACACAGTTTCGGCAAAACCTGCCTGCCCCTAAGGTTTCTACTGGAAATTAAGTAGTCAGATGCTTACAAACACACGTAAACTTGCAACACCCGCTAATTTGACTAACCTAACTCTAAGCTCAAAACCCTTCCACAACTCGGCCACTGAGTTGCAAATTCTCGAACTACAAAACCATAGTTCGTAAACCTAGTTAAACTAGAGTTTGATTTAAATATGAATTAAAAACAAAACAACTAAAATAAAATTAAAACCCTAATTATTTATACGGCCTAAATAATAACTATCATAAACATATGCGGCCCAATCAACAAGTGCGGTCAAAAAGAAGTGATAAACGTATTTCCCCTTTTTATTTTGCTTCCTTCACTACACCTTCTTTCTTCGTGATTCTAGAATCAGGGTTTTTCAATTGAAGCTGCCATCTTGAAATAGAAGCTCGAATCTCTTGCCTTAATGCTTTTGCTCCTCAAGTTGATTGCTAATGTGTTCTTTGTTATGCTTTATGGCCACTTCAAGATCGAGTTCGAATGCTATGAATTTGGTATGTGATTTTTTTTCCCCTCTTCGATTTTTGATTAAGTTCGACTTTATGCTCTATTTATTTTCTTGGGCTCGAACTCAATGATTGAATTTGCCGATGATGAGATTTGATTAAATAGGGATAAAAATCTTATATTTACGTTCGTATGATTTTTGTTTGAATCTGTCTTGATTTTATCATCTGCGTTGATTTGTTCTTGAACGATGGTAATGACACTGACTTGTTTAATAGTTGATGTTGCTTGAATCTCTTTGAGTCAGTTCCATTCTTTACTCCTTTGACTTTGGCATTTTAATTTTTTGTCGTTCCATTCTTTGCTAGCAATATTAGATTTTTTGAATAATTCAATGGTTTTCGTTTTTCCATTTCCTTTTCAAAACCGTTCCTTGACTTTGGTCAAACTGCTATAGATCATGTTCGATTCTTTGAACACTGCTGCTTCACTAACATTTCATTGAGTTGCCATGTTCTCCTACGCATTTCATGTTGACTGAACTAAACTTGTTTTTTTCTCCGACCACGTCTTATGCATTCTGATTATGCCTTCCACCTGTCCATAATCATTTGTTCAAACTGCACATGTTCACTTGCATGTGTGTCACCATGTGTATACATACATACATACATACATATGTATGAGTATATATGTGTTGTGATTTGCCCGAGTTTAATTTGTTCACTGCGGTGTCGAAATAGACTTTGATTATTGCTTGGTTGAGTGTACTTGTATCCTCTGGTCTTTGTTCTTGTTGGAGTTGTTGTTTTGCTTTGAGTTGAATTTGATGTTGAATCTGAGTGTAGCATGTCTGGTTCTGGTTGCTTTGCGACTCTGTGTCTGGTCTGGTGGAAGCTTTGCAACTTGTGCATGTTTGGTTTCATATCGAGTTCTTGCCACTTGATCCAAGTCTTGATGGAGTCTTTGTGTTCACCACTTGAAGTCCGGTTGTATGTTGATTTGTAGTCATATTTGTCTGCATTTGCTCGTAGATTTTGAAAATCATGCATATATTCATGTTATACGTTGTAGTCTTGTTCCATTGAGCTCTGGTTTGGTTATGTTCCTCTTGAATGCTTTGTATTCGGTTTTGCTTGTGTTCATGTCTATTCATATTGCATTTGTCTGGTGAACTGTTCTTGCATTGCTTCGAGTCATACTTGTTGTTTGTTGTACATATTGAATGCTTTGCATTTGTGTCTTGTCTTGTGTACTTCATTCTGTCTGGTGTAGTTGCATGTTTGCTTCGAGTTACCTGTGCAGTTTCTTCGAGTCATTTCATTTGTTGGTCTATGTTAGCTTTCTGCGTTCATACCTCTATTCTGATTTGAAGTGGCCATTGCATTGAATTTGAGTTCATGCTTGAATTGCATATGTAGAAATGGTGGTCTTCATGTTGCACTTGGTTCTGGTTCATGTCTATATGTTGTTAAACATTTTGTATAGTTGGTGGTCTTGACATTTCATTGCTCTGATGTATTGTGGTCTGGTTCCATGTAAATTTGAGTCTTCATGTGTACATTGATCTAGCTCCATATCGATGTAATCTAGTTGCATTCATGTTCACCTACTTTAGTCATGTTGTAACTGAACTTGTACTTGACCATTCTGTGATGTTTTATTTTTGAATTGCACATGTGTTGAATCCAGCCTAGGCTTGGGTTTGATCTTGTGCTCACCTCTCCCTGCAATTTTAACAAGCAAGTGTATACCGGTGTGCACGACCTTGTGGCATGTACAGTGATACATTGCGCATGTCACAAGTTGTTCATGTAAGATGAATTTAAAAATAAATGATGATGAACAACCCAAACAAATAAGACAAATAATATTTTTAAAAACACACATCTTATTGTGCACTACAAAATTATTTCCTTTTCAATTACCGCGTCGGTGTTTATTTTACAGATAGTTCAGATGCTGGATATAGTCTGGAACAGAGTTGAAGATCAAATATGAGTGAAAGTGAATATGATTAAGGTGTAATATGTAACTTGAATATTGTGTTGTAATTAAAATCGTGTAAATGTAGTGAGAGCTCAAATCTGTACTATTTGAATTTGTAATAAAATATTTGTTTGAATAAAATATATGTTTAAATATGAATTCTGAGTTATTTACTTTATTCAACAAATATAAATTATGTGGAAAAATAAAATAGTACTATAACAAATACATTTAAGCGAATATATATACATCTATTACCATCAAACAAAAATCATGTACTAGCATATCCTATAATTTTAAATTCGCTTTGACCTCAATTATGACACAAGCAAACTTAATTCTGATAGAGTTAGGGGTATGCCCTAGAGGCAATTATGTAATTTGTTAAATACATCTAAATCGTTGACCAATCTTGTTTGCAATAAAGGTGATTCTTTCTATTGTATACTTAATATAATGTGGATGTATTAATTAATTGATTTAATTAAAAATATATTTAATAGAAAATCCATAAATGGTATATTTTGTGATAGTAGTTACAAAGTATTGTGACCATGAGTAATTTATCACAATGAAACAAATATATCATTTTAAATGTTCACGTAACGCTCTCCAAATGTTAAGCAGTATATTACTCATGACTGCTGGCACCTAGGGGTTATGTACTAATAGTTATTGGATAACTATGGAATGACTCACTAGGTAGTTTTTTGTTGGTTAATATAACTAAAGTCAAACAGAAAATATCGATGTGGTTAATTTAGACGGTTCTTTTGACTTGAGAATACTATGAATCTTCAATATGAAAGCTCCGCTTTGATTATAGTCAAATCATGGCATAACGTACATCGAGTGACTATAGTTGGGCCCAGTGGAAGTATTGGAAGTGAAGCACTACTCAAAAGAGGATTCGTCTCTACAGTTATATGAGGTTAGTATCACGTTCAACTCAAGTCAACCCAAAGTCAAAAATCTCTGGTCGGAGTAGTTTGGTTGATAATAATTGTTATTATTAAACCAATGACTTTGTATTTGGATTATAGAGTTGAATGTGGATGATATTGGAATTTTGGCCACTACCAAATTCAGCAAGTTCAAAGTGATATAGTTTTAACGAAAAGAATTTATGTAAATAATTGGCATAACTAGGTAATGCTTATTAAATTAAAATGAGATTTTTCAAAAAATGAATAAGCCATTAATTTGACCATAATATCACACCACCTACTAAGTGAAGTATGAACGTTAACATTCGAATAGTTCGACGTTAATTGCCGACCGAATTTACACCCAAGAGTCACACAACCGAAACGATAAATTCTCTTTAGACCAAACAATTTAAATATTTTATAATCGTTATAAATTAATTAATTAAAATAATATTTATGAAACATTAATTATAAATTTTGAATGTGATTTGATAAATAAAATAGTTTTTTATATTTATAAAAGTTATGAAAATATTGATCGACATGAGATATCAATAACAAAATATGTTAAACATGATTGTACGTATTTAATTTGGGTTAAATGGGCCCACAACCAATGAGATTTGGAGAGGATATGTGTTGGTTTGGGGAAAGATAGGGGGCGGCTGCAACATATGTGATTTGATTTTGAGATGTGTGGTTGAGATCATTGTTTGCTCTCTTGTCCTATCCATATAAAAGCCAATCACAAAACCTTAATTACAAGGTAATTCATTTTGAGCCGCCACTTTCTTCTTCCTCTTCCTCATTTTAGTGGCAGAAACTTTCCTCTAAAATCATCCCTAAAATTCTCAAATCCAATTAAAAATAAAAAACACTAATTTGTAGTAGAAGGTCTCCAATCCTAGATTAGCAACTTGACGGATTGAATTGTTCTTAGAAGAGAAATCATTGGACTCAAAGGCTTCATTAGGAGGTGCACTTTTATTTGCTATCATTTTTTTTTAATTTTAAGTTTATCATGTAAAAGTTGATTTATATCCAAATCCTTTGTTTGTATTTGTTAATTAGGTTTTTAATCCATCAAAATTCAGTAAGAACTAGAACATTTAGACTCCACCAGAATAACTCAAGAATCAACCAAAAGGACCAGAAAAAGAAGAAGAGAAAGTCCCAAGAGGAAGGATGCCAAAATAAGCTAAGGTGATGGACCGCTAGCGATCCATAAGGCTTTTTTATGGACCCTCCAAACCTTTTGCATCATGATTCATTACCATTATTAAGCATGCTTGCCAAGTTTCATAGCATGCCAAACAATAGCTCGAGAAGTGAAGACTCATCTTATTCAAGTTGTTTGGCCAAAATTAGCTAACTTAAAATGGACCTACAAATATCATACGAAGTCGGATAGCCTTGAAATTTTGGAAGAACATTAAGAAAAAATAGGAGAAGGTTCACAAAAAATGAATTCATTTAGAGATTATTTAATATATCGTCGGTGATCCATCTAGATGGATCGCTAGTGACCCATCTAGAGTAGGCCCCACCACCTTAAATTTTCGTGGTAGGTCCTAACACCCTTTAGAGTATTCCTATAAAGTTTCTTTCGATTTCGTTAAGATTTGAGTTAGATATGGATGATTTTTCTGGACCAGATGACCCATGAAGACGGATGATCAAACTAGCTCCAAACGACTTGATATTTAGATAAGGCACTTAAATAGAAGATAGGAAGACAACCAAATAAAGATCACTCAAAAATATGCTAAGTGGATGGATAACTAGCGATCCATCCCCTATGGATAACCAGCAGCCCGTCAACATAGGTTGGATTGTCCTCAAACTTTCTGAGCTCCTTCGTAGCACTAAGTAAAGGCTTCTAGTATAAAAATGTGCTAAGTTGATGGATAGCTAGCGATCCATTCCCTATGGATAGCTAGCAATCTGTAGAAATGACTCAGATTGATTTGATATTTTTGGTGATGACTTGGCATAACAACTGGACTCTTCTACGCCTGAACTTCTGGACTAATACTCACTGAACATCCCTATAAATACTCACCTACCTACAACTAGAGATGGATCTTTTTTTGGATAGAAAGCTGTCATTACTCTACTGGAATTCTTTCACTTCTTAAACTTTCTTTTCCCTCACAATAGTCATCAAGGGGATTACTGCGGTTCTCCAATCAACCTTTGAACTTGTGGCTTACTCTGACTCATTGTAACTTAGATCTAAGGAATAACTAGTTGATATCTAGAGAGATCCAAATAGTATAATCATAATAAAGATTGATTAAAGTAGACGTAGATCATAGTCAGCCGAATCACTATAATAATTTCATCTCTTTTCTTACTTTTGGTCTTTATTTCTTGTTTATCTGAGATTCGTACTGGTGATTATCTACACTGGTGCTTTCGCACTTGATTCAGGGTGTTGATACATATTTGGATCAACATTTTAGTGCTTTCACTAAGAATAAGGTAGATCCGAAAACTTGAAGCTTGAACCTGTGATTGGTGAAAAACGAAGAGGCCTAACACTAGATCTAAAACTGTAACAAGTCAACAATAGCCTGGGGGCAGTGAGGAAGTATCCTCAAATTCTATCCAATCCAAATATGTTGCTGGAGAAGAAATGGAAAGGCTGATGAAGGAGATGCGGGATAGAATCTTGGCTAGGCAACAAGAGATGATGGAGGGTCACTTCCAAATGATGGAACAACAAGGAATTACATAAGCTGTAGGAATTTAGACCCTAGGGAACAACACAGAAGCTGCTGGAGTTGGATTGGAACAAGATGGAGTCTTGCCCTGACGCCCAGAGCAATGGATACTTAAGGGCAACGCTGGAATAAACATGGGAATCAATCCAAATGCCGGAATTACTATTGGAACACAAGGAACTGGTGGTATTAGAGTTAATCCAAATTCTAGGATGCAACCGACAGAAGAATATGTACTGGAACTTCATCGAAGGAACGTAAGTCCTAATGAAGCTAGAGTTATGAATCAAAACGCGGGCATGGGGCCGGAAGAGTGCATTACCCCCACCATAACAGAGGTAAAATATTGTTTTAGGATGTAGACCTTCGGTGGATGGTGAGGACCGAAGTGCTGAATTGGTACGAAGGTTCATTAGAGGAGGACCCCCATATCAGGGTTTGGAAGACATGAACCAGAATCTGTTTCTCCCATTCCAACATTGGAAATGTACGACAGAAAGACAGATCTGACGATTCATATGATGAGATACATCCAACGTATGGAGGTGTTGGGTGCTTCTGAGGAGGTAATAGGGCGGTGCTTTCTACTATACTTAACGGATTTAGCTACAGTGTGGTTCGGACAGCTGGAGAATGGGTCCATAGGCACATAGACCAACTAGGTGAGCAAGTTCTTGAAGCAGTTCAGTGTTCATGTCTCACGACCGAGGAATGTACTTACGCTCTCAAACATAAAACAAAAGCCTGGAGATTCCTTAAGAAGTTATTTAACAAGATTCAATGCAGCGGCGACTACAGTTGATAAGTCAGATCCATCATTTATCTTAATGGCAGCAGTATTTGGGTCGTGAGTAAGACTGATTTCAAAGTTGCATTGAAAAGGAATCCACTGAAGGATCTTACAGAATTCTACTATAAAGATGAGAGATATTTATGTCAGGAAGACGCTGAAGCCGAAGATGAGGGTGTGGATGATGAAACAAATGTCGTGGAGGGTAGGGGACCATCCAGAGCTGGAATTGGAAAAGACAAAGGGAAAAGGAAAATCGACGATGACTTCAAGGAGCCGAAACGACAAAGGAAGGAGCCAAGATTCTCTTCAAACACTGACTTAATTGAAACCCGAAGAGGATACTTTGATACTGGAGGTAAAATCTATAATAGAGGCCACCTAAGAGGGAACCCACTGATCAAGAGAAAATATCTGAAAAGTTTTGCATCTTCCATGAGTTGAATGGGCATGAAACGAACGAGTGCTGACACCTTCGTGACCTGATAGAAGAATTGGTTCAGAACAACAGCTGCCACAGTACGTGAGAAACAAAACTGCTGTAGAATTTCAAGAACAACCACCATCCACGGTAAATGCATCAAGAAACGCCCAGGGATTTGAGCTAAGACAAATTATCCCATGATCGGGGTAGATGGAAATCGGATCCGGCTCCTATGCTTTACTTTTTCGTTTATTTTTTCGCACTTTTCTTTTGGTATTTAGACAATAATAACATCAGGCCGCTTACACGTGTACGGGATCCTGAATAGTCCCTAGGCATGCCCTAAGTCGGATGTTTGAGATGACTATTTAGGACAATAATGACCTTGGACCGCTTACATATGCACAAGAGCCAGATTGGTCTTTAAGCATGCTCTAATTCATATCTCCAAGGTGAAAAATTAGGATTTCTACTTATTTTGGTTCCTGCTTATTTGATTTCTGCTTGTTTGTTTTGATTTTAATTTTGAAAAATCCACATTGATTATGATGACTGATATTGATCGCCTTAGAGTCTCGCCACGGGACCGAAGTACAGGGTGCAAGTCCCATTGTCAGAGAGCAAGCAGATGGACTTGTACAATATTGATTGCTTTAGAGTCTCAACCGAAGAGACGGAACCGGAGTGCAAGAAGAAAGTCCCCTTAGTAGAGAGTGGCGGACGGGCTTGTTGAATATGCGAATATATGATTTTTGTTTGATGATAATAAACATATATATATATATATATATATATTCATTTAAATGTATTTGTTAATATATTATTTTATTTTCATAGATTAAATAAATATTTGATGAATAAAATAAATAACATAGAATTTGAATTCAAACGGATATTTTATTCAAATAAATATTTATTACAATTTTTGAATAGTACAAATTTCAAGCTCTCACTATATATATACAATTTCAATTACAGTACAATTTTGATTACATCACAATTCACATTTACATTTGACCTCACTACATATCACTTATTCACTCAAGTCGTACTTTATCTTCAACTTTATTCCAGTTTGAATCCAACATCTGAGCAATCTGCAAAAATATACGTTGACGCAGTAAAATTGAAAATAAAATTTTTGCAGTATAAAATAAAATGTGATTTTGAAAATAATATTTGCCTCGGTTATTTGGGTTGTTCGTCATCATTTAAATTTGAATTCGTCATACACGAACAGCTTGTGACATGCACAGTGTATCACTGTACATGCTACAAGGCCGTGCACACCGATATATACACTTGATAAAATTACATGGACAGGTGAGCACAGGTCAAACCCAAAAAAGACGAGTTCAACTCAAGTGCAATAAAAATAACGTCACAAGGTCAAACCCAAGCTCCAAGCTGGATTCAACACAGGTGCAAGTTCATGAAATGATCAAGTTCAATATCATAGCAAAAAATTCAAACTAGGTGGCAGTTTTGATCAAAGAGCAGTATAACATGGACAAAGTGCACATATATACACATGACAATGAAACAGGCCAGAGTGTGCAGTGACAACATACCATAATTATCGACCAGACTACACAATGAACTAGCAGGAAACAAAAAGGCAGTGCAACAGGACACTAGGCTAGCATGAACAAGATAACAGCTATAATACATGGAAATGGTCAAGCAATATGCATGCAACCAAAATTCAAGCCAGAGAAGAATGCACAGACTAGAATGAAACTGTGATACCAGAGACATGTACAAGTATAGTCTCAGCAAAAATATGCAGCGTACAAATATCATGAACCAGACTTCGAATCAAGCAATGCAGACAACAGAGGCTTGAACACACATGTACAAAGTCAGTGACAATGTCAAATGTTATCACCATAGCCGAAGTCATCAGAATTTCATGGAACGACAAAGAAAAGTTAAATAGGTCAAGTATGCTATAGAGAGTAACAAAATCAAGGTACAAATCAAGATCATCAGGTAAGGAACTAAATGCCAGAAGCAAATAGTCTCACAAATCAAAGTGGCCAAAGTCAACCACGACAACAGTCAAAAATTCAACTGGTCAAAGCAAATGTCAGAGCCATGATGAACAAGGTGTCGAACAAAGGAACAAATCAAACAAGCCATGGTGGCCAAGAAATTAATCAACACCGTGTTAATCAAGTAAACGAAATTATTCGATATGAACAAGTCAGAAATCATCACCAGCATCGAAACAAAATCGATCGCCGGAACAAAGAAATTGACGAACTCAAACAAATACATATGAACGAAATTATAGGGGATTAAACCCTATCTTCATCGGCCGTAAATCCATCGAGTTCAAGTACGCAAAATCAGAAAAAGCAAAAGCATAAATTACATACCGAAGCAAGATCAAACTCGATCATCGAAGGAGCCATGAGCAAAGTGAAGAGACGATCAATCGACAGAGCAAGAGGGCGAAATCCCAATTCGATCGATCAATTTAAAGTCGGCTTCGAAAAGCCCTAATTTTTAGAAACGAATGAGCAACGAAGAAAGCCACCATTTTTCACAAGGAAGCGGGCCGACATAGATAAAAGAAGAAAGGGCATAATATTTCACTTAAGAAAAATTAGCCGGCCTTCCTTTCATTAGTATTGGTTTATAATAAAAGGGTTTTAATTAGGGTTTTGTTTTGTTTCTTTTGTTTTAAATCGTGTTTAAATTGTATTTTCCATTTTAAAACCGTTGTAATTTCTAGTCGTGTGACTAGGGGACAAACTACGTGGCGTAGTTTGAGAATTCGCAACTCAGTGGCTGTGTTGTGGCAAGGTTTTGAGCGTAGAGTTAAGGCTAGTCGATAGCGGGTGTCGCGAGTTTACGTGTGTAAGTGTTTGACTGCTTAATTTCTAGTAGAAACCTTAGGGGCAACACGTAGGCAAGGTTTTGCCGAAGCTGGGTAAATTCTGTGCCGTTCTATTTCTGCATTTATTATTCTGCTATTATTTGTGTTGCTATTATTTTGATATATCTGTATTGAAATAATTTTATAAGCTTCCGCAATAATTTTTATAATTAACAGCATCGCCCTATTCACCCCCCCCCCTCTAGGGTGAAATCGATCCTACAGGGCTTACTTAATCACCCTAACTTAACAAACAAACAATCCAGAGAGATTGTCCCCTTAACTTAAAACATTAAACGATTCGGAGAGATTGTACATTAAATTTAAACGATCAGGAGAGATCAAGGCTTAAAACAAATTTTATTTAATAAAAGGATTTGAATGCCTTATAAATAGAATAAAACTGATAAATCCTGGATGAACACGGGTTAATCTCGATATATGAAGTGATTTTTGATATATAATCGATGTATGATATGACAACTATGAATGAGAATCAAAATGATAATGATATAAATCCTAAACGAGCATAGGATAATTAGAGATATGTGAGGTAAATGTAGATATGTATGTAATTGGAAATATGTGATGTAACTGGAAGCATGTGATTTAATTAGAGATATGTAATGTAATAACTCCAAATGAAATCGGAATGATTGTGATGTATAGATTACACTTGGGTAGAGTTTAGAGTCATAGGATATAACTGGTTTGGAACAATTTGTGATTGGCAAGAGAATCCAAAGGAACTGGATAATTCACCAAGGCTAAAGCAGCTAAAAAGCTCAATTATCAAAGACTGGAGACATGAACTTGTTCTTAAACAAAGCACACCATTCATTCAAAAGGCATACTTTGGGGGGGCAAGTGTTAACTGGGTTTTTAACCCATCAAAATTCAGTAAGAATTAGAATATTCATACAATGCCAGAATAACTCAAGAATCAACCAAAAGAACCAGAAAAGAAGAGAAAGACCCAAGAGGAAAGATGCCAAAATAAGCTAAGGTGATGGACCATTAGCGAACCATCACCTATGGATCACTAGTGATCCATAAGGCTTATTTATGGACCCTCCAAACTTCCTACATCATAATTCATTACATTTCTAAGCACACTTGCCAAGTTTCATAGCATGCCAAACAATCTAGCTCGAGAAGTGAAGACACCTCTGATTTAAGCTGTTTTGTCAAAATTAGCTAACTTAAAATGGATCTACATAACTCATACGAAGTTGGATTGACTTGAAATTTTTGAAGAACATTTAGAAAACATAGAAGAAGATTCACAAAAAATGAAGTCATTTAGAGTTGATTTGACGAATCGCTAGCGACCCAGTGGGCCCACCACCTCAAATTTTTATGGTGGGTCCCTAGCACCCTCTAGAGTGTTCCTACAAAGTTTCGTTCGATTTCATTAAGATTTAAGCGAGATATGGATGATTCTTCTGGACTAAATGACTCATGAAGACGGATGATCAAACTAACTCCAAACGACTTGATATTTGGATAAGGAACTTAAACAGAAGATATGAAGACAACCAAACAAAGGTCACTAAAAAATATGCTAAGTGGATGGATAGTTAACGATCCATCCCCTATGGACAGCTAGCGATCCATTAAGATAGGTCGGATCACCCTCAAACTTTTCGAGCTTCTTCGTAGCACTAAGTAAAGGCTTCTGGTAGAAAAATATGCTAAGTTGATGGATAGATAGCTATCCATCCCCTATGGATAGCTAGCGATCCATAGAAATGACTTAGATTGATTTGAAATTTTTGGTGATGGCTTTGCACAACAACTGTACTCTTCTGCACCTGGACTTCTGGCCCAATACTCACTAAACTTCCCTATAAATACCCACATACCTACAACTAGAGATGGATCTTTTTCTGGATAGAAAGCTGTCATTACTCTACTAGAATTCCTTCATTCCTACAACTTTCTTTTTCCTCATAACAGTCGTCAAAGGGGTTACTGTGATTCTCCAGTCAACCTTTGAACTTGTGACTTATTCTAACTCATTGTAACTTAGATCTAAGGACTAACTAGTTGATATCCAGAGAGATTCAAATAGTATAGTCATAATAAAAATTTATTAAAGTGGACGTCGCCAGAATCGCCGAACCACTATAAAAATTCTATGTCTCTTTTCTTACTTCTGCTCTTTATTTATTGTTTATCTGAGATTTGTGCCGCTGATTATTTATACTGGTGCTTTCACACTTGATTTAGGGTGTTGAACCATTTTTGGGTTAACAGTATTCAGATCTATTTAGTGTTTAGATTAGATGAGATTTTTGTGGGTGCATGTGTTTGTCATAATTAGATTGGTTATACACTTGTTATAATATTTTGTTTATTGATTTATTGTTGGATTATTTTCTAAAAAAAGGTTTTAATTTTGTTTTATACTAAATGCGTATAGATCTGCAAGTTATGAATATGTATAATTGTATATCTATTTATATATCATATACATTTAATCTTAAATTTTTCTTATGATGTTTTATACCTATTATGAATCATAAAATATAAAAATATTTTACTAAATATGTGTGTACATATTTTATTTTTATTTAATGATTTTTAAATTGTTTATTGTGAATAAAATATTCAATGATTCAAAATTTCAAATTTTTTATGTTTTATATTAGCTGCACCATGTAATAAGATTACTGTAAGATTTTCAGATTTTTTGAACTTAATTTATTATTTTAAAATTTTAATTTACTTTTGGCATGCAATCAATTATTTAATTAAAAATATAATTTCAATTGATAAAATTCTAAAAAAATTCTTAAGGCTTAAATAAGTATTTGGAACCTTCAAAAATAGTTTCAAATTTTTATAACTTAATTTATTTATTTATTTTCGAAATGAAATTAATTATTTAAGTAAAAATATAATTTTAGTTGAGAAAATACCAAAAATATTTTCTAAGAAAACATGTCTCAGATGCCTTTAGAATTTTTTAACTTGATTTCCTACTTTTAATAATTATCTGATTACGGGATATCGTCAATTATTTAATTACAGATATTATTTTGCTTGTAAAAAATTCAATAAATCAATCTCAATCCCAAAATGTATTTTCGGATCTTCTTAAATTTTAAAAACTTGTATTATTATCATATAATTGTTTTACATTAATTCGTTATGGTAGAAACTATTTTATTCAATAAACTATATATACAAGCACCATTGTCCCGGTGGTTGAGTGATTTGGCTTTGGTGCGAGAGGTCACAAGTTCGAAACTTGCCTAGCGTGATTCGAACGTTTATTGACATGTGATATGCTGTCACAATGATTTGTTGTATATAAAGTACCGTTTCAAAATATATATATATATATATATATATGCATATATACATACGTATATTAATATTTTGTTTTGACATATTATATAAGCACATATTTGGACAAATTACAGTACACACGAATGAGCTAATGTGTCCGTTGCAATGTAAATACCAACATCAATATACGTGCACATTATATCACTCATGGATTATGATGTTACACACGCGCATTCGCACACACAGATATATATATATATATATATATATATATATATATATATATATATATATATATATGCGTGTGTGTATGATACATGCATACATATACATATACATGAATACTTGTAAAATAAATTTCAAACTACAAATTGTACAGTTAGAATACATATGGACATAGTAATAAATATTGCCATGAATAAATTAATAATAAAGACATATAACAAATCAATCAATTCAAATTAAAGAGAGAAAAATAAAAGGTTTCTCTCTCAATTTAATACAATTAATGCTCTCAATTATTTCTTGTTTTAGGAAAAAAATGAAAGATTTCATTCCCTATGCATTAACACTTATAAATAAATGTTATGTGTACTTGATACACTGTACGCTTGAAATTAAATTTATTTAAACTTCCCTTTAAATATTTTAAATAAAGTACAAGATTTTATTTAAACTAAATTTAGAAAAGTTCTAAATGAAATTTAGACTTCGTAGGTCCATTAAAGATAAAAAATGGTAAAAATAATAATTGAGATTCACTTATTCCTTCCGCTGCGGGCTGACCCGATCCCTTCAAATTCTGATAATGTTTTCTGCGTGTTCAACCATTCTCATTGGCTTTCCCACCATGCTAGTAACTTTACTACTTCTATTTGCATTCCACAAAGCCAAATCTAGGTTGTTAAATCTCACCCAAATTAGGTGAGTCTCAAGCATGTCCCTCTTTAACCGAAAGTTAGGCTAGCATTCTTTGATAAACAAAAGCCCGCTGTCCATGAACCATGGGCTCTGATTTAGTACCATTTGACAATCTACCTCCTTCTCAAATTTAACAAGATCAAACTCATTTTCCCTAAGGAAAATTTCCCATCTTCCATCGGATTTCCATTCTCTTTTGATGTAAGCATTGAATTACATATAAATGGCCTATCACCTCCTAAATAGATGTAAACAGAATTCTTCCACACAGCTTTTGCTTCCTTATAGTTGTTATTATCCATGGTAACAAATTATCCGTCTCATCCTCTTCTGGTGACATAAAGCTTATGTCTTTCTCTATTTGCATCTTACCGCCAATAGCTTACCTAGGCTTTCTTCCCAACTCTAATTTTAATCGGATTTGTAGTGGAACAACTCTCCTTTGGTCGACAATGAGGTTGAGGTCAGGGTTAGGGTTCGTGTTATATGCGTGTGTGTGGGCATGTGCACGCGCACGTAGTTATACATTATCTTAATCTAGATGTAAATATTTTGAAATCATTTCAAGCTATATATTTTTTTTTTCAAATTAAAAACAACTAAACTACATGTAAGATTTTGATTATTTCAATTAAGTACATATTTTGTTCTATGTATCTTCTTGAAAAACATGTGTAACCGTGTGTCAAAGTACTTACAATCTGATAGAATTATGGCTCGTTTGATTTTATTTTAACTTTTATGTTTTGCGTTTTCAAAATTCATTATAAAATAAATAAAGAGCGGAGGAAAATATTTGAAATTTTAAATGATTACGACAATGACGGAGGAACGACGATGGGAAAGAAGGGACGGCGAAGAGCAACGAAGGAGATGAAGGGATGACGGAGAAATGTATCGTTTTTCAAGTTTTTATTATTTTTCAAAATGCAAAAACAAAATAAATTCATCTTTCATTTTATATGTTAACTTCATTTTTCGAATTGGTTGTTTTACAAAATATACGTGTGTTATGCACTTTTTTTTGGACGAAATCACAAAATTAAAAATAACAAACGAAATGTGGTCTTAAATTTCTTTTCAATCTTTTTCGTAGACAATTTCCAATCAAATTAGCTTTTGCTTTTACAATTAGTAAACAATGACAAAGCATGAGCTAAGTCTGATAAAATAGAACAATAATTATTTAGTCAAATAGTTTAATTAGTATTCACCTCAAAATACTCTTTAAAAGGTTTTTTTCTACACTTATAATCATTTTGCTGTTGACATCGACGTGCAATCATAAAAGGAAAGAGAAAATACAATTGATATATATTGAACTATCATACCGTTTATGCTAAACTTCTTGTAATTTTTATAATTGCTGTCATAATAACCAAAAGTGACATCTAAACTTTTAAATTTCAAATAAGAGTCTTTTACATTTCAAATGCGGAGTGTGAGGTTTTTGTACTATTTCTTAGTGTTTTTCATACCTAGATGTTGTTATTTATATTATTTATTTTATATTTCATGTGTTGGTTGTATAATCATTTTATTTTGGATAGATGTCGTGGCCGATGCTACTTTGACATGAATTTTGGTCATTACATTTGAAGCGAGCAGCAATTCTACAAGGCCCAAAAAGTGCCGCATTTGGTATATTTCGGGCCCTATGCCAGTTTTCATGAAGTGAGAGGGGACAATGATGTAATTTTACTATGACCCCACCGCAAAATCTGCTTCTAAGAGCGTAAGCGACAAGAAAACTTTCGGGTGTACCCGCATATTCGGTTCAATAATTCTAATCCCCAAACCCTAGCGGCCGAAAATCGAAAGCCAAAACTATCACCATTTTATGCCATGGCCAGAAAACGTAAGCTCCCTGCCGCCGCTCCCTCATCTCAACCCGAACCCGAGGCTCAGCGCCAACGTCAACCTGCACCTGTGACGCAAAATGAGCCCGAAGACCGGTCCAAACCCCAACCGGAACCTGAAACCCAATTGGATCCCAAAATCGAACCCGTCGTTCAAGATGATGTAGAGGATGATGTACAAGAACAAGAAGAGGCGGGACCTGAAGTGGAAGAAGATATAAAGGAGCAGGAAAATCCGCAAAGCCTAGACAATTCCAATCTGAAAGTAGATAACCAAAGTTCAGAAGAAGATTCCTTAGATTCAGATCCAGAATCTATTAAAAAGATTCTTGATCTGTTCCAGAAGGACAAGCTTATCGACATCCTAATAGAAACTGCGAAATCGCATCAAGACGTGCTCAAGCAGATTCACGATATTGCGAACGTGGACCCTTCTGCGCGTAAGATATTTGTGCATGGGCTTTCATGGGACACGAAATCGGAAACATTGATTAGCTTCTTTACACAGTATGGAGAAATCGAGGACTGTAAGGCGGTGGTGGATAAAGCCACTGGGAAGTCAAAGGGCTATGCTTTTATACTTTTCAAGACTAGAAAAGGAGCTCAGAATGCATTAAAGGAGCCTCAAAAGAAAATTGGGAACCGAATTGCTTCGTGCCAGTTGGCATCATTAGGACCCGCAGGGACTGGTGTGACAGCTCCGTCGACAGCCCAGTCTCCTGTTCCAGAGTACAATCAAAAAAAGATTTTTGTGAGCAATGTGGGGGCAGAGACAGATTTGAGGAAGTTGGTTGAGTTTTTTGGAAAGTTTGGAGAGATTGAAGAAGGACCATTAGGTTTGGACAAGAGTACAGGGAAACCTCGTGGGTTTTGCTTGTTTGCTTATAAGAATGCAGAGAGTGCTAATAAGGCGTTAGAAGAGCCACATAAGAACTTTGAAGGGCAAACTCTGCATTGCCAGAAGGCGGTTGAAGGTCATAAGCAGCAAAAGCCTGGGTTTCAGACAAAGGTACCAAATTCAAATTTTGGTGGAGGTGGACATACTATGGCACCTTCAGCGAGTGGATTTGGGTATGGTCATCCCCAGAACCCAGCTGTAAACCAGGCTGCTTTGGCAGCTCTGTTAGCGGGTCAAGGAGTGGGTGGGTTAGCAAATATTTTGGGTGGTCCTGGAATGCAAGGTGGGTATGCAGGCGGTTATGGTGGAAGAGGACAGGGGTATTCACCTATGAGTGGTGGTCCACCATACATGGGTCATCGTTAGGTAAAATACATATACTGTTTGTTTGTTCTATATATATTTTACGCACCACACACGCTTTGTCTGGTTAGGATTTTCGTAAGTACATAATTCACAATGCATGTTTAGCATATACAAAGTTTTATTATACACTTCTAGTAATGGCCAATGCTCAACAGATTTCGCTTTTTAGACGATTTCCAATCCCGGTCAGGATTGCAAGTACAAATTTTTAAAGATCATTCTAAAATTTTCAGAATCACAGAACAAATATAACAGGTTTAAACTCCTTTACAACATGAGCTTAACTTTTTAGTCTGCACCCATGTTGTGTATGCGTCTATATGTTGACGATTATACATGTGCCTGTTGTCTGATTTGATTTCCAATACAATAATAAATGTCTAGGATATTAAATGCCAAATTCCAACAATGATAACCTAAATTTTAAAACTCAAGTCTTCAAAATACTAAATACTTTAGACATGCTACCAAAGAAAACAGAGCAATTTGTCTAGTAGTTGTATACAGAAAAATTTGTCTAGTAGTTGTATTTTATATAAAAATGTCATTTTGTGGATTTGTAACTATGAAGTATTAAAATAGTAGCATGTCTGACAATCCTTGGACATCTCTTCTACATACACACTTTTGGGTGCTTGTTTGTCAGACATGTTTTTTTGGATGTCTGATGATGGTTGTAAAATCCCAGAAACATTTCTTCTACATATGTCCACTTTTGGATGCATGTCTTACATGCAAATGCCTTTAAATAGGCATCTCACATCCATCTTTTCAAAACTCCAAATCAGCTCTAAGCTTGGATTTTTGGTGTAATCAACATGTGAATCACATACACTGTATCACTGATTTGATTTTTGACCAACAGTTACAAAAAAAAAAACAGTATAGCGCTCTATTGTTAATACTTTCTTCTTCCATGCTATCAAGGTTGAAGCAAAGCACACATAATACTGAAATCTTCAAAACTACCAAGTGATAATAAGCTGACACTATCAAGATGCACAGCACACTTAGACGTTTCAGCACAAGTTAAAGTCTAGAGCTTAGGCAGAGATCAATGAAGTAGAAATGGAACCTTAGAACACATTTTCTTTTTCAGAAAAAAGAAAAGAAAAAACATTGGAGTAATATTTGCCAACCAACTGTGATATCGCTGGTACTAGTAGTCACTGGGCCTGTTATAAATGTACTTAGCTTTGGCTTTCTAGCTTGAGGCTTCAAAACTTATCCTAATAATTTTATATGCTGAAATTGAAGCTCAATTTATGTTACTCCAAATAAAATTGTTGTTCCAGTGACATCTTCATAGCAAACCATGGTCATAACTAGTTGGGAAAACTTTTCTAACATTATAGTCTTGCATAGTCTCATTTTCATCTCTTTTTGGATTGTCTGGCATCTTCAAATTACAAAGTTTCTACTTGTTCCATATTTTGTTTGCGACACAAGTGCCACACTTTGTATACATGAATTAAACTTACATTGTACGCATCATTTGCTTACTTGTATACATTTGGATAATGTGAAGTTCTTCCATCTTTATTAGCTTTTTGTTTGATCAGAAACTTCCAAAAAAATAAAATGAGTAGACAATAATAATTTACAAGTGAGTTACGAATTTTGTACTTGCACAGATGCCCATTTGTTTTTAGTTTGAATTACAGTGTACCATAAGTTCCAATCGCAGTTCAGACATAAAATTTATCCTCGCTTTATTCATATATGTTATATATACAATGTCTGCACACATCTCTTTAAAAGTATTTGTTCTTCATGGTTTGTTCTACAGTTACGTGTTCATTACTCTACTTATTTTACTTTCTAGTCTCATGTACAATAATCTCTTATTAAAAAAATACACGTCTATTTATATTTAAATAGTATGTTTATAATACAAAACCTTTGAGATATTTGAAATTTCAATTTGATGTTTATGTTTATTTAAAAAAAAGTTTAAGAAGATTAAAAGTTGCGTCGTATTATATATTCTCGACATATTATTGTTTTCTATTTATGGATTCAAATATTTTATGGAATAATGCATTTTTTAATTTAAATTTAAATTATATAATTTATTTTCTTAACACACATTTTCTCGAGCAAGTTCATTGCATATAAAAAACATACAATACTAGGATAGATCGTCCATTCTTTTTTACTAAGTATGGAATAAATCTTTCATGTTCCTAGAACATTTTTCTCTTTATTTTATATAAGTAAAAGCAAGTTTTTCTCAAAATTTTATATTATTTTTACAATTTTCTGTTGTTTGAGATGAAATGATATGAACACTTCATGGTAGCAGACCATAACTTCTTCACAGTTTATTATTTTACAAATTTAACCTTCTAATTTATTTTAATTCGATATGTTATTTTTCAATTATTTTTTCAGATATAATTCTCTTAACTTCGATGTCATGGTAGAATTTTGATGTCACGATTATGTTTTAACATGTGAGATGCCTAAATAAAACTTGTTAGACTAAAAAATAAATATTTATGAAAATGGTAAAAACTAAATCTTTTTAGCCGACTTTCACATAATTTTCTTTTTTGAAAATTTTGAACTATTTATAGCAATGATGATTTTTTTCAAAGTTAAATAAATCGGTAAACTTTAACTTTATTGGTACAGTAACAATATCTTTTGAACTTACACGGATTGGAAGTCACTCAATCCATCATTATTTAAAGAGGAAGGTTCTTCGACTCCTTTATTTTGGAGTGCCCCTTTAGCACCCCTATCATATCTATGAGCTATACTATTCGAATTGTATAAAATTTTGTAGATGTTCAATCCATATGTAGCATTTTCGAAACTATTAGTCAATTATTCACCATTCAAACATTTATTTTAACCGTTAAATGTAAACATCAAATGTCTTATGCTACATGTGTTCGAATGAGCCCAAATTTTGTTGAAATGATCTTAAGTATGAGACGAAGATGATTACCAAATTTGAGCTTTTGAAATAGCTTAGCTCAAGATATGATAGATATGCCAAAGGGGTGCTCCAAATTAAGGGTGCCATTGAACCTTCCCATTATTTAAATAATAATAATAAGTAATCAATACTTAATTCAGTTACACAATGGTTTGATTACTTTACTTGAAAAATACTTTTTTACTTGGTTTTTATTTTTACTTATATGATACTGATTTTCTTTTTTAAAACGCTATTTCTTAGCACTCACACACGCACACGTGTGTGTAACTGTTTAGGTCAAATTGAGGATGACTTTGATTCGGATTATTAATGAACTTTTAAGTTATTTAAAACAACTATGACCAATAGATGAAAATTGAATTCTCATATAAGATTTTCTTGTCTACATTTTGAATTCAAAAGTCCTATGATCACTCCTAGCTATACATTTTGTATGCCATAATTTTTGATTTGTTAAAAATAATATACTGTATGCAAAAAGCGGGCTTTCACTATTTGAATCAACAATATGGTTCTTTTCAATGATAATTTCATGTGCATCTATGTTGCACGTGACAAAAACTAGTTAGGAATAACTTCACCCATGGTAAAATAAGCTTAAACATTGGGTTAAGATTTAGACTGACTTGTGTGCCCACAAAATTACTTTTTATTACCTAGCGGCATTTCATCCTATCTCTTAAGTTACATTTTGGAGTAAAGTTTCATACATTTCACTATTTATTCTTACATTGTTGACAATGAAAACTTATTTTATTGGAATATTGAGCGATAAAAACTGGAGAAAAAGTTTATTCTGGAAGTTGAAAATGTATGAACTTGAGGTAGATTATTAATCATCATATGTTCTGACATTTTCAAATATAGCTGCAGAAGTGCATACCATTCTTGGCAAAATGGTTGGAAGCTGGTTACGTTGTAGTGCAAGCCTCATTTGATGACTATACCAGTACCTCTTAAATAGGACCTATACACTTGCACGGTTTCACATTTCGTTCTGTCTATTTTGCATACAGTAATATCTTTTTCCATCTGGTGTTGAGTTTTGCATCTACTTCCAAAATTTTTGTTCTCAGTTGTTGATATACAACTAATTCATAAATTTTGTAAATGAAGATACAAAAATGTCTCTTATGAAGGTTTTAATTTTGTTAAGCTAGCGGACAGACTAAATCATAGAAATGTTCAACATTCTTTTCATCTATCATATAAAACTTATCTTTTCTAAAAATCAGTCTCCACTTATTTATGTTGCAGATTATTTCTAGATGGTTTCTTCTGGACCTGCTTCAAAAGTGCAAAAGCTGTTTTAGTGGTTTTATTATTAATTATTAAATAGTGCCAAAGCAGTGTGTTTTTCAGCGAAATGTTTCTTGGAACAAATTTCATGTTTAAGTTATTCGACAGTTCAACTATGTAATATTTATCAACTTGAATTTGGTTTCCCAGAGCTTATTTCATTGCTTTGGGTTTATTGTACTAGTATTTCCTGTATTTAAAGTGTATTTGATTATTAAATGTCAGCTTGTACTTTGAGCCTTTTCTTAATGGTGCCAAAATTTCTGCAATATATTTTATAATTTCAACTTATTTTAGACATGCTATTCTTCAAATGAAGTGATTTTGTTTTTATCCTAGATACCGGCTTTAGTTTATCTTTACATATAAAGAGGTGATCTAATGTGTCAGAAATTAGCATCATATCTAGGATTCTAATCAAACCATGATTATGTACATGCTTTTATTTGTTGATGCAGGTTCTTCTTTGTAACGAAGTGATCAGTCAAACCTTAGACTGGATCAATAGTTTTTTTATTGTATAGTTAGCTATTCAGTTTGGCCATCTTAGCATATGCCAAATTGTAGTTTGTGTCCACCGATTTCAGTAATTAGCTTTGCAAATAAGTTCTTTGTCATTAAGCTTCAATATCTGCTTGAAGATCAAGTTCAAGGAAATAATAATAATATTTTTTTGATGATTGATGCCATTTCTCACATCTTTTCCCCAAATCATTAGTTAGACGCTTGCATTATGCTTTTTTTTTCCACATTTTATTCTCAGTTCTCTCAAAATTATCATATACTAATTACTGATTATTCTTGGAGCACAATAAAACTGTTTTGACCAAATTTCTGTACTGTTTTGAAAATACATCTAGCTTTTTGTGGCACACTTATATTTTTCTTACTTGGTTATTTTTGAATCTTCATGGCATTATATGATTTGTTATAATTTCTTGGAGCATCTGGTGGTCTGAAGCTGCAAGGGTTTGTTCTTCAAACAAGAGGTATGGCCATTTGCTCTATAAGATATTATACTCTTATCGGTACATTATAATATTGTATAGTATGATAGTGCATCTTAGAACTCCCCTAATACTGTTGAGAAAATTTTAAGCATACATCTGATATGAAAATCAATCACAAATATTGATTTTTTTCTTCTTCCGCAAATCTTTATATTCTGTAGAAAAAAGTATGAAAAAAGGAATTACCAAAGTATAAATTATGGTAGGATAACCTACTTAGACCCCTACCCTTGAATTCCTATCAAATTAACTGGCATTTTTGTATAGAAAACAATGCAGCCACCTGTCTATACAGGTAAATACTTATATAGCTTAAAAAGTTTTGGAGGATTAAGTGTTACGGAATTTCTTTAGAAACTAAAGGGTAGCAGATAAGACTGGGAAATGAAGGAATAAACGTTTTAGAATAATGTCAGCATTTTTTGTTTAGACATAATGAAGATATGAAAAAAAAAATGATAAATATTTTAAACTCATGATCAGATTTAAATTTGAAGAAAATATGATTTCAGAACTGAAGAATTGGGAATCAGCGGTGAAATAGAGGACAAAATATGCTGTCAAAAATTTAAAAAAAGAAGGAAAATCAGCAAATTAAGAAAGAAAAAGTTTATGTAACCAATAGATTTAATTGATTTCCTACCACTTTGCTATTAATGTAAGGACTAACGCCTATGAGTAAATTAGATGAGACCCCTTTTTTCTCATTTGAGCTTCCTTTCTCATCTTCTGGCTATTTGAAATAAGAAAATGACTTTCAAACTGGTTGAATATGTGGTCCCAACTAGCATCGATCGATCAAAAGTCTTTTGGAAAGAAATTTAAAGCAGCTCTCACTTATCTTTCTCTCTTTTCATTTCATCTCTTTAATGAGGTTTCTTAAAGTTTAGCTTTGTGCGTGAACATCTCATTAAAACAACAATATACGTTGTACGTTTTCAAAAGCTATCTTTATTTTATCCAAATATTCCTTCTACTAAATGTTATTTTAATTACATTATGTTATTCAGTCTTAGTTAATACTTTTTGGTCACATTCTCCTTTATGGACTTCAAACTAGGCCTATCAGTGAGACAATGAATACACGAATATCCATACCCTTGTTTGAAAATTGAAAAAATAGTTGAAAATCGTATACAGATGAAATATTTGAACGGTATTCGTTTGTTTATAATCAAGACAACAATGCATATTATGTGTATTTTTGTTTGAGAATTGTATTGTTGTACAATGTTCTAGACACAAATTTGTTTTCAAACATTATTTTTATTATCACATTTTTATTTTTCCTAATTTGGCATTGAAACGGTTCTACATGATTCATATTTGTCTATCTATTTCTTAAATTTATTAACTTCTTGCAAATGGACGAAATCAATTTTAAATACATAGAGAAATATATGGTATCCGAAAACAATTTCAAATATGAATACGCATATAGCACTATCCACATTCGGAAGTATGGTTCATCAGCCTACTTCAAGCTCCAACTTGATGATTTGAAATGCGAGTTGAATCCACTTGCACCCAATGCAATCCCAATTTGAATTTAAATCGCAACCTCCAAAAATTGTGCAATTCAGGAATTGATCAAAAAATATTGTTTTTTCATTCAAATCGTGAGTCAACACCGTCAGCAGATTGATTTAACTCGCCAAAGAGTTCAAATTTTTTTCTTTCAAAAATGAAAAATAATAATTCAATCTGTGGAGTCAAAATATCAAATTGACCGTGAATGATGACAAATGGCTTTAGGTAAATCAGAGGAATGCCATACCTTCATTGTAAAGGAATTGATTTAAGAGTATATACATCCAGACATGCACACAAGCGCCCCCAACCTCTTCTTTAAAAGGAAGAAGACCATACCTGTACCTGGGGAGCTTTAGGGGTAAACAGTTCTTGCTTTCCATTCTCAGTATTCTTCTCTCTACCTGCTTTGCTTTTCAATATTTGGGCTAATTGAAATTTGAATATGTTTCTTTACCTGCTACAATAACGATGTTAATTTCCTACTTTTCTTAATTAGTTTGTCGTCCTCTGTTCATTGACTAGCGTGCTAATGAAAGTTGGCTTAACTGTATTTTCCCCCAAAATTTTGATTAATTTGACAACATAATTGGTCAAACAGAGCTAAATGCAATATGCATTTTCCCCCTAACATTTGATTATTTCTCCAAAAGCAATTAGTTTCAAGATTTACAATCTGAATTTCATTGGATTCTACGATTCACGATTCAAATCCTAATTCGATTTAGATTTTAAACTTTACGATTCGAGTTTCATATTGAAATCATTGCTTTTGCACATAAGTACAAATTTGATAGAAAATTATACTGAACTAAAATAATTGAAGTTTGATTTGTTTTTTCTTTTTCTCATGATCTATTTTTTATTTGTGAAATTATATATCACTGAAGATTGCTCATCATTCCATATTTTTGAGAAAAAAAAACAAAAATAACAAAAAGCAGCTATATCTGAAACTGATATGTGAAAAAATGGGTACTTAAAAGATGGATGAATATGAAGGTTGAGAGATTTGTAGGATGTTGAATTAATGTAAACAGATAAACGGAGAATTTTGATAGAGCATGTGTACAACGGCGGAGCTAGACATCAACTTTAGACAGGGCGAAGAGTTAAATATGGCTGACAAAACATTTCAGATAGGACAAAACCTTCAAAATGACATTTTTGGTAAAGGAATTATAATTTTTGAGCTAGGGCCTGTGCCTTAGCTGGCCCACTGGCTCCGCCCCTGCATGTGTAATACCAAAATTTTCAATATGAAACAACCAAGTGCTTTCATATTTCATGTTGTACACTTAAGCTATTGGAACAGCAAATATACAAGCGCTCTTAGACACATATATTTGTAATCTCATTTCATCAATTTTTTTTTGAAAAATAAACATAAAGATATAAATAAATAAATAAAGTGGGTTTAGGCATGATTCAAAGCTGCATGGATGCATCACTTTATTCTGGTCCTGACCATATTGTATGTTCCTAGTACTATATTCCTTGTGCCATGATATTGTGGTCTTTAGAGCTGCCCAATACTTCTATGGATTACATTTGTTCAGGCACATTTGTCATCATCGGCTTTAATACTATAGTACAAAATTTTGAAATCAGTTGATCCAAAAATGCGTGTTTTTCTGTTGAAGTTTCACTTCACCGTTTCCAAAAAAATAAAAAATGGACGTGCATATTGTCAGTTGAAGTAAAAACCAAACCGGAGTCATAACTGAGCTAAATTTTATCTGCCCTCAGGGATCTACAGTTAAACCTTAACTCTTTTCAACAGCGATCCAGTGTTCTCGGGACTCACATTTTGGTACCTTTTCCCTCTCTAGTGTTAATGTACTACTTCAAAGTGCATATAACTACTTTTTTTATTTGTATATTAAATTTAGTATGATTTCGATCTGTACAATAAAGAGCTCAGTCTGTTGGTCATTACACAGAATCTTGTAACAATTGCCATGCATCTTTCAAGAATGATTTTGTATTATAAAAAGTACAAACACATGCTTACCTCAAGTAGAAACCAAACTCAACTGATCATATTTTACAAACAAACCGGATCAACCAAATTTATTGGTTCGGTGATTTATTTGGTTTGAACAAACAAATGTTCACTTCAAGTTTAAGGGGGTTTTTAAAGAAATCATTCTCTTTATATGAATTAATATATTTATGGATCAGACCATGATCTTAATTTTTGGTTTGTTATGTATGTTGAAAAGAGTTGACTTTTTTTCCATAAAATTTCATATAGAGGGGCTTCCTAGTGTAAGGAATCCTAGGGAGGTTGGTCCAAGTTGTTTATCAGACGTGGGCTTAATTTGCTTTGGAAGAAAATTCAAGGAAGTTGGGTACAAAGGCTGTCCTGTTTGCACATTTCTGGGTAAGCTCTTTGTTCGGGGGCATAGTCTCCATAATTGTTAGGAATTGTGACGTACCAAATCTTCAATTGGGCACTGTAATTTGTGTGATAACAGCGAATGCACGTTGTTCATGTCAATAGTCCTTTTGAGCCCTGCCTGTTCCTGGAAAGAATGAATGAAGATGATTGTAGTTCAGATTACCATCCTAATCTTGTTTAGTGTGTTCTCTCTGAAATTTATTTCAACGTGTTTATTATGCTCTTGCTATGATTAATTATCCTTTACATTCTAATATTATCATATGAAAATTGGATTTCGGTGTATTTCCTACTGATCCGTGTTGAAAAATTAGACTGACTGGCAAAAATGGCGCAAACCGCATTAATGGATCACATTTTGGTAAATCAATTATTAGCAATCTTTGGAAAATCTTGGTAGCAGCTGGTTTCAAAACGAATTTTGCTATTTTCATTTTCAACATATGTTGGAAAATGTACAAGAGAAGCGAGTGGAAAATGGATCATTTGAAAAATGATTTTATCATATAAAATTGAGCTGTGTTTGTTTATCTTGTTTTTGCTCCAGTTAGTGAAATATAAAAAACCGTCTTTTCTGTCTGGTCCTTTTTTGCCATGTATTGGAATTACTAGATTTTTCAGCAGGGCAAAAATGGATAGATATTTTTTTTGTGAAGAAAAGGGATTTCTGTTTGAATCTCGCAAATTGCACATGAATAGAGAATGACTAATTGAAAAATATGAATCATAACATTACAGAAAGAATAGCATCAGTTTTTATGTTTTTTTTTTAAATATATTTCTTTTTATAATTATCCTTCTTTCCAGTGAATTGCAAGTGGAAAAAAGAATATGATTAAATGGAAGAGTAAACTGGTTACTTGTTTTTACCAAGTAATCGATAGAAAATAACTAGGTTTAGTTTGTTTTATCCAGCTTAACGGTAGTACATGTTTTACAAATCTAACCTGCATTGTAGCCTAGAATCACCTAGACACACAAACGAGAAATACACATGCACCAACACATAGATAGTCAAATGGTTCTGCATTTAACTCAACATTATTTGAAGATATATAGAAATTATCTGTAAATATTTTTTTTTTAAATTAAAAGTTAATGAATAAGATCCTCTAAAGAATTTTTTTGCAACCGTCAAAATAAAAATTACCGAAGTTAATCAAAGTGATGCAATTTTTTGTAGTTAATTAATTTTTTTTTTTTTTTTTAATGAAGAAACTTTAAATATGCACTAAGACAACCATTTTAACATTTTCTTCTAAAGTCTTCTTTGTTGAAAATGAAGAAACTTGAAATGAACAAGGAGAGAAGTACCATTTTTTATTGCTGAACTTTGATTAGATTTAGCATTAAGGTTTCTATGAGAGAAACTGGTGGGAGCGCAACTTTGGATCGGCGAAATTTTGGATCGGCGAATTCAAAAATGCAATTGTCTGTCACCATTAGACGATTCCTTCAACACAAACGAGTTCAACTGACATACACCATCCACTGTTTTTAGGAGTTTATTCCATGGCAACCAAATATGTTATAGATTATCTTATTTGTTATTCATATTGTTGGAATTAAGACTAAAGTATTGGTTGAACTCAATAACAAAATTCCATACCAATTGGAAAACCGTCTATCGCGAGAAGCAAGCCTTGTAGAGAAAACGTCGATGAAAGTAAGAGTTCTCTATGGACTTCAATCAACCATAATTCCCATCTAACATTTAGTGGAGGAGGTCGACGTAACAATCTACTTTTTCAACCCTCTGATTTAATGTCTAAAAACATGTTTAAACCATGACGAGTCTGGGAGATGATAACAAGAATCAAACAATATTTTTAACCATAAAGTTTTCGCATCTCGCAACGAAAGTAAACAAACCATAATATTAAATAACAACCATTTATTCAAACCATCATATATACATGTCTTTTACAATCCAAATCAAAAACCACACAACATAAGTCAAATCAAGTCATTTGTTTATAAAATATACAATATATACATCCACGTCCATGCTCCAACACGACTCTAAGGCTTCTTTAATCTAGTGGTATAAAAGGGAAAATAGGAGTAAATCAAACATAAGTTAGTGATTGATTCATGCCCACTCCACATATACTACAAAAATACTACTATGATATGATAAGCGTCTAACGTCTATATAAACACTGCTTGACCCGCTTCATGCATTTTAGGTTGGTGTTATAGTCGTCTATCTAATAGTAAGTAAATACATCCTCGACCAGCCCAAGGCTCTATAGGATTTTACTGATGTTGGCTATCTGATGCATAGGTAAATGCATTTTAGACTGGTCCGAGACCCTACAGGATTGAATCACCATCATTTATCTAGCTTTGGACTCACGTTCTGAACTAGCCCGAGACCCTATATGATCACTTTTCATCCAATCTAAAGCACAAAACCGAACTCATTCCTTGGATTTGCCCGAAGACCTACAAGGTCATTACCGTCCCGTCCAGATGCCTAAATAGGTGGGAGCGCAATTTTGGATCGGTGAAATCAAAAATGCAATTGTCTATCACCGTTCGTCATCTCCTTCAACACAAATGAGTTCAACTGACCATACACCACCCACTGTTTCTAGGAGTTTGTTCCATGGCAACCAAATATTTTATAGATTATCTTATTTGTTATTCATATTGATGGAATTAAGACTTAAGCATTGGTTGAACTCAATAGCAAAGTTTTCATACCAAATGGAAAACCATCTATCGCGAGAAGCAAGCCTTGTAGAGAAAACGTCGATGAAAGTAAGAGTTCTCTATGGACTCCAATCCAATATTCCCATCTAAAATTTAGTGGAGGAGGTCAACGTAACAACCTACTTTTTCGACCCTCTGATTTAATGTCCAAAAAGATGTTTAAACCGTGGCGAGTCCATGAGATGATAACAAGAATCAAACAATGTTTTAAACAATAAAGATTCACATCTCGCAACGGAGTAGACAAACTATAATATTAAATAACAACCGTTTATTCAAACCATCGTATACACATGTCTTTTACAATCCAAATCAAAATCCGCACAACATAAGTTAAATCAAGTCATTTATTTATAAAATATACAATATATACATCCAAGTCCATGCTCGAACACTACTCTAAGGCTCTTTTAACCTAATGATATAAAAGGGAATATGGGAGTAGATCAGACATAAGCTTGAGTAAATGATTCATGCCCACTTCATATATACTACAAAAATACTACTATGACATGATCAGCATCTAACATCTATATAAACACTCCTATACTCGCTTCATGCATTTTAGGTTGGTGTTGTAGTCGTCCATCTAATATGTAAGTAAATACATCCTCGACCAGCCCAAGGCTCTACAGGATTTTACTAATGTTGACTATCTGACGCATAGGTAAATGCATTTTAGACTGGCCCGAGGCCCTGTAGGGTTGAATCAACATCATTTATCTAGCTTTGTACTCATGTTCTGAACTAGCCTGGGGCCCTATACGATCAATTTTCTTTCAATCTAAAGCGCAAAACTGAACTCATGCCCTGAATTTTCCCGATGACCTACAAGGTCGTTACTGTCAAGTCCTCCTTCCAAACTTTCCTAAAACGCTACAGGGAAGCATCATATCCTGAGTTGCCTATTTGTGCCACGGGTTCGTATGCGATCGTATCAACATTTTATTCCTCCTTGGCTTTCTAATCTCTACTTTACATATTTTATTTCAAGTATATTGTAGTTTAAGGATCAATCTTCTTAGGTTCGAATTTTATTTAGTTTGGTGATAAATCTTTCAATTACCTTGTATATGGCCGATATATGGCCGATATATGGCCGATATATGGCCAATCATAATTAAGGCATCATCGAAGATATATGGCCGATAGAAATATATCATATTGTAATTATTTTCATATATGCTGATTTTATTTACTTTTATCCTATTTCTACGTAAACTCATGGTTTAATCTCTTAATTCTAGTATTTAATGCTCAATTGCTTAGATTATGGAATACGAATCATTATTATGACATTATCTATGCATCATATCTTGAGTAAGAAATGAACCGCTCACAAAATCTCTAGAAATACTCTAAACCAATTCTTCCTTTCCTTGTCATGTTCCTTTAGTGCGTAGAAACCTTCATAATTTGCCACATTTTTTCCCCAAATCGCGGTACTCGTCTCCGATCATTTTGATGGATATATCGTCAAAATCCATTGAAAATTGAAAGATTTGTGCCACTTTAAATTATGAAATGGAAGAGGAAAATGAAGATGAAAAGAAAAAGGATTAATTTATTTTTCTGGTCTAAAATGAGGTTTATATAATGTTAATTTTAGTTAAGTAAATAGTTCTTACCATGTGAAAATTACTACATTTAATTTGAACTCAAAACCTTGAAACTGCTGGTAATATATAAACATATGCCAAATTATATATCGACATATGGATGATATGTCGGCATATCATTCCGTATATGCTGACATATCATTCTATATATGTCGATATTTATGCTAGATGTTTTATTCAATTATTAATGCGTTTATATCTTCTTCATACGACCTCTAAATTGAACAAACTTTTACACAATTTGGATTAAGAAATGAGGCGGTCTCAATGGCACATATATTATTGTCAAATTCAAAGTTGAAAAATGATCATTTTGCGTCTCCTTAATTTAAATAAGATTATTTGTCTATTTAATCCATTAATTAACATTGTTATATTATTAAATTTTAATTATAATATATTTCGAATTTTCAGTGTAATACAATTGACATTATGAAATCTGTTGAAAAAGATCAAGAAAATAGAAAAAAATATTTTATAAAGAATAGCAGAACAAGCATAACTAAAAAAATAAAGATACCTCAAAAAGTGACCAAATGAAGTTAAAATTTGACAACGTCGAATTCCAACGCTTTGATTTGCGAATTTTTAATTTATTCTAAATGCTCAAATAATAGGTTTTATAATTAAAATAAACTCCTTTTAATAATAAATAATGATGGTGGAATATTTTTCAAATAATCTTTATAAAAATATTTAGTTTGAAGAAAAATTGAAAATGTGATGGAATTCGTTTTCTGAATTTTCAACTTTGGCTAAAAGTTATCAGAAACGTTTTATGAACTCTAGTACAAATATATACACATACAAATATACATAGATTGGTGCATATTGGTGTATAATTAGGTACATACATACATACATACATACATACATAAGGTGTTAAAAAGGAGAAGATGCTTAAGGAAACATTGGGAGACATTAAGTACAAGGCGTTTAAATTGCATGTTGGCTCAAGGTACAAGGGAGGACATGTTGGAGGCGTTGGTTTCATGTGGTGGTGGGAGCATGATGAGGTGGCAAGGAGGTAGTGGAGAGGAAAGTACAAAGGGTATTTTGGTAATTCAATTAATCCACTTAGTATGTAAGCAAAATCCCCAATGTTATTCTCGTTTTACCATTTCCATTTTCACTTGCAACACCTTCTTCCAAAATCTCTTTAGATTTTTCCATGGTTTCCAAAGAATTTTCAAAGTTTTAAAAACTTAAAATTTATTACTTTTAAACTTTTTAAAAACTTTTCTTAAGCCTTCTCCTTTCATCTCCACACCTCCTCCTTTCAAAATCAAAACCCTTGCTCACGCAAACCACCATGACGAGCCCTCCTCCTATGATGGTCAAACGTAACTTGGCCTTTAAGGCCTCAATATCTCCACTTAGGTTAAAGCAAAGCTAGGAGCAAGGTGGTTGCACAATTTGGTTAAGATCTAGGGTAGTTTGGTTAGATTTAAGGTGAGAGAACTAGCACTTTTATGTTAAGTTACTAACTTAAATTCATTGCACACTTGGATGTAAAAATCATTACTTGATTTTTTGGTTTTGATGTTGATTTGGATGCATATATATGTGTGTGTGTATGTGCGCGCACGCACGTGTGCGCATGTGCGCGCGCTTGATTATGATGTTGTATAAACTTGGAATGTATGAAAGTCAAAGCAAACTAGTTAGTAAAGTTTGGAAAAGTTTGATCTTTACTTGTTGTTGTGACAATGGCATGTATATGTTTGTAATCATGTGTGTAATACTGTATACTAAAATGAATAGCACTTAGTATTGTGATTTTGCAACATTGGAATCCTTGATTTAAACTTGGTCTCACTTAAGGTTGTGTTTGAAAGGTTTTCAAGTTTTAAACTTTGATTTAGTTTCAAAACCTTACTTTTGTTTTACATAAACTTTTTACTAAGTTTATAAAATGGTTTAATATAAAGATAATGATTTTAAAGCTATCTGACACCTAAAACAAGTTTTGAAATTATAGGTCATATAGTGATAGTCGTTATAGATGTAGTTCATAAAAACAAACTGTATTTGCAAATCTTAAATTGTTTTCACCTTAAATATATTTTGAAAAGTGTTTTAAAAACATATTATTATGTATTTAAAAATAAATATTACTTATTTATTTAATCATTTATTTAATGATTATTTAATTAACTAATTAAATAAGGTAATTAGTACTTAATCATTAGTTAACAAGGTAGTTGGTACTTAAATATTAATCAAGTAAGTTAATTATAATTTGTTAAATAACTACTAGGTTAACTATAATTTAAATAATTATTTAAGTATTATTTATTATTTTAATTAATTATTAATTAATTATTTATGTATAAAAGATCTAATTATTTATTAATTACCAATCAAGTTAAATTTAAGTTAAGATTTAATTAAAATTTAATCATGATTTAATTATTTTAAATAAAGGTGTATTTATTATTTAAGTTTAATTAAGGATCATTTAATAATTTATTGAATTAATATATAATTATTATTTTAAATTTTAAATTATCATTTAATAATTAATTAAATATTAGTTATGGTTTAATTATTAATTCAAGGTTAATTTTTATTAAATAACGAGTTTAAATGCTATTTAATTATTACATATAGTTTTAAAAATTTTAAACCACTTTGTTTATAAAGATCGGTTTTGTTTTTAAAAGCAACTCTCTTTTAGAGTTTAATCCAAGGGATTTCTTTGTCGACCACCCTTAAGAAACTTCAATAGAATATGGAACCCAATGACATATATTTAGTAGAATAAATATAACGACTCGATTCTTCGACTTTCGAAAGTCGACATCAATACGTCCACTATATCAACTGCCAAAAAACCGATTTGTTAGGGTTAAAAAAGAAGAGGTAGAAGAAGAAGAAGACAGAACAGAAATGGAAACAGAAAACAATAACAGAATCTCACATATCGCAGCGGAACAACATATAATAGATAAATGAATAATCTTTAAATCAAAGAACTATACCAGTTTATACATTACATTACCATCAGAGTATACAACAACAATATACTACACAGCTGGATAGTTATATAAACTTGTCCTCACAATCTGAATACACAGCGGAAAAGATAATATCATATACAAATAATATGTCTCGCCATCCAGCTCGTCTCTTGCTCCACAACACTCCTAAATCCAAAATAACCTGATAACCTGTCTCTAGGCTGCCCGTGTGGAAAATTATGGGCACCCAGAGTTTAGGAAGAGAAGAATAAACTCCAGGTCAGTCATGGGACTGGTGTGAGAACTAAAGAAGTTATTTATCTTTAAAACAACAAGGAAAGTAAAAAAATATCCGCAATGCTTTTGGAAAATGTAACTACCATAAGGCCTCCCGTCACACACACAATGCAAACGCAGAATTGGAGGAGATTTCTCCTTATGATAGTCAAAGATGCTTAATACGCAAATTTCTTTGATATTATTATTATAAGTGCACAGTGGAAAACCTTTCGAAAGTATAATATAAATCTTAGCCAACATACGACCATTATCGTATGTCTACTATAGCTACCATGTTCAATGGCAGGTTATACAACTAAAACCGTACAGGGTTCGTATTGTTTCTTTGGATTTCCAACAAATGGTCAGGATAAGGAACTTCCTACTGCCACATGGGATCGCCTCTGGCGGGACGTCCCGAGAACTTAACCAGCTCTCTGCCAACACAAGGTCGGGTTACCTTTGTAACTAGGTAACTACTACACGAATATGCCACCCCCGGTCCTTTGGGACCTTTATCCGAGGGCCCTCGATCACAAAGCAACAACCACACAGAAAATGAGATTGGAGCAACCATATAGGTTAAGCATTAGGGCTCCATACCTGACACCACCCTTTTCCAGAAGAAAATGACATACCCTAAAGGGCACGACCCTCAGAACCTTGCCGTATATTCCTGTTTCGACCATTTTCGGGGTATGAGGTCTAACGAAGTCTCGTCCATAAAGCTACGCTTTTTCACAAAGCCACGCTTCGATCAACAAATGATCAATAAATAATCATCACACAACAACACTCAGCATGCCACATTACCAAATTGGGAGTATATCGCTGATAACCTTCAACTACAAAACCTTTAAGCTCGTACGTCTCAGAGAAGGGTGTTATGCTAAGAGAATAAATTCTCCGCCACCAACAGAGATGTATTTGAAAGAAATCTGCTTTATATCTCAAAATGTAATATCAGACACGTAACCATACAAGTCTGTTCCGGGTTCGAACAGAACCGAAGGCACTTCCAAAGAAGCCCTTGCGATCCGGGTATTCACAATCCCGATCGAATTTCTCATCACAAAGGAAATCTCCATACTGTAGCTAACGGTGTAGAGACAATCGATAGGTCATCCTATCGTTTTCACAAATACCCGGTCTTCACCACCAGTCTTCAATGCTATCCATTACGTCGTATCACTTATTCGGAATGGGTTATATGACACAAAGGTCCTCTCCCGGCTAATCCGAATAGTGAACGCAATATTTTTAAAACATAGGGATATTGGGATTTCAATTAAGTCACAACTTATTACCCAAACCCTTTCTTTCAAATGGTTTAAACAAATTACCATTTTAAATCTTTAAACAAAAAGATTTACTTCACAAAGTTCACCCAGTTTCACAAAGATTTATTCCCAGATTCCTAGATAAATTTCCATTTCAATTGGATTAACTCATTAAATCTTTGATCAAGATTTAACTTATAGCTTTCAAAACTATTCACAATTCAAGTCTTTTATAATATAAAAGATACACCATTTGAAATACTCCTTTGTTTCAAGTCAAGTTCAACAATCTTTCACGAAGATTAATTCATAGCCTTCAAAACAGTTTAATTTCAAATTTACATTCTTTTAACACAAATGGGAATTTCTTTCCTTATGTGAAAGCTATTATTATTTGAAAACAGATAGTTTTCGTTTTGGGAAAAACTGATTAAAAATTTTCACGAGTTAAAGCCACTCAAGTATAAACTTGGATTTAAATTTAAAATTTCCAAAACTATATTTTTAAATGGTTAAAAACCCATATAAACACATTTTATAACTTGTACAATCTTTTAGACCATAGTACCCAAATCATTGAATTCAATTTCAAATATTGAATTCAAAATTAAATCAAATGATTTAAATTCCAATTTTATTAAGTTATTTAAAATAACTCTTATTTTTGAAATTCATTTTCAAAAACTTTCAATCCCAATTTCAAAACTAATTTGGATTCAAAAATTCAATCTTTAGAATTGTCAAAAATCTGTGACTTAACTGATTTCGACGTGAAATCCACATTTTGTGTGTGTATTGTATAGTCCAAGGGTTTAACACTATAGTGCAACAACATTCAACCATCACAGATCAAAATATAACAATATATTTGATAAGCGGCATAAACTATAACGCTTACCTTTTATTCACAGATCACAAATATATATATATATATATATATATATATATATCACAGATAAACAAATTACAGATCACAACACACATCAGGATATATCACAAAGCATCACATATCAAAGATATCAAACAATTCAACATCCAATATAATTCAAACATCCATAAGTAGGATAAATTTAATCATTTGATTAATTTAAATCAAATATGAATAAAATTTGTTAGTTATGGTAAATTAATAGCCAATTAATTATAAAAACATTTAATAAATTATCCTTTCATTGATCATTAATTAACCCTTAATTAATAGTTAATACTTGATTAATTATCAAAACCAATTAATTTCTGCTTCATAAATTTCCAATGAATTTAAAATCATTTCTTTTTAAAATAAATTTCTTCAACTTATAATAATATAAATCGAAATCCATTTACTTAGCCCTTTTTTTCCATAATTTGGAATTTTATTCAATATGGTTTCAAAAATAACTTCGTCTTTTAAAAACTCCTTTTTAACTTATCCAATTCTCAAAAAATAATTTTTTTACTATAACTTTCAACTTGAAATTTCAAAAATCCAATTTTTATCTATTTTCGGTATCCAATGATGCCAAAAATATATTCGGCTAACCTATAGCCTTCAACAATCTCAATCACAAAGATATCACACGGATTATAAATTAACCAACACACAATATATGAAATAAATTCAAATGTTTGAGGAATCCAGTTGGATCCCCCAACCTGTTTCCCTGCATCCAAAGATGTTAGCACAACACCAATTCCACTTCGAAGTGAAATATCGCGGTATATGGGATTTATAAAATATTATCTGCTATTATGCGGCGCAATAGGGTCTCATCCGCTATATAATGCGGGAAAAACAACTCCAAGTACATATATAATACCAATTTCACATCAAGGTGAAATATCGCGGTATATGTGTTTAATAAATAACATCCGCTTAATATACGGCGTATATGGTCTATTTCAAAACAATAGATAATAATTTATCATCCAAACACACAATCAAGCAATTTTAAATCTAACTATTTAAAATTTAAATCGAAACAATACGATTGAGGAGAAGTTCTCACCTTGAGTTTCTGATAATAGTTGCAGCGCTTTATTTTGAATAAAATTAAACGTGCGTTTAATTTTACCTGAAATTATCACTAGCTCCAAATGACTCCAAACCAACTCCATCGCATAGTGCTCATCAAAACGAACCCGAGGCAATTCGTTTCGTGCGTTTTTGACCTCGTATGAAAAAGTTATTGCATTTCAAAGTTTATACAAATTTTATAATATAATAATTTCAATTTATTTTATTTTTAAACCCTACATTTAGATCAGGCCGTCCATTTTAATTCATGAGATCAAGGCCGCCCTTCCCCCTTTCTTCCTCACGTCTCTCCCAGGTAATGAAAATCGCGTTCGAACCCATGAACGTCGCTCCCCTTCGAATTTTCGCACGCACCCCGGCCACTTCAACGACGATCAGACAACGCCATCTCGAAGAGCTTCGCGCGAGTCACCTTCGGCTAGAAATTTGCAAATCTCGGTCAAGCCATCTCTTCGAAAAACATGCGCAAACACGCTGACTTTGGATGAAGATTGCCGTTGAATCTCTGCTCCAATTACGATCATACCCGTTGGATTTGAAGATCTCGCTGCCTTCTACAACATTGTAGTTGAAGAGTTTTTGTAATTGCTTACGGATTGAAAAAAAATCGAAGAGAAAAAAAATGAATTTTCGGCCATTGATATTTGTTTAGCCGGCGGCTTGGGTTAGAGGGAGATAGGGTTTTGCAAAATAGAAGGGGATGGGTCCTTTTATAGAAATTTTTCAACGCACTATACATCCGTGATTTTCCGAACTCCAAATTTCGCGCGGTGACCGGCGTTTCTAGGGTTTAACCCGCGTTTCGGACACAATGGAATAGGTATCGAGAGCCAATTCGATCATCTGTGCGAGTTATGGAAATGAACGATCAAATTTAAATTAAATCGGTTAACCAGATTTCTATGCGTTTTGGCTTGCCCCGGACAAATCATATATCCGATTGACTCGAAATTTGAAACCTTACTGTAATTTGACATTATGGATCCGATGAAACTAGTTTCGTCAAAATCCGAGACTGTTTGAAAAATGACTATTTTCACTAGTCGATTAAATATTAAAATATTCAATTTCTACAATTTAACTTTTAATTCAATTTTAAAAGTTCACAAACATTGTTCTAACTCCAATATGATTTAATATAACTTTATAAATCATTTTTAATCACATTAAACCCAATTCCCAATTATTTACACAATTCCAAATATTAAGTTATCGATTTAATTATCCAATTAAATCTAGATATTGGAAATAAAACTTTTCGACCTATAAAATTTGCTTGTTAATATTTAAAATCAATTAAATATACGAATTTCAAATGACAGAAATTCTGGGTCGTTACAATCTTCCCCCTTAAAAGAATTTCGTCCTCGAAATTACCAAGTAAGAAAAAATGCCCCAAATTCATTAATTTTTTCAAAACAATTTGTTCAAATTAAGTTTCAAATTCATTTAAATGTTTAACTTTTCCAAAATCCATAGTTAAACCTCTTACAAAACTTTACTAAGTTTTCAAATCATACTTAGTTATCTTTTCAAAACCAACTATATCGTTTAACCCTTAACTTCAAATCAAAACTTAGTTTTCACAATTTTTTTCCAAAATTTCCCGAAAATTTTCTAACGCCTTAAATTTTCAGAAAATTTCGCCATAACCTCCTTTGTACGGAGGAGCTTTTACAATATCACAATAGATATAAATATATATATATATCGACCCACACGGTCGGAAAACAGAAAAACAGTTCATATTTCCTATTTTTATTGCATAGGCGTACCTTTTTAGCATTTTTAAGCAAAACAGTTATTTGTTTAGCATTTTGTGCAACCAAATCCCGCTAACGGTAGCCCCAGTACCTGTACTTACTCAATATAAACACGTAAGTGACATATATAAGAAGTTATTAACATTTTACTCTTTTAAACAACTACAACACATGCATATTAAAAGAAATGCATACTAAACAAGGTTTATGAACAACTTATATGATTTCGACATTACTTGTAATTATTTACAACCAATTATATACAACGACATTCAATTATTCATTTTCAATTAGTTTACGTTCACTAATTTACATCCACATTTGCTCACTTTCAATTCAAAACAACTTCTATTCAATTTAAATTTACTTAACTTCCAATTTGAATTTAATTGCTTTAGCTTTCAATTTTATTCATTCAATTGCATATGAATTTCTATTCAATCAATTAACAATAATCTAACAACCAATGTATATCCAATACAACCAAATTTATTCACTTTACATTCAACATTCATATTCACTTTGTTTACCTTCAATTTGGTTTAACATTCAATTAGCCTTAAATGAATTAACACTTATATCCATTATTCTATATCAATTCATTATATTCGATTGATTAATATTCAATTCGTTAGTTTAATTACTAATTTATTTTACAAATAAAGTTGAATCTCCTTTATATAATTCAAGTTCACATCCATTTAATTCACTTCATTATTTTACTTCGATACCAAAATCAACTTCATTCAACATTACTTAAGTTATATTCCATTTCAAATTTCCACTTATAAATCCAATTCAGATTCCAACTCCAAAGTAAATTTTATTTAACTTTTACCAAAGTCAATTTTCATATCACTATCAAATTCAGATTTTGTTTTGCTTAACAAAATTGTTTAACCATTTTATCATTTGGTTTTACTCACATTTTCTCATTTTATAAGTTACACAACTTATTATTCAACTTCCAAATCTGATTTAATTTATTTAACTTCCTTTAGTTAAATTTCAAATCATATATTTTATTATACTATCCCCATATTTATTTCAACTTTACTAAAGTTAAAATTTTAGTTCATATTACAAGTTCAAAACTCATTTCACTTATATCCAACAATGACAACTTGAATTTTAATTTCGAATTTGTTTATCACAACGAAACTTCAATTTCAATTTACTATTGTAGCAAATCCATCACACAGAAACTCGAAAATGATACTGATGATGCTGTAGTCATCACCCTTATTTGTGACGCCCCACCTCTATACCCACGCTAGCCAAGAACACTACGGAGTAATGCTGTCAACTAGCACGGAGAATAAGGCTGCTGAGGAGCGACCATCCGTGTAATATCTTTGTGCGAGCACCGATATGTCAGGTAGTAGAGTATATATCAATTAAGGAGGAAATCCAACATATCGATACAAACTCAAAGCTATCACACAGTGGCTATATATAATCTTTGAAAACGAATATAAAAATAAACATAACACAAATCAGTCACAGATAATTCATATCACAAAGGCGGAAACGGATATGAATATATAACTAACACATGAAAGTGTTCAACAGAGTAGTGGTCAGAAAGATCCACAATAATACAGAAGAATAACAACACGTGCTATACAAAAGAATACAACTATGAGTCTATATCTCAAGTGTAAACAACAAAAGCTTCTAATCTATGTGGTTAGCCAAAAGTCAGAGTAATGAATCCCTGGGGAGAAGTCAAGCAGAAGCACCTGTAACATCTCGGTCTGACCCGGGTATTATTTAATAAGAAAATAATAAACGGATCAGTCTAGCTATAAATATCAGACGACATGATATAGAATAAGAGATATGCATAAACATATGATAACCATACTGGCATACTACAATAAGTATGTAATTGAAAATCAACATGAGATTAATCAATATCACAAGAATCTTCTCAAAGGTCCAAAAAGGGTATCATACCCAAAACTTGTATTCATAACAAGTCAATGACACACGAATTCACCAATGCACAAAAATTGATAAATCATATCAATGGAAATCACTAAAATTGGTGAAGCATAAATTCCAGAATTCAACACACGAAATCCAGAAATCATAAAAGGGGGGGGGGGGAGGCCTATCACACGAACGGGAGCATGAAAACTCACCAACATATGTATCACACGAACGAGACGCTATCTCATGGTAGCTAGCCATTAATTTTTGACACACGAATGGCCCGAAGACCAGGGGAGCTACCCCACAAAGAAATGAGACGAAGCTCAATAGAATGAGGTACAGTCCTTCACGTGGACAAAGAGACATCACACAATTGCTAGTCAAAATCACAAAAATGATCTTCATGATCATCAAGAAGTGTCAATCACAGTAAGCTAGTAAATATATGAGCTTAGCCTCATGTCCCATAACCACTAGCTTAGCTTAAATATTTACGAACAAATTGTAGATCTCCACTAGAAAATTGTCACAAGAGATTCAATCGAACAAGTCCAAGAATTAACCGACGAAGTAAACGCAAGCATTTCATACCACTTGTTTTACTAAGCCATTTAATTAGTTTTCTCATCCGAGTGAGGTAAAGGTTTGTATATACTAATAGATTGGAAATCGGTTTGAGAAAACGAGCTTTGTAATAAAATAGTGTTGAAATCATTTGAAGAAAGAGTTTTGATATATACTAGTAGTATAGAAAACCTTTATATTTTTAAAGTGACAAATCACAAAGAAGATTGTAGGAACAACCAATCATCAAAATTCACATACGAAGACATGAATTGAATCCAAAGAAATTGATATCAAATCCATCAAAATGGATATCTTCAAAAATCCCAAAGAAAATGTCATCAAAGTCGATAATAGATGATAACAACAAAAGGGAATCAACACGAATCGATTAAAGTTGGAATTCTCAAGCTAAATAGGCAAATAGGCAAAAATTGGCATATTCAGACGTCTGAAGGGTATGATTCAGACGTATGAATCTGGAAAATAAAATACTTTCCAGGACAGAATTCAGACGTCTGAATCAATAAATTTAGACGTCTGGAAATGCTAAATTTTAACCTATTTCCTTTCTGGTTCAATTCGAACCAATTCAGACGTCTGAAATATAAATTCAGACGTCTGAATACTGGGGAACTAAAATCCCCAGTATAATATTCAGACGTCTGAAAATACATATTCAGACGTCTGAAAACCGAATTTCAGGCATTCCCTAAACCTAGGCCAAAGATGGCTAAACGATTATCGGAAGCGATCGATCGAGCGACAATGACTAAGGATTTAAGCCAAGTGACAACCCAGCCTTAACGGCTCTTCAATACACCTCAAATATCAATGTCCAAATATCCATAAAAGGATTTTCATAGATTTTGATTTCAAAACACCAAAAATTGGAATATACACCAAACCAATCCAAACCAAAATCAATAGCACAAGAATAAATGTTAGGAATACATACCTAACAATCGAAGATGATTATAGACTAAGATGTGAGATAAAAATCTCACATTTGAACCCAAACAAATGAATAAGAAGCTTGAAAGCAAAGGAGAATCAACCACTCTTCAAATCCAACTCAAGAAGCTTGATTCTAGCTTTAAAAGAAGAACATTCCCAAAGTTAGGTTTAGGAATTTCTGAAATTGATAAGAGAATGAGTTGGAGAAGAAGAAGAGAAAGCTTACCAATAGGTTCTTCTATTAGTTTGGAGCTAGAGTTTGATTTGCAAAAGAAAACTAGGGCTTGGAGTTTTAATTTCCTCTTCCACTCTCCATTGTTATAAAAGCTTGAGTATTAGGAAATGAGGAATAAAGTAATGAAGAGGAGAAGGGGTTGGGACTGAATACATAAGTGGGGTTATTGGGCTCAGCCCAAACCAAAGCCCTAAGTGAAAAAGTAGCAAAATTCTACTATCTCCAAACATATCAAAGTGTATACTTAAAAAGATCGCAAACGTCATTTTGAACTCAATGGGAGTGGTCCCGAGTCCTAATTCGACCGTATGCAAAAAGTAGCTTTTCGGACTAAATTCCGAGTATCGATAAAATATTTAAATAAAATATTTAAATATAAAATCGGTAAATATGCGGGTTGTTACAGACTCCCCTCCTTAAAGAAATTGCGTCCTCGCAATATTTAAGAAGAAGATATATAGTAACAACCATAAAAGCATATTAACACAAAAGAATTTTGAAGTAAGAAGTTCACCTTAAAGAGGATGAGAAAGTAAGTCAGGATGCGTTCGCTCGATGAATTCTCTAGATTCCCAAGAGCAATCCTTAAGATTTGAGGACCATTGAACTTTCACAAGCGGAACATCTTTATTTCGAAGGCGCTTAACCTCCGAAGCAATAATACAAATAGGATGTTGCTCATAAGTTAGATTAGGCGAAACTTCGATCTCTTCCACAACACCGGGCTCAAGAATAGAATCGGAATCTCGAAGGCACTTCCGTAATTGAGAAATATGAAACACGTCATGCATAGCAGAAAACTGAGCCGGTAATGTAAGGCGATAAGCCATAGAACCAATACGTTCAGTGATAGGAAATGGCCCAATATATCGGGGTGCTAACTTTCCCGACCGACTGAAACATACAACACCTTTCATAGGTGACACGCGAATAAAAACAAGATCTCCAACAGAAAATTCTAATCTCCTTCTTCGATTATCGGCATAGGATTTTTGTCTACTCTGGGCTTCTTTCATCCTATGTCGAATAAGTTCAATCTTTTCTGTGGAATCCCGAACAAAATCTGGACCTAAAACCAGCTTCTCACCGGCCTCAAGCCAACAAGAAGGAGATCGGCATGGCCTTCCATAGAGTGCCTCAAAAGGTGCCATACCAATACTAGATTGGAAGCTATATTATAGGAAAATTCAACAAGAGGAATATGATCTTCCCAGCCTCCACCGAAATCAAGCACACAAGCACGAAGAAGATCTTCAAGAGTTTGATTCACACGCTCGGTTTGTCCATCGGACTGAGGATGATAAGCGGTGCTAAAATTAAGCTTCGTTCCTAAAGCTTTTTGAAGACTCTTCCAAAACCCACTAGTAAACAATGGATCGCGATCACTAACAATAGAAGTAGGAACTCCATGTAATTTAACAATCTCTTTAACAAAGAGTTTGGCCAAAAGAGGAACGGTTCGGTTAGACCGAACGGGAATAAAATGGGCGGATTTAGCAAGTCTACCAACTATAACCCATAAGCTATCATGATCCGAACGAGAACAGGGAAGGCCATCAATAAAATCCATGGAAATTTGGTTCCACTTCCAAATTGGAATTTCTAAAGGTTGCAATAACCCACCGGGCCTTTGATGTTCGGCCTTAACGAGTTGGCAAGTCATGCAACGCTTAACGAAGTTAGTGATGTCAAGTTTCATTCCCTCCCAGTAATAAAGTCGCTTCATATCCGCGTACATTTTACTACTACCGGGATGAATGGTAAATTTAGAACGATGGGAATCTTCTAAAATATCTTTACGAAGATCACTAATATTTGGCACGATAAGTCTACCAAATTTCCGAATGCCGCCATGAGAATCGATATCAAAGTCTTTCAAACCTTCAATATTAATTTTATCCTTAAAATTTTGGCCAAGAAGAGCCAAGTCGGGATCTAGCCTTTGAGCTTCAAGAATGCGGTCTAAAAGAGAAGGATGAGCCTCAAGGCTACATAAAACAAATGATGAGCATAAATCGGATACGCGGTCTCGAATATCACAAGTGGATAAGATCTCGAGATCGTTCCATTTGGATATCATCATAGAAACAACTGCTTGTTGCTTACGGCTAAGAGCATCGGCGACACGATTACCCTTACCGGGGGTATAAAGAATATCAAGATCATATGGAGCAAGGAACTCGAGCCAACGTTGTTGACGCAAATTAAGTTCCTTTTGAGAGAATAAATACTTCAAGGACTTAAGATCGGTATAAAGAACAAATTTCTCTCCTAAAATATAATGACGCCAAATACGAAGGGCGAAAACAATAGCCGCGAGCTCTAAATCATGAGTGGCATATCTAGTCTCAGCAGGCTTCAATTGCCTAGAAGCATAAGCAATAACACGTTCTCTTTGCATAAGAACGGCACCTAAACCAACGCGACTAGCATCGGTATAAACAACGAAATCTTGATTCCCCTTGGGAATAACAAGAATAGGAGAATCTGAAAGAAGTTCCTTTAGTTTCTGAAAAGAAGTTTCACATTTGTCCGACCAAATGTATTTAACACCTTTCTTCGTTAAGCTAGTGAAAGCACGGCAATCTTAGAAAAGTCTTTGATAAAACGGCGGTAATAACCCGCCAATCCAAGAAAATTACGAATCTCCATCACACTTTCCGGTCTCTTCCAATCTTGAATTGCTTCAATCTTTGAAGGATCCACGGAAATTCCGGATTCGGAAATAATATGACCGAGAAACTTCACACGAGATTGCCAAAAGTGGCATTTAGAAAATTTCACCTTTAATTGATTACTCCTAAGAGTTTACAACACAATCCGAAGATGCTTTTCATGCTCCTCCTTGGTTTTTAAATACACAAGAATATCATCAATGAAGATGAGAACAAATCGATCGAGAAAATCTTTGAAAACTCGATTTATAAGGTCAACGAAATAAGCCGGAGCATTTGTTAAACCAAATGGCATAACAAGCCATTCATAAGATCCATATCGGGTACGGAACGATGTCAAAGGAATGCTATCCTCTGCGATACGAAGCTGATGGAAACCGGTAGCCAAGTCCAATTGTGAAAAGACCTTAGCACCACTAAGCTGATCGAATAGATCATCAATCCGAGGTAAAGGATATTTATTTTTGATAGTAAGATCATTAAGCTTGCGGTAGTCAACGCAAAGTCTAAGTACCATACGAAAATAGCCGAAGCTCCCCAAGGCGAGGAACTAGAGCGAATGTCGGAGATAAATAGTCCGCTCGGGATATAGGATATGAGCTTCATAACGGTTAAACCAATCCATTCCCAAAATCATTCCAAAGCCTAATTAGCGCATGACATGCAAATCGGCTAGGAAAGGAAAATCACACAAAATAATCTCCACATCTTTACAAAGCAAACTAAGAGTTGCGGATCCACCAACCGGATTCACAATTCTTAAAGAAGTCATTAAAGTAACAACACTTAAAGAAAAGGTATCGACAAGTTCCTTTGATATAAAAGAGTGGGATGCACCCGTATCAAAGAGAACTCGAATAGGTTGATCACGAAATATAATAATACCATCAAGGATAGAATGAGAAATACCTTGACCCCGAGATGTGTTGCCAGGGGCTTGAGCAACATTCAACTTTCCCTCCTTCCTATTTTGAAGTTTGGGGCAAGAAGATAAATAATGATCCGGGCTTTTGCAATAGCGACAAGTACGAGGCTTTGAACACTTGTTCGCAAAATGGTCTCTGGAACCACAGTTAAAGCATTTCCCTTCAGTAGAGGAAAAAGTCTTCGCAGCAGGAGTTGCCTGTTTACCCTTTTTACTGGGGTAAGGACCTTTGGATTTGTTTGGCCTCTTTTTGTTGTTGAAGTTTGGTTTGGAACCCACCACTTCAACATCACTTTCCCTATCCGCCTCTTTAAGACGAAGAGCGATATCAATGAGTTGGTCGAAAGGAACTTCTAACTTTAGAAGTAATGGCTTCTTGAGGCTTTTGTTTAAGCCATAAACGAACCTATGGTTCTTTTTCAATAGGGTGTTAATATATTCAACCCCGTATTTAGAGAGAGATTCAAAAGACGTGGCATAATCTACCACGGAAGATTCACCTTGAACGACGTCAATAAAACGGCGAGCCAAAGTCACCTTCTCAGCTTCTGGTACGAATTTTAACTCGAAGCGCTCTCGGAATTTCTCCCAAGTGAGATCCGCTTAATTTATTTCAGAAATCGGAAGCTCGTACCAGTCTAATGCTCTTTCTTGGAGCATACTAGAAGCCACCTGAACCCGGTGAAGATAAATGAGGTTCATGCGAGAAAAGATTCGATCGCATGTCCTTAACCAAGCCTGGACTTCAATAATAGTTTCAGAACCTTTGAATGGCTTCCCACCCAAATTGGTATAATCATTGCACAAACGTGCAAATCCCGACTTTGGGTGAGTAGGTTCCGGATTAGAGCCAGCTGCTTGAGCATTCGTGACAAGGTCAAGAAGTTGCTGGGTAGTCATAAAAACTCCATCATGGGGTGGAGCACTAGATGGTCCAGCTCTAGGACGGCCAGGTCTAACCATTTCTCTTCCTTTAGAAAGAAATAAAGAAGAAGAAAAAGGTTATTCATCAAATGAATATCAAGCAATCTTGATAGATAAAGCAAGGAATCATAAAGAAAATAGGATGAATCGGTACGAAGACTCGAATTAAATCCTAAGGCACGACTCCTAAGAAGGACTTAGGACGATGGTCCTTGTTAAATTATTCTACATTGTTCCGAAGTTTGGCTCTGATACCAAGCTGTGACGCCCCACCTCTATACCCATGCTAGCAAGTACACTACGGAGTAATGCTGTCAACTAGCACGGAGAATAAGGTTGTTGAGGAGCGACCATCCGTGTAATATCTTTGTGCGAGCACCGATATGTCAGGTAGTAGAGTATATATCAATTAAGGAGGAAATCCGACATACCGATACAAACTCAAAGCTATCACACAGTGGCTATATATAATCTTCGGAAACGAATATAGAAATAAACATAACACAAATCAGTTATAGATAATTCATATCACAAAGGCGGAAACAAATATGAATATATAACTAACACATTAAAGTGTTCAACAGAGTAGTGGTCAGAAAGATCCACAATAATACAGAAGAATAACAACACGTGCTATACAAAAGAATACAACTATGAGTTTATATCTCAAGTGTAAACAACAAAAACTGCTAATCTATGTGGTTAGCCAAAAGTCAGAGTAATGAATCCCTGGGGAGAAGTCAAGCAGAAGCACATGTAACATCTCGGTCTGACCCGAGTATTATTTAATAAGAAAATAATAAACGGATCAGTCTAGCTATAAATATCAGACGACATGATATAGAATAAGAGATATGGCATAAACATATGATAACCATACTGGCATACTACAATAAGTATGTAATTGAAAATCAACATGAGATTAATCAATATCACAAGAATCTTCTCAAAGATCCAAAAAGGGTATCATACCCAAAACTTGTATTCATAACAAGTCAATGACACACGAATTCACCAATGCACAAAAATTGATAAATCATATCAATGGAAATCACTAAAATTGGTGAAGCATAAATTCCAGAATTCAACACACGAAATCCAGAAATCATAAAAAGGGGGGGGGAGGCCTATCACACGAACGGGAGCATGAAAACTCACCAACATATGTATCACACGAACGAGACGCTATCTCATGGTAGCTAGCCATTAATTTTTGACACACGAATGGCCCAAAGACCGGGGGAGCTACCCCACAAAGAAATGAGATGAAGCTCAATAGAATGAGGTATAGTTCTCCACGTGGACAAAGAGACATCGCACAATTGCTAGTCTAAATCACAAAAATGATCTTCATGATCATCAAGAAGTGTCAATCACAGTAAGCTAGTAAATATATGAGCTTAGCCTCATGTCCCATAACCACTAGCTTAACTTAAATATTTACGAACAAATTGTAGATCTCCACTAGAAAATTGTCACAAGAGATTCAATCGAACAAGTCCAAGAATTAACCGACGAAGTAAACGCAAGCGTTTCATACCACTTGTTTTACTAAGCCGTTTAATTAGATTTCTCATCCGAGTGAGGTAAAGGTTTGTATATACTAATAGATTGAAAAACGGTTTGAGAAAACGAGCTTTGTAATAAAATAGTGTTGAAATCATTTGAAGAAAGAGTTTTGATATATACTAGTAGTATAGAAAACCTTTATATTTTTAAAGTGACAAATCACAAAGAAGATTGTAGGAACAACCAATCATCAAAATTCACATACGAAGACATGAATTGAATCCAAAGAAATCGATATCAAATTCATCAAAATGTATATCTCCAAAAATCCCAAAGAAAATGTCATCAAAGTCGATAATAGATGATAACAACAAAAGGGAATCAACACGAATCGATTAAAGTTGGAATTCTCAAGCTAAACAGGAAAATAAGCAAAAATTGGCATATTCAGACGTCTGAACGGTATGATTCAGACGTCTGAATCTGGAAAATAAAATAATTTCCAGGACAGAATTCAGACTTCTGAATCAATAAATTCAGACGTTTGGAAATGCTAAATTTTAGCCTATTTCCTTTCTGGTTCAATTCGAACCAATTCAGACGTTTGGAATATAAATTCAGACGTCTAAATACTGGGGAATTAAAATTTTCAGTATAATATTCAGACGTCTGAAAACCGAATTTCAGGCATTCCCTGAACCTAGGCCAAAGATGGCCAAACGATTATCGAAAGCGATCGATCGAGCGACAACGACTAAGGATTTAAGCCAAGCGACAACCCAACATTAACGGCTCTTCGATACACCTCAAATATCAGTGTCCAAATATCCATAAAAGGATTTTCATAGATTTTGATTTCAAAACACCAAAAATTGGAATATACACCAAACCAATCCAAACCAAAATCAATTGCATAAGAATAAATGTTAGGAATTCATACCTAACAATCGAAGATAGTTATAGACTAAGATGTGAGATAAAAATCTCACCTTTGAACCCAAACAAATGAAGAAGAAGCTTGAAAGCAAAGGAGAATCAACCACTCTTCAAATCCAACTCAAGAAGCTTGATTCTAGCTTTAAAAGAAGAACATTCCCAAAGTTAGGTTTAGGAATTTCTGAAATTGATAAGAGAATGGGTTGGAGAAGAAGAAGAGAAAGCTTACCAATGGGTTCTTCTATTAGTTTGGAGCTAGAGTTTGATTTGCAAAAGAAAACTAGGGTTTGGAGTTTTAATTTCCTCTTCCACTCTCCATTGTTATAAAAGCTTGAGTATTAGGAAATGAGGAATGAAGTAATGAAGAGGAGAAGGGGTTGGGACTGAATATATAAGTGGGGTTATTGGGCTCAGCCCAAACCAAAGCCCTAAGTGAAAAAGTAGCAAAATTCTACTATCTCCAAACATATCAAAGTGTACACTTAAAAAGATCGCAAACGTCATTTTGAACTCAATGGGAGTGGTCCGGAGTCCTAATTCGACCGTATGCAAAAAGTAGCTTTTCGGACTAAATTCCGAGTATCGATAAAATATTTAAATATAAAATCGGTAAATATGTGGGTTGTTACATTATTATTCCCCAGCAACAGTAGTGAATTCAGTGCTTTAAATGTTTTTAAAATTTTCTTTTATTTATAAATAACATTTATGAATCTTTTCTTATAGAATTTCACTATTTAACTTTACATATACAAGATTATTTCACAATTGTAAATCGTTTTAGTTATAATTCCATCTTTATAATTCATTTGCTTATATAATTTCTTCTTTTACAACTGTTGTTTTTATTCAGATTATTCAAACAACTTTGATTCACTTATATTTATTTATATTGTCAACAACCAAACAATTAATTCTATATACACTTTAATAATTTCTAAAAAATCATTTCCTTTATATATAAAATATAATCGAGGTAAAATTATTACATTTACCCAATTTAAAACAATATCGTGCCGAATTGTTCTGAACAAGTGTTTAGTGATCCCTATCGATAGAGTTGTACAGACTATACCGACCAGAATCCATATACCACTCAACAAACCAATCATCACAACATAAAACAATTTTATTTTCACTAACAAATACGCGCTCATAACTATTATTACACTCAAACTCATTCTAGAGTACTACCGACTCTATCTCTAGTGAGTAATTCCCAACAGAGCCAAGATTTTCACTTAACCAAATGCTCTGATACCAAATGTAACGACTCGATTCTTCAACTTTCGAAAGTCGACATCAATACGTCCACTGTATCAACTGCCGAGTAATCGAATGCGGGAAACCTAATTGTTACGGTTAAAAAAGAAGAGGTAGAAGAAGAAGAAGAAGATAGAACAGAAACAGAAAACAATAACAGAATCTCACATATCGCAGCGGAGCAACATATAATAGATAAATGAATAATCTTTAAATCAAAGAACTATATCAGTTTATACATTACATTACCATTAGAGTATACAACAACAATATACAACACAACTGGATAGTTATATAAACTTGTCCTCACAATCTGAATACACAGCGGAAAGGATAATATCATATACAAATAATACGTCTCACCATCCAGCTCGCTTCCTGCTCCACAACACTCCTAAATCCAGAATAACTTGATAACCTGTCTCTAGGCTGTCCGTGTGGAAAATTATGGGCACCCGGAGTTTAGGAAGAGAACAATAAACTCCAGGTCAGTCATGTGACTTGTGTGAGAACTAAAGAAGTTATTTATCTTTAAAACAACAACAACAAGGAAAGTGAAAAATATCCGCAATGCTTTTGGAAAATGAAACTACCATAAGGCCTCCCGCCACACACACAATGCAAACGCAGAATTGGAGGAGATTTCTCCTTATGATAGTCAAAGATGCTTAATACGCAAATTTCTTTGATATTATTATTATAAGTGCACAGTGGAAAACCTTTCGAAAGTATAATATAAATCTTAGCCAACATACGACCATTATCGTATGCCTACTATAACTACCATGTTCAATAGCAGGTTAACGCCACATTCCATGGCAGGTTATACAACTAAAATCGTACAAGGTTCGTATTGTTTCTTTGGATTTCCAACAAATGGTCAGGCTAAGGAACTTCCTACTGCCACATGGGATCTCCTCTGGCGGGACGTCCCGAGAACTTAACCAGCTCTCTGCCAACACTAGGCCGGGTTACCATTGTAACTAGGTAACTACTACACGAATATGCCACCCCTCGGTCCTTTAGGACCTTTATCCGAGGGCCCTCGATCACAAAGCAACAACCACACAGAAAATGAGATTGGAGCAACCACATAGGTTAAGCATCAGGGCTCCTTCCCTGACACCATCCTTTTCCAGAAGGAAATGACATACCCTAAAGGGCGCAACCCTCATAACCTTGCCGCATATTCCTGTTTCGACCATTTCCGGGGTGTGAGGTCTGAAGAAGTCTTGTCCACAAAGCTACGCTTTTTCACAAAGCCATGCTTCGATCAACAAATGATCAATAAATAATCATCACACAACAACACTCAGCATGCCACATTATCAAATTGAGAGTATATCGCTGATAACCTTCAGCTACAAAACCTCTGAGCTCGTACGTCTCAGAGAAGGGTGTTAAGCTAAGAGAATAAATTCTCCGCCACCAACAGAGATGTATTTGAAAGAAATCTGCTTTATATCTCAAAATATAATGTTAGACACGTAACCATACAAGTCTGTTCCGGGTTCGAACAGAACCGAAGGCACTTCCAAAGAAGCCCTTGCGATCCGGGTATTCACAATCCCGATCGAATTTCCCATCATAAAAGAAATCTCCATACCGTAGCTAACGGTGCAGAGACAATCGATATGTCATCCTATCGTTTTCACAAATACCCGGTCTTCACCACCGGTCTTCAATGCTATCCATTACGTCGTATCACTTATTCGGAATGGGTTATATGACACAAAGGTCCTCTCCCGGCTAATCCGAATAGTGAACGCAATATTTTTAAAACACATGGATATTGGGATTTCAATTAAGTCACAACTTATTACCCAAACCCTTTCTTTCAAATGGTTTAACCAAATTACCATTTTAAATCTTTAAACAAAAAGATTTACTTCACAAAGTTCACCCAGTTTCAGAAAGATTTATTCCTAGATAAATTTCCATTTCAATTGGTTTAACTCATTAAATCTTTAATCAAGATTTAACTTATAGCTTTCAAAACTATTCACAATTCAAGTCTTTTATAATATAAAAGATACACCATTCGAAATACTCCTTTGTTTCAAGTCAAGTTCAACAATCTTTCACAAAGATTAATTCATAGCCTTCAAAATAGTTTAATTTCAAATTTACATTCTTTTAACACAAATGGGAATTTCTTTCCTTATGTGAAAGCTATTATTATTTGAAAACAGATAGTTTTCGTTTCGGGAAAAACTGTGTGACGACCCGGAATTTTCGAGCATTTCAAATCGGAATATTTAATTGATTTTAAAATATTCAATAGAGTAATTTTAACTTGAATTCAAATAACTATTTATTTGATAATTAAATAATAGAATTTAATAATTAGAAGTTGGGCAAAGTATTTAATCTGGAATTCTAAGCCGGTTAAAAATAATTTGAAGGCTTATAAAATTTATATTGATAACATTGAAGACAATAGATGTGTTAAAGTTGAATTTAACAGTGGTTTGTTCAGTTTTAAAATTTTAATGTTTAATTTGGATTTAAAAATAGCCTTCCGAGGCACAGTCTCGAAATTCGACGAAACTAGTTCCATTGGGTCCATAATATTGAATTATTATCGGATTTCAATTTTCGTTTTGATCGGAGTTGTTGTGTGAGCACACGATAAGTAAACGCGTGGAAAACTAAAAAAAACTTTAATTGATCAACCAGTTGAAATAATTTCACAGCGTCGTTTTTCTTTCACCTCAAAGGCATTGTAACAGCCAAGACAGCACGCCGACTTTCTTTCATCTCCGTGTTCCCTCTTTTAATAACATCACGCAACTTTTTCTAATCACGCTGCCTCCTTTCATATCTTGTCTTCTTTTCATTTTAATGGCCGATTAACATCACTATCTTGCTCTAAACAAAGACCCATCTTTCCAGTTAAATTCAAGAGTAATAGAAGTTACTCTTTTATTTTCCTTGTTCCAATTCGAAGTAAACAAATTAATGAATGAACGAAATTCGTTCGCAAGCCCCCTTTCTTCTCCCTGTTCAAAATCGAAATCATTCAGGAAAAAAAAGAAAATGAAAAAAAAGAAAATGAAAAAAAAGAAAGCAAGCTCGAGCGCCTGAAGTTGTGACCAAGCGATTCGCATCTGAATCGGGCGCGAGCCATGGTGTTCTCAATATCGAGCGAGGCGCCGCTGGGTAAATGGGGGGTCAGCGACGACGAGAGGGTGAACTATGCTCGCGCGGGTTTCATTTGCCGCATGTGCGTTGTGCATCATGGAGATTCGTCTGCAGCTAGGGTTGCACGATTTCGAACGAATGGATCTGAGGGTTAGGGAAAAGATCGACGACAAGGCAGTTATGGTATGAATTTGTGATTTTAATTACTAAATTTGGGTTGTTAAAAGGAAATTATTTTACAGTAAGTTTTATGATACTATTTTGTTTTGAAATCTATATACGTAAGGTAAGATTTTTGAATCCGCAGTATGATATAAAAATTGTTATTTTCAATTCAAGTATATATACATATGTATAGGTAGTTTCAAATGGGAATTTTTTTAGCTTAAAACCAAATTATTTGTTAAAATTAAAACCATTAGTTAATTAAATTATTTTTAGTATATGAGTTTCAAAGGGAAAGATTAGTTTAACAGGAATTATTAGTTAATTAAATTATTGGTTAACTAAATTCATCAAATTGAAAATTTAATGGCTAGTTAATTTAATTTGTTTATGGTAAATTATTGGTAGATTATCTTAGATGTTAATGAATCATATTGTACAAGGTTAAAACTAAATCATTAGTTGATTGGATTTTATTAAAAAGAAAATGAACAGTTGAATAAATTTTTAGCCAATTAAATAATTTAATAAATTGTATAAATTATTTTTACAAGGTCTGAAATCATGGAATCAAACCGAGAACGAAGTGGATTGCAAATTTAAAGGAAAAGGTGAGTTAATCTCACTCAGTTAATTAAATTTAAACGATTAAATTTAAATAATTGTTTGAGTGGTTGAATGGATTGATGTGCTATAGTATGGTAAATTTTGGAATTGGCATATTATTTGTGCTAACATCTGTGGATGCAGGGAAAACAGGTTGGAGGGATCCAAGTGGACCCCTCAACATTTATATAAATTACTTAATACCCTCTATTGTGGTTATTTTATATTATGTGATGAATATTATTGTTAATTGGAATATTGGATGTTATGGTATACCTGAATATATTCCGGTGCACTAAGTTATCGAAATATATAAAATTGGATTTTGAAAATAAAATGGAGAGAATTTATAAGTGAAATAATTGTATAAAATTTAAATAAATGAAAAATAAATTGGATAAGAATAATAGTAGTTTTAAATTCTAATAAATAAATTCCATATTTGGAAGGGAAATTTGGAATAAATAGGAGATTAATGAATTTTAAACTTTAGTATTATTAATTTAGATGAACGAAACATTTATTTAATATTTAAGATTTAAATTTTTGAAAGAACAAAGAAGAAATTGGGAAAAATATGAAATTTGTATATTTCAGTTAAGAGATTTAAAACCAAACGGAAAATAATAATAATAATAATAATAATAATAAAGTCCATAATTAATGAATTTTGAAATGAACTGAGAAAGTATAGAAATTTATTTCAAATGGAATAAATTGGGAATCAAGTTGGGAAAATTGATTTAAGTGATTGAGATTGAAAATTCTCCCTGGATAACCAAATGCGTTTTCAAAGTAATTTTTTTTGAAATATAAGTTAAAAGATTAAAAGTTGTTTTAAAAAGAAAGTTTTGGAAAATTTCTTATTTCTAATATTTAAATTCTAAAGTAAGTATTTTTTTTCTTAATCTATTATAGTAGTAATTATTTAAAGAATGACTTAATATTATGTTTTTAAAAGTATAAATCTAGTTTTATATTTATTAAGTAACCTTATTTTCAAATATTCATATAGTATGTATTTTTAATAAATTATTGAAGTAGTTTTAACTTAAATGTTTTAAATTAAGTGTTTTAAATTATTTTATAAATCTAGTTTTGTGCTTGGTGATTTCAGTGGAGATAGGAAATATTTGGGAAAGTTTATTCTGAAAAGAAAGATGATTTGAAAATGTTTCCAAAGGGTTTAAAATAGAAATATATTTTGTGAAGATATTTTTGAGGCTAATAAATAATTTGGGAAATTATTTATTGGTCGATGGTTTTTTGTGAGTATTAATTGATAGTTAAATAACCGACTATCAATGTTGGACAAATGCGTTGATCATTTCGAAGAGACCGGGATCGAGATTTATTTCTCGAAAACCACTTCGATCTGATTTGTACGTTTCGTGGAAAACGATTTTGGATTCGAAGATGGAGTAGTGAAGTGCAAGGGCTAGTCGCTAATAATCCTGAGGATATTTCCAAAATGGATGTAGTAGGAATAGTGCCTTCGGTTCCGTTCGAACCCGGGACGGACTTGTATAGATGAATGTTTTCGTGAACATCGTCAGGTGGACGATGGGCATTCTAAGGGATATGTTTTAAAAAGGTAACGCTTAGCCTCAAGCCTCGTCAAATGGGAATGACTGAAAATCAGGGGTTATGCAGCAAGGCTAGGTGGGTAGCACCCAAGCAGGGTGAGGTCATCCCTGTCTAGATGTCCCTTTTATTTCGGCTTAGTGGGCGGTTGCTGCTCCCAACCGCGGGGTGATCTCACTCGGGATTATCCAGTAAGGGGTAGTCCCGGTCTTGTGTTGCAGGGGAGCGGGCGTACTCCTCGGTACTGTGATCTAGGCCACATACTGTGACAGGTGGTACTCCAGTGCCTAGTCATTAGTTGGAAATCCATTCTCCCTACGGGCCTTGTACGAGTTTGTTTTTATTACCCACTCTGTGGCTAGTAGCTGGAATTTAATAATTTAACAATTTCGGCTATTTTATAAGTATTTTTATATAGGCCCTATTATAATATCAGAGGATTCTATAAAAATTGTTTTAGCCATCGTAAGGTAAAAACCCGACATGTTTATTTGTGGCGTGGTCTTACGAGATGCTTTTGTTTTCAAAAGGATTTTTGAACTTTAATAATAAATTGAGTGTGATTTTCTCACGCTGGTATTCCAGACTGACTCGGGTGTTATTTAATTGTAATGCTCGGGTCAGACCGAGTATTATAGAATACAGGATATGATGCTGTGAAGCTCAGGAGACGAGCAGGATGACGATACGTACTCCCGTACTTGTTTATCTATATATATCCCGCTGTGTTGAGTTGTTGTGTATCCATTTGTATGATATTAATGTTGAGCTGTGATTGATGTACTCTGATGATGTAATATATAAACAGAGATATTTGATTTTTGAGTAAAGATCATTTATTATCTATTATATTTTATTCCGCTGCGATGGCTAGATTCTGTTGTTGTTTTCTATTTTCTTCTTCTACCTCTTCTTCTTTAACCCAAATGGTTCGTATTTCTATACAACTTGAGTTGATTTAGGTAGAATAGTGTTGACTCAAGGGGTAGGGATTTGCGGGTCGTTACAGTGGTATCAGAGCTTAGGTTGGTGATAACCTTGGCTTTGGTGGGAAATTACTCAATTAGAGTCCGTAGTACTCTAGAATGAGTTTGAGCGTATTAATAGATATAAGCGCGTATTTGTTAGTGAATATAAATTGTTTTAATATTGTGATGATTGGTTTATTGAGTGGCATATGAACCTTCGTCGGCACAGTCTGGACAACTGTATCGAAGGGGTTTCTAAACACTTGAATAGCACAGTTTGACACAATATTGTTTTAAAGGTGGGTGAATGAAACAATTTTACCCAAAAATATATTTTGATATAAAGAAAGTTTTTGTAAACAATTTTAGCTAATATATGGTTGCTTGGATGTTAGGAAGAATAATATTAAAGTAATATCATTGTTAAATGAAAGTTTAACTAGAAATTGAAAATATAACCAAAGTTTAGGGGAAATAAACCCATTATAAAATGAAATTTTTAAATATGAATTATAAATGTAAATTATAAATTGAAATATAATCAAATGGAGATTTGTATAAGTATAAACTATACAAATGAATTATAGTTAAAATTTGAATTAAAACAGAATTTGAAACTTTAAATCCCGGAGATTTGGAAGTATTTTGAAGATAAATAATAGCATTATTGTTTTGGAGGTATTTCTGAAAGGAAATGTGTTTTGAGAGGATTTTGAAAGTGATATAGCATTGAAATCACTTGGATTATTGGAAATTACTCTGATGATGATGGCAACATCATCAGTATTCATTTTCAAATTTCTAAGTGACGGATTGCTGCCAAAAATTGATTTGTTCAGAGAAGCTAGTTGTTTTGAAAATTTCGAAGGAAATTTGTTGGGAATAAAACCAAGATTGGTTTAATTTTTGAGAAATGTGATTTGAGATGTTGGACATTTCAGAATGATTTGAAACCAAAGCCGGTTGTTTAAAAATCCTGATGAGATAGTTGTAAGCTTATAAATTGAGATGATTTTTAAGGAAATATAAGCTTTGAATGTTGGAATTTAAATATAAGGAGAAAAGTTAAAAATGAGATTAACTTGGATTGGGGAATAAAAATTTAATTGGATTGAAATTGATTGAATAGGTTGAAAATAATATCCAGTTGTATTCGAATTAAGTTGAAATCGAATTGAGTTAAATAAATCTGAGTTAAAATAAAATTGAATTGGAATTAAAACTCGATTGAATATTTGAATGGAATAAGAATTCTTACCGGAATAAATGGAAAATAAATTGGATAAGGATTGAATTAAAATAAATAAATGTAAAACTCGAGTTAAAAATAAAAGATAAATATAATCAAGCCTATTGTGAATGGAATTGTGTGAATAATAAGTTGTGACTTATTAAATTTGAAAAGAGGGATAGGAAACCCAAAATAAATATTTTTGATGCATTGAAGAATAAAATGAAAATCAAAACTTGAATTATAAATAAATTGAACTTAAGAAAATTAAATGAAGAGATTTTGAGATTAAAATCAAGTTCTGGATTATAAGTTGGGAAAAGACTATTTAGATAATAAATTAGATAGTGAAATATGTAATGGAAACCTAATGTAGTTAAATAGAAGCTGAATTGTGAGTTTATGATGAAGTTTGGAAATAAAATTCAAGTTATAAATTAAATTGGACTTAAATTGTTGGAGAAGTAAATGTAATTGAATTGTGAGTTCATGAAATTGGGTGGTAAATCGAAAATGGATAGTGGATTCAGAACTTGAGTTATAAATTAAAATTTAATTTGAAGAGTTAACAAATTAAATATAATTGAAATGTATCGAGAGAAAAATGTAAATGGATTAAAATAGTAATGGTTTGTATTGCGAAAAAATCCAAATAAGTAGAAATACATTGGAGATGGCCTTGTAATCAATCGAATGAGTTGAATCTGGAAAGTTAAATTTTATAATAACTAATCAAAAGAAATTGTAGATTTAAAATGTGATTTGATTGCGATAGAGTTAAGTTGAATAGAAAAGAAAATTTACTTGTAAAATGAAAACGAGCTTAAGTACAAAACTTTGAATAAATTGAAGTAAATTAGCTTAAGCTAATAGATAGAGGATAATTGAATTGAATTCAACTTAAACTAAGTTTAATAATGTTGGGTTGGATATAAATCAAGTGAAAATAATTTTTAATTGAAATAAAATTTGCTAAGTTATAGATAATATTTAATGGAATGGAATTCTTAATTAAATAATTGTAAACCATTTAAAATGTTAAAGAATTGAAATAACTTGGAGACTATATGAACAATAGAATGTTTTCAAGTTAATAGAATGGTTTTAAATGAATGCGGATAAGAAATGAATCGCAAATGAATAGATTGTGAATGAAATTGAAATGGTTATTGAATGAAATAGCCTGGATTGTTTTCGAACTAAATAAAATAGTTTGGAATAAACAAATATGGAATGAAATGCAAGTGAATGGATTCAAATTAAAAATGCAATGAAAATGAGGATATATGGATCGTGAATAAATTTAAAAATGGAATGGAATTAAGTATAAACTGAGTTGAAATCAATTTAAACTGGTTATAAAACATAAGTGCTTATTTATTCACATAGATCTCTTCAAATTGTATAGAATAAATTTTAATTTGATGTAAATGGAAGTAATTAAAATTATATGAATTGATAGGAGTAAAATAAATTGATTTTTAGGGCAATTGAATTAAATATGAGTTCGGTTTGCTTAAAAATAAATTAATTGTAAGCGATTGAGTTTTAAATCAATCAAATTGATGAAGTTGTATACGAATGGATTGAAAACCATACAAATTGAATGAAAATGGTTATAAATTAATTGGAACATTGGAGTTAGTATGAAAATTGTATAAGTTGCTTACGGAAAAATGTTGGTGTGAATTTCTTTTAGAATTCATGAGTTTAACTATTGCAAATAAGTGAAATGCTGTTAAATTCATATATATGGCACTTACATGTTTGAACTGAGTAAGTACAGGTACTTGGAAGCCGTGTGGCTGGATTTGATTGCGCTAACTACTAAATAAATAAGCTGCTTGCTTAAAAATGCTAAATAAGGTACGCCTATGCAATAAAAATAGGAAATATGAACTGTTTTTGGTTTTTCCGACTTGGTGGGTCGATGTATATATATTTATATCTTTTGTCAAATTGCAAAAGCTCCTCCGTACAAGAGGGACTCTGCCAAAAAAATTTGAAAATTTTAGGAGTTAGAAATTTTTTGAAATTTTTTGTTAACAACGAAACGATTTAAAATTGGCAATTGAAACAAATTAGTAAATGAAACTACTTAAAATAATGACATAAATTAGTTATAAATGGAAAATAAAATTCAATATTTAGAGTTATAGATAAATTGAATTCGTATGAAAATGAAAGAATCAATTTGAATAGAAATAGATATAAACTAAAGTGGAAGATGAAAATAAATATAAGAAACATATAAAATGCTTATACTAACTTAAGAAGGGAATGGTGAATTCTTGATTGGAAATTGATACTACAAATATAATCTAAGTTAATATTTGAATGAATAGATATTGACATTTTGTAAGAAAGTTGATATGATGTTTTGGGAATATTGTGATTGGATATTAGTGCTAAGCAGGATATGCAGGGATTATAAAGAGAAAAGAGAATTGATTTTGATTTCAGAAAGATAAATTTGAATTGTCCGACAAAAAAGTATGTGTTTAAATTTCTATATGAAATTTGATTGGGTTTTTGATGAGCCACTTGGTTTTTTGTTTTGTTTTTGGATTTGGGAGGCCGTAGAGCCATTTTGTAGTTGTACCGAGCTAGCCGCGCAACGGAGACGCTAGCGAAATTTTTCAGAAATTTAAAGAGTTGGAAAAAAATTTTAAGAAAATTTTGATAATTCAAAATTTGGTTTTGAATTATAATTTGAATGATTGTATAATCAGAGTTGTTTGGGAACTAGGGAAAGTTTGGAAAGTTAAAAAGAATAATAATGGGTCTTTTATAAAAAGATAGTTGGTGAGATGTTGAATTGTTAGAAATTGTTTGATTTTGGGAAATAGTAACGGGTATTGGACCATTCTTCCTAATTAGTAATTTCGAGGACGAAATTCTTTTAAGGGGGAAGGAATGTGACGACCCGGAATTTTCGAGCATTTAAAATCGGAATATTTAATTGATTTTAAAATATTCAATAGAGTAATTTTAACTTGAATTCAAATCACTATTTATTTGATAATTAAATAATAGAATTTAATAATTAGAAGTTGGGCAAAGTATTTAATCTGGAATTCTAAGCCGGTTAAAAATAATTTGAAGGCTTATAAAATTTATATTGATAACATTGAAGACGATAGATGTGTTAAAATTGACTTTAACAGTGGTTTGTTCAGTTTTAAAATTTTATAGTTTAAATTGGATTTAAAAATAGCCTTCCGAGGCACAGTCTCGGAATTCGACGAAACCAGCTCCATTGGGTCCGTAATATTGAATTATTATCGGATTTCGATTTTCGTTTTGATCGGAGTTGTTGTGTGAGCACACGATAAGTAAACGCGTGGAAAACTAAAAAAAACTTTACTTGATCAACCAGTTGAAATAATTTCACAGCGTCGTTTTTCTTTCACCTCAAAGGCACTGTAGCAGCCAAGACAGTACGCCGACTTTCTTTCATCTCCATGTTCCCTCTTTTAATAACATCACGCAACTTTTTCTAATCACGCTGCCTCCTTTCATATCTTGTCTTCTTTTCATTTTAATGGCCGATTAACATCACTATCTCGCTCTAAACAAAGACCCCTCTTTCCAGTTAAATTCAAGAGTTATAGAAGATACTCTTTTTTTTCCTTGTTCCAATTCGAAGTAAACAAATTAATGAATGAACGAAATTCGTTCGCAAGCCCCCTTTCTTCTCCCTGTTCAAAATCGAAATCATTCGGGAAAAAAAATGAAAAAAAAGAAAGCAAGCGCGAGCACCTGAATTTGTGACCGAGCGATTCGCATCTGAATCGGGGCGCGAGCCATGGTGTTCTCAATATCGAGCGAGGCGCCGCTGGGTAAATGGGGGGTCAGCGACGACGAGAGGGTGAACTATGCTCGCGCGGGTTTCATTTGCCGCATGTGCGTTGTGCATCATGGAGATTCGTCTGCAGCTAGGGTTGCGCGATTTCGAACGAATGGATCTGAGGGTTAGGGAAAAGATCGACGACAAGGCAGTTATGGTATGAATTTGTGATTTTAATTACTAAATTTGGGTTGTTAAAAGGAAATTATTTTACAGTAAGGTTTATGATACTATTTTGTTTAAAATCTATATACGTAAGGTAAGATTTTTAAATCCGTAGTATGATATAAAAATTGTTATTTTCAATTCAAGTATATATACATATGTATAGGTAGTTTCAAATGGGAATTTTTTTTATAGCTTAAAACCAAATTATTTGTTAAAATTAAAACCATTAGTTAATTAAATTATTTTTAGTATATCGGTTTCAAAGGGAAAGATTAGTTTAAAACGAATTATTAGTTAATTAAATTATTGGTTAACTAAATTCATCAAATTGAAAATTTAATGGCTAGTTAATTTAATTTGTTTATGGTAAATTATTGGTAGATTATCTTAGATGTTAATAAATCATATTGTACAAGGTTAAAACTAAATCATTAGTTGATTGGATTTTATTAAAAAGAAAATGAACAGTTGAATAAATTTTTAGCCAATTAAATAATTTAATAAATTGTATAAATTATTTTTACAAGGTCTGAAATCGTGGAATCAAACCGAGAATGAAGTGGATTGCAAATTTAAAGGAAAAGGTGAGTTAATCTCACTCAGTTAATTTACATTTAAATTTAAATGATTAAATTGAAATAATTATTTGAGTGGTTGAACGGATTGATGTGCAATAGTATGGTAAATTTTGGAATTGGCATATTATATTGTGCTAACATCTGTGGATGCAGGGAAAACAGGTTGGAGGGATCCAACTGGACCCCTCAACATTTATATAAATTACTTAATACCCTCTGTAGTGGTTATTTTATATTATGTGATGAATATTATTGTTAATTGGAATATTGGATGATATGGTATACCTGAATATATTCCGGTGCACTAAGTTATCAAAATATATAAAATTGGATTTTGAAAATAAAATGGAGAGAATTTGTAAGTGAAATAATTATATAAAATTTAAATAAATGAAGAATAAATTGGATAAGAATAATAGTATTTTTAAATTCTAATAAATAAATTCCGTATATGGAAGGGAAATTTGGAATAAACAGGAGATTAATGAATTTTAAACTTCAGTATTATTAATTTAAAAGAATGAAACATTTATTTAATATTTAAGATTTAAATTTTTGAAAGAATAAAGAAGAAATTGGTAAAAAATCTGAAATTTGTATATTTTAGTTAAGAGATTTAAAATCAAACGGAAAATAATAATAATAAAGTCCATAATTAATGAATTTTGAAATAAACTGGGAAAGTAAAGAAATTTATTTCAAATGGAATAAATTGGGAATCAATTTGGGAAAATTGATTTAAGTGATTGAGATTGGAAATTCTCCCTGGATAACCAAGTGCGTTTTCAAAGTAAATTTTTTTAATATAAGTTAAAAGATTATAATTATTTTAAAAAGCAAGTTTTGGAAAATTTCTTATTTCTAATATTTAAATTCTAAAGTAAGTATTTTTTTTCTTAATCTATTATAGTAGTAATTATTTAAAGAATGACTTAATATTATGTTTTTAAAAGTATAAATCTAGTTTTATATTTATTAAGTAACCTTATTTTCAAATATTCATATAGTATGTATTTTTAATAAATTATTGAAGTAGTTTTAACTTAAATGTTTCAAAGTATATTTTAAAGTAAGTGTTTTAAATTATTTTATAAATCTAGTTTTGTGCTTGGTGATTTCAGTGGAGATAAGAAATATTTGGGAAAGTTTATTCTGAAAAGAAAGATGATTTGAAAATGTTTCCAAAGGATTGAAAATAGAAATATATTTTGTGAAGATATTTTTGAAGCTAATAAATAATTTGGGAAATTATTTATTGGTCGATGGTTGTTTGTAAGTATTAATTGATAGTTAAATAACCGACTATCAATATTGGACAAATGCGTTAATCATTTCGAAGAGACCGGGATCGAGATTTATTTCTCAAAAACTACTTCGATCCGATTTGTACGTTTCGCGGAAAACGATTTTGGATTCGAAGATGGAGTAGTGAAGTGCAAGGGCCAGTCGCTACTAATCCTGAGGATATTTCCAAAATGGATGTAGTAGGAATAGAGCCTTTGGTTCCGTTCGAACCCGGGACGGTCTTGTATAGATGAATGTTTTCGTGAACATCGTCAGGTGGACGATGGGCATTCTAAGGGATATTTTCTAAAAAGGTAACGCTTAGCCTCAAGCCTCATCAAATGGAAATGACTGAAAATCAGGGGTTATGCAGCAAGGCTAGGTGGGTAGCACCCAAGCAGGGTGATGTCATCCCTGTCTAGATGTCCCTTTTATTTCGGCTTAGTGGGCGGTTGCTGATCCCAGCCGCGGGGTGATCTCACTCGGGATTATCCAGTAAGGGGTAGTCCCGGTCTTGTGTTGCAGGAGAGCGGGCGTACCCCTCGGTACTGTGATCTAGGCCACGTACTGTGACAGGTGGTACCCCAGTGCCTAGTCATTAGTTGGAAATCCATTCTCCCTACGAGCCTTGTGCGAGTTTTGTTTGTATTACCCACTCTGTGGCTAGTAGATGGAATTTAATAATTCAACAATTTCGGCTATTTTATAAGTATTTTTATATAGGCCCTATTATAATATCAGAGGATTTCCATAAAAATTGTTTTAGCTATCGTAAGGTAAAAACCCGACATGTTTATTTATGGCGTGGTCTTACGAGATGCTTTTGTTTTCAAAAGGATTTTTGAACTTTAATAATAAATTGAGTGTGATTTTCTCACGCTGGTATTCCAGACTGACTCGGGTGTTATTTAATTGTAATGCTCGGGTCAGACCGAGTATTATAAAATACATGATATGATGCTATGGAGCTCAGGAGACGAGCATGATGATGATACGTACTTCCGTACTTGTTTATCTATATATATCCCGCTGTGTTGAGTTGTTGTGTATCCATTTGTGTGATATTGATGTTGAGCTGTGATTGATGTACTCTGATGATGTAATATATAAACAGAGATATTTGATATTTTTGAGTAAAGATCATTTATTATCTATTATATTTTATTCCGCTGTGATGGATAGATTCTGTTGTAGTTTTCTATTTTCTTCTTCTACCTCTTCTTCTTTAACCCAAATGGTTCGTATTTCTATACAACTTGAGTTGATTTAGGTAGAATAGTGTTGACTCAAGGGGTAGGGATTTGCGGGTCGTTACAGTGGTATCAGAGCTTAGGTTGGTGATAACCTTGTCTCTGGTGGGAAATTACTCAATTAGAGTCCGTAGAACTCTAGAATGAGTTTGAGCGTATTAATAGATATGAGCACGTATTTGTTAGTGAATATAAATTGTTTTAATATTGTGATGATTGGTTTATTGAGTGGCATATGAACCTTCGTCGGCACAGTCTGGACAACTGTATCGAAGGGGTTTCTAAACACTTGAATAGCACAGTTTGACACAGTATTGTTTTAAAGGTGGGTGAATGAAATAATTTTACCCAAACATATATTTTGATATAAAGAAAGTTTTTGGAAACAATTTTAGCTAATATATGGTTGCTTGGATGTTAGGAAGAATAATATTAAAGTAATATCATTGTTAAATGAAAGTTTAACTAGAAATTGAAAATATAACCAAAGTTTAGGGGAAATAAACCCATTATAAAATGAAATTTATAAATATGAATTATAAATGTAAATTATAAATTGAAATATAATCAAATGGAGATTTGTATAAGTATAAACTATACAAATGAATTATAGTTAAAATTTGAATTAAAATAGATTTTGAAACTTTAAATCCCAGAGATTTGGAAGTATTTTGAAGATAAATAATAGCATTATTGTTTTGGAGGTATTTCCGAAAGGAAATGTGTTTTGAGAGGATTTTGAAAGTGATATAGCATTGAAATCACTGGGATTATTGGAAATTACTCTTATGATGACGGCAACATCATCAGTATTCATTTTCGAATTTCTAAGTGACGGATTGCTGCCAAAAATTGATTTGTTCAGAGAAGCCAGTTGTTTTGAAAATTTCGAAGGAAATTTGTTGGGAATAAAACCAGGATTGGTTTAATTTTTGAGAAATGTGATTTGAGATGTTGGACATTTCAGAATGATTTGAAACCAAAGCCGGTTGTTTAAAAATCCTAATGAGATAGTTGTAAGCTTATAAATTGAGATGATTTTTAAGGAAATATAAGCTTTGAATGTTGGAATTTAAATTTAAGGAGAAAAGTTAAAAATGAGATTAACTTGGATTGGGGAATAAAAATATAACTGGATTGAAATTGATTGAATAGGTTGAAAATAATATCAAGTTGTATTCGAATTAAGTTGAAATCGAATTGAGTTAAATAAATCTGAGTTAAAATAAAATTGAATTGGAATAAAAATTCGATTGAATATTTGAATGGAATAAGAATTCTTACCGGAATAAATGGAAAATAAATTGGATAAGGATTGAATTAAAATAAATAAATGTAAAACTCGAGTTAAAAATAAAAGATGAATATATTCAAGCCTATCATGAATGGAATTGTGTGAATAATAAGTTGTGACTTATTAAATTTGAAAAGAGGGATAGAAAACCCAAAATAAATATTTTTGATGCATTGAAGAATAAAATGAAAATCAAAACTTGAATTATAAATAAATTGAACTTAAGAAAATTAAATGAAGAGATTTTGAGATTAAAATCAAGTTCTGGATTATAAGTTGGGAAAAGACTATTTAGATAATAAATTAGATAGTGAAATATGTAATGGAAACCTAATGTAGTTAAATAGAACCTGAATTGTGAGTCTATGATGAAGTTTGGAAATAAAATTCAAGTTATAAATTAAATTCGACTTAAATTGTTGGAGAAGTAAATGTAATTGAATTGTGAGTTCATGAAATTGGGTGGTAAATCGAAAATGGATAGTGGATTCAGAACTTGAGTTATAAATTAAAATTTAATTTGAAGAGTTAACAAATTAAATATAATTGAAATGTATCGAGAAAAAATGTAAATGGATTAAAATAGTAATGGTTTGTATTGCAAAAAAATCCAAATAAGTAGAAATACATTGGAGATGGCCTTGTAATCAATCGAATGAGTTGAATCTGAAAAGTTAAATTTTATAATAACTAATCAAAAGAAATTGTAGATTTAAAATGAGATTTGATTGCGATAGAGTTAAGTTGAATAGAAAAGAAAATTTACTTGTAAAATGAAAATGAGCTTAAGTATAAAACTTTGAATAAATTGAAGTAAATTAACTTAAGCTAATAGATAGAGGATAATTGAATTGAATTCATCTTAAACTAAGTTTAATAATGTTGGGTTGGATATAAATCAAGTGAAAATAATTTTTAATTGAAATAAAATTTGCTAAGTTATAGATAATATTTAATGGAATGGAATTCTTAATTAAATAATTGTAAACCATTTAAAATGTTAAAGAATTGAAATAACTTGGAGACAATATGAACAATAGAATGTTTTCAAGTTAATAGAATGGTTTTAAATGAATGCGGATAAGAAATGAATCGCAAATGAATAGATTGTGAATGAAATTGAAATGGTTATTGAATGAAATAGCCTGGATTGTTTTCGAACTAAATAAAATAGTTTGGAATAAACAAATATGGAATGAAATGCAAGTGAATGGATTCAAATTAAAAATGCAATGAAAATGAGGATATATAGATCGTGAATAAATTTAAAAATGGAATGGAATTAAGTATAAACTGAGTTGAAATCAATTTAAACTGGATATATAAGATAAGTGCTTATTTATTCACATAGATCTCGTCAAATTGTATAGAATAAATTGTCATTTGATGTAAATGGAAGTAATTAAAATTATATGAATTGATAGGAGTAAAATAAATTGATTTTGAGGGCAATTGAATTAAATATGAGTTCGGTTTGCTTAAAAATAAATTAATTGTAAGCGATTGAGTTTTAAATCATTAAAATTGATGAAGTTGTATACGAATGGATTGAAAACCATACAAGTTGAATGAAAATGGTTATAAATTAATTGGAACAGTGGAATTAGTATGAAAATTGTATAAGTTGCTTACGGAAAAATGTTGGTGTGAATTTCTTTTAGAATTCATGAGTTTAACTATTGCAAATAAGTGAAATGCTGTTAAACTTCAATATAAGGCACTTACATGTTTGAATTGAGTAAGTACAGGTACCTGGAAGACGTGTTGCTGGATTTGATTTCGCTAACTGCTAAATAAATAAGCTGCTTGCTTAAAAATGCTAAATAAGGTACGCCTACGCAATAAAAATAGGAAATATGAACTGTTTTTGGTTTTTCCGACCGGGTGGGTCGATGTATGTATATTTATATCTTTTGTCAAATTGCAAAAGCTCCTCCGTACAAAGGGGACTCTGCCAAAAATCGAAAATTTTGGGAGTTAGAAAATTTTTGAAATTTTTTGGAAAATTTTGTTAACAACGAAACGATTTAAAATTGGCAACTAAAACAAATTAGTAAATGAAACTACTTAAAATAATGACATTAATTAGTTATAAATGGAAAATAAAATTCAATATTTAGAGTTATAGATAAATTGAATTCATATGGAAATGAAAGAATCAATTTGAATAGAAATAGATATAAACTAAAGTGGAAGATGAAAATAAATATAAGAAACATATAAAATGCTTATACTAACTTAAGAAGGGAATGGTGAATTCTTGATTGGAAATTGATACTACAAATATAATCTAAGTTAATATTTGAATGAATAAATATTGACATTTTGTAAGAAAGTTGATATGATGTTTTGGGAATATTGTGATTGGATATTAGTGCTAAGCAGGATATGCAGGGATTATAAAGAGAAAAGAGAATTGATTTTGATTTCAGAGAGATAAATTTGAATTGTCCGACAAAAAAGTATGTGTTTAAATTTCTATATGAAATTTGATTGGGTTTTTGATGAGACACTTGGCCTTTTGTTTTCTTTTTGGATTTGGGAGGCCGTAGAGCCATTTTGTAGTTGTACTGAGCTAGCCGCGCAAAGGAGACGCTGGCGAAATTTTTCAGAAATTTAGAGAGGTGGAAAACAAATTTGAGAAAATTTTGATAATTCAAAATTTGGTTTTGAATTATAATTTGAATAATTGTATAATCAGAGTTGTTTGGGAACTGGGGAAAGTTTGGAAAGTTAAAAAGAATAATAATGGGTCTTTTATAAAAAGATAGTTGGTGAGATGTTGAATTGTTAGAAATTGTTTGATTTTGGAAAATAGTAACGGGTATTGGACCATTCTTCCTAATTAGTAATTTCGGGGACGAAATTCTTTTAAGGGGGAAGGAATGTGACGACCCAGAATTTTCGAGCATTTAAAATCGGAATATTTAATTGATTTTAAAATATTCAATAGAGTAATTTTAACTTGAATTCAAATCACTATTTATTTGATAATTAAATAATAGAATTTAATAATTAGAAGTTGGGCAAAGTATTTAATCTGGAATTCTAAGCCGGTTAAAAATAATTTGAAGGCTTATAACATTTATATTGATAACATTGAAGACAATAGATGTGTTAAAATTGAATTTAACAGTGGTTTGTTCAGTTTTAAAATTTTATAGTTTAAATTGGATTTAAAAATAGCCTTCCGAGGCACAGTCTCGGAATTCGACTAAACCAGTTACATTGGGTTCGTAATATTGAATTATTGTCGGATTTCAAATTTCGTTTTGATCGGAGTTGTTGTATGAGCACACGATAAGTTCACCCAGTTTCACAAAGATTTATTCCCAGATTCCTAGATAAATTTCCATTTCAATTGGATTAACTCATTAAATCTTTGATCAAGATTTAACTTATAGCTTTCAAAACTATTCACAATTCAAGTCTTTTATAATATAAAAGATACACCATTTGAAATACTCCTTTGTTTCAAGTCAAGTTCAACAATCTTTCACAAAGATTAATTAATAGCCTTCAAAACAGTTTAATTTTTACATTCTTTTAACACAAATGGGAATTTCTTTCCTTATGTGAAAGCTATTATTATTTGAAAACAGATAGTTTTCGTTTTGGGAAAAACTGATTAAAATTTTTCATGAGTTAAAGCCACTCAAGTATAAACTTGGATTCAAATTTAAAATTTCCAAAACTATATTTTTAAATGGTTAAAAACCCATATAAACACATTTTATAACTTTTACAATCTTTTAGACCATAGTACCCAAATCATTGAATTCAATTTCAAATATTGAATTCAAAATTAAATCAAATGATTTAAATTCCAATTTTATTAAGTTATTTAAAATAACTCTTATTTTTGAAATTCATTTTCAAAAACTTTCAATCCCAATTTCAAAACTAATTTGGATTCAAAAATTCAATCTTTAGAATTGTCAAAAATCTGTGACTTAACTGATTTCCACGTGAAATCCACATTTTGTGTGTGTATTGTGTAGTCCAAGGGTTTAACACAATAGTGCAACAACATTCAACCATCACAGATCAAAATATAACAATATATTTGATAAGCGACATAAACTATAACGCTTACCTTTTATTCACAGATCACAATATATATATATATATATATATATATATATATATATATATATATATATATATATATATCACAGATAAACAAATTACAGATCACAACACACATCAGGATATATCACAAAGCATCACATATCAAAGATATCAAACAATTCAACATCCAATATAATTCAAACATCCATAAGTAGGATAAATTTAATCATTTGATTAATTTAAATCAAATAAATTTCTATGAATAAAATTTGCTAGTTATGGTAAATTAATAGCCAATTAATTATAAAAACATTTAATAAATTATCCTTTCATTGATCATTAATTAACTCTTAATTAATAGTTAATACTTGATTAATTATTCTTAATTAATTATCAAAACCAATTAATTTCTGCTTCATAAATTTCCAATGAATTTAAAATCATTTCTTTTTAAAATAAATTTCTTCAACTTATAATAATATAAATCGAAATCCATTTACTTAGCCCTTTTTTTACGTAATTTGGAATTTTATTTAATATGGTTTCAAAAATAACTTCGTCTTTTAAAAACTCCATTTTAACTTATCCAATTCTCAAAAAATAATTTTTTTTACTATAACTTTCAACTTGAAATTTCAAAAATCCAATTTTTATCTATTTTCGGTATCCAATGATACCAAAAATATATTCGGCTAACCTATAGCCTTCAACAATCTCAATCACAAAGATATCACACGGATTATAAATCAACCAACACACAATATATGAAATAAATTCAAATGTTTGAGGAATCCAGTTGGATCCCTCCAATCTGTTTCCCTGCATCCAAAGATGTTAGCACAATACCAATTCCACTTCGACGTGAAATATCGCGGTATATGGGATTTATAAAATATTATCCGCTATTATGCGGCGCAATAGGGTCTCATCCGCTATATAATGCGGGAAAATCAACTCCAAGTACATATATAATACCAATTTCACATCAGGGTGAAATATCGCGGTATATGTGTTTAATAAATAACATCCGCTTAATATACGGCGTATAGGGTCTATTTCAAAACAATAGATAATAATTTATCATCCAAGCACACAATCAAGCAATTTTAAATCTAACTATTTAAAATTTAAATCGAAACAATTCGATTGAGTGAGAAGTTCTCACCTTGAGTTTCCGATAATAGTGGCAGCGCTTTATTTCGAATAAAATTAAACGTGCGTTTAATTTTACCCAAAATTATCACTAGCTCTAAACGACTCTAAACCAACTCCATCGTGTAGTGCTCGTCAAAACGAACCCGAGGCAATTCGTTTCGTGCGTTTTTGACCTCGTATGAAAAAGTTATTGCATTTCAAAGTTTATACAAATTTTATAATATAATAATTTCAATTTATTTTATTTTTAAACACTACATTTAGATCAGGCCTTCCATTTTAATTCACAACATCAAGGCCGACCTTCCCCCTTTCTTCGTCACGTCGCTCCCAGGTAATGAAAATCGCGTTCGAACCCATGAACATCGCTCCCCTTTGAATTTTCGCATGCACCTCGGCCACTTTAACGACGATCAAACAATGCCATCTCGAAGAGCTTCGCGCGAGCCACCTTCGGCTGGAAATTTGCAAAGCTTGGTCAAGCCATCTCTTCGAAAAACATACGCGAACACGCTGACTTTGGACGAAGATTGCCGTTGAATCTCTGCTCCAATTACGATCATAGGATTTGAAGATCTCGCTGCCCTCTACAACATTGTAGTTGAAGAGTTTTTGTAATTGCTTACGGATTAAAAGAAAATCGAAGAGAAAATAAATAAATTTTCGGCCATTGATATTTGTTTAGCCGACGGCTAGGGTTAGATGGAGATAGGGTTTTGCAAACTAGAAGGGGATGGGTCCTTTTATAGAAAATTTTCAACGCACTATTCATTCGTGATTTTCCGAACTCCAAATCTCGCGCGATGATCGGCGTTTCTAGGGTTTAACCCGTGTTCCGGACACAATGGAATAGGTATCTAGAGCCAATTCGATCATCTATGCGAGTTGCGGAAATAAACGATCAACTTTAAATTAAATCGGTTAACCAGATTTCTATGCGTTTTGGCTTGCCCCGGACAAACCGTAAATCCGATTGACACAAAATTTGAAACCTTACTATAATTTGACATTACGGATCCGATGAAACTAGTTTTTTTGAAATCTGAGACTGTTTGAAAAATGACTATTTTCACTAGTCGATTAAATATTAAAATATTCAATTTCTACAATTTAACTTTTAATTCAATTTTAAAAGTTCACAAACATTGTTCTAACTCCAATATGGTTTAATATAACTTTATAAATCATTTTTAATCACATTAAACCCAATTCCCAATTATTTACGCAATTCCAAATATTAAGTTATCGATTTAATTATCCAATTAAATCTAGATATTGGAAATAAAACTTTTCGACTTATAAACTTTGCTTGTTAATATTTAAAATAAATTAAATATATGAATTTTAAATGACAGAAATTCTGGGTCGTTACAATAAATCACCGTTCTACTATAATTTACTGAACAGATTATGTTGACATCTATTAAGTAGAAACAAAACATAGTTTTGTCATTATGGTAACTTGGATTTTTTCATATATGTTAATTGATTGTTATTCGCTAATTTCTTTTACATATATGCTTGTTATGTAAATACCCATGTTATAATTCAGATAAGTTAAGCTCAATTGAATGAGAACCATTGTGGCCATTAAGCCTTTTTCTAATTTTTGGTAAAGTCAACCATACTACTAATAATGGTTTCAAGTCGAGTAATGATTTTATAAAAGGTGTATGAAGTTAATTTAATACTTCTTAAATAATTTTTCAAAATCTTCGTTTTATTAGCGTGGTTCAAAGATAATTAAATGAAGGATGTTTTAAATAATAATTTGTTTGTCTAATGATGTTTTAAATAATTGATTATTTATTATAGGAACTTTATTAATTAAAGTTTATAAACGAAATTTTATAAATGATTTTGAGTAACTTATAAAAGAAGATTTATAAATGGTTTTAGATGTTAATAAAAGAGTTTATAAATGATTTTGGATATTTCGAAAAGGGTTCTATAATTGATTTTAGATATTTATAGCAGAGTTTTATAAATAAACTTGGAGATTTATAAATGGGTTTTATAAATGGATGTGAAATTTAAGTAAAGGAGATTTCATAAATAAAAGGGATTTATTAAAAGAATTTATAGATGTTAATTATAAAAGAAATTGAGATTTGGATTTCCTTTAACCAACCTTCTTGATTTTGAAGGCATGTACATTCGTTCCACATTTAACACTGAAGGAGTAGTGTTTGAGATTATCTTTATCCCCAATTTAAATAACCCTCGTTTGATCCTTTTAATATGATTCTGGGATAAGAAATCTTTCAAAAATGTTTTATGAATATACTTATGCCAGTGCGATAAGTATATGGATATATCAATAAATATTTTGGAAAGAGATTTAAAATAAATGAAAAATTTATTTTGAGGCTTATTGGTTGCTATAGGTAATTAAATCTATGAATTGTTGTTGTTTGATTATTTGATAGTTAAATAACAGACTATCAAATTTTGAATCAGAAAGTATGATTGTATATTCGAGTTCTCTGGTGAGGACTCGAATACTTGTTGCATTCTTCCAAAGAATCAAAATTGTGTTAGCAAGGAATTATCGCTTAGTTCGGAGACACCGGTTTTCTTAATTTATCCAAAACACTCCAAACTAATAATGTTCATAATGAAGTATGCTATGGAGCTATTGTATTCTTCTTAAGGGTGATTCCAGAATGGAAGATAGTAAATTTTGAATGTTTGTTCGATCCCGGAACACTTGTATGGATGAATGCTGGCATTGCATCTTTTCTTGGAGGACAACGTTAGCATTCCAAGATAGCCTGCTAGTAAAAAAAAGTAAAAGCATGGGCTAAAGCCTCACAATCAGGAAAAATGACTAAAACAGAGTATGTTGCAGAACTATGTGGTTAGCTACCATCAGGAGCCATCATCCCATTCTAGATGTCCTCCTAGAGTTGTTTTGCTTGCAGGCATCGAGGGGAAATGTTTGCAGGCTCGGTGTCAAAGGATGAGGTAATCCAGCCATTTTAAAAGGGCAGTCCGACTCTGTAAAGTAGAGGGGAAGATGCATCTGTAGCCCTCAAGTACATTTACTAAAGGTGTATCATCGGAAGGTAGTCACTTACCTAGCCACTGTTGGAATCCATTTTCCAATGCGAGCATTCCAACTTAATTGTATATCCATTATGCTAAAATTTAATTGTTTGAGTTTTCTCACACAGACACATGTTTGATCCGGAGTTTTATTCTATTTCCCTAAAACTCTTGGGTGCTCAAATTTGTATGAGCAGCCAAGTGTTCAGGTTCCCATGGATGCATATCGAAGGAGCTTGGAGCAGGTGGCTTCATCAACAGCTAGTTATTTATCTTGTTCCGTTGTGTCTTATGTATTTTGTATCAGTTAAGTTGGGACAGGCAGCTATAACCATCCTAGGGTAGAATTTGGACTATTATGACTCTGATGTGTCATTTTGGAAATGGCTGTGTAAAGTTTTATGTTGATTAATATATTTTTCCATTGCGTTGCAAGATTCTGTATTGTTTAGTTTCTTTTGTTTTGTCATTTCTTTCTTCATCCCAAATGACATGTCTTTCAGACACTTAGATGATCGCACATGGATACTGAAGTTGTATTATGTGTTGTCTTTAGATGTAAAAAAGGAAGATCGTTACATAAAACATGGGTTGAAAATTTGGATTTAAGCGGTGGGTGGAAGTAAGAAGGAAGTAACACAACTATGTAATGAAAGAAGAGAGGAAAAACAATAGTTGATTGAATCGTGGGCTCATGACGCATCGATGCGTCATGAGCCAATTGTTCAATGCGGAGCGCTTCATTGGAATGGGCAAATGACCCACTTGCCCTATTCTTAATTTTTAATGCATCAAAAATGGAATGAAGTAAAATAGTCTACAAATGCACCTTATGGATTCTATTTATAACTCCTTTGTATAGCTTTGGTGCCAAAATTGTCAAAATGAATGTTTTGTTAACATAATGTATATTATATGGATGTCATTTAAATGTATATTAGGATTAATTTGTTGCTTATAGCACCTTAAATTTACATTTCCAGTTAATAGTTAAAATACACACAACCAAGTCTCATATTGATTTTTGATTTTTTAAGAGTTGGAGGCTTTGAATAGATTCCAAGTTATATGTAGTTATGCTCTACAAAAGTTTTTTTCTTTATACCTTTTTAATGCAGACATAGGCCATGAAGAGTGTTGGAACTGGCCCGGTCGGCAACGAATGAAATGAGTAAGTGTATCTTATGGGCCTATGAAATCTCATATTTAAAACTATATCTAACCTAGTTGTTTCAATAAAATCACATTTTATTTGAATTTTTTTTACTTAATTAATCTTATAAATTGAACATAGTTAATGTGTATATGTATATGTGTGTGTATGTGTGTATTCACACATGAATTGATGATATCGGATATAAGTTGATGATATAATAGATAATAACATGGTTAATATATACATATATAAATATTGGGATTTATATCTACCATGTATATATTGGTCATTTATACATATATTAATTGCCTCAATTAAATTATCCAGTATATATAAATATAAATATACATAAATAATTCAAAAAAAATATTAGCAACATAAATTTAACATAAAATATCTAACATGGTTTGACCAAGTCAAAATTTAAATTCAAATTCAAGGTTAAAATATTTATGTTTAACTTAATAAAGTATATTTACATTCAAATCTAGGTTTAATTTGATTAATTAAAATATCTTTAATTGATCAAGGGTTAATATTTTAATATGTATACATATATAAAATTATAGTCAAAAATAACTTTTAATTAATTTTAAATACATATCACTAAAACCATTAATATACAAATGGATTTATATGTACATATGTTATAAAATAAATGTATAAATATATATACGAAAATGCTTTAGGCTAGAAAATATTAAAAAAACAAAAAGTTAATTTTATTTAATAAATATATTTAATAAATCAAATATAAAATACATTTAAATAATGATTTAATTACATATACATATATATATATATAGGCTATTTTTTATATAAAACACCTACGAAGGATTACATCGTATTAAATCATATGTATTGCTGAAATCATAATTATATATATATATGTATGTATGTATATGTATATGTATATGTATATGTATGTGTGTATGTATATACATATGCGTAGTACGTACATACATACATACACACATATATGTATGTATCAATTTTAAACTATAAGTTAATTTTAACTAATTTTTTAAATCGCTAAAATTAGTTATAAATAATAACGAGGCTATATATATAATCACGATAAGAATAAAACAACGAATGTATAAATGTAAAACAGAAGATATACCTTGGAAATGAAGCCTTTAAACATACCTCAATCTATTTAGTCTCATAGATTCCAAAATCGATACCTGAAGATGCAGCTTTCAGTGTATAACGTCTTAGATCTAAGTAATTGTATTTGGAATGATGAAGTGGAGCCAGGCTATGGGAAAAGGATGGGATGACCAAGGATGTAAGTAATCAAGAAGAAAATATTAAATTGATTGAATTTGTATTTATAAAGAGATGTAGTGAGATATTTGAGTAAATATCTAACATCTTTCTCTAGTCTAACTAATACTAATTCAAACTATACTACAAATTCCTCTTTTACGAAGTATGGCTGGCTGCATTATGGATGATGTGGCAATCCATTTCATCTTCCAATTATTTATTTCATATTTAACTAATCAAATACAAACCGATATCATATATTAATGTATGTATATATAGTAATTATGTATACATATAAATAATTAATAAAAGCGCCCAGAACATTTCCAAGGGCTACTCGACTCACTAATGGTACGCAAGGTACTAAATATATTCATACTTAATACTTCCCTAAAAATTAATTAATTTAATCAATTTATAACCATTCAGTAGTGCGACCCGAAGGTGTAAATTCAATTGGCTTTAATATCAAAAATTCGATTATTAAAGTTCACACTTAACCTTTGTTGATGATGTGATAGTTTGATAGAATTTATCACTTACAGATCTTCATTATTATAATCATATTTTACATTTTAAGCAGTACCTAGTAATGATAATTTTCATAAGTTCTTTTTATCAAAACTATATTACTTTTGGATTATGGAATGTTGAATTGGTCAAAATAACAATATTGTCCATATTCACTCTGTTAGTCCATAAACAAAATCATTGGTTCAATAATCACATTTATTATTAACTATGTTCTGGGTTAGAGATTTTGACTTTGAGTTAACTATACTATGATACTAAACTCATACAACCGAGGAGACAATTTCTCTATCGAATAGTGTTTCACTTCGAATGTCTCAACTTGGAGCCAATTATAATTGCTTAGCTGTCCTTATGCCATGATTTAACCATAATCAAGGTTGACTGTCCATGTTAAAGTTAAATAGTATTCTTAAATTGAAAGAATTGTGTAACGTCTTCAATCTGAGATTACCCGTTTGACCTTAGTTGTTATTAACCAACATGAAACTCTCGGGTGAGTCATATATAGTTATCCAATAACTATATATACATAACCATTTGGTCCTCCTAATTACTAATTGTAGAATTATGGATCATAAGGCTTAACCAAACACTAGAGGGGATAAATAGTGTTTTCTAATTTTAATGAATTTCTTTTTGATTCTTTTAATATTATACTTAATTAACACAGAATAAACAATCACAGATTCAAATACAGACAAATATAATGTAGTAAAATAAAAGTATAGAATCGGAGAGACCACACCGGGGATTTTATACTGGTTCGGAGTTACCCTACATCCAGTCTTGTACAATTGCTTGTACAGATTTCTTTTCAAAATCCAATCTTTCTACGGGGAGAAGGCAAACCCAATACAATCTTGATTTCAGGGCTACGAGACACGCTTTTTAGATTTTCCAAGCTCTGGTACAATCACTTGATTTGACTCAAGACACAAGCAAACCCACTTGGATTTTCGGGACACCAAGTATAACCAATTGATTTGAATCGGGGGACAATCACACCCAATCAACTATAACTAGATTTTTAATAGTTTTTCCAAAGTCAATGTTTGATCTTTGGATACAATTGATCTTATAGCCTCTTGGATAGCACTCTGATCTTTGATTGAGCGGGAGAAATGATTAAGATCTGGGAGTAAATAGTAGGGAATCAATACAATGATAATTGATTGATTCTGGTTTGAATTTGTTGAAAATTTGAATATATTTTCAATAGAAATTTTGGCAGAGCAAGAGAAGAGAAGATAATAAGAAGGTAGTTGTTAAAAATTTGTTTGGAAACCCACTATATAGATAACAAAAGACATTTCCATTCGCGAAGAATTATGATGAATAGACACTTCATTTCACTTTTGAATTTTGAAAACCAGGGCAGGTATGTCGATAAATTATTATATATCATAGGAAGGAGTAAATTTTGAGATTGAATCTTATTTATCTTTAGGTATACTTGGGACTCTTCCCCAATGCACACACCTATTCGATTAAATTGAATTTATTTATTTCCTTTGCACCTTATGTTTTCTACTTTCTTTTATATTCTTTAAACTTATCATCGGCATACTACTTGTAACGACCCGTAAATTTCGTTAATTAAATTTGTCATTTTAATAGGATATTGGAATTAAATTTTGGAAGAAAAGAATTTTTTTATAATTAATAATGAAGCGAATGTTTAAAATTGTTAATTCAGTAATATTTTATGAGTTAATATTGAAAGAAATTAAAATTTACAATTTAATAATGAATAATAACTAAATTAAAATGAAACAATGTTAATACGTGTTAATTGTCAACAATCTAAATGAAACTCCAATTCATTGTATTTAAACATGCTATGCTTAGTTATAAAATTTAGTAAGTAACAAAATGTAAACATTTGATTATTGTATTAAATAGATAGTAAATGGTAATTGAAAGATCAGTTCTGTGTAAGGGATTATAATATGTGTGCACCGATTTTAGTGGGATGTAAAGGGTAAAGAATAAATTTACAAATATTATAAAATGGAAAATGGTGACAACTATTGTTCGTTACCAATGTATTTAATCAATAGCAATTAATTTAATTAAACATTACCTTATGTAAGTTAAGATAATAACTGAAGATTTTGAATGTAAAATCAATAGAAATGTTGATTTTATGCATAGATGGCAATTGATTTAAAACAATTTGAAACCAAGAAAATAAATGAATTAGGATATTAAATGTGTATAAGCGACAAAATTTCGGTAAATAAAAATAAAATAGAAAAATGAATTATTTTAAAGGTAGTAATTATTGGGAAATTAATTCAAAGGTTATATTAATTGAGGAAATAATACGTATTAAATTTCAACTTGATTGAATCAATGCAAATTAAGTAATTAAAATAAATTGTAGTTGGTAATTAAGGATGAATCTGAGTAAAATTTGGCATTGAAGATAATTATAAAATTTTACCCATTCATCTAATTTATTTAATTAAATCTAAATCAATGGCAACATTGTTGTTAATAATAGTTGTAAGTGAATTTGAACGTTAAAGGGTAACAATTATTTAGGTTAACCATTTCTTTAGTATGTTGCATAAAATTTGGAAATCAAATTTGAAATTTAAGAAAGTTAAGTAGTACGTTATTGGGAAATAAATGTAATAAATATGTTAGTGAAATGTATTATGATTCAATGTTATTTATACCCATAAAATGCATATTTATTAAATAGCTATATTTTTAAATCAATAAACGAATTTATTGAGGTTTCAATTTGTAATTAATAATATTTAATGTGGAATCAATTACAATTAATTGACTTAAATTATGCAGTTAGGGTAGATTTCATTTGTCGTTGAAGATGGTTAATTTATAAGATGTAATTTATGACAAGCCTATTTACTTTATGAAGTTTGTTTGATTTAAAGATTTGGAAGCAAGATTTATTATTTGGATTGAAGTGTAAAATTCAATAAATTGAATTTATTGCAAATAAATGAAATTCAACATTTATTATTGCGTTAATTGAAATTAGATGTAAAGGAAGGATATTGTTACAATAGATTTTGAATCAAATATTGATTTCATCAGGTGTATTAAAGGAAGTACGTTGAATACAAGAATGGAAATAAAGATTTACAAATTATTGAGATTCGAACTATAATAATTGGATTTAATTGCAAAAAAATGAAATTTAATATTTAGATATTATGTGAATATAAATTTAGATGAAATTTGGAGATATTTACATAATAGAGTATGAATCCAATGTTAGTCTCATCTATTGGATACTAATAGATTGAATAATTAAATGAAGGTCAATTAAAGGGAATTATTGCAAATTTAATTTATAGTTTGTGAATATAATGAAATTGAAATTTAACGATGAAATGAATAAATTTGTTAACTCTATATTGACATCTAGATTTGGTTTAATTAATGTGAATGATTAAGAAAATAAAAGTGTTAAAGATTGTCAATTTCAGAAATTTAATAGGAAATTTGATTTAATTAATTAATTTTAATTTATTTAATTAATGTAAAAATAGCCATTTTGGCCATTGACTCAAATTTCATCGAAACCAATTTCATCGGATCCGTAACGGTGAATTATTGTAGGATTTCAAGTTTCGTAGCGATCGGACTTGTCATTTGATCGTACGGACTTGAAACGCCTTGAAATCGATTTAATTGAAATCAATTGAAATCAATTTGACAGATATTGATTTTAGCATAACTTCTTCATACGATGGAATTTGGACGTGAAATTTTTTCCATCGCGTTTAGAATATTTTAAAATATCTATTTTGATAAATGGATTGACCCAATTTCATTCCGGAGTCAGAACGGGCTTTATGGGCCAATTATCGGTTAGCACGTTTATAATTCGGATCCATCTGTATATTCCATCTTTATCTATAAATACCCTGCTAAACCCTAGCCTCCGCCTATTCTCATTTGTCTGCGCGTAAAATTTCATCAGCTCCTCCTTTTCTTCCAATGGCTACAAAACCTAGATCCAATTTCAATTTCAAAAAATTAAATCCAAAGCCGAAAATTCAAAATCCTCAGAAAATTTAAAAAAAAATATGCCGAGATCTCATCGATACGAATCTACATCAAGTATTCGTTTCTGTAAATGATGCTCGAATCGTCCTGAAATCACGGTCAAAGTTCAAATTGGGGGTTTTCAATCAAGTCAGCGATTGGCGAAATTAAAATATGGGTTTTGAAGAGTTCGACGTATGGAGCTCGACTCTGGTGGCCGTTTGACCTAGATGTGCGTGTGGTGGTGGGAATTTGCAATTTTTCGTTCGAAACCCTAATTCTTTAGGCGGCAACGACGGTGATAAGGGGGACTTGGAGGCGGCATGGTCGGCACTGGTAGGTGCGGTGGGGGAGTGCGAACCAGATGAGGGTGGTGTGGTCATTTCCGGTGGTCGTAGGCGTTGGCAATTGGTGGTTAAAGTTTGGGCGTGCGACAAAACTTTCGGGTTCGTTTTCTCTGAGTCGCGCGTGAACGATGATGACGTGGTCTGTGTGTTGTGGGTGAGTGTTTATTTTATTTATTTTATATTAATTTTGATTTTCAAACTTCTAACTTTAATAACTCACTCATACAATATCTGTTTCACGCGCGGTTTCTTACGCTAGGTTCGTATTGGAATTCCGGACACTTTGACACTTGTTTGGATGGATTCTGAGACCGTGCAATTTTTGAATTTAAATTGGATTTGAATTCAATTTAAATTCAAAAGGTGAGTGTTTTAACCCACTCATAACTTTTAAAATTTCTTACGTTTGTTAAATTGATTTATGATGTGTTTAGAAATTTATTTATAGCTGTTTGGCATATATTTCATCATTATCTCAGTAAATTTGCATCCATATAATTTATTTGTTATTTAATTCATTTTTCCATATAAACTGCCAGTTAATTTTTTTTATAAATTTATTGTTGCATATAAACTGCTAGTTAAATTTATTTATTATTGCATATAAATTACAATTAAACAGTTATTTAATTCATTATTGAAAAATTAACTGCCAGTAATTAATTATTATTTATTGATGTGATTGTTTGAATTGGATGATAAATTGATAAACGTTTGATGATTGATATGATGGATGAATGGATGCTGTATTTATATTGTATAAACTGCAAGTTACTTTGCATTTTCATTTCATTCGGGATTGCGGTTTGAAATGATATACAACTGCATTTTTATTTTTAAATTACGGATTGAAATGATAAATATCTGTATCACTTGACCATAGGATAGAAAATTATATACAGGCACCGCCGTATATATATATATAATTATTTTTGAAATGATTTTCTATGGTTCTGCAAAGAATACGGTTTAATCAATATTAAATTTTGATATATATATATAGTAATTTTTTTGAATTTATATGTATAAATTTGTTTCGAATTTTAAAATATGCTAAATAATGAAGTTGATTTCGTTTATATAATATGGTTAAGAATATATTTGAAATTCTATTGTATATAGAGTTTATAATAACTCAAATAAAAGTAAGGTTGAAGATAAATATGAATATGATTTGAATTAAAGTATTTAAGAATTTTCCTCGAAAAATTTGTTTTGAAATGTAAATAAATTAAGATTTAAAAGGTATGATCTTATAACTTGATTTATGATTTGAGGATTTAAACGAATATCAAATTAATTTAAAGAATATTATCAAGTTAATTTAATTAAAAGAATATCCTGTTATTTAAGTTTAAGGGTTTTACTTAAATAATATTGTTCTATTAAGTATACATTTCAAGTTTAAATAATAGGAATTGGATTTGATATATTAAATTTTCAAAGAATCCATTTGAAATAGTGGAATATCTAAAGAGTAGAAAATATGAACTATAAAAATTTAAGTTTTGAAATATAGAATATCTAAGCTGTGAAATATATGGGAATTAAAATGGTTTATTTGGAGGTTCAAATTGATATTGGGATTTTATTGTGAAATTTAAAGAAGCTATTTTATTATATTAAGTAATATAGTATTTAAACCATTAAATATTAAAAGTTATGTTTTAAAGCTATGGTTTCAAGGTATATAGATTTGAAAAGGCTATGATTTTAGAAAAAGATATATTTGATATTATATGGATTTGGGTCTTTAAAATATAAATGATATCGTATTTATGTAGTTTTGAAATGAATATTTTATTCTGGTTTTTAAAGGTATAAATTATTTTTAAATAATCGCGGTGTTATAATAACGTTTGGTTGTTGAAGAGACCGAGATCGGAAGTTGTCATGCTCTCTGCCAACTCCGAAAACCACTTTAATAACCGTGTACGCGGTGGAGTTTCCAAAATGAAGTAGGATGGTGGCGCGTTTCCTTTGAGGTAAATACGTGGATCCAACTCCCGTGAGTTGGCATAAGGTGGCTAAAACAGGAGTGATTGACGGGTTAATTGAGGTAGCACCTTTGATCGGACACATCCCTTCGATATTATACTTTGACTTTTGGATTGATTCGGTGGCCACTTTTAATTTTTTTATTTGGGGGTGTGGCTCGAGGTGGGCGGTAGCTGCGGCTACGCGTTACCACCGACCCGGAAGCGTAATTGGTATATCTACCCTGGCATTGCCTAGTTGTGCCATGTCACCTACCCTATCGCGCCTTGTACGAGTTTGGATTTCTCCCGTAACCCGTGTGGTATCCTCTGGTGGCTTCCCGATCAGGAGGGACTATGATATTGGATAGACTACTAGGACTATTATGTGTTAAGGGGAATATTGGGTCACTCCTTAATGCTAAGAAAAAAGTAAGTTCATTTTACAATTAGACACTATTATAATAGCACAATATACTACATAGTAAATAGTTTAACAGATCCTTAGGAGATGTAAATCTCGAGCATCTCTTGAGTTATTGCACTCATATTTACTCCTGTTGATTTAACTTACATAAGATCTTTTGGTTCTGACTCGAGTGTTTTGTCTTTTCAATTCGCTCGGGTCAATCCGAGTGTTTCAGGATCGAAGACTCTAGCTCAGTAGGACGAAGACCGAGATTTATATTGTTATTATTTATTATATTCCACTACACTCATATTGTTCTGCTGCATTTTTACATGGTATGTGTAACTCTGATGTATGTTGTATAAGTATAATCGAATATTTTAAAACAGCTTTATAAACCGTATATTTGATTATTATATTTTATCCTTCCGCTGTGAGATTCTGTTTTGTTTTATTTCTTTCTCGTTTTTCTTATTTACCCCATAATAATCCGCCCTTCCGAACGGTTTGAATTGGCACGTGTGTCGATTTAAAGCGTACGAAAAGGCGGGATATTACACTACTTGTATATCAAATAAAGGCATTCATATCTATGATAGCAAATTTGTGTATTTATCAAAGTAAGTGGAACATTTCTGGTATCATTGGATCTTGGATTTTGCGCGTTCACGCGCACATACATACGTGTGCACACATACATCAATATGAAGAGTTCGTTAACTCTTTCACCATTCACCCCGAATGGGTGTTTTCCCTTAATAGTTGGAGATACAATTCACCCGTATCATACGGTTCATATCATATAACTAAAGAATTATTTCTCAAAGATATAGCTTAGTCCATCCAAAAATAATTGAAAATATTTAAATACTTTTGTATTTCCTATGGCTAATGCATTGCTTCGTTACAAAAACAAATACCATTAAATCTTTCAATACAAAAGCTATATCCATTTTCAATAAATACTAAAAAAAATTATTATTTCATAAATAATACTCGATATATAAACGAAGACAACATTTTATAACTTGATGCGTCCTTTAATAAGTATCATATGGCATTCTCCTCCTATTTCTGTCATTACAATAGCATCATATAAAATATCAAGCTCATTCGACCACTTATTCTGCAATTTATTCATCCGCTATAACTAATTTAAAGCGGAGAGCTTCAAATCAAATGTCTTAAACTCAAACAAATAACTTTCATTGAAAACAATGCTCTATATAAAAATGCATATGGAATAGAAATCACATCTCACAATTCTTGTTAGGTATATACTAATATTTAATACAATTTTCATTTTTGACATTTCTTCATGAAACAGGGATGATAATTCACTAATTTCATCCCAGTTGTTCATATATTACATCCACTCTCAGACCCTAACTTTCCTTTTCAAACCATCAAACCATTCAAAAGGAAACTCTTTCTATAAGAGCGCATCGAACTCATCATAAAGTGCATTTGGTTATCCGTAATATTAAGGATATGGAATATTGCGCTTTACGTAAATTTGTCAAATTGATATTTCAATGATCAAATTTCTAGGTCCATCTTGTAGCTCTTGGTCTAGTTCTACACATAGCACAATAAGATCTTTATTACAATCAGTCGTATTGAATATATGATCTCGCATTATGCTTCACTTGCTCATTTTGAATGAACCAATTTCATTGAGATTATATATAAAACACAACTATTCACCATACAATTTTTGTATATGCTCAAATATGGATCAAATATCCATATTCTTGTATTGCTTTAGAGTTTAAAATTCACAGAAGATAATAAATAGCCTCAAGTTAACAAAAAACTTAAGTGACTAATGTACGAGTGTATTTAGTAGTTGTATAGTTTGGCACTTACATGAGCCTTAAAGTGACAACATGCAAAATGATTTATTGGTAAGTATATGTTATATTTCTATGTCAATCTTAAGTCACTTCAATTGTATATTTTAATTGATAAATATTTTATCAATAATATTGGTTGCGTAAACTTATCGATGTATATTATTTTGACTTTGCATAGCATACGTGCTTACAATCTTAGAATGGTTAAATGTTATCATTTCATTTTTTTAAGGTGGCTCCCATTTTATTTTCCTTGAAACCCTAAGAAAAATGTAGAAAACTTTTGATTTCTCTAGTGAGTATTAAGACTAACTTTCCTTAGGATTCCCACCTTGAGTTTTCTTAATTGATCATACACCCACACGCGATGAATAACTCTTTACCCTATTGTATCACATACAACTCCTATCTTTGGTCTTTTCCATAACCTCGACATTGAACTTTATTTTGCTCAACACATCAAGAGAGATATTCGCTGTTACCTACCATCTCTCGACGGTCTAAGTATAACGCATGTACCTTGAGTTTGTTCAATAACTACATGCATGTATTTGGCTATATATTATAGTACTACACATAATATTTCTAGCTTGATTTTGCTCAACAATTAGTGCGTTGCAATTTAATCTAGTGATATATAAATAATAAAGGACAACTATATAAAAGTATCTTTAATATATTTTGGGTGTATCGATTTGAATAATGTATTTCTTATGAAATACCCTCGTGATCAAGTATCAGACACATTTGAAATCATGATACACATACCATATATATTATTCCAAAAATCTATTTGGATTTCTCATACTTCCACATATATTATATTTATACATATATAATTATATAACTTTTATTTATTTATAACTATTATAATTAATTCGATTACATAATATTTACATTCATCTTATGAATCAAATCAAATTTAGTTAATTTTACTTCTTAATTTAATTAAATAATTTAATTTGTTTTTGTCTAAAATTTAGAAATTTTATTTTATTTATCCTAAACTATTGAAGATGAATAATTAACTATAACTTCTATTGTTTTATAGTATAGTATATATCAATATATATACACATTAATTAATTATTTAATTAATTTACTATTCAATTAAACATTTAATTAAATATTTAATAAATTTTGAAAATTTATTTAATTTAATTTTGTAAAAAAATTAGGAGAATCAAAACATTTTAAATTATATAACTATAACCTTTATAGTTTTTTATTTATATACATCAATATATGTATGTATATTTTAATTAATTATTTTATTTAGATAAATTATTTATTTAATTAAACATTTTAATTTCAATATTTTAATAAATTTCAATTTAAAAAAAATTAAGATAAACATTTCACACTAACTTATCTTTATCAATATATATATATAATAATAATTAAATTTAATTATATATTTATTTAATTATTTATTTATTTAATTATTTATATTAATAAAATACTTTAAATTTTATTAGATTAATTTCTCAAAATTTTGAAAAAACTAAATTTATTTTATAACTTTTATATATTTTTTTATTTTAAACTTAACATTTAAATTTAAAATACATTTTATATTTTCATATCTTAATTTGAAAATTAGTCCAAGTCCTAAATAACTTAAGCCTTACATATATGCTGACCTTTTGGACTTACTTAACCCTTTAGGCCAGACCTATAGAAAGGGAGAGGAGAATACTAGATTATTCAACCTCAGACCTAGAGGCTACTGTTCTAAACATCACTGTTCTACACACCCCTCAGATAAATAAGTTTAATCAGTTGGCCCTAAATGTTGACTAATTAGACCGTATAGACCATTTAGGTTCTGGTACCATTATGGAATATGTCCCGTTTGGTAGTAGGTGAAATTGGAAGATTTTGGGAAAAAAAAATCCCTAATTGGATCTTAGTGAGCCGATGAAATTTAATATCTAATACTAGAACCAATCTAGTTGTTTTAATAAAATCATACTTTATTTGAATATTTTGTTTTATTTAGTTAATCATATTAATCAAACATAATTAATATGCTTATGCATATATATATATTCACATATGGTCGATGATATTGGATATAAGTTGATGATATAACATGTTATAACAAGGTTAACATATACATATCCAGATATCACGATCTATATCTAATATGTACACATGGTTAATAAAAGAATCCAATACCTAAAATTTAGAATAACAATGCTTGAAATTGAAATCAAAGCACTACTAGTTAATAATTATAGAGGATTTTTAAGGTGATAGCTATAAGAGTTAAGTAATTGAAAATCGATGAATATAGAAAAAAACCCACAACTTCCCTTGTTCAATGCACGCTACCGATATATGTACTATTTATCTCTAATGCTAGTTTATAACTAGATATTAACTTGCTGGACTAGACATGTAAACTTATCAAAAGACCTTACTGAATTATATTTCTAGATCAACATGTCAAAACCACCATCACAACAATACGACCATCAACTGATGACTTATAATCTCAGTTGGTCACAAAATGGTTGCGTATGGAAATAGTATGACACATCAGTTAATAAGTTTACTATTTAATAGCTACCAAATTATACTGTACAATGTTCATCTAAAATAAACATGAATATCAAGGTCCGATTTCTTTTAGAGCAACGACTATCAACAACCTTCCTTAAAGCATATATAACACAAGCCTACATTTAGTAAACAAATGGTAAAAAGGCCAAATTTTCTATTTTAGAACAAGAATAAACTAATTGTTGGAACTAGTCTAGTCCGCAGTGGAAGTTATAGATGAATTTTAATTTTTTTCACCATATTGGATTTTTGTTGGGCCTATGAAGTCTAATTTATTCAGCATATTTCTAAATTTTATTTACATAAAATCTTTTATTTTATTTAAATTTATAAATTGATATAGTTTTATTTAATTTATGTTATGGTATATATATGTGTGTATCTTATACACATATATGTGTGTGTGCACATGTAATATATCTATCTGTGTAAGGTATGATATGCCCGTATATAGATGTTAGAATTTACATTGTAACAGACATGTTGGCCTATTCAATATAAAAATATGTATGAATGTATGTTTATATATACTTTTATATAAACATACGAAGTTACAAATAATCATAATATATATAGACAAAATTTTATTTAGACAATTTTGTATATAAATATATATATTTATAAACATAATTATAATATATCAATATTATATAAATTTATATCCATATGAAAATATTTTAATTACTTACAGAATATATTAAATAATTTTTTTTGTTGTGAAACCAAAATAAGTACGTACATATAAATATAGTTTTATATCATTTTAATATGCATACATATATATATATGTTATATTAAATTCTTATTTGCATACATACATACATACATATAATAATAAATATAGATTAATACTTAAGAATACACAAAATATATATTTAATTGATATGGATATACCAAGTCTTGCACAGGCATATAAATAATTTTTAAAGTGAAATATATATATATATATATATATATATATATATATATATATTAAAAAGCATATAGAAGTATTTTAAAATTAATAATTAAAATTTTAAAATAAAATTTGAATATTGAATTTCCTGTAAATTATAAATGATAATTATGAATTTTAAAATTTATTATACAATTTTATAATTTAAAACCAACTAAAATCTAATTTTTAAATCTCAGTTAATATTTAAATGTTTTAAAATTATAAAAATATGTTTTTTATTTTTTTTCTAAATGTATAATAAGTGTTAATCTAATTTTATAAAATATAAAACTTAATTTATAACACAAACATATATTATATATAAGTATTTATATGATCAATTGATTTTAATATTATTTAAAATAATATATAAAAAATTATTTTTCCTACCGAAATATTATACGTATTAAAATTTATGTATTAAATTATTTCAGTGTACTTTATATAAATATGATACAGTATTTAAAATGAAAAAAATTGTTTTTTTAACACTATGTTCTGATAAATATAGACATATACATGAAATTTTTTGATATAAAACATAATACATACAACTAATCAAAATTATGACAATATATTCATATATCGGAATCGCCACATAACTAACAATATAATATATAATAAATGAACTATATATATATTCATAAACATGTTAGGATTATACTTAATAGTCAAAGTCTTTAAGTACACCTTAAAATGATGACATAAACTCCTTGAAACGATTTCCAATTCAAAAGAGTGCTAGTTCTTCGAATGGTGACCAACGACTATCGAATAACATTAAAATTGATTTGATTTGAACATAGGAATTTGATGATGTGGAAGGGGGATTTTGACAGACCTAGAGTGGTATGGAGGCTTCAAAAAAATCTTCCAAAAGGTAGGGGTATAGATCTTTATATAGAGGAAGAGAAGGAGAAAATTTAGGATCTAATCTTTACTTATTCTCCTTCCATCCTAGCCATCCAAATTAAAAACTCTCTAGACCATCATTTTTCGGCTATAACCCTTATAACCGTTGAAAAAACCAGCCCCCTTAATTGGCTTTAAACCAATTTAGGGCCGATATAAAATATTATGCAATTAAGCCGAATTTAACGCTTATCGATATCGTATATCGATTAATATATTTATAACTGTTATAAATATAATATTTATTCATAAAGTCAAAATCATATTTTATAATTAATATTTCACAAATATTAATTAATTTAGTTAATTTTTATAAATTAATTGAATCATTTAATGAAAGGAGAATTTATTGTTTCGGTTGTGTGACTCATTATGTGTAAATTTGGTCAGCAATTAATACCAAACTATTCGAATATTAACGTACATACATCGCTTAACAGGTATTGTGACATTTCGGCCAAATTTTTGGTAAAATACAATTTTACTTTATTAAATGTTATTCGGTTATGACTATTATTTCACCAATTCTCTTTGTCAAAACTATATCGCTTTGGACTTAGGGAATTTGATAATGGTCAAAATTCCGATATTTGTCCACATTTAACTCTATAGTTCAAATAAAAAGTCCATGGTTTAACAGTAACAATTATTATTAATCGAAATGCTCAGGCCAATGACTTTCACTTGGAGTTGACTTTAATTTACCGTAATACCAACCTCATATAACTAAGAAGACGAATCCTCTCTTGAATAGTGCTTTACTTTCAATACTTCCACTTGACCCAACTATATAGTCTCGATGGACGTCGTGCCATGATTTGACAATAATCAAAGATGAGGCTTTCGTATTGAAGATTGATAGTATTCTCAAGTCGAAAGAACTACGTAAATCTATCACATCGATATTCTTTGATTGACCTTAGTTATATTAACCAACAAAAAACTATTGAATGAGTCATTCCATAATTATCCAATAACTATCTGTATGTAACACTTTGGTGCCCCCAGCAGCCATGCGTAGTAATCTGCCCAACATTTGGAGTGGTAAGTACTCTAGCCTTAATGGATGTATCGATATCCAATGTCGATACATCTTGACTCAGAATATTTAAAATGATATATTTATTTTTATTGTGATAATTACTCAAGGTTACAAAACGTTGTAACTACTATTACAAAGCATACCATTTATCGATTTCTATTAAATATAATTTTAATTATATTAATTATATTAATTAGTTAATACAATACATTACATTAAGTATATAATAAAAATAAAAAACCTGTTGTTTAGAACAAGATTGGTTGTCGAGTTAGATATATTTAACAAATTACATAATTGTCTCTAGGGATACCCCTAACTTTATCAGTCTCTCACTTGCACTTAGGGTCAATTATGGAATATTACCCCAACTTCTCCAATTGGTTTCCTCAAAACCAATCAGAATAGTCCCTCAGTGAGCGGGTATGCTAAAATGTTGCAATTATCTACCCTGCTAATCAACTCTCCCCGACACTGATAAACTATTTTATCATGTAGAACAATTCGAAGTATGTCTTTCGACTTCCAGTGAGCTCTAAGTTCCGTTATGAACTACATCGCGACATTATTATCATATAATAATGTTATGGGATTCTTAATATATGAAATCACCCTCGGCTCGGTTATAAATTTGTGCATTTATTATATATACATTACTTTTATTGTGGCGCTATTCAAGTCAATGTACTTAGCCTTTTCGTTTAATCAACCATAATCTGTTCTATTTGAAAAATTCCCAACTTAAAGATTCTTAACATGAATTTATTATTGACATGTTATACTCAATATCACTTATGAAGTTTAAGTCCGAACACTCCTTCGTAAGGAGTTTATTTTTCCTATAAACAATTCTATAGTATTTCATAAATACACAAGAATACCTCAAACAACCATTTAGTGGTATCTATTTTGATTTGTTATTCGCTTCATGTATCAAATACATAAAAAAATCACGATATCATTGACAATATACCATGCTTGATAATTCCTATTGCTGACGCATAAAGAATTCATCTTACATATTCCATACTAAACATTTTAATAAGGCGTCATCGCATATTGTTTGGGACATTCTCAACATCCTTTATACTATGTATGAAAAGCAACATTGCAAATCCAATGTCGAGTATTAGAAAACTAAATCTAATTTTAACATAAGTACACCGTTAACAATCAATATTGTGTTATTTACTTATGGTTTAGAGATATTTTCGTACCATTTAACTTTTTTCTTATGAGCACACGCTTTCTCTGCATTTTGATTGACAATCAAACTATTTGATATTTCTATCGAAATATTTGTTCAATTTTGATGCTTATCGAATGACTTTTCGTATATCGTTGCCACTGACTTCGAGGCACTTTGGATATTATGTGTAAATAGTTTGCTCTAAATCATTATTTAGATTTTTTTTGTTTCAACACATACATACCAAAACATAAAGTCGTACCATATGATAACTTCACGAGTAAAATCAAAACCAACCTGAGCACATCGAATAGTGAATCTGTTATGTTAATTTCAAAAATTTAAATTCATGGTATTATTCTTATCAATATGGCTCACTATTTTTTCCAACTGCATTTGTCTCTCTTAAAGATACATTTGCGGCCAATAGATCAGATCCTTTCAAATACAACTGTCAAAATCATATTTTGATAATGTACTAGGAATCTATTTCAAATTTGTGCATTGTGCCATATTGTAGAGTCAATCCTCTTAATAATTTAATTAAACAATCGAGGATTATTCATTCTTGAAATTAACAAGAAACTCACAGTTTCTCTTTAATGTACAAGAATACACATTAGACGTTTTAATGTTTTCTTTTTCATTTAAGTTCGGTCAATATCATTTTATTCTTTGTAATTAGTTTCAGCATTAGATGGTATCCTAATTCATTTTATACCAATAATTTCTTAAATAAATTCCTTCGCTATGAAGTTGACATATGAAACAACAGTTGTTTCTAAGTGCAATGGAACGGGCATTCATAAACATTTTATGAATTTTCTTATATAAAACCGATTTTGCATTAGTTCATAATATATTTATGTTCACAACATAAATTAGTCATCTAATGACCATCATCCCCAAATTTCTTTTAGGACGATCCATATGAGATCACTTGTGTACAATTATTACGTGTAATCTTTCAACTCATATAACATGCCAACTACATTGGCGTAGGATATGTAGGGGTTTCTTATAAACCCATATCTCGCATGATTTTGTAAACTATTCTTTAGATGATATTAATTTTAGTGTTATGTACTACACTTAAGTATAGACCTTATAGAAAGAGTTTAACTCAACTTCACTCATCATTAACCATGCTTTATCCAACAAAGTTCGATTACTCCTCATCAATACATCATTATGTATTATAGGGAGGAGTGACCTTTGAGACCGAATCTTTATGCACATTAGGTATATAGTACATGCAGAACCCTTTCCAATATACGCACCTACTCAATCAAATCAAATCATTTATGTTGCATGTTATATTATTTACCTTCATTTTATATTCAATAGGCTTATCATAGACCTATACATGCATATCAAATACACTTGTTCATGCCTGTGATAACTCGTTGGTGAATATGATGAAGTACGTAGAACCGTTTTTGTATTAATATACATATGAATGAATACATCTATATGTATTTGTAACGACCCGTATTTTTAGCTATTTTAATTAGAAAATTTAAGGTGATTATTGAAGGAAAATGATTATTAATGTAATTTGTTGAATAATTTAATATTTGAAATTATTTGAATAATTGGATAACGGGTTTAATATGATTAAAAATGATTTGTAAAATTCTATTTTATCATATTAAAGTTAGAATGATGTTGTAGAACTTTTAAAATCGAATTAAAAGTAAATTTGTGAAAATTGAATATTTTAATATTTAATTGACGAGTTAAAATAGCCATTTTTCAAACAGTCTCGGATTTCTACGAAACTTGTTTCATCGGATCCGTAATAGTAAATTATGGTAGGATTTCAATTTTCGTAGCAATTGGACTTGTCGTTTGGCCGTGCGAGCTTGAAACGCGTAGAAATTTAATTTCGAATTTAATTAAAATAATCGACTTCGAAAAGCTATCTTCCAGATATGATCAAATTAGGCCTTGAAACTAGTTCCATTGCGTCCGGAATGGGGGTAAAACCTTATAAACGCCTGGCGGCACGTCTCGATTGGAGTTCGGATGATTTTGGACCTACCTATATAAATACGCACGCAAACCGAGACAGTTTTATTATTATTTTAACCCAGAAACCCTAATTCTAAATCATGGCCGCCACCTATTCCATGGCCAGAAATTGCCGATCTTCTTTTCTTAATATCTCTCAATCCGTTCGACGAAATCGAAAAATTCCAAAAGCAAAAGTGTAAATCTCGACGAGCTCTTCAAATCCATACGGTTGATGTATGCTAATTTTTCATGGATTCGTCCAGATCTGACTTCGAAGTGTGTACGTATTTCCTTGGATTGCGTGCAAACGACGTCGAATGACGGGATGAAACTTGGCGCGTAGGTGGCTCTGTTGAAGGGCTTCGTGGTGGCGCTAGCTGATCGTTCTGGAAGTCCACGAGGTGGTCATGAAAATTGCTTGAAAATCGGCGGCTAATGAGTTTGCATACGTGAATTTCACGTTGGGAATGAAGCGCCGGAATCACGGAGATGAGAGCTGCGCTGCAGTGCAGATCCGAAAGTGTTTGGAGCTCATTAAAATTTTATGTTAAATCGAACGTCGTTCGATTTGATTTAAAATCGAAAAATCAAGGTGAGTTTTTATAACGCTCACAGCGTACTGAATATCTTTATGCTAGTTAAATTTGACATTATGCATAGTTATGATTTTTATTTGTTGTTGTTTGATAAAATTTAATTATCATATTGATTGTCATTTGAATTCACCGTTAAAAAAATTAAATTGACAGTTAAATTAAAATTAAAATTGAATTGCGATTAAATTACCTGACATTGATAAATATGAAATTGTCGTGAATTGTATTGCCTATTGGATGATGTATTTCGATGGATGTTATTGGTTGATATTTAAATGTTTGGATGTTTATTTGTTTATATATATCCTGCTATGCATACATATGACACTGTGATTGATTTAAATGATATATTCATCCCTGACATTTAATTGTAATAACTAATCACTTGGCCATAGGTTAGAAAATTATATACGGACACCGAGTTGGATAAATTAAATGATTTTAAAAGTTGTTTTGAAACTATTTAAATGAATTGATTTTAAGAATAAAATCCAATTTATGGAAATTGAATTATTTTGAATTGGAGCTCGAAATGTTAGAATTTAAACTTGGTAAACGAAATTATTAAATAAAATCGAAGTTTAGATTTAAATTGAAAATTGAAATACGGTGTAAATTTTTGAAAGTTGATTTGTTTTAAAAGATTGGACTTTTAATCGAACTCTGAATATTTCTAAGAAAATTGATATGAAATGATATTTCAAGTTTGAGTTTGGAATTGAAAATTTATTTGAAATTTAGATTTAAATTAATTTGGAATTGAATTGAAATTTAAAGAAATTTGTGAATTGAAATCGAAATTTACGTGGAATAGAAATTTATTCAAGTTGAAATTGGAATAAATCGATTAAATCGAAATGGAATTTGGATTTGATTTGGATAGGAAATTTGGAAAGTTGACCGGTTTGACTTTGGAATTATTTATCAAATAATTTTTGATTTTTTCCAAACTATTTTATATATAAACCATTTTATATTCAAATTATTTTCGATTAAACTATTTAAATATTTTCTATTAAACTATTTTGAATTATTTAACTATTTTAAACTATTTAAACTATTTTCTTAAATTCAAGCTGGTTAAAGAGACGGAATTGTTTATATTTAAACCTTTGGTTTAAATACGAACTAGGTTAAAGTAGAGATTATAACCTAAATTGAATTCGAATCAAATTTTGAAGTGAAATTGATTTATCGGACAAAATTGATAATTTTGAATATATGATGATTTTGAAATGGATTTGATTTTAAAGAGAATATGATATTTTGTTATCAATCATGAATCAATTTGAAATATAAAAGAGCCATCAGTGTAATAATACGTAGTTATTAAAGAGACCGGGATCGGATATGGACATACTCTCTGTCGATACCGAAAACCACTTTAATAACTATTATACGCGGAGTGTTGATCCAGAATGAAGTGGATGGTTTGGTGAACGCGTTGACTGAAGAAAGAGAACGATATTGGATGACCCCTGACATGACTAAAACAGGAGCTGCGTCGGGCCATTGAGGTTCGCCACCTCTAACGGACACACTTCTTCGATACCATATCTATTACATTTGTGATTTGATTTGGGTGCACCCCTTGATTTGGGAGTGTTGTTTCGCGGTGTTAAGGTAGTAGCTGCTATGCTCAACATCAATCCGGATCACGCAACTACAAGTATCCTAGTTGGTATCGCCTCATGTACCTTGTCATACTGATTATCCTATTCGCGACCACTACGTTTTGGTTTGTACCTTGAGTATATGGATTGCCCTCTGGTGACTTCCGGTTTTGGGGAAACTACGGTCTTGTATATGCTTTTGGGAATATAAAATGTGTTAAGGGGAATTATGGTAACGCCTTAACGCTATTTTGATACTTTATATTACTGATAGACATTATCTACTTAGCGTATATTACTACATAGTAGATAGTTTCACGGATCCTTGACAGATGGAAAATCCCGTAACATCTCTTGAGTTATTGCACGCACGTTGACACTGGATATGAGATGTCAAACCCCGTAAACATCTCTGACGCCGTCACACTCATATTTATTTACGATTGATTTAACTTTCATAAGGATATTTTAGTCCTGACTCGAGTGTTTTGTCTTTTCATTACGCTCGGGTCAGTCCTGAGTTTTTCAGATTTTTGAAGATCTATTTTGGAGGATGGAGACGAAGATTTGGTATACTATCACTATTATTACCCTTGCATCATGCTATCTGCTGCATTATTTAATTGCTCTGCTGTATATGTATAACTCTGATAAATGTTGTATAAATAATTGTCAAAGTATAGTAGACAGCTTCATTAACTGTTTATTTGACTATTACATTTTATCGTTCCGCTGCGAGATTCTGTGTTGTTTCATTTCCTTTATTTCTTTTCTTTTCTTTTCTTATTTACCCCAATAACTATCTGCACTTTTGAATGGTTTTGGTATCGACATGTGTATTTGATCGTCGGTTTAAACTATCCAAATAGGCGGGTCGTTACAGTTGGTATCAGAGCTTTGGTTTAGCGATAAACCTTGGCTCTAGTGGGGAATAACTCATTGAAATAGAGGTAAACTATATGAATGAGTTGAGTGTATATGAGAGAGCGTACTTGTTATTTGATATAAAATGGTTTTATATTGTGTTAATTTGTTCCGTTGAGTATTTATGAATTCTGGTCGATACTTGGGACGCCAAGGCGTCGATAGGAATTTCTAAACACTCGAATAGGACAAACCAACACAATATCATTTTGGAATATATTTTATATAAAAGAATTATCTGAATATTTATTCATTTTGATTGAATTGATTGTTAGGAGATGATAATATTAGATTATTATCGTTATTGTTTGATCAGTCAATATTTACAACAATTGATTAAATAACAATGGATTTAGGAAAATGAAATCTTGTAAACACAATTGATAATGAATATAAATGAATTTTAACTTGGATTTGGGAATTTAAATTCCGGTGTTTGAGATTGACTTACAAGAATTTGAAAAATATAATATGAGCATTATATGATAGTATAATTGAGTTGAAATTGTTTTCGAAGGATTTTTTTATGATAAGTGTTATATTCCCTTCTCTTGACGCTAGAAAATGATTTCGATGATGTGTGCACGCATCATTGGCGTTTATTTTCGAGAGTCCGAGTGGGGGAGACCACTTAATAGCTTGTCTAAACCTTGTTTTGACTCAAATTTTATTTTGTTTTGCATTCTCTATAGTATGATTTGATATATAAATTATATAAGTATATATTATTTCAAACCTTGATTTGAAATGAAACCGGGATTGGAATTCTTAAGTTCTTTAATAATTAATGATTTTTTTTTTATGATTGAAATGAATTTAGACTTGAATCATTAAGGAACTTCTGAATTGTGAAATGAGAAATGAACCTAAGAGCTAAGTGAAAATATCAATTGAAGTAGAAATCCTTAGAATTAGGAAATTATGAACTTAAAATAAAATTGAAACTGTAAAACTCGCATAGTATTAAATTTCATTCTATAGCTTAGATATAACTTACCAAAATACTTAAGAAGTTCAAAAATGTTATATGAATTGTTAATTGGATAATATACAAGTATAGGTTTGAATAATGAAATATGCATTTAATTAATGGTTTGCAAATATAAATAAAATTGTTAGTAAATAATTGGAATTTAAATTAACATTTAAAGGTGATTCACAATTATGTTAATATAAAATGAAAATACTATATGTGAATGTAAATGTGAAATTAAATTATAGTGAAATTTAAGTAATGACTTAAGAATTGATAAATTGAAAATTCAACTTTAAATGAAAAGAATTTGTATGTTGTTTAACTACATTCTATTTGCATAACTATAACTTACCAAATACTTAAAGGGTTTAAAATGCTAATAAGGATAAGTAGAGAAATAATATACCAGTGTGAGAGTGAAAAATAAAATGTAAAGATCTATTGATAGTTGTAAATATAAAAGAAATTTAAACTGTAAAATGAATGATACATGTATAAGTGAATGAATAAAATTTAAACTTAATGAAATATAAAATTGGTAAATGGAAACTAATTAAATTTGAATATAACTAAATGTCAATAAACTTGGAAGTGTATGAAATTAAAATTGACTTGGAAATGTATAATTGATTTAGTGTAGATTTTGGATGGATGTTAATGTTTGATATGCATTGGTTGTTAGATGGATGATAATTGATTAAGTAGAATTCATTAGTGTTAATGGAATTGAATAAACGGAATAAAATTTTAAATAATTAAATTCAAATTGGGAGCAAATTGACTTGAATTAAAAATGTGAATGAAACAAACTTGAATAAATCGGAAACAAATTGAATGTAAACCTATTGCATGGATGAATAAGAAAATAGATGACTTTGTGTTTATGATTGTTGTTTAGAAAATTTAAAGTTTTGATGTTTTGTACTTTGAAATAATAAAAGCAAATATTTGGAAAAAAAAAAATCCAACATTGTCCAATATATGCTGAAACGAAAACAACCATAACTTTTAAATGGCTGAACGGAATTCGACGATTTTGGACTTTTCGAAAAGCTTAGAAACTATAGCACAACTTTTGTTTAGATAACTTGAGAAAATTCCTTCGTCTGCTTGGTTAAAAACTTGAATGTTACTCGCTGTCCTGTGTAAAAATAAGTAAAATCAGTAGTATACACCCTTAGTATTTTCGCCATATCTTTTGACTGGTTTATCAGATTTTGATGATCTTGCACTTTCTGGAAAGGTAAGAACTTAAGATAAAACTTTTGTTTTAAGTATTTTGTGTTTTGATATCGTTTAGAAGGTCGAAAACGTGGGTGAACGTCGCTGACCTGCGCAATTCATTGCCCAGGCTGAGGCGTATCTTCTAAGTAAAATGACCGTTACTTTTGAATGTATGGTCCGAATTCGATGATTTTGGACATTCCGGAAAGCTTGAAATGAATAAAACAACTTTTGTTTAGATTCTGTTGCCAAATTTTATAGTTTAGGTGACCTAAAACTGAGATTTGTTTGCTGTCCTGAAATTGGAATCTCAGTTTTGAAGCTAAATAGGTTATATATATGTTGTGTAGGCTAAATATATCGATCTATCTTTATATGCATGGTTCTAACTTAGTTATTGAGCATTTCAGTAGGTAGCAAAGGGGTTGCGCTTCGTTGTAGAGCTCTCTTCTGTGCTAAATACAAAATGTAAGTAAACTGCTAATAAATGCTAAATAAAAGGTACGCTTATGGTTTTATATGGTATTGGTGATATATATATGTTGTTTCCCCAGATATGGGATGCCTCATCATTGAGATGAGATGTATATTTGATATATATTGGTTATATTTGTGTTATATATTGAATTGTAAAAATTTTCGATCGAGCCGCGCAAAGGAGACTCTGCCGAAATTTTCCGTGAATCCGGGTGTTAGAAAATTTTTCAAGTTTTTAAATTTTATAACTTGTTTTGATAACTAACTTTTAAATTTAGAAAGCCGTTCGGAGTAACATTGTGGAAGCGTAGTTATGACTTTATAAATGGAATTTCATTGTTTTATAAGTTGGTAACTTTGAATAAAATATATCTAATGTTGAATTCTATACTTAGTTCCTTTTCCCTTCTTTTCCTTTTCGGGGACGAAAAGTTTTGAGTGGGGGAGAGTGTAACGACCCGTATTTTTATCTATTTTAATTAGAAAATTTAAGGTGATTATTGAAGGAAAATGATTATTAATGTAATTTGTTGAATAATTTAATATTTGAAATTATTTGAATAATTGGATAACGGGTTTAATATGATTAAAAATGATTTGTAAAATTCTATTTTATCATATTAAAGTTAGAATGATGTTGTAGAACTTTTAAAATCGAATTAAAAGTAAATTTGTGAAAATTGAATATTTTAATATTTAATTGACGAGTTAAAATAGCCATTTTTCAAACAGTCTCGGATTTCGACGAAACTTGTTTCATCGGATCCGTAATAGTAAATTATGGTAGGATTTCAATTTTCGTAGCAATTGGACTTGTCGTTTGGCCGTGCGAGCTTGAAACGCGTAGAAATTTAATTTCGAATTTAATTAAAATAATCGACTTCGAAAAGCTATCTTCCAGATATGATCGAATTAGGCCTTGAAACTAGTTCCATTGCGTCCGGAATGGGGGTAAAACCTTATAAACGCCTGGCGGCACGTCTCGATTGGAGTTCGGATGATTTTGGACCTACCTATATAAATACGCACGCAAACCGAGACAGTTTTATTATTATTTTAACCCAGAAACCCTAATTCTAAATCATGGCCGCCACCTATTCCATGGCTAGAAATTGCCGATCTTCTTTCCTTAATATCTCTCAATCCGTTCGACGAAATCGAAAAATTCCAAAAGCAAAAGTGTAAATCTCGACGAGCTCTTCAAATCCATACGGTTGATGTATGCTAATTTTTCATGGATTCGTCCAGATATGACTTCGAAGTGTGTACATATTTCCTTGGATTGCGTGCAAACGACGGCGAATGACGGGATGAAACTTGGCGCGTAGGTGGCTCTGTTGAAGGGCTTCGTGGTGGCGCTAGCTGATCGTTCTGGAAGTCCACGAGGTGGTCATGAAAATTGCTTGAAAATCGGCGGCTAATGGGTTTGCATACGTGAATTTCACGTTGGGAATGAAGCGCCGGAATCACGGAGATGAGAGCTGCGCTGCAGTGTAGATCCGAAAGTGTTTGTAGCTCATTAAAATTTTATGTTAAATCGAACGTCGTTCGATTTGATTTAAAATCGTAAAATCAAGGTGAGTTTTTATAACGCTCACAGCGTACTGAATATCTTTATGCTAGTTAAATTTGACATTATGCATAGTTATGATTTTTATTTGTTGTTGTTTGATAAAATTTAATTATCATATTGATTGTCATTTGAATTCACCGTTAAAAAAATTAAATTGACAGTTAAATTAAAATTAAAATTGAATTGCGATTAAATTACCTGACATTGATAAATATGAAATTGCCGTGAATTGTATTGCCTATTGGATGATGTATTTTGATGGATGTTATTGGTTGATATTTAAATGTTTGGATGTTTATTTGTTTATATATATCCTGCTATGCATACATATGACACTGTGATTGATTTAAATGATATATTCATCCCTGACATTTAATTGTAATAACTAATCACTTGGCCATAGGTTAGAAAATTATATACGGACACCGAGTTGGATAAATTAAATGATTTTAAGAGTTGTTTTGAAATTATTTAAATGAATTGATTTTAAGAATAAAATCCAATTTATGGAAATTGAATTATTTTGAATTGGAGCTCGAAATGTTAGAATTTAAACTTAGTAAACGAAATTATTAAATAAAATCGAAGTTTGGATTTAAATTGAAAATTGAAATACGGTGTAAATTTTTGAAAGTTGATTTGTTTTAAAAGATTGGACTTTTAATCGAACTCTGAATATTTCTAAGAAAATTGATATGAAATGATATTTCAAGTTTGAGTTTGGAATTGAAAATTTATTTGAAATTTAGATTTAAATTAATTTGGAATTGAATTGAAATTTAAAGAAATTTGTGAATTGAAATCGAATTTACGTGGAATAGAAATTTATTCAAGTTGAAATTGGAATAAATCGATTAAATCGAAATGGAATTTGGATTTGATTTGGATAGGAAATTTGGGAAGTTGACCGGTTTGACTTTGGAATTATTTATCAAATAATTTTTGATTTTTTCCAAACTATTTTATATATAAACCATTTTATATTCAAATTATTTTCGATTAAACTATTTAAATATTTTCTATTAAACTATTTTGAATTATTTAACTATTTTAAACTATTTAAACTATTTTCTTAAATTCAAACTGGTTAAAGAGACGGAATTATTTATATTTAAACCTTTGGTTTAAATACGAACTAGGTTAAAGTAGAGATTATAACCTAAATTGAATTCGAATCAAATTTTGAAGTGAAATTGATTTATCGGACAAAATTGATAATTTTGAATATATGATGATTTTGAAATGGATTTGATTTTAAAGCGAATATGATATTTTGTTATCAATCATGAATCAATTTGAAATATAAAAGAGCCATCAGTGTAATAATACGTAGTTATTAAAGAGACCGGGATCGGATATGGACATACTCTCTGTCGATACCGAAAACCACTTTAATAACTATTATACGCGGAGTGTTGATCCAGAATGAAGTGGATGGTTTGGTGAACGCGTTGACTGAAGAAAGAGAACGATATTGGATGACCCCTGACATGACTAAAACAGGAGCCGCGCCGGGCCATTGAGGTTCGCCACCTCTAGCGGACACACTTCTTCGATACCATATCTATTACATTTGTGATTTGATTTGGGTGCACCCCTTGATTTGGGAGTGTTGTTTCGCGGTGTTGAGGTAGTAGCTGCTATGCTCAACATCAGTCCGGATCACGCAACTACTAGTATCCTAGTTGGTATCGCCTCATGTACCTTGTCATACTGATTATCCTATTCGCGACCACTACGTTTTGGTTTGTACCTTGAGTATATGGATTGCCCTCTGGTGACTTCCGGTTTTGGGGAAACTACGGTCTTGTATATGCTTTTGGGAATATAAAATGTGTTAAGGGGAATTATGGTAACGCCTTAACGCTATTTTGATACTTTATATTACTGATAGACATTATCTACTTAGCGTATATTACTACATAGTAGATAGTTTCACGGATCCTTGAGAGATGGAAAATCCCGTAACATCTCTTGAGTTATTGCACGCACGTTGACACTGGATATGAGATGTCAAACCCCGTAAACATCTCTGACGCCGTTACACTCATATTTATTTACGATTGATTTAACTTTCATAAGGATATTTTAGTCCTGACTCGAATGTTTTATCTTTTCATTACGCTCGGGTCAGTCCTGAGTTTTTCAGATTTTTGAAGATCTATTCTGGAGGATGGAGACGAAGATTTGGTATACTATCACTATTATTACCCTTGCATCATGCTATCTGCTGCATTATTTAATTGCTCTGCTGTATATATATAACTCTGATAAATGTTGTATAAATAATTGTCAAAGTATAGTAGACAGCTTCATGAACTGTTTATTTGACTATTATATTTTATCGTTCCGCTGCGAGATTCTGTGTTGTTTCATTTCCTTTATTTCTTTTCTTTTCTTTTCTTATTTACCCCAATAACTATCTGCACTTTTGAATGGTTTTAGTATCGACATGTGTATTTGATCGTCGGTTTAAACTATCCAAAAAGGCAGGTCGTTACAGTATTAATCTAAATAGTTCATTAAATCTTACGACACTCCCACTAAATGGGTGTATAGCCTTTAATTGTTTGAGATATAATTAACTCGTATCATATGATTCATAATCATATAATAAAAATTATTTTAAAACTACAGCTTAGTCTAAAATTCAAAATAATTGTAATAATTTTAGATACTTCTATTTTCCAACGCATCAAATACCACTATTATATTTTTATTTCATAGCAAATAATCATAATATTCTTATTGAAATAAAACTACCTTTATTCTTTAGTTATCACCAAAGAAAAATACTATTTCACAAATAATGCGTGGTACATTTTGCAAAAACAATTTTCGCAACTTGATGCAATCAATAAGTGTTACATGACATGCTTCTACTATTTTCGCTATAATAGCATACTGAATACAAGGGTCCATCATCCACTTAATATAGACTATTTATTTCATATACTGAAACCTGTTTATAGTGGAGAGTTCTTTGATCAAATATTTGGAACTCGAAATAAATCTCACAATTTTTCTATGAGAAAATATATTTCAAAATAGAAATTGTATTTCTTATTCCAATTTAAGTATTAATTATTATTATTACAATTTATGTTTTTGATGTTTTGCTGATGAAGCAGAAGTGACCATTTACTTTCTTCATCCCAATTTTACCTCAAACCACATATACTCTTGTACGTTCGTTATTATTTCTAGATGGTTGAACTGTTCAATAGAAATCCCTTACTATAATATCATAACGAACTCTTTACAAGGATGCATTTGATTATCGTTTACATTTAAGGACATCAAATATAATTCACATTATATAAATTGATCAAATCAACATTTCAACAATCGAGTTCTTAGATATATATTGTAGTTTTGGTCTTGTATTAATTTAATACAATATGATCTTGTAACGACTCGCAAATTTATCGCTTTGATAAATTATAATTATATGTGAAATATTCAAATATAAGATTTTATAACACAAATTATAATTTTTTGAACCATAAATAATGATGGTAAACTTGTTTTAAAGGTATAACAAATATGGATATTTGAGGGTTTCCATTAGAAAAATGATGAAAAACAATTTTTCGAAAAATTTAGATTTTCACAATATTAATGCGAACGAAACTAGACACATTCACTTATTCATCTATTTAAGCAAGAATATGAAATAAAAATTATTTATTCTAATTTTGAAAATAAAATAAGTCTATGACATCATCAGGGATATCATCACTTTTATATTTTTTTCTAGAATTTTAAATTATGTTTAAATAATCAGATAATTATTTTAAAATGATAGTAGTTCATTTTAATTAGCTATATAGTGATAATAAATCATTTATAAAAGTTTTGTAAAGATATAAACTTGTTTTGATAATGCTTTGTCGATACAACGACACTTTTGTAAACACTAATTTAATTTTGATTAATATGGTTTTACAATTCAAACGTGATTGTTTTTATTTAATATCAATGACAATAAATTTGTTATAAACTTTTTTTTATATATTTACATGTAATTTAATTAAGAAGTAAAAATATGACTGAAAATCGAATTCCGAAATTATAACGGTTTGACAAGAAGAAGTTGTGCAATGTTATATGTTATATATGACATACATATGACACATTGTCAGGACACGATTCTTCGTCTTTCGAAAATTCAACATCGACACTCACTTTATCGACTGCCGAGGAATCGAACGACGGAAAACCGAACACTGAGGGTTTTTAAAAGAATTTAAGAAAAGAGAAAGAGAGAAAAAGGTAGAAGATAGAGGGAAAAGAAGAAAGAAGAATTTTAAAATAGAAGAAAAAGAGAAATAGAACAGAAAGAAAATAGAGAAAATAGAACGGGACAGAAAACAACAGAACAACATCAGAATCTCACAATTCGCAGCGGAACAACATATAATAAATAAATGAATAATCTTTAAACAAAGAACCATATCAGTTATTACATTACATCATATCATCAGAGCATACAAGAACAACAACAAATAGTGCAGCGGAAAAAGAAATACTATATAAACTAGTAATACGCCATGCCATCCAGCTTGCCTCCAGCAATTCCTGAATATCCAGAATATCCTGATAAACCTTAACTCTTGACTGCCCGTGTGGAAATTGGTGGGCATCCAGAGTTTAGGAAGGAAAACAATAAACTCCAAGTCAGTCATGTGACTGGTGTGAGAACTCAAAACAGTTTATTTATCTTTAAAATCAAAATAGAGGAATATTTTTAATTTTAATTCGCAATGCTTTTAAAAATGAGACTACCATAAGGCCTCCCCCACACACACACAATGCAAACGCAGAATCGGAGGAGATTTCTCCTTATGATAGTCAAAGATGCTTGATACGCATTTAAAATAACATTTGATATTATTACTAGTGCATAGTGTAGGGGAAAATTCATTTCGAAAGTAGAATATAAATCTTAGCCAGCATAGACATTCCGAACTATGCCTACTATAGATAACTATGTTCAATAGCAGGTTACCGCCACATTCCATAGCAGGTTATACAACTAAAACCGTACAAGTTTCGTATTGTTTCTTTGGATTTCCAACAAATGGTCAGGCCAAGGAACTTCCCATTGCCACATGAGAATGCCTCTGGAAAGACATCCCCGAGAACCAACAACCACAAAGTAATAAATTCGTAGTAACCACATAGGTTAAATATCTGGGCTCCATACCATGATACCACCTCTATCCAGAAGGAAATGTACATACCCTAAAGGGTGCTACCCCTCATAACCTTGCCGCATCTTTCCTGTTTTGACCATTTCCGGGGTGTGAGGCTCGACGAATTCACGTGCACAAAAACATACTTTATACAAAAGCCATGCTTTGGGTCAACAAATGATCAACACAATGATCACCAAGATAGACGATCAAATAAACGATCCTATCACAATAATCAACACAATGATCATTTCAGCAACACTCAGCATGTCACATTACCAAATTGGGAATATATCGCTGATAACTTCAACTATATAACCTCTGAGCTCGTACGTCTCAGAGAAGGGTGTTAAGCTAAAAGAATAAATTCTTCGCCACCAACAGAAATATATTTGAAAGAAATCGGCTTTATATCTCAACTTGTAATGTCAGACACACAATCCATACAAGTCTGTTCCGGGCTCGAACAAAACCGAAGGCACTTACAAAGAAGTCCTTGCAATCCGGATATTCACAATCCTGATCGGATTCACCATCACATATGGAGAACTCTATACCGGAGCAACTCGGTGCAGAGTAAATCGACAGGTCATCCTATCGCTCTCGCAAATACCGGGTCTTCAACACCGATCTTCAATGCAATTCACAACGACGTATCACATATTCGGAATGGGTTATACGACCCCATGGTCCTTTCCCGGTTAACCCGAATAGTGAGCGCTTATTTAAAAATAAGTGTAGCATTCACATTCAAACAAATCACATCCATTACCCATTCAAAGGGAAATATTGATAGTCGGTTATTGAACTATCAATGAATATGCACACATCACCAGTTTCCAAATAATTTTCCAAATTATTTATTTTCCAAAAATATCTTTACAAGATATATTATTTCACACTTCAAAAATAAATCAATATTTACTTTTAAACAAATTCTCCTTTCCTTTATAAATTCAATAGTGAATTTATATTTCACAATATCCATGCATATACGATTTCAATTATCCATTTTCAATTTATCTTCAAAAAGATAAATTCTCAAAATATTCACCTTATATTGGAAAACATTTCCATACTTATACATTCATAAGTAATTCACAAATTTTATTTATTTTCAACACTTAGAAAATATTCAATATACTTAAATCGAGATTAAGTATATATTTCATTCTTTAAGGAAATCATTCTCTTAAACATATTTATTTGGGCCAAAACGAATGTTACGTAAAACATCGTTACGACAACCCAAATTCACTAGTATAGGGATTCGAAATTAAATAGATATATAAATCCCAATACTATACAAAACATTTCCTTTCGGAAATCGTTTACTATAACAACAGTGTTATAGTCCACTATTTCCTTTTATTTCTCGAAAACGTCTATTTCAACAATTAATGTTGAAATCTATGGTTTCGAATCTCAACACAATTAAAACCTCGTTAGATCGTTTTAATTCTATTTCAAATATCACATTCAAAACAATTTCTTTAACATCTTATTCACTATTCAAAAACGTGAATATACTTCATTAACAATTTCATCCTTTTATTCATTTTAATTCAAAGGATTATTCACTATTCAAAAATGTGAATATAACTCCATTAATAGGTTTCAACAAATTTTCTTGTCAAAATAAATCATTTGCAAATTTATAAAACAACGTTTATAAATTCCATTTCTATTTATTTATAAAAACTTCCTTTTTATAAATTCCTTTATTTACCCTATTCCAGTTTATAACTAAATTATAAACTAAACGTTCATATTATAAGTTAATTACTTATAAAACGATTATTTTACAAAATCGTTCTTTTTAAAGACTTTCCAATTTATAAATCTTATAACTTATAAGATCCATTTATTTAACCAATCTATTCTTCAAATAATTTCACCAAATTTATAAATCTTACTATTTATAAATTTCTTTTATAACTTCATAGTTTATAATTCTATAAATTTCATTCAATTATGAAATTCATTTCCACTTCATTCAAACACTTATAAAAACTCGTTTTATAATTTCAATATTTCAATTTATAAATGAGGGAATTAGGCTGAAGGAAAAACCTGAAAACACTTTTAGTCTGAAGGACAGAAGTTTTAAAATTTAGCCTGAAGGACAAAAAATGATATATTCATATAGCATTACACATCCATAATGCTATATTCATATAGCATTACACATCCATAATGCTATATACAACACAATTTTATAAGTTTCTGCATACACAAACAAACAGCTGTGTAATGCTATATGAATATAGCATTATAGATGTGCAATGCTATATGAATATATCATTTTTTGTCCTTCAGACTAAATTTTAAAACTTCTGTCCTTCAGACTTAAAGTGTTCTCGGGTTTTTCCTTCAGCCTAATTCCCTGTTTATAAATATCCATTTATAAATCTCTTAATATAATTCAATTTATATTATTCTTTTAAAACTTCTTTAATCTCCTTTATTATTTCACCATTTTGATTTATAAATAATTAAATCTTATAAATCCTATATTTAAACTTTTCACAAAAATTCTAAAATATCTCGATTAAACTATTTTATAAAATCAATAGCATCATATTCTCAAAAATCAGTTTTTAACTCTATTTCACAAAAATCATAATTTTTATAACATTAAAAATTATAACGTTTATTTATTTAAAATGGATCAATTCCAAAATTATTTTATAAAACGTATACTTTCTAAAATCACTTTAAAAATTATTTTAAAATCCCAAAATCTGGGTCCAATGATGCTACACACCAAATAGTCAATCACGACTACAACGATATCATATATCAATATGAAAATCCATCAAATATCAAAATATCTGAAATCAAATAAAAACTGTTGAGGAATCCAGTTGGATCCCTCCAACCTGTTTTCCTGCATTCACAAACATTAGCACAATACCAATTTCGCTCCAGTATGAAATTATCGCGGTATATGTTCTTATTAAATATTATCCGCTTAATAACGGCGTAATAGGGTCTCATTCGCTAAACAAATAAATGCGGGAAATCAACAACTGCAATATATACATATGCCAATATATATATATTGATATTATATATATAATACCAATTTCACTGTTTATGAAATATTCGCGGTATATGTTTTTAATAAATAACATCCGCTTACTAACGGCGCATAATGTCTATTTTAACAATCAATAGATATTCAGCATCATTCAAACATGCATTCAAATATTTTAAATCTAACTATTTAAAATAAAATCGAAACCTATTCGATTGAGTGAGAAATTCTCACCTTGATTTTAAATTCCGTTTTAGCGATTTATTTCGAATAAAATTAATAGGACGTTTAATTTTACCCAAAATTCTCACTAACTCCAAACGACTCCAAACCAACTCCATCGCGTAATGCTCGTCCATACGATTCCAACGCAACTAAGTTTGCATTTTTTCGACCTCGTATGAAAAAGTTATGATATTATGAAGTTTACTCGATTTTTATATAACTAATTACAACTATATTTTAAATTTTCAAACCTATTCTAATCTCAGCCCTTGATCCATCCATATGCAAATCCTGGCCGTCCCTTTTTGCTTCTTTCTTCTCACGTCTTGGCTACAGACATTAGCCGTAACACCTTGAACCCATAGCATACTATTAGGGTTTCCAATCTCACCTCCACCACTCGACTTGACGACGATCAGGGAGTTGCAACTTCTAGCTCACCCCCTCCACCATGTTCGGCCTGAACCCTGGCCAACTCGGCCTCATATTCTGCCTTGGAATGCGTGCGTGACCTGAAGCATACGGCCCCCCTTAGCTCCCTCTCCGTTGCACCATTTCCGATCATCACCGTATGGAATCGAAGCTCTCGTCGAGCTCTACGACTTTCGTGTTGAACTCCTTGGCTAAATCTTTGTAGATTGAGAGAGATTGAGGGAGAAGTGAGAATGATTTCTGGCCATTCATGGGTTAGGGCCGGCTGCAGTTCAAAACTAGGGTTTTTTTATTTTTTTTTAATTTTTTTTGAGATAGTGGGCTATTTATAAGGAACCGACGAAACACTATTCATCCCGGAAATTCCGAACTCCGATTTAGATGCCGTAACCAACGTTTCTAGGGTTTACCCCGCGTTCCGGACACAATGGAACAGGTTTCGGAAGCTAATTCGGAAGTATGTGCGAGTTATGGCTATAAACGCTCAATTTGAATTAAACCGATTTAAGCGATTTTCTAGGCGTTTTAATTCGTACAGGACAAACGGTAAATCCAATTGACTTGAAATTTGAAACCTTACAATAATATCACATTAAGGATCCGACGAAACTGGTTTCGTCGAAATCCGAGACTTTTTGAAAAATGGCTATTTTCACTCGTCAAATTTAAATTAAAAACAATTCGATGCGTTTCGAGCTGCCACGATCAAATGATAACTCCGATTGACACGAAAATTGAAATCCGGTAATAACTAACCATTACGGATCCAATGGAACTAGTTTCGTTCAATTCTGAGACTGTTCAAAAATTGACTATTTTCACTAGTCGATTTTAATATTAAAATATTCAATTTTCACAAATTAACTTTTAATTCGATTTTAAAAGTTCTAAAATATCGTTCTAACTTCCATATGATAAAATAAAATTTTACAAATCATTTTCAATCATATTTAACCCAATTTTCAATTATTTCCATAATTTAACGTATTAAATTATCGATTTAATTATCCAATTAAATCCAATAATTCAAATAAAAATTTATTTGACTTATAAATTCACTTATTAATATTTAAAATTAATTAAATATTCAAATTTTAATTAATAAAAATTCTGGGTCGTTACAATCTTCCCCCCTTAAAAGAATTTCGTCCTCGAAATTATAAGTAAGAAAAGTTACAGAATCTATTAATTTTCCCAAAACAAATTTAAACTTCTTTACAATACTTTACTAAGTTTTCAAATCATACTTAGTTATCTTTTCAAAAACAACTACTATTGTTTAACTTTCAATTCCAAAATCAAAGTTAAACTTTTCAAAAAAAATTCTAATTTTCTCAAATTTTTTCTAACGCCTTAAATTTCCGGAAAAATTCGCCATAGTCTCCTTTGCGCGGCTCGATCCGAAAAAAAAATGACAGTATATATATCACAAATATACATCTCATCAAGTAATGAGGCATCCCGAAGGGAAAAAGTGTAAAAGTACGATATTTAATCCGAGATATGTACCTTATATTTTATTAGCAAGCATATACGGCTAATATAGTGCAAAAGCGAGCTCCAAATGCGAAGCAAACGCGATCCGCACCTACTAATCACTCAACAAACAACATGAGAACATGCATATATGAAAATAACCTCAATATACAACATATATCTCCATAACAACTATATATGTCACATAGCAAATGCAACTAAACAACAAATGCAAACATCAACCAACTACCATTCATAATCATAAATATTCATTCATATCCTCATTAATATTTAATGAATTGGTTTTCAATTTAATCACATTTGATTCATATACAGTGGATGTTCTTTACTAACATTCATTTTCAATTAGTTTATATTCACTAATTCATATTCAAGTTGGTTCACTTCCAATTCAAATTCAATTCTATTCAAATTTCACTTAACTTCCAATTTGAATTCAATTACATAGCTTTAAATTTCATTAATACTTAATGAATTATATGCAACCAATTAACAATCATATAACAACCAATATATATCCATTACAACCAAATTCCTTTGCTTATCAATTGGTTTAATTAATTGATTTTCATTCAATTATTCAACTTTCTAATAACATTAGATTTTAATGAATTAACACTTATATTCATTATTTCATATCAATTTAATTCACATTCAATTGATTATTATTCAAGCCATTCATTCAATTCAATTATAAAAGTTGAATTTCATTTATATAACTCAAGTTCATTTCTATCACTTGGTTTTACTTAACTTACTTTGATACTAATATCAACTTCATTTAACATACCTTAAGTTACATTTCATTTTACTTTAAATTCATTTTTTTCTTACAACTCATATTCATAAATATATTCATATAGTTTCACTTCTTATATATATAAGTTTATTTCACAATTGTAAATCACTTTAATTATAATTCAATTCTTATAATTCATTTTACTTATACAATTATTCTTCAATTTAGATTATTCAAAAACCAAACAATCAACTTATATACACTTTAATAATTCTGAAAAATTATTCCTTTATATATAAAAATATAATCAAGGCAAAATTATTTCATTTACCTAATTTAAAACAATACTGTGTCGAATTGTTCTATTCAAGTGTTTAGAAACCCCTTCGGCATAGTTGTACATACCGTGCTGACGAAGGTTCATATGCCACTCAATAAACCAATCATCACAATATAAAACAATTTATATTCACTAACAAATACGCTCTCATATCTATTATTACACTCAAACTCAATCTAGAGTACTACTAACTCTATCTCTAATGAGTAATACCCAACAGAACCATGGTTGTCGCTTAACCATAAGCTCTGATACCACATTGTCAGGACACGATTCTTCGTCTTCCGAAAATTCAACATCGACACTCACTTTATCGACTGCCGAGGAATCGAACGACGGAAAACCGAACACTGAGGGTTTTTAAAAGAATTTAAGAAAAGAGAAAGAGAGAAAAAGGTAGAAGATAGAGGGAAAAGAAGAAAGAAGAATTTTAAAATAGAAGAAAAAGAGAAATAGAACAGAAAGAAAATAGAGAAAATAGAACGGGACTGAAAACAACAGAACAACATCAGAATCTCACAATTCGCAGCGGAACAACATATAATAAATAAATGAATAATCTTTAAACAAAGAACCATATCAGTTATTACATTACATCATATCATCAGAGCGTACAACAACAACAAATAGTGCAGCGGAAAAAGAAATACTATATAAACTAGTAATACGCCATGCCATCCAGCTTGCCTCCAGCAATTCCTGAATATCCAGAATATCCTGATAAACCTTAACTCTTGACTGCCCGTGTGGAAATTGGTGGGCACCCAGTGTTTAGGAAGGAAAACAATAAACTCCAAGTCAGTCATGTGACTGGTGTGAGAACTCAAAACAGTTTATTTATCTTTAAAATCAAAATAGAGGAATATTTTTAATTTTAATTCGCAATGCTTTTAAAAATGAGACTACCATAAGGCCTCCCGCACACACACACAATGCAAACGCAGAATCGGAGGAGATTTCTCCTTATGATAGTCAAAGATGCTTGATATGCATTTAAAATAACATTTGATATTATTACTAGTGCATAGTGTAGGGGAAAATTCATTTCGAAAGTAGAATATAAATCTTAGCCAGCATAGACATTCCGAACTATGCCTACTATAGCTAACTATGTTCAATAGCAGGTTACCGCCACATTCCATAGCAGGTTATACAACTAAAACCGTACAAGTTTCGTATTGTTTCTTTGGATTTCCAACAAATGGTCAGGCCAAGGAACTTCCCATTGCCACATGAGAATGCCTCTGGAAAGACATCCCCGAGAACCAACAACCACAAAGTAATAAATTCGTAGTAACCACATAGGTTAAATATCTGGGCTCCATACCATGATACCACCTCTATCCAGAAGGAAATGTACATACCCTAAAGGGTGCTACCCCTCATAACCTTGCCGCATCTTTCCTGTTTTGACCATTTCCGGGGTGTGAGGCTCGACGAATTCACGTGCACAAAAACATACTTTATACAAAAGCCATGCTTTGGGTCAACAAATGATCAACACAATGATCACCAAGATAGACGATCAAATAAACGATCCTATCACAATAATCAACACAATGATCATTTCAGCAACACTCAGCGTGTCACATTACCAAATTGGGAATATATCGCTGATAACTTCAACTATATAACCTCTGAGCTCGTACGTCTCAGAGAAGGGTGTTAAGCTAAAAGAATAAATTCTTCGCCACCAACAGAAATATATTTGAAAGAAATCGGCTTTATATCTCAACTTGTAATGTCAGACACACAATCCATACAAGTCTGTTCCGGGCTCGAACAAAACCGAAGGCACTTACAAAGAAGTCCTTGCAATCCGGATATTCACAATCCTGATCGGATTCACCATCACATATGGAGAACTCTATACCGGAGCAACTCGGTGCAGAGTAAATCGACAGGTCATCCTATCGCTCTCGCAAATACCGGGTCTTCAACACCGATCTTCAATGCAATTCACAACGACGTATCACATATTCGGAATGGGTTATACGACCCCATGGTCCTTTCCCGGTTAACCCGAATAGTGAGCGCTTATTTAAAAATAAGTGTAGCATTCACATTCAAACAAATCACATCCATTACCCATTCAAAGGGAAATATTGATAGTCGGTTATTGAACTATCAATGAATATGCACACATCACCAGTTTCCAAATAATTTTCCAAATTATTTATTTTCCAAAAATATCTTTACAAGATATATTATTTCACACTTCAAAAATAAATCAATATTTACTTTTAAACAAATTCTCCTTTCCTTTATAAATTCAATAGTGAATTTATATTTCACAATATCCATGCATATACGATTTCAATTATCCATTTTCAATTTATCTTCAAAAAGATAAATTCTCAAAATATTCACCTTATATTGGAAAACATTTCCATACTTATACATTCATAAGTAATTCACAAATTTTATTTATTTTCAACACTTAGAAAATATTCAATATACTTAAATCGAGATTAAGTATATATTTCATTCTTTAAGGAAATCATTCTCTTAAACATATTTATTTGGGCCAAAACGAATGTTACGTAAAACATCGTTACGACAACCCAAATTCACTAGTATAGGGATTCGAAATTAAATAGATATATAAATCCCAATACTATACAAAACATTTCCTTTCGGAAATCGTTTACTATAACAACAGTGTTATAGTCCACTATTTCCTTTTATTTCTCGAAAACGTCTATTTCAACAATTAATGTTGAAATCTATGGTTTCGAATCTCAACACAATTAAAACCTCGTTAGATCGTTTTAATTCTATTTCAAATATCACATTCAAAACAATTTCTTTAACATCTTATTCACTATTCAAAAACGTGAATATACTTCATTAACAATTTCATCCTTTTATTCATTTTAATTCAAAGGATTATTCACTATTCAAAAATGTGAATATAACTCCATTAATAGGTTTCAACAAATTTTCTTGTCAAAATAAATCATTTGCAAATTTATAAAACAACGTTTATAAATTCCATTTCTATTTATTTATAAAAACTTCCTTTTTATAAATTCCTTTATTTACCCTATTCCAGTTTATAACTAAATTATAAACTAAACGTTCATATTATAAGTTAATTACTTATAAAACGATTATTTTACAAAATCGTTCTTTTTAAAGACTTTCCAATTTATAAATCTTATAACTTATAAGATCCATTTATTTAACCAATCTATTCTTCAAATAATTTCACCAAATTTATAAATCTTACTATTTATAAATTTCTTTTATAACTTCATAGTTTATAATTCTATAAATTTCATTCAATTATGAAATTCATTTCCACTTCATTCAAACACTTATAAAAACTCGTTTTATAATTTCAATATTTCAATTTATAAATATCCATTTATAAATCTCTTAATATAATTCAATTTATATTATTCTTTTAAAACTTCTTTAATCTCCTTTATTATTTCACCATTTTGATTTATGAATAATTAAATCTTATAAATCCTATATTTAAACTTTTCACAAAAATTCTAAAATATCTCGATTAAACTATTTTATAAAATCAATAGCATCATATTCTCAAAAATCAGTTTTTAACTCTATTTCACAAAAATCATAATTTTTATAACATTAAAAATTATAACGTTTATTTATTTAAAATGGATCAATTCCAAAATTATTTTATAAAACGTATACTTTCTAAAATCACTTTAAAAATCATTTTAAAATCCCAAAATCTGGGTCCAATGATGCTACACACCAAATAGTCAATCACGACTACAACGATATCATATATCAATATGAAAATCCATCAAATATCAAAATATCTGAAATCAAATAAAAACTGTTGAGGAATCCAGTTGGATCCTTCCAACCTGTTTTCCTGCATTCACAAACATTAGCACAATACCAATTTCGCTCCAGTACGAAATTATCGCGGTATATGTTCTTATTAAATATTATCCGCTTAATAACGGCGTAATAGGGTCTCATCCGCTAAACAAATAAATGCAGGAAATCAACAACTGCAATATATACATATGCCAATATATATATTGATATTATATATATAATACCAATTTCACTGTTTAGGAAATATTCGCGGTATATGTTTTTAATAAATAACATCCGCTTACTAATGGCGCATAATGTCTATTTTAACAATCAATAGATATTCATCATCATTCAAACATGCATTCAAATATTTTAAATCTAACTATTTAAAATAAAATCGAAACCTATTCGATTGAGTGAGAAATTCTCACCTTGATTTTAAATTCCGTTTTAGCGATTTATTTCGAATAAAATTAAACGGACGTTTAATTTTACCCAAAATTCTCACTAACTCCAAACGACTCCAAACCAACTCCATCGCGTAGTGCTCGTCCATACGATTCCAACGCAACTAAGTTTGCATTTTTTCGACCTCGTATGAAAAAGTTATGATATTATGAAGTTTACTCGATTTTTATATAACTAATTACAACTATATTTTAAATTTTCAAACCTATTCTAATCTCAGCCCTTGATCCATCCATATGCAAATCCTGGCCGTCCCTTTTTGCTTCTTTCTTCTCACGTCTTGGCTACAGACATTAGCCGTAACACCTTGAACCCATAGCATACTATTAGGGTTTCCAATCTCACCTCCACCACTCGACTTGACGACGATCAGGGAGTTGCAACTTCTAGCTCACCCCCTCCACCATGTTCGGCCTGAACCCTGGCCAACTCGGCCTCATATGCTGCCTTGGAATGCGTGCATGACCTGAAGCATACGGCCCCCCTTAGCTCCCTCTCCGTTGCACCATTTCCGATCATCACCGTATGGAATCGAAGCTCTCGTCGAGCTCTACGACTTTCGTGTTGAACTCCTTGGCTAAATCTTTGTAGATTGAGAGAGATTGAGGGAGAAGTGAGAATGATTTCTGGCCATTCATGGGTTAGGGCCGGCTGCAGTTCAAAACTAGGGTTTTTTTATTTATTTTTTTTTTTTTTTTGAGATAGTGGGCTATTTATAAGGAACCGACGAAACACTATTCATCCCGGAAATTCCGAACTCCGATTTAGACGCCGTAACCAACGTTTCTAGGGTTTACCCCGCGTTCCGGACACAATGGAACAGGTTTCGGAAGCTAATTCGGAAGTATGTGCGAGTTATGGCTATAAACGCTCAATTTGAATTAAACCGATTTAAGCGATTTTCTAGGCGTTTTAATTCGTACAGGACAAACGGTAAATCCAATTGACTTGAAATTTGAAACCTTACAATAATATCACATTACAGATCCGATGAAACTAGTTTCGTCGAAATCCGAGACTTTTTAAAAAATGGCTATTTTCACTCGTCAAATTTAAATTAAAAACAATTCGATGCGTTTCGAGCTGCCACGATCAAACGATAACTCCGATTGACACGAAAATTGAAATCCGGTAATAACTAACCATTACGAATCCAATGGAACTGGTTTCGTTCAATTCTGAGACTGTTCAAAAATTGACTATTTTCACTAGTCGATTTTAATATTAAAATATTCAATTTTCACAAATTAACTTTTAATTCGATTTTAAAAGTTCTAAAATATCGTTCTAACTTCCATATGATAAAATAAAATTTTACAAATCATTTTCAATCATATTTAACCCAATTTTCAATTATTTCCATAATTTAACGTATTAAATTATCGATTTAATTATCCAATTAAATCCAATAATTCAAATAAAAATTTATTTGACTTATAAATTCACTTATTAATATTTAAAATTAATTAAATATTCAAATTTTAATTAATAAAAATTCTGGGTCGTTACACATATACATATAAAAACATCCATGAATACATAGATACACATAAGGGTTACTATTTACATCTCATATTTACTAATGGTAAATTAAACAAGGTATGATGATATTTACTTACAAATATATATATATATATATATATATATATATATTCCTAAAGAAAACAAAACAAAACTTCACATCACCTTGCACCTTACACAAATGCACATAGAGAGGCATGGGGGGAGGTTATGTATATGATGGAGGAGGGTGAGATGTGCATGGATGATGTAAACAAACACATGTCATGTGTAAGAGAAATTTTCAAGTTCAAGCCTTTATATACATGCACACACCCATTCATTCATTCACACATTCGACTACTTCCTCTTCTTCATTTCAAGCTATTTTAATGACTTTTTTCTTAGAAAAATGATGAAGAAATAGCCAAAGAGAAGTAAAATGGTATATAAATATATACATATAGAAACAAAAAGATAAGCACCTCTAAAACCAAGTCAAAACATTCCCTACCACCTCCACAACCCACAACCACCCCTCTTCCAAGCACCAACGCCGAGCTCCACAACTCAAAGAAGCATTCCAAACCTATATGGAGTCAAGATGGAGATTCAGAAGCTCCAGAGTAAATAAAAGAGAATGAAGTGTTGTCGGAATGCTGCCTGTTTGATTTCAGGAAGCTTGTTTGGGATGGAGAAGAAAGTGATGGTGTAAAGTGGGGTAATATGTGGTTGAATGTTGGCAGGAACAAGATAGAGTTTGGTTTGGTAAAAGTGAGTTGATCTCTCTTTGAATCACTTGATAATCACTTACTAATATTTCTTATTGACCACTTAAATATTGCTTGCTATTAGTAATAATAATCACTAACTACTTAAAATTATACCTTGATCCTATGCTAAAATGATTACTTATATGATTGTTTGATATGTTTGGATGAAAATTAGTTGATTATAGGGTTGCTTGATGTGGAAATAATTCACGTTAAGCACATGTCGAATTTACACATAGGAAATCGCTTTCCTCTATGAAATACAAAAGTGTTACAGAATAGTTAAACCTCTTTAAACATGAACAAAATGGTTTATAAATGTTTTATAAACACTAAAACTCATTTTGGTAAAATTTGGAAAAGATTTGAAAATGAAGTCAAAATATGCGCGTCACGTAACGGCAGTTCGCGATTTCGCGCCATAAAAGTTAAATCAGCATGTAAAGTGGAATATAGCTCGGAATGGTTCGAAATAAGAAATTTTCAGACGCTTATAACTATAATTTTCAAATGAAGAAGAAAAATCAAGGTTTCATTGAATATAATTTGAGTTATGTCCAAATCAAGTTTTTAAAAACATCGCGGTTTGGCATTTCAGAAACCAAAATGGAAAAACCTTTAAAATGGTATTTTTAAATCTTCAAAAATATGAAATATATTTCATAAATGTATTAAAATACTTTGAAAGGGATTTGAGCTATAAAAATGGACATATGTGGAGTGAAGCTAATGTTTTAATCAAAGAAGCTTTTAAAAACACTATTCATAGCATTTTTTGCAGCAGTTTTTGGTAACTTTTGAAATTAAGATTTAAACTTGGGATTTTCTTCCCAATTTTTTTTCATAATCTTTTCAAATGAATAATTAAGTATTTTGAAGATTATTTGGAATTTTTATAATTATTTTAAAGGAATTTTAAATAAATGATTAAATGAAAATTGTTTTAAACGATATTTAGAATTATGTTAAGTAAATAAAAATCATCTCTAAAAGATCAAGAGAGTTTAGAGATGATCAAATAACTTAATCGCCTTGTTATCAATAGAAAAGTTTATTATTGTATTGATCAAATGAATTCAAAAGCATGTTTCAAATATTACAACAAACAACTTATATACAGACCCAATTCTAGCTAATGGGCCAAGCCCATTGACCCAGAAATGCAGAAAACCCGAAAAGAAAATAAAAGATGTACATGATACACATGCACACAAATCATATACACATACTTACATATCTACATTTACATCACTCCTCAGAACACTCCCCCTCAAGTTGGAGCATGCATGTCTATCATGCCCAACTTGCTGCATAGGAACTTCATTCGACAACCATTAAGTGCTTTAGTCATCATATCTTCCACTTGCTCCTCTGATTTCACATATCCAGTTTTGACCAACCCCTGCTACACTTTTTCTCGTATAAAATGACAATCAACTTCTATGTGTTTAGTTGTCTCGTGAAATACTGGATTAGATGATATATGTATAGCAACTTGATTATCACACCACAATAGCAATGGCATTTCAACTTCAAGCTTCAACTCAGTCACAAAGTGATTAAACCACATCAGTTCACACACTACACTAGCCATAGCTCGATACTCTGACTCAGCACTCGATCTTGATACAACATTCCGTTTTTTACTCTTCCATGACACTAAATTTCCTCCAACAAACACATAAAACCCCGAAGTAGACTTTCTGTCTTCCTTTGAACCAGCTCGGTCTGCATCTACAAAACTTTCTACTCTATTGTGTCCATGATTCTTGTAAACAATTCCTTTACCCACTATTCCTTTCAGGTAAGATAAAATATGCTTTAGTGTATTCCAATGATCAATAGTTGGTGCACTCATATACTGACTTACAACACTCACTGATTAAGCAATGTCTGGCCTGGTCACTACTAAGTAATTAAGCTTACCAACCAATCTCCTATACTTATCTGGCTCATTGAATTCATCTTCATCTTTACTCAAAGTAATATTCACCATCATAGGTGAAAAAGATGGTTTTGCACCCAAATTCCTAGTTTCTTTCAGCAAATCCAATGCATACTTCCTCTGTGACAAACATATTTTCCCATTACTTCTCATAACTTCAATCCCTAAGAAATATCTCAACTCCCCTAACTCCTTTGCACAAAACAGTGTACGAATGAACTTCTTAAGAGCTTCAATTCCTAGCTCATCATCCCCAGTAATCACAATATCATCTACATAAACAACTAATGAGATTGACTTGCCTTGTGAACTTCTAAAAAATACCGAATGATCAAATTTACTCTGCAACAGCTCAAGCCTCTCCATTGCTTTACTAAATTTCCCAAACCATGCACGTGGACTCTGCTTTAAGCCATATAAACTCTTCTTTAGTCTACATACCTTGCTGTTCTCCCCCTGAGCAACAAACCCAGGAGGTTTCTCCATATATATTTCTTCAACTAGGTCTCCATGTAAAAATGCATTTTTAATATCAAGTTGATGTAATTTCCAATCATGTTTTGCTGCCAATGATATAAACAACCTGATTGATGACATTTTGGCCACTGGTGAGAATTTTTCTATATAATATGTTCCATATGTTTGAGCATACCCTTTTGCAACCAATCGAGCTTTAAACCTTGCAATTGATCCATCTGGATTTAACTTGACCGAATAAACCCATTTGCATCCTATCACTTTTCTATTATTTGGCAACTGAACCAGATCCCATGTATTATTCTTGTCTAAAGCATTAATTTCCTCTAGCATTGCTTGTTGCCACTCTGGTTTTGACATTGCTTCCTTGACAGTTTTAGGTAACGAAACTAAATCAAGTGCAAAAATGAAGGAATACGATTCTGATGATAGACTATCACATGAAACAAAAGATGAAATTGGATATGTGCACTTCCTTCTCTCTTTTCTAAGAGCAATTGGTAACTCCAGACTTGGATCTGATTGTAGAACAGTTGCATGATCAATAATCAATTCATTACTTTTTGGTTCTTGATTTGATTCAATATCCATATGATGATCAGCACTTTCTGAAGTTATAATAGGATATAGTAAAAAATCATCATTCTCTGTGCATTTTTGATTTGTTGGTATAGATGGACAGAAAAATGCTTCATCTTCCACAAAACTAACATATATAGATACCAAATATTTCTGTAAACTGGGATAGAAACATTTATATCCCTTATGTAACCTGGAATAACCAACTATGATGCATTTCAAATACTTTGGATCTAGCTTGGTGAGTTGAGGATTAACATTTCTCACATAGCATATGCAACCAAAAATTCTTGGCTTAATTGGATACAAATGTTTATCAGGAAACAATACTTGAATTGGCACCTTATACTCAAGTATAGTTGATGACATTCTATTGATTAAGAAGCATGCAGTAGAAACTGCATCTGCCTAATAAACTTTAGAACTTTCATCTGAAAAAGTAGTGCTCTTGTAGTTTCAAGTAAATGCCTATTCTTTCATTCTGCTACTCCATTCTGTGAAGGGGTATCAACACATGAAGTCTTATGTAAAATTCCATTTTGAGCCATATATGCATTGAACTGTTCAGATAAATATTCTTTGGCATTATCACTCCTTAGAATTCAAATATTAGTACTGAATTGTGTCTTAATCTCAGAACAAAATGTACAGAAAAGGGAAAATAACTCTAATCGATTTTCCATTAAAAATAACCATGTTACTCGAGAATAGTCATCAACAAAAGCAACAAAGTATCTATAAACTTGCTTAGATACAACTGTAGCAGGACCCCAAACATCTGAATGGATCAACTCAAATACAGAACTAGCTCTCTTATTTAGTCTAGAATAAGAATTACTATGGTGATGTTTAGCAAATTGACATGACTCACACTTTAAAGTGGATAATGAATTAAACTGTGGACATAACTTCTTGAGCAATGACAATGAAGGATGACCCAACTGGAAATGAGTTTTAAGAGCAGAGTTTACACTTGAACAAGCAATATGGTTAGGTATCTTATCAGTTAGGATATACAAGCCACCAGACTCTTCACCTTTACCAGTAATCTTCTTCGTTGTAAGGTACTGAAACACAAAATGATCAGGGAAAAAGGATATACAACAATTAAGATCACGAGTGATCTGACTTACTAATATCAAGTTGAAAGATAGATTTGGCAAATACAATACTATTTTTAGTGGAACTTGAGTATGTGAGTCCACATTTCCAGTTCCATAAACTCGTGTTTGTGAACCATCAGCTAAAGTAACAACGCGATTTGATTTATTTAAATGAGGTTCTGAAATCAGATGAAGATTACCCGTCATATGATCTGTAGCTCCAGAATCTATGACCCACTTTGACGATTGTTTTTCTGAGTTGGCAATAGTAGTTACTGACGCTGATGGATTATGATCAGATACATTTTTCTTTAGTTATTCTTGATACTGTACATATTTATCATACTCCTCAACTGTCATCAACACCATGTTAGTAGGATTTTGTGAATTACTAGATATTGAATTCTTGTATGGCAACTTTCTACACTCAAATTTTATATGACCGGGTTTCTTGCAATACGCATAAAATTTGTTCTAACTATGCACATTTGATCTCTGGTTATTCCATGATGGATTAATATTTTGATTCTGTGTATTTAATTCTGATTGTTCCAAGAAGAATTAACCCTACTATTACCCATTAAAGCACTTTCAGACACTACATTAGATAACTGAGCAATTTCTGTACGAAGAATTCTACTGAAAACATCTTTAAGTGACAAGACATCAGATCCTGATAGAATCTATGATTTTGCTGATTCGAATTTTGATGATAATCCAGCTAGAAAACTCATAATAGCCATTTGCTCTCTCTATTGCTATTGGACCTTCACATCTGGGCTAAATGGAAGAAGTAGATTGAGTTCCTCATAAGTCTTTTTAAAATTCATGAAATAGTTCATCAGAGTTTGCTCCTGTTTTTCTGCCCAATAGAATGATCTACAAACATCATACATTCTAGTTAAATTTCCTTTCCCTGAATACAAAAATTCCAAATATTCCATGAGTTCCTTCATGAATTCACAATGATTTACCAATCCATTAACCTCACTATCAATATAATTTCTAATTTGAAGAAACAGCCAAGCATCATCTCTCAACCACAATAGGTGCTTATCTTCCTTAGAATCCAGATCTGGTGGATCTTCGGTAAGATGTCGATCTTTATCTATACTTCGAAGATAAAGACGAATAGTTTTACTCCAATTCAAATAATTCAAATTATTCAGTTTATGATCAGTGATCTTTGGCATCAACTGCATCGCGTCCATTGTGACCTTATTTTCACTCATCTTGATCCAAAATAATCAAGCAATCGATCGAAAAGGATAATTTGAGATTGAATCAAATTTTGAGATCTTGAGGCTCTGATACCATGTTATCAATAGAAAAGCATATTATTGTATTGATCATTTGGATTTAAAAGCATGTTTCTAATATTACAACAAACAACTTATATACAAACCCAATTCTACCTAATGGGCCGATCCCATTGACCCAGAAATGCAGAAAACCCGAGAATAAAATAAAAGATGTACATGATACACATGCACACAAATCATATACACATATTTACATATCTACATTTACATCACTCCTCACAACACGCCTTATGGGTGATAGAGAGATAGTCTCTAGACCCGAGCTTGATCAACCAATGTCCAGGTTCCGCTCTAGGTATTTGGACTGGTCCAACGGAGAGAATAGTAAATTTGATTTACTCGGACCACATTTTCCTAAGTTAAAAAGAAATTTGGAGATTTTCAAAAGTTAAACAAGATTTTATAATAAAAAGATTTGGGTGATATATGAATATATTGGTTAAACTCTGTATTAATTTTAGAGGATGGAACTCGCACTATCCGTGTGAATTTATAAGGTGATTTTATTGAATTTCGACAAATACTGCAGGTTGAACATGAAAATTAGTATAATTTCTCTGAATCCTTTTACTCAATACAAATTGGTTCTTGTATATAATAAACAATGTTTTAAATAACATTGCTTTGACCTATTTAATAGTTATGATTTGAAAATAAGAAACATTTGTTAAGATTTAAATAAATGATCTGAAAGTATTTTCCTAAATAAAGGGTGAAATGATTCAGAATTATTCCAAGATTTAAAAAGGGTTTAATTAACCAAAGAACTTTATAATGAGGTTTAATTATCCTGTATTTACTGAAATATAATATAACTTAAAGATGTATATCTCTAAAGAGATATTTAATTGGATAAAAGATATTGATTAATTTAATAATAATCACCCACATACTTGACATTTTTAACGATAATTGGTTTGAAGGAACCGAGGTTGGATTTGGGTGATTCCTATCCAAAAACCACTTCCGTGTTCATAATTTGGGCTATGATTAATACATTTATTTGAAAAGTGTTTTCAAACCAATGACACTAGAAATAATATCAAGTGATTTGATAAAAATATTTTCGTTGGCATAAGGTAAAAACCCGTCCATTTTATATGTGACGTGGTCTTATAAGATACTCTTCTTTTCAAAGGTTTTGTTTGACATCAAAGTCGATCTATGATACTATCATATATTTTTATGGCTTTCGTTTCTCACACTGGTTTGCCAAACTGATCTGGGTATTTTAATGTTTGGGTGAGTACCAAGTAGTTTCAGGATTAGCTGAAGACGTTTGGAGTTTCCAAAGGAGAGTTGGAGATCGTCATTGTGACGACCCAGATTTTCGCATTCGAAAATCGACATCCATACTTCACTCGTATTCGAAAGCCACACATTCAATCGTTCAAATCCGATTCGCCGGAGCTTATAACACATTAAGTACAACACACAGTGGAAGAAAAATGAATATCATATAACTCCAATGAATACAATATCCAATGATATACAACTATGATACAACCACCCAACATATATCAGAGATATGATACTACAAATCACAATGGAAGATACACAATACCAACATCGGAACAATAACATAAACTTGAACTCCAAAGAAGGAACTCCAATATCAGCAATCTCCATCTCCAAAGCATCAATCTAGAAATAGCTCGAACTCCCAATCAAGTTGTACTAAGCAAGGTCGGTCATCAGAATCCAAAGACTGAACTAGCTTCAGATAATCTACTAAACCTGACTCTAGGCTGCCGGTGTGGAAAATAGTGGGCACCCAGAGTTTAGAAAGGGAACAATAAACTCCGGGTCAGTCATGAGATTGGTGTGAGCAAATGAAAACAGTTTTAAACAAAAACAAACAACAAAGAATTTAAGATTGAAATCCGCAATGGTTTTTGAAAAATGAAACTACCATACGGCCTCCCGCCACACACACAATGCAAACGCAGAATTGAAGGAGATTTCTCCTTATAATAGTCAAACATGCTTCATACACGAAAACCAATTTTGATATTATTATTAGTGCATAGTGGAAAATATTTTGAAAGTATAATATTAATCTTAGCCAGCATACAACCATTATTGCATGCCTACTATAGCTACCATGTTCAATAGCAGGTTACTGCCACATTCCATGGCAAGTTATACAACAAAAACCATACAGGGCGCGTATTGTTTCTTTGGATTTCCAACAAATTGTCAGACTAAGGAACTTCCTATTGCCATATGGGTACGCCTCTTGAGGGATGCCCCGAGAACCTATCCGGCTCTCTTCCAACACAAGGCCGGGTTACCTCTGTAACCAGGTAACTACTACACGAGTATGCCATCCCCCCGTCGTTTGCGACCTTTATCCGAGAATCGTCAACCACAAAGCAACAACCACAAAGTAATAAATTTGCAGTGACCACATGAGTTAAGTATCTGGGCTCCATACCATGATACCACCCTTTTCCAGAAGGAAATGATATACCCTAAAGGGCGCAACCCTCATAACCTTGCCGCATCTTTCCTGTTTCGACCATTTTCAGGTTGTGAGGCCCGACGAGGTCTCGTCCACAAAGCTACACTTTTCACAAAGTCATGCTTTGATCAACAAATTGATCAGCAGCACTTCGTATGCCACATTACCAAATTGGGAATGTATCACTAGTAACCATCAACAACATAATCTCTAAGCTCATACGTCTTAGAGAATGGTGTTAAGCTAAGAGAATAAATTCTCCGCCACCAAACAGAAATGTATTTGATAGATACCATCTTTACATCTCAAAGTGTAACGTCAGACATACATCCATACAAGTCTGTTTCGGGTTCGAACAGAAATGAAGACACTTCATAAAGAAGCCCTTGCAATCCAGGTATTTACAATCCCGATCGGACTCCCCATCACATATGGAGATCTCTATACCAGCGTGACTCAGTGCAGAGACATTCGGCGGATTACTGAGAGACATTCGACGGATTATCCTTTCGTTCTCGAAAATACACGGTCTTCACCACCGGTCTTCAAATGCTATCCACAATGTCGTATCATTATTCGGAATGGGTTTTATGACACAAAGTCCTCTCCCGGCTAATCCGAATAATGAGAGCTTATTTTGAAAATATATGGATATTGGGATCTTAGTTAAGTCACAACTTATTACCCAAAAATATTTCTTCAATGGTTTAGACAAATTACCATTTTCAAATCTTTTAAACGAAAAGATTTACTTCACAAAGTTCACTATTCCACAAAGATTAATTCATAGCTTTCAAAACAATTCCATTTCAAATTGGATTAACTCATCCAATCATTAAATCAAAGACTCCATTCATAGCTTTCAAAACCATTTCCAAAGATTCATTAATAACTTTCAAAACGATTCCCATTTCAAATCTTTTATATAAAAGACACACCATTTAAAATCCTCTTCAATTTCAAAACAAAGTTCAACAATCTTTCACAAAGATTTATTCATAACACGGAAATCCTTTCGACAAAATTGGGAATTCTTTCTTTTATATGAAAGCTGTTATTATTTGAAAACAAAGGTTTTCGTTTTGGAAAAATCCGATTACATTTGCACAAGTTAAGACCCTTCAAGTCTAAAACTTGGGTTATATTCAAATTTTCGAAATAATATTTTTAAAATGGTTTAAAACCCATATAAACACATCTATAACTAGTATAACTTTTTTTAAACCATAATTTCCAAACATAGAATTCAATTTCAAATCATGAATTTAAATTCAAATCAAACTATTTAAATTTCAAAAACTTTATCTATTTATTCAAAATAACTTTTATCTTTAAAACTCCTTTTCAAAAGCTTTTCATATTTAACCAATTCCATTTCCAACTATTTGAATTCAAAATTCATCTTTAAAATCATTTCAAAAATATGTGACTTAACCAATTTCCTCATGCAATCCATATTTTTATGTGTATGGTGTAGTCCAGGGGTTTTACACAATAGTGCAACATCATCAATCATTACAGATTCAAGCACAACAATATTGATAAGCGGTATAATCCTATAACGCTTATCTTCATTCTCAGATTCATTGATAAATAATATAAATTTATCACAGATAAATAAATTACATTCCTCATAGATAAATAAATTACATTTGTCACTGCTCAAATTAATTCAATTCATATCACAAAGCAGCACTTATCAGGGATATCAAACAATTCAAAGCATTGCATACAATTCAAATATCCATAAGTAAGGTTAATAGATCATCTGATTAATTTAAATCACATTAATTACTTATGAATAAATCACTAATCCTAGTTAATTAATATTTATTACAACCCATTTCAATTAATTAACCTTTAATCATTTATTAATAAATTAATTTTCCTTTAATAATTAATTAATTAATTAATAAAACTTAATTACAAACTAATTAATCCTTAATTACCAGTTGATTAATTAATTAATTATAGATTAATTATACTTTACTTATTAATTAATAAACCCCAATTATTAATTAATAAAACTTAATAACAAATTAAGTACTTCTTAATTACCAGTTAATCAATCCTAAATTAATAGTTAATTAATCCTTAATTAACAGCTAATTAATCCTTAATTAATAAATTAATTAATCTCTATTTATAAAATTAATCAATCTTAATTACTTAATTAATTAGTTCTTATTTACACTTAATTAATCAATCTCCAATCATTGAGTAATAATTTTTAATTATATAAATAATGATCTTTAATTACAAATTAATTAACCTTTAAATTAATAAACTTTTAATTCTTAATTATTTATTAATTAAATCAATTAATTAATCTTAATTGATTTCTTAATTAATCCTTTATTCATTAATTAATCGAATTAATTAATTATAATTAATTTCCTAAATTATCTTAATTAATCTCAAGACATTAAAACCTTAATTATCTTAAGATAAAACATTATCTTGTTAATGCTTTTATTACCAATAACATATTTACACCATTTTATCTTTATGGTTAACTTTACTTAATTAAATCATTAATTAAGTTTTTAAATAATCATTTAACTTGATAAATTAAAGTTAACAAAACATAACTTCCTTTAAATGTTTTAAACATTATCAAGTAATAGTTTAAAACTAGTTTCGATTTAAATTTTAAAACTTACTTTTATAAAAACTTTTTAAAATTTCATTTCTAACTTAAGTTTTAAAATCACTTTAAATTTTACTAAACAAAATTTAAATTAAACAAATTCAAAATTTCTTAACCAATTGTTAAAGAAAACAATTATTATATATATAAAGTAATTTATATAAGAAAGTTTAGACTAAATTTATTTTTAAATTTCAAAAACATTGTATTTAAAAAAAATCTTTTAAAATCTATTCATCACTTTTGCTTCGGGTCAAACCCGAAGACCACTCGGGTCATGTCCGAGTTTCCTCTCTTCTTCCTATTTCAAAAACTTAGATTTATTTTTAAGTTAAAAACCCTGTAGGCCCAATACCCACCAACTACTCCAGTACAAACTCGAGTCATAACCCCAAAAACACGATCTCTCCTTTGAGTCAATACCCCAACCCAAACAACAGACATCAAACCACCTTTGTGCACCTGCACAATCGACAACGACGGCGGTGACCACCGCCGATACCTTCGACACACCGGCCATTGCCCTTGCATCAGTTTTCGACCATCCAAACACTAGCCCAAGTCTTAAATCAAAAATGAGCAACTCAGATGAAACTACAACAAAAACTCAAACCAGAAAACTCCTCGAACCCACGTCTTCGATCATCGGAGTTGCTGCATCTCCAGCCATGCCTTGCCGACTCCCCACGCTGCCATTTTCCAAAATCTCGAGCCACTCGATCACCCAGAGATGCTGCAGTAATTCTGTTTCCAAACTTCAACCTATCTGGGGTTTAAAACCTAAATCACTCTCTCGACGTCGCCTCGACGATCAAGAACCCTACCAGCCATTTTTCCTATGCTCGCCATACATCCTTCCACTTCCAGACGAAACCTCATGACCTCACTACCCATTGATCGCTAGAAATTGCCCCAAAACCAATTTCCAGTCAACTTAAAATTTCTCACCCAATAAAACATTAAAAATTATGATTTTTTTTTAAAATCTTATCTTCCAGCGATGATTCAAGATATATACTTGAATCAACAAATTTCGACATTTAGTTTTATCATGTTATTAAGATTTGCTACTGTATTTCCAGATGCTAGCATATTTTCAGACTTGAAATATTTGTACATATTTTTATCACTTAGCTTATGTTTAAACTAAACTATTTTGTTTAAAATCCAAAACTTAGCAGTAAATAGATAAAAAGATTGGAAATTTTAAACCAAGTTTACACTCTATAACATGAACAAAGATACACACAGATGAATCACTCATGCACCCAGGTTTCCATCATTTATATATATGTATTCAGATTAAAAACAAACATGCATACATATTTCAAACATACATCACAAGTTTACTTCAAACATTTATCACATGTATCAAACCTAAAGGTGTTTTATATTTAGTTTACTCACTTTTGAAAAGGCAGAGGCCTGAAAAGCAGGGATCTGAAAACTAAAGCCTTTAAAACTGGAACTTTGAATTGCTTTGAAAGCTTGTTTTCTAAAAACCTTGAATTGTTGAGATGATTCAAAACTGAACTGAAGCTACTTGATTAACTTGCTTGAACTTTGATTATTAGTTTGTTTTCAGGTTTTCTTGCTTGTTTGAGAAGGTTACAGGCTTTGATTTATTTGAATATGTATGCAGGGTTTTGAGTTTGAACTTGAGTTGTTTTGATTTTGAGTTTGAGGATGTTTTCAGGTTTAAGTTCTTGGATTTTCTAGTTTTGAAAATACTTTAACAGGTTGATTTTGGAAAAGAGGTGATAAGAAAAGAGATGGGAAAAAGAAGATGTATGTTTATATAACGTAAATTAGGATTTATTTAAAATTAAGGAAAATAAAAACTAACTATGACACTTGTTCAAATGTTAACATTTGTCATCACCAATTTTTAATTAACTTACATATGTTCAAACAAGCTTTAAAATAAACACTTGTAATAAGCAATTTTTATTTATTTTAAAATGATTTAAAAGATTTTAAATTAAATTTCCTTATTGATAATTACATTTCTAAATTAATAAATGTTTTCTTAATTTTATATAAATAAAACCTTTAAAAGAAAATAAAAAAAACCAATTATATTCTAAATAAAATCATATATAATGTATTAAATTCATTTTAAAATGTTAATATAACACTTTTGTATTTATTTTACAATTTAATAAACACTATCTTAATTTATATAAATAAATTCTTTTAAGGAAAACAAATCTTATTTTAAATAAAAATTTTATTCGTATATTTTTATACCCAAAATATATTTTAAAATATTTATCTTTTAAAATTCAAATTTAAAACCAAATTCAAGTTCAAATTCAAATTTTAAAATTCAATTTAAAATCAACTCAAATATATATATATATATATATATATTAATTTAAACAAACATATTATTAAATTTGGAAATATTAAATTCTAACTTTAAAGTCAACTTAAAGAAATATATATACATATACATTTAAACAACACTTATTAAATTTGAAAATAATAAGTCTATTTAAAATCTATTTATAAAATAACCAAATTAAATTTGTAAATAATTATCCTATTTAAACATCTATTTATATTTATATTTAAAAACATCACATTAATATTGTTTTAAAATAACAATTTTACCAATTTTAAATAATAAATAAAGGAGATTATCACATTTTAAATTCCTTGAAATTCCGGGATATCACAGTCATTAACGTATAGACATAGTTTACTTTTCGTTGTGTTTATCGTTTTTCAGCATTCGTAAGGATATGTATTTGTAACTGTCCAGGCTAAGCTTAGGACAGACTCTGATGTATGTACTTAAAATTTCCACTGCAAATAATATATATTGAAATAATATATGTTATTCTATTCGTGTAAGATTCTGTTCTATCTTTATTTTATTTTTATTTTTTACTGTCCACCTTTTCGTTCAATTTGGGTTGGACATGTATGGCTTACTATCAACTTAAAATGTACAAAAAAGTGGATCATTATAGATTTTTTACTGTAATCAGTCAAAATGAATACTCGATCTCGCAATATAGTTTAATTGCTTATTTCGGATGACCTAATTTCATCAAAATATTTTATATTACAACGCGTGTCCATTCACCATATACAATTTATATGCGCTTGTATGTGGATTAAATATTCATAGTATTGTATTGCTTTTGAGTTCGAAACTCATAGAATGCAATACGCAGTCACAGACAAATAAATACGTAAACGAACAAATTATGAACGTATGTAATAGCTGTGGAACCAGGCGCTTGCTTAGATTTTAAAACGTTAACATGCAACAAGCATTTACTTATGAGTATATGTTATATTTCTATTTATCAAACTTCAGTGCAGTTCATTTGTATATCTTAACTGATAAATATTTCATCAACCATCTTAAATGCACTAATTTATCAATCTTGATTATTTTAACATTATATAGCATACATTTTTATAATATTAGGAAGGTTAAATGTTATCATTTCATTTTTATAATAAGACTTCCACTAATCTTTTATTTTTCACCAAACCCTAAGTTAAAACATAGAAGTCTTTTGACTTCACTAAGTGTGTTAGAACTCTTCCATCTTGGAATTCTAATCTTGAGTTTTCTCAACAAGTCATAGCCCCATAAAAGATGGATAACTCATTATTGGGTGTATTGTATATAACTCCTAATCCTTGGTACCTATCCTAATTTCACTTTGACCTTGAGTTTTCTCAACAAATTGAAACGAAATTTCTCACTCATACCGGCTATGTCGCTATGGCCTAAATATAGTATATGTACCTTGAGTTTGCTCAACAAATACATGTATCTATCATACCTCGTATATTATTCAATATATTAACAATACCACGCATAACATTCCTAGCGTGAGTTTGTTCAACAACCAAAGAGAGCAGAAGTAATTTATTAATATATATTTGTATGGTAGATGATAATATTATATTGAAGATTTATAATCTTTAGTATACTATATTGAGTGATATCGACTAACATAATAATACATTTATTTTGAAATACACTCGTGTTAAGACTTAAACATATCAAAAATCATAATATGTACATTTACATGTATATTTATTTCTTGAGTCTGTTTAAGGTTTCCTAATATTCTACCTTTAATTTATACATTCATATTATAGAAGTTTTATTATCATATAACTTTTATATTTCATATTACTTATGTAATATTATTATATATAATATTATATTAATCAAATCATAATTAATTAATTTAATTAATTAACACTTTAAATAATTATATAACAATTATAACATATTATATCGAATATATATGTACTATAACCTTTATAGTAACAAACATATATCATACATACATACATATATATACATGTATTTTAGTTTATTAATTAAATTTTAGTTTATTTATTTAATTAAATAATTTGGTTAAATTTTATAATTTGGAAAACTCTTTTATACATACATGTATACTCAAGTTGTCTTAAACAATTCAAGACAACATAACATATATCATTATGTATATTATACATGTGTATATACATATAATTAACTTATTTAATTAATTCATTTATTTTACTAATCTTACTAATAAATAATAATTTTTGAAATTAATTTTATAACATTTTTAAATATTTTGAAAATTTAAGTTATAACTTTTAGAATATGTATTTATTTTAAATTTAACTCTTAAATTTAAAATTTTATTTTAATTTTCAAACAATTTAAAGTTTTATATTTTAACATTTATAATATTTTTCTTATTTTAAACTTAAACTTAAATTTAAAATTTTTATTTTTAGTTTAAAAACAATTTTGAAATTAGCCCAAGGCTGAATTCAAATTGGGTTTTTTCTATTATGGATAATCTTTTAGGCTTATCTCATTATTTTAGGTTGGGATAGTGGCCAGGTAGGGCAGAGTAGTTGGTCATCCATACCCGACCTTAAACACTACTTTTATAGACATCCTACTATAAGGGAAGGCTTTAATAAGTTAGCCTTAATATGTATAATTTAAACCACATTGACTATTTGGCTCTTGTACCATTGTTGCAACGGGGTTAGCCAGTAGTTGAAGTTATGGGTAAATTTCAATTTTTTACCATGTTAGATCTTTATTGGTGATATGAGTTCTAGTTTATTTTGATAATTTCTAAATATTATTTAAATAAAATCTTTTATTTTATTTAAATTTATAAAATGATATAGTATATTATTGTTACCCAGTTGCTTGGCCCGACAACGAGAGGTAGACTATTAAATGTCGCTCGGCCTAGATGCCGCTCGGCCTAAATCCTCCGCTCCGCATTCTCTGTGTCGATCAACATCGCTTGGCATTCTCTGTGTCGACCAACATCGCTCGGCATCTTTTGTTTGACCACTATCGCTCGGCACAGGAGGGTTCGGCATCTATCGCTCGACATGACCTAACTTCGGGTCAACTACCCAAAGTTCACCGTTCAATCAATCACCGCTCGGTGTAAAATTGTTCCAACCTTAGAAGTGCAGGCATCTTAGTTATCGCCGCCCAACATCTACCGTTCGGCCAACAACGTTCGACAACCTTCCTTGGTAACATCGTATGGCAAAGACACTCAGCATGGTCGCTCAGCAACTGTCGTTCGACATCCCTGGCTCTATTCACACTAGAGGTATTAACAAGTTATCAAGTCCACAACCATGTAAGGGAGTTCGACATAACTTTGCTTCGAGTCAACTCGCTACTTGCTTCGGTTCTCCTGAGGGCTTACTTCGAGTCACTTGACAATTGACCAGACAATTCTCGACCGGCATTCCTCGCTCGCCATGGCTCGTTCGGCATGCCTGGTTTGATGTGCAGAAGTCACCTACTATGGGCCGGGATACCTTATTCCTAGCCCCATAAGGTAAGTCCATCCTATCTTCGCCTATAAATAAAAGGCCAGGGGCACAGTGAAAATGACATTTTTTTTCAAGAACACTAGGGAGACTCTGTCATTTCCAAGACTTATTTGTTTTCAGTTAGAACTTGTATTTAAGTTGTTGGCATACGGTTTGTATCTATATTCAATTATTTGAAACTAGAATAAAGATTAAACTCAAAGTGGACGTAGGCAATCACGCCGAACCATTATAAATCTCTTGTTCTAATTTTTGCAATTAATTCTGCTTATATTCCTCTATTTTAATTTTCTATCCACATTAATCTCTCTACAAAAATCCTTCTTTGGGTGTTACTGACCAATTTTGGTGCTTTCACCAAGAACCGCATTCTCAGGTTATTCGGATCTACTTCGTAGCTACTGTATTGAAGAAATCCTCCGAAGGAGATCCGAGTCATTCACAGGAAGTCCGTTGATTCTACTCAGAGTTCCTACCAATAACTCTATAATGGGAAGACCTGATACTAGATCAGCCTCACACAACACGGACATCAACGAGACTACTAGTGTCCAGCAAGTAGGACCCAGCAATTAACAAGTTAATCCGGGCACAGGGACAGTCGCTGCCCAAAACCAAATGGAAGTTGTCACTAGAACGCAATTCAGCGACCTGATGAGAGAAATCATGGAAAGTTGGAGACAACTTAACGAATAGATTCAAGCTAATGCCAACCTTTTGACTCAGCTTACTCAATAACAGCATCAAAACGCTGGAGGTAGCCCTATTCCTTACCCATCCGACAGCTCGACTTCGTCCGATGAACCACCCAAGCGTAGACGCCGTAGAACTGAAGCAACACAAGCAAGTGTTACTGATGGATCAACCAGGGATGGTCCAGGTTCCCTAAATGGAGCCATGACACCTCACTTACATCAAGGAAATCATCCCCAAGCTTAGACATGAAACTTAGGATCTGAAGCATGAGTAGAAGCTGGACGACCGGCTCACCAAGACCCTAATGACACTGGTCCTCGGGATACACATTTGGTAGATCGCCAGCAGAGGAGACACCAACCAGAACGGTCTCGTAGAACAGATTCCAACCTGCCATCTTCCATACAAACCCCATCAGCTATGGTCAGACTACTGATGAGAGAAAATCAAGGCTTGACTAATGATGATTGGGGGATATCCAGAAGTCATACCCCATTCACAGATACTATTTTACAGGCCGAGTACCCCAGGAAGTTTAACATGCCAACTATCCTGGCCTACGAAGGGAAGATTTATCCCCGACAGCATGTGGTGAGATATGAGTGGATGATGGATTCAACTAGAGCAAATGATGCAACTAAGTGTAGATGCTTCCCAACAACTTTATATGGAATCACTACTATCTGGTTCACCCAACTTCCTCCATGGTCTATCTCCAACTTTGATGAATTAGCAACGAAATTTGTGGAATGGTTCAGGATTCATGCCACTCGTCCCAAGGACGTGATGTCCTTTTCCAACGTGATTCAGGCTCTAGGGGAGTCGTTAAAGGAGTATTTACAGAGATTTCATGTTGCAGCTATTGAAATTAGCAACCCAAATGACCATGCAATTCTGATGACTGTGATGCGAGGAGTGGATCTGGATTCGGAGTTTGGCGATTGGCTAGCAGGAAAGCCTTCGACTACGCTAGAGCATTTTTATTCAAAGGCTTATCAGTTCATAAGAAGGGAGGAAGCTAAGTGAACGAGGCAAGATAATGCATCAGGGCCTAGCAAGGAGACTGTGAAGAGCGACATCGTTGTAAAACAATCCGACAATAACTCGAGGAAGGTTCGGGTCAATGTCCAGAACAAGCCTGGGCAATCTAAAGGGTCTGAATGAGGAAATCTTGGAAAGAAAAGGGAAGCATGAAAATGGAAACCAAGGATTCTGACTTACCGCGAATACACTCCTCTAATTGCATCTCTGAAAATATTTAGCCGTCAACCTGTAACACTTTCCAATACCGAAAGCTATGCCTAAAAAAGTCAATAGAGGAACAAAAGCGGACTGGGAAGTACTACCGCTTGCATGAAACTTACAGACACAACATCGAGGAGTGTAGACACCTCCACGATGCCATAGAAAAGCTAATTCAACAGAAAAAGTTATAGGAGTTTGTTAAGAACCCGTAGGAAGATAGAGAAGGAACATTAGACCCCGGTCGCGGGCAAGCTCCACGCTATCCAGAGGAACCTGCTCGAACTGTGGGAAGACTAGTTATAAACATGATAGTCGGTGGACCTCACCCTACAGATAAGAATTGGCAGGAAATGGAGCGGTATGCTAACTAACTAAGGCATGCACATTTTGAATGTTGTTCAAATAGGGAGGATAGGTCCCCAGCTAAGCAACAATGAACGGTGATGGACGATATAGTATTCAGAAGCAGAGATGCTGATCAGGTGGAGGCTCCTACCGTTGACCCGATGGTCATCTCTGTGACAATCGGGCCAGCATTTGTGAAAAGGATTTTGATTTATTGTGGAAGTTATATTAACATCATCTATGAAAAAGCATATGACCAAATGAAAATGGAGGCAAAAGATTTAAAACTATCTAAAGCTCGTATCCATAGCTTTAATGGTGCAGCAACCGATGCAGTGGGTTATGTTGAATTGCCAATTGAACTTGGACAAGGAGAACGTAGGAGGATGCGAATCATGCCTTTCATCATTTTGGATGTCGGTTCTCCATACATTGTGTTTCTGGGTCGACCGGCCCTGACAGAGTTCCAGGTAGCTTTGGCCCCTTGGTATTTAACTTTGAAATTTCCAACAGACATAGGAGTTGAGGTTGTGCATGGCGATCAGGCGACTGGTCGTACATGTTATATGGCCGAGCTGAGAGAGGCCCAGCGAAGAAAGAAAAGAAAGGTTGCGGACAGCTCCCTTCGCACTCAAGTCACTGAAAATTGATAAGTAGTGCCTAAGCCCTTTCTCGGGCAATGCGATCGGATCTATAGAGACATAGATCCGAGATATGATGATGAGGAACCCAGGGAAGCAAAAGCAGCATCTACTGAACTGACGATTGACATTCTAGTCGGCCGAGATGACCCATCGTGAGTGCTTAAGATTGGATCACAAATCAACCGCTCAATGGCCGAAGAATTGACTGATTTCCTCCGAGCGAATCTGGATGTTTTCGCTTGGACACATTCTGATATGCGTGGGATTTCTCCCGCCATTACGAGTCATATGTTGAACATAGACCCGAGATGTGTACCAGTAAAGCAAAAAAGGAGAGGCATGGACCCAGAGATGTCCGCGTCTCTCAGAGAGGAGGTGGACAAACTCAAAACCAATGGGTTCGTTCACGACGCCCTCTACCCTTAATGGGTGTCTAACCCCATGCTAGTGAGAAAAGCAAATGGAAAATAGAGAACTTGCGTAGATTACACTGATCTGAACAAAGTATGCCCTAAGGATAGTTTCCTTTTACCTAGCATTGACCAGCTGGTCGACTCAATGACGGGACACGAGTTATTGTCATTCGTGGATGCATACTCAGGATATAATTAAATTCCGATGCACATTCCAGACCAAGAACACACTAGTTTTGTCACAGACGTTGGGCTATATTGCTATGCAGTGATGCCTTTCCGACTGAATAATGGGGAGCAACTTATCAGCGCCTAGTGAGTCGAATGTTTAAAGACTAGATCGGTATAACAATAGAAGTCCATATGGATGACATGCTCGTGAAGTCACGACAGTCAAACGACCACATTCGAGACTTAGCAGAAATGTTTGATATACTCAGATATTATGGAATGAAGATCAATCCTCTGAAGTGTTCCTTTGGTGTTGCGTCAGGGAAGTTTTTAGGTTTCATTGTTAATGCATGGGGAATTAAAGCTAGTCCAGAAAACATTCAGGCTATTCGAGATATAAAGTGCCTAGAATAAAGCAAGTATAAAGCCTAAATGGAAAAGTGGCCGCGCTGAGTCGATTCATATCCATAGCAACAGATAAGTGTATTCCCTTCTTTGATGTCATAAAGAAAGGAAAGGGAAATTTTGAATGGACGCCCGACCGTGAGGACGCATTCCAAGCTCTAGTAAGGCATTTGGAAAGTCCCACGGTGTTGTCGAAGCCTGTAGACCATGAAGTGTTGTATGTATACTTGGTTGTATCCCCACATGCCATGAGTACGAATTTGGTTCTTGAGGAGGAACGAGTTTAAAAGCCGGTATACAATGTCAGTAAACGTCTAATGGGGGTAGAATAAATTATCCTAAAATTGAAAAGCTGGCCTACTGCTTGGTGATTGCATCAGCAAGCTCCGTTCGTACTTTCAGGCACATTGGATCAGTGTTTATACCGATCAACCCTTGTGATAGGTACTCCAACGACCAGAAACGTTTGGAAGGATGTTAAAATGAAATATCGAGTTGAGTCAGTTTGATATTACCTACCTTCCATGAAGGGCCATACAAAGGCAAGCGCTAGCGGACTTCATTGCCGAATTCACTGTTTCAGATGAACCAAATAGTGATGGTGTTATCCCCTCGGTTTGATGGAAACTATACACCGATGGGGCATCCAACGATCGTTGTTCTGGGGGTGGTATAATTCTTGTGACTCTTGAAAACCGGTCAATTTGTTATGCTTTGAAGCTCAATTTCCCAGCTACAAATAACGAAGCCGAGTATGAAGCATTGGTTGCTGGCTTGAAACTTATCAGGGAACTTGGAGTAAAAACGATTGAAATCTTTTGTGACTCACAATTGGTGGTGTATCAGGTGCGAGGATATTATCAAGCGAAGGGGCAAAGACTTCCCCCATACCTTGCTCCGGTTCAAGAGCTATTGGCAGACCTAGAGTATTACGATATTTCACATGTCCTGCATGAAAAAAACAGAGAAGCCGACTCTTTGGTCAAATTTGCAAGTACTGGCGATGCACAACAGATGTGATTGGTTCCCGTCGAAACCTTACATGCTCCAAGTATAAACGAGATAGAGGTAGATTTCTTGCTAGAAACAAAAATCGAGAAGGAGTCATGGATAACCCCATTTAAGCAATACTTGCTACACGGGGTCTTTCCCGAAAGAAAGGGTAAAAGATGACAAGTCATTCGTTGCGATATGTAATGCAAGACAGAATAATGTATCGAAAGGGATTCTCAGTCCCTTACTCCGGTGCATTGCCTACGGTGAGATAAAACGAGTCTTGAAGGAAGTTCATAAAGGAGAATGTGGTGACCATACTGGGGGGCAGACACTAGTAAAAAAGATCCTCCGCTATGGATACTATTGGCCGACTGTAAATTGGGATGCTGCCGACTATGCAAGAAGATGTGACAAGTGTCAACAGTACGTGAAAATCCCGAGAGCTCCACCAACGGTACTCATATAAATGGTTAGTACTTGGCCGTTTGCGATATGGGGAATTGATATAATAGGTTCCTTACCTATCTCCAAAGGTGGTGTAAAATACGCAATAATGGCGGTCGATTAATTTACCAAGTGGGCGGAAGCAGAGCCCTTAGCTATAATCACCACCAAAAAGGTCATTAATTTCGTTGTACGAAACATCATATACCGTTTTGGCCTCCCACGAACTATCATTACGGACAATGGAACTCAGTTTGAAAGTGGAGAGTTCAAACAATTTTCTCAAAAGCATGGCATTGAATAAAGGTTTGTAGCAGTTGCTCATCCAAAAGCAAATGGACAAGTAGAAGACGTGAATAAAATGATCAAGTCCATATTGAAAAAACGTTTAGAAAAGGCTAGAGGCAAGATGGATGAGTTCGAATAGCACTTTGGGATTACAGAACCACCCACAAGTCCGCAATTGGCCACACTCCATTCGCATTGGCATATGGCACGGAAGCCGTTATACCCGTGGAACTTGAAGTTCCTTCACATCGGGTAACTCATTATGACCTTAAGACGAATCAGGATCTCTTGCTGGAATCACTGGACTTTGTTGATGAAAAACGTGAAAAAGCTGATTTAAGGGCGGTCGCATATAGACACCGAGTCAGTCGATATTATAATAAAAAAGTCCGACCAAGAATCGTTGATGTGGGCGATCTCGTTTTGAGGCGAGTTTTTTCGGTCCCATCGCATATTAATCCCACATGGGAAGGTCCATACGTTATTGAACGGAGGCTTGGAGAGGGAACTTTCAAGCTAGCGACCGGTGATGGTACGTTACTACCCCAAGCATGGAATAGCGAGCATCTGTGATGTTATTATACTTAGCCTATTTCTTTCGCAATTTAGTTGCAATTGTTTCCAGCGTATTTTTTTATTTCATTGATTCTTAGTTTTCAACATGTAATAAGACAATTAGTTCGTTTTCATTAATAAAGGTTTGAAGCTACCCTTTCCATGAGCTATCGATGTTTCCATGTGTTCCAAATCTACGGCAAAAATTAAAGTTCCATTATTCTGTCTGACGTATGAATGCACATAAAGAATTAAAATCTCCAAGTCCCCGGAGTGCAGACTTGAGTACTCTGAGTCCCTAGAGTGCGGATTAGACTATAAACGATTTGAAATCTCCAAGTCCCCGAAGTGCGGAATGGAGTACTCTGAGTCCCCAGAGTGCGGACTAGAGTATAAATGAATTAAAATCTCCAAGTCCCCGGAGTGCGGACTGGAGTACTCTGAGTCTCCAAAGTGCAAACTAGAGTATAAACGACTCGAAATCTCCAAGTCTCCAGAGTGCGGACTAAAAGTATTCTAAATACCCAAAGTGCAGAATCGAATATCATTGATTCTCAGAAAATACCCAAGTCACATGGAGGTGAACTGGAGCTTGTGTAACTCACTGAATTTTGAGTTATGGCAACAAGTTAGACAATAAGATGAAAAGCTAAAGTCATCGAAAAAATGAAGAAACTACGTTTTATTCACAAATCCCAAAACAAAGCTCCGCTACAATTCCTCCTATACTCGGAGTCAAAATCTATTTACATTGGCTACGAAAATAAATAGGAAATAATTACATAATCTAAACTTATTCTTGTTGAACGAGGCATGATAGTTACTTCTTTGATTTCTTCTACCTCTTTGGTTTCTCAGACAGCGACTCTTCTACGCGTTTTCGCTTGGACGCTTTCCTAGCAAGGGAAGTGATGTTCGAGGAGGAAAGAGGAACTCCCAGTGGCCTGGACCCGTCGGAGAGAATGACTTTCAAAGGTCTATTCAAAGGATCATCTAGTTCCACTACTTGGGGCTCGACCTTGATTTCAACTTTCTTCTTCTCCTCCATAAGTTGCTCCTTCATGCTCAACTTTGAAGTGTGTCCGAAGGCGCCTGTAATTTCAACTTCATCGTGTTCCTCGACGGGCGATGGATTTTCAAATTTGTCTTCATTAAGCGCATTTATCACCTGAGCATCAGGCCCGAGAGTCTCTCCCATTTGAATTACCTCTCCCATGATCTCTTCCTTCTCCATGGCGACATTGCTCCTTGCAGTTGGCTCGAGATCAGGATGGCCTACACAAAATCATAAGAGACAAATGTTAGAATACGTTAACTACTCGTCGAAAATGAAAGCCCTTTGAGCTTTGAGAAAAAAAAGTTATGTATCTGTTTCTGGTTGACTCTCAACCGTTTGGGGAGTTTCACCCTCTGGAATGGGAAATAGAATGTGAATATCAAGGCCGGGATCTTCCGGGTCATAGCCGATGTGTTGCTCGAAGGGTTCAAGTGATGGACGAAAAGTTGGTTGAGCAGGGGGAGAAACTGGAGACTTGGTTTCGGACGGGCCAGCAATGTCATTCTTTCCTTTCAGCGAGAAGGAGCCTTTGCTATAAAGAGCCTTCGCTGCAGACAAGTCTGAAGGCTCGTTCTCCTGAAAAAACCCCTTCACTAGAGCTTCTTCGTCAACCTCTTTAGTGCTCGACTCAACCTTTTTGATCTTTATCAAAGTCTCCCATGCTTCGACCAAAAATTCGAGGTAACCCTCACCAAGAAATGGTAGGTCGCGACGAATGAGAACTCGAGCGTTGTACTCGGTTATGAGCGGGTAAAACATGCACTTAATCTCCTCTCTACTAGCATCAGCAGCCGCCTCAAGGTGAGAATCAATATCCATGAGTGCTATTCTTTTGCCCTCCTTACAGGCTTCATTTTTCGGCGTTTCAGCCTTAGAGAGTTCTTCATCGAGCTTCGTTTTCAGAAGTCATGTAGCAACATTCTCGTCGCAATATTGTTGCGACTCCTCCTAAGCAACAATCTTTTCCAGCTTTTCTTTAGAAAGTAGCTCTTTCAACTCTTTGATTCGTTGAGCGAATGCATCTCTCTCCTTTTGAATGGAGTCTTTATGTAACGCTAAGGCATCGCAGCGTCAAACCGCTTCATTGAGCTCTTTCTTATGCATGGCCTCCAGATGACTAACTGCCTCAGTTGTGTCTTTAGCATTTTTCTGAGTAGTTTCAAGCATATATAAGGAAAGCTCTTCATCCTGGGCTTTGATAATGTCTTTGTCATGGATGGCTTCGAGTTTCGGACGATCAATTTCACGTTGACGTTCAATAGAGACTTCTGAAACTTTTTTTGCCAAATGAACGAATGCGTCATGTTGAATGTAGACATCATTGTTGCAAGCAATGGCACTTTTCTTAACGTGCCCAGGAATGTGATGAATCGCTGGAAGAACTTCAGACCGTCGAAACATATTTTTGGGAACGTGGCCTTAAGCTCGGCTAGATTTTCCGCTATTGACGAACCATGTGCGGGAGCAGAGGAAGTTTGTCTTGAGACTACGGGTTTTTTGTGAAGTTCCCGGGACTGCCTGGTGCTAGATGAACCCGAGCGTTGGCCGCGGGGAGTAACGGACTGGGACCCCTTATGACTAGATTTCTCCCTACCTTGCTCTGGATGAGAGGGAGGATCGTGATGGTATGAAGTCTGATTGTAGGTTTTCCTTCGAGATGATGAGTTCCTGGAGTAATAGTCTCTATTGCTGTCGTCATCTCTATCCCAACGTTTGTCGTAGCCCGAATCCCGGTCAGAATAATGAAAAATAGAGGACCCGCGAAGGCAGTCAAATCCAAAATAGTGTCCCATCTCACCTGCATAGAAATTAAGTGAATAAGAGTTAGCCAGAATCACATGATGGTTGAAGTTTAAGTGCAAGATGAGGTGTAAGTGTTATTGTGTGTGTCCTAGTATTTCCCCTCGACGGACCAGTTTCTTTGGCTTTGCTTATCGGAGTTTTTTCTCCTTGATTATGGGCTTGAACGCCTTCATCGCCTCTCGCGGGAGAATGGAGTTTTAAGGTTTCTGGATCATTGAAGCCATAATTGAGCAAGTCGTCGGGAATAGTTAGGTCGGATAAGCCTTTCAGTGAACCCTCTGAGTGTTGTAGAGATGGCTCTTTCTCCACTGGAGTAACTGTGACCTTTGAGGTTCCGCCTACTGTTTTTTTCCTCATCTTGTAAGCCAGTTTCCTTTTTCCCTTCGAAGGGGGAGGTGTTACATCAGTGCCATGTGCCTCAATCACCGGTTCCAGAGCATGACTTATATTCTCACCCGGTGCTTTTGACCCCTCAGTTTCTTTAATCTCGCCCTCCTCGGGTGTGTCGGGGACACCGCGTGCCTAAGGCCAGCTTACCTTTTGACTTTTTCCAAGGCAAGTGCATTTGTAGTAACGTCGTGAGGAAGAAAAATTCGGTGACCTTCCGCCAACAACCTAAATTTCGAGTGCGATTCATTGGTAATGATGGATCCAATGTCCCGGTCTGCCACGGGAACAACTCGAATAGCTTCATCTGCCTCAGAGTACTCGGAGCCTTCGGGATATGGGATGATACTTGTAAAAGTAGAGAAAGGTGTTAAAAAGGATGCACTTTCTGCCACGTAAAAGTATTGATCCAGAAAAGAAACTTACTCCCTTCTAGCCATCTCCTTGCAAAACCAATGGGACGGCGCAAAAAACCATTCTTGCTTATATTGGGCGAACTTGCTCCACGCCTTCGTAAGGATTTGGCACTTTTTGTGTGGCTCAAGGAATGCGAAAGATGGGCTGTTGGACCGTCTCTTGAAACGATAAATATAGCGAATGTCGCCAGGAGTGGGGAGCCTAAATAGAATGCTCATGAAAAGAATACACGTTCCATAAATGAATGCATGACTGTTGGGATGCAACTATGCTGGGGCGATCTCAATATACTGCAACACATTGTGGAGGAAGGAGTTGAATGGTGGCACGCTACCAACCCAGCACACGAATTTGTTGTAGGCAGTATATCCGGCTGGGGGCAGGTGAGGACGATCATGTCCTGATGGAATCAGTACATCATCAAAAGGAATTCCGTGGATTGAGCATAGTCGGTAAAAAGCGTTTTCATTGATTCTCGAAGCTTGAGAATCAACCGAATTTTCTAGGATGATAGCAGCATCTAGGGCATGAGGAGTCAAGTCAACAGATGTAATCATTGGACTCAAAATATTCTATATAGGAGTTGTCGATGGATTTGAAGTTACGACTACTTCTTGTTGAAAACTGGTTCAGGTTTATCTGAGACTATAGCAGAGCTTGATTTTCTAGACATCTTCAATGAGCATTGAAGATTGAAAAAACACATGTTTGAACTATACTTGAAAGACAATCAATATTAGACATAACGATAGAAATGCTTCCCCTATGTGGTGTGTGGACTAGTGCAATCATTCGAGTATAAGTGTAAAAGAATTAAAAGCCATGAAGCTGAAAGTAAAGTTAAGCTTTGAACCATTGTCTTCAAAAACCGTCATTGCTGACCGTCTTCGAGAGCCTGTCTTATGATGATTTCGGTTTTGAACTCAGGCATCGACATTCGACACTATATGTTGAAGGCTATTATTTGTTCTAATCGAGTTAAACTCAGGTTTATAATTGTTGAAACTAGGGAGTTATCAGTCCGGATTAGTTCGATATGCTTGTTTGCCTAATTCCTTGTCCTTGTTTATTGCATATGATTAGGCATGAGAAGTAAGTGAATTCGACATGAGCTATGTTCAAGTTGGAATGATTTCGACTGTTGTTGCCTACTTCAAGGCTCAGGGTCAAGCAACATTCGAAACAAACGACCTAAATGCCGCTCGGCCTAAGTCCATCACTCGACATTCTCTGGCTCGACCGCCTAAGCCATGTACACTGACCCACTCATTCAACACCGACCTGCTTTCTTCTTACCTCCCTAACATCACTCTCGCATAAGGACTACCGAGCGACCAACTTCGTAGTCGACCGGTTTCCATCTGAAATACAAGTGCCGAACAGTCATACTCATTTCTTCCTTATTACTTGGTCACCGAACTATACTCTCTCTCCTCTTAGACCGAACGTCCCTCCATCCCTCTACCTCCCTAACATTATTCTGACATAAAGACTACCGAGCCACCTATTACGAAGTTGTAGGTTTCCACCCAAAATACAAGTGCCGAACGCTCGGTCAGTAATCTAGTTCCACTTTAACAAACTAACTCCAATGCTCGGTGATCCAGTAGGAACCCACGACCTAGAAACCATTGGTGTCCCTTTCCTTCCTCTTCTCCATTCCATCAGCCTTGAAATCGGTTAAAGTCATACTAAGTTCCAGCCTTGAGACATGTTCGAATCTTGATTCGTCTTCCTCATCTACACACCTCCTACCGTCCATAATCTACAGAAAATTCACGAATTCGAATTTCGTGCTAAACTTCCTAGTTTGGAAAAACGTTCGAAGGAGAAATTCTTACCTAAGAGGATTACCAAGGCTTAAGGATCTGTTAGGTTTGAGATTGAAAGAAGTTTAGACTCGATCTAGGGTGGAGCTGTAGGAAGAGCTTGCAAGATTCAAGGTAGGAATGGAAGATTGAAGAGGTAGCCGAAGTTTAAGGGAAGGTAAGTTACGAGTTCCTGTAAAGTCAAGGTGAAAGTAGGGAAGTGATGAAGAGAAGTGTCGGTTTTTATATGTGATTAAGGGGAGGTGAATAGGCATCGACCAGTCGACCTGGTCAAGGCATTTTAGTGGTTCGTTGAGCCGTTATGCCGAGCGACTGAGAACTTGCTGACCGGTGGTTCGGTGCACGAATATCGACCGAGCCATGTTGAAGACATGGTAGGATGAATAAGCGAATTCCATCCGATGGGAGGAGAAGAGTGGGTAGCATGATTTGTTTATAATTCAAAGCATATCATGATTGACTCTCATGATATGCTTGGGGGCAAATGTTACCCGATTGCTCGGCCTAAATGCCACTCATCCTAAGTCCTCCGCTCGGAATTCTCTGTGTCGACCAACATTGCTCGACATCTTAGGTTTAAACGCCTTCGCTCGACATTCTCTGTGTCGAGCAACATCGCTCGGCATCCTTTGTTCGACCATTATCGATTGGCACATGATGGTTAGCATCTATCGCTCGGCATGACCTAGCTTCGGGTCACTGCCTAAAGTTCACCATTCGGTCAATCACCGCTCGATGTAAAATTATTCCAACCTTAGAAGCGCAGGCACCTTAGTTATCGCCGTCCAACATCTACCGTTCGGCCAACACCGTTCGGCAACCTTCCTTCGCAACATCGTTTGGCAAAGCCACTCGGCATAATCACTCGGCAACTGTCGTTCGTCATCCCTGGCTCGGTTCACACCAGAGGTGTTAATAAATTATCAAGTCTACAATACTGTAAGGGAGTTCGACATAATTTGCTTCGAGTCAACTCGCTACTTGCTTCGGTTCTCCTGAGGGCTTACTTTGAGTCACTTGACGATCGACCAGACAATTCTCGACCGGCATTCCTCGCTCGGCATGGCTCGTTCGACATGCCTGGTTTAGTGCGCAGAAGTCACCTACTGTGGGTCGATATACCTTGTTCTTGGGGCTGTAAGAGAAGTCCAGCCTATCTTCGTCTATAAATAAAAGGGCAGGGGCACAGTGAAAGGGACCTTTTTTCAAGAACACTAGGGAGACTCTACCATTTCCAATACTTATTCTTTTTCAGTTAGAACTTGTATTCAAGTTGTTGGTGTATTGATTGTATCTGTATTCAATTATTTGAAACAGCAATAAAGATTAAACTCAAAGTGGACGTAGGCAGTTACGCCGAACCACTATAAATCTGGTGTTCTAGTTTTTGCAATTAATTCTGTGTATATTCCTCTATTTTAATTTTCTATCTTCATTAATCTCTCTACACAAATCCTTCATTGGGTGTTAGTGACCAATTTTGGTGCTAACAATTATAATTTATGTTATATTATTCATATATATATATATATATATATATATACGTGTACCATTCACACATAACTATATAAATATATGTATATATGTGTATGTAACGTATTAATCCATGAAAGGTATAACATGCCTGTATATAGATATTGGGATTAACATCGCAACAAACACATTAATCCATCTAATATACAAATAGATTGTCCAAATATATGTTTACATATATAACTATATAAATATAAGATGTTACAAATAATATATATATATATATGAACTAAATTTTATTTAATTTATTTTCTATATGAATAAGGTGGAGCTTTGACGCAATAGTTAGGTCACTGGCATGGTGATCTAAGCCTCAGGTTCGACTCCAGAAACAACCTCTTTGCAATGCGAGGGAAAGGATGCATACATTATCGACCTCCTCATAGCCCGCTATCATGCGAGAGCCTCGTGCACTGGGTTCCACATTTATAGAATAAATTAAATAAACTTTTTTGCTATAAAATCAAAATCAGTACATATGTATAAATATAATTTTTATTTAATATACATATATATTATACTAAATGCTCATTTCCATATATATATATATAATAAATATATATTAATACAAATACACAAAATATGTATATAGTAAATATGTATATACCAGGTCTTGCGCAGGCCCAGAAATAATATATTTTTATATTCAAATATATATATATATATATTATAAAAATCATACAAAAATATTTTAAAATTAATTAAAAAATAATTCTGAAACTAAAATTTGTATTCTGGATTTCCTTCAAATTCTAAATGATGATTTTGAATTTTGAAAATTTATTATATAATTTTATAATTCAAAACCAATTAATCATTCTTGGTCTCGGCACATGGCATGTAGCTTCGATGTACTTGGTCTAATCATTCTAAATAATTGAACATTTTGAACGTTGAAGCCAGCATGAGCATCATGGAACATTGAAAATATCTTCGTTTCAGGCACAAATCATTCTTCTCTATCTTTTTACATTTTTCACTTTGTAACTCTAAATTAATTTGAAGATTTTTTTCGATTATAGTACTCAAACTTTGTACACATAAGGAATTGAATATTAAACCATTGCATACCATATCAACTTGGTTCTTACTCATGACTAGCATATCGACTTGATTCTAATTTTTGACTTACGTATTGACTTGAGGACATTCAACATGAACTCAGCCTTGATATCAAATGCACGCAAGATGGTTATGAACTTGATATTGAGCATACTTCATCCTAGCAGCATAGCTTAGGATTGCTTATCCTTCCCTTTACCAAATCAATTTTCCTTGCACTTTTGAGGTTGACAAAAAAAGTCATTAACATTTTAGCGCTAGAAGGAGGTTCTAACCTCTATCTCCATCGAAACCCTAAGTGGAACTACCCTAGCTAGCATTTTTAGGGCCTAAAGGACTTGTCCCAACCAATCACGTCCCATTCCAAGCTAACCTACCTTTGATTTTTAACTCCAATTAATCGCATTAACTAAGTTTTGCTTAGTCATGTCAATTAATCGTGTTAAGGTCTTCGAGCAAGGATCCTCCGAGCCTCAAACGACTAGGCCGACTTACAAATCACCAATGATCCTTGAATTCATAAAGAACATGAATTAAGGCTCATAGCATTACAACTTATAGAAGAGAAAAAGAGACAAGTGACTACATACAATCTAGAAATATGGAATTTGAATCCCTTTCATATGGGGCCAACGTCGATCTTTGCCTTGGGTAGGCAATACAAAAAGAATAGCATCTTCTTGAAAACGAGGAAAGAGATCTTACTCAAAGCCCGAGGGGCCATTTTTGAAAGAGAAATAACAAAGGACTCTGATTGATTCACAAGAAGGTAAGAAAATGCCCTTAACCGCCCTCAATAATCAAACGAAACTCGAAACTTTTTAAGTAGAAAATTTATTATGGAAGTTAAAGAGCCTATCATGCATAAGAGAGAAAAAGGAATTCAGATGGATCAACTTCCAAAAGGTCATGGCTTTCTAAAAATTTCTCATTTACCACCTCTTACGAGGATATCTACTTCCCGATTAAAGACAAGCTCAACTACTGGCCTTCACAAAAGAAGCAACCAAATAATGTAAGGAATCTCCTAGGGTTATATTGTCATTACTATTGCTCCAACGATCGTGGCACCAATCACTACCGAAGCTTGAAGGGAATAATCCACAATCTCTTAGAGAAAGAAATCCCCGACGAATTTGTACAAAGATATTGAACGAGTCAATAATAAAAAAGAGTTTCTTAACAAAACGAGTGTACCTACATGGTTAAGGAGTAACTCTCCTAAAATAATGGAAAGCCTAAAACACTACCTAAGATGGTAGTAAGGGGATAAAGCCTTTGTCCCCGCCAGGATGGCCTGGTCAAAGCACCTCTAGAGGTAGGTCAGAGTAAGCCATTGGTTCCAACTGAAAAGGCCTAACCAGAGCATCTGCAAGCCTTCAACCCTTGCCTACATGGCCAGGTTGAAGTGCCTCCTAGAAGGAGGATGGGTAAGACTTTGGCCTATCCAAAGCGCTGGACTAAATCTTCGGTGCCATCATCAAAGGCTTCACTAAAGCTTCTTCTAGACGGAGACCGAGTAAGACTTTGATTCTGCTTGATATAGCTAACCAGATGTACCAGACTAAGCCTTTAGTACCATCATCAAAGTCCTCACTAAAGTGCCTCTTAGAGAGGGAACGGGTAAGTCTACGGTCCTGCTTGATGAAGCTTACCGAACACATCGGACAACAAGACCTAAATCATCATTTAAGACGGTGATAAAGGGTCCAATCCAAGTAGAGATCATCATCTAATACGGTGCCAAAGAAATCAGTCAAAATTAGAGCCAAGTAGCGCTCCAAATCAATCAATCTTCTAAAGGAAGATCTATCAACAATCATAGTCAGTTAGCGCTCCAAGTCAAACAATCTTCTATAGGAAGATCCATTGAATACGAACCATTTCTGCTCTTCAAGAAACACAATCTTTAGTTGCCATATGAGGATTTTTGGTCTTCTATTATTATTGCCAACTAAGGATTTCAGGTCTTCCATTATTGCCAAATGGATTTTCTGGTCTTCTACTATTATTATCAAATGATTTTTTTGGTCTTCTACTATTATTACTAGATGGGTCTCTGGTCTTCTGTTATCACCAAATGGATTTTATGGTTTTCTACGATTATTACCAAATGGATTTTCTGGTCTTCTACTATTATTCCCAGATGGATTTTATGGTCTCTACTATTATTAACCGATGAATTTTTCATCCTTTTAATGTTAATTCCAGATAGGTTTTCTAGTCTCTTTTTTACCAGTTGGATTTTCTTGTCTTCTTTATTAATTCTAAATGAGTTTCCTGGCCTTCTATTCACACTATTACTAGAATGGCTCTCTAGACTTCTAGTCAAAATTATCATCATAAGGATTTCCAGAAAGCTTAACTAGCAAGAATTTCTAAACAAGTCAAATAAGTATATGAAATTGATAGTCAATTGGATTAGGGCGTTATTTAGGTGCTTCAAGAACTTTAAAGGAAAGTATAGGAAACGAAGATATGCTGATTGTCATTGTGAATCGGGGTAGAAGTGAAAATCCTTTTGTAAGGTTGTTATTTCTGCCAGAAGGACCGGTTGGAATAGCCTCAAAACCTGCGATGCCAAATTGCTTAAGAATAGAACCTACTTCTTGAGTGGTAATATACGACGGATGAAGAAGATGATCTTCTTTCTAGGAAAAAGGAAAGTTTTGAAACTTGTGCTAGTCCCTTTGGAAGTCTCCTTGCTTATATTTGAACCTCCCATCTATCTTCCAGGTGATATTATTCTAAAATTTAAGGAATGATGGTGTTTTTATCGTACAGAAGAATCATTGCATGCTAGGTCAAAAATTATTATCTAAATAGCTTTCATACTATTTAAGTGATGGTACCAAGATGCTTGAAGTGTATGATAGTCATAAGTTAATAACCCTTAAATGACACATGTTGAGTTTATTGAAAGACTTAAACTCTAGCTTTAATAAAGAAATTCCATGGAAAAACTATATAAAGATTAAATAAGAATGGATATGTGACGTCAACAAGTCCATATCGATCGATATGTCAATATTAAATGTCGCGTAGCTTATATTATAAAGCACCAGTGAACTATAACTAATTATGAAGTGATGAGGTTGTTGACATTAATTAATAACGGCGACATAAGTTGATACTGTGCTAATAAGTTAAATGACTTGTAATATGTTGAACCAACAAAGTCATAAATGATGGTATCGAATGAAGCTTAATTTATAATGTTAAAGATGGCTATAGAATGATGGTGACAAACGGTAGGACTGTAGCTATAAAAGGTAAATCAACAATGATGTCGCTCATAATTAAGTGATGTCACATTCAATCGACTAGGCACTTTAACAATAGTAACATCTGTAACTCTAATTGGGTTGCTGCATTTCACTTCATAAAAGTTTTGTACCGAAAACATTAACTAACATGAAGTGGGTCAAATAAATCTTTGTTAACGTCGAATATCATGTCAATATTGTAAAAACATTGGTTAAGACGTAACATAGGGAAGTTAAGTTAATGTTGAATTTCATGACGATGTCATGAAATATCAGGGTCTACGTAGAGTGAATCTTTATTGGATATCGGGTCTCATAAGCTATCCTTTTTCATCATTAAACAAATAACACCCAGGTTCTCGTCACCGACAACCTCAAATTTCATTCAGACAACGTAAAAATTCGGCGCTAATTTGATCTATAAAAACAAGCAACAGCCAACTAAATTGATAAACTGAATAATAACATCAAAACTATCCAGTTAAACCCCAAATGTCAATTTAGAGCCGATAAAGCCCTAAAAATGATTCATTGGATAGTTCGAATTAAATAGAAATATCAGAATTACATTTCATACCTGAATGATGAATCGAACAATTGAAAATTGATAGTTTTCGGTTTCTTTTGAAAATTTGATTTGTTGCTTGAATTCTCAATCGCAGGTAAAAGTGGAGTGAAACAAAAGCTCACCCATTTACAGAAAAGAAAGAAGGAAAATGGACGCCGTTAATTCTATTTGAATGGATGGTCAGATTTGCATGGAATATTAATAGGCAGTAAACTTGATGTCGACATTATTGACTTGAAAAGTCAATGACTCCTCTACACTAGGGACAAATGTTATCACCGTTATTAACCTCAAAGATATGCGATGTGAGACATGAATATGACACCGCCTTTCAAAACGGAAGTAATGTCATGCTCTATCAACATCGTTCAATACCGCATATGATCAATAACACATGTTGCCGATGCCGCTTCTTCTTGATGCCGCCTCTCATCTATATTGCATCTCACCGATGCTGCTTCTTATCAATACCTCCTTTCACTTGTGAAAATAAGATGAGTGCCACAATTCATCAGCGCCACACAAATAATCAACATCGGAAGCATGAAGGTGGATTATCATTGAAGGAACACAATGCCACATTTCATCAATAAAGGACATATACAATGCCACATGCAACTAAAGAAAGTAATGATATCGACCGCAATCAATATAGTAAGCCAACAATGAATGTTGACATAACCTACGTCGCATCTCAGTGGTGCCATATTTCACCGGTGTCACCCTCCAAAGTGATGCCGCTTTCTATCAATGTCGCTCATCACTAATGCTACCTACAATCAAAGCCTAAAGTAATGATGTCGCGTCTCTTTGAGCAGCTTCTATTCCAATACTGTCCCTCCTTAATGTTGCCTTTTAGATAGTACTAAGTTAACCAATGCTGCCCATTATCGATATCATAAATAATTAAAGTCGCTACACTATAGATTCAACCTTCGTATGGTGCATTCATTAGCACTTCGAAGATTCCGCCCACTCATACATGTGATGCTGATGACGTATGTCGTCAATATCTATAGAAGTTACCAAAGCCACTCTTTATTGATATTTCCTTATACTCACATCAATTCAAGCCGATGCCACCACCCACTAACAAAATATATTGATCATCATGACTGGAGCTAACAATACCAAAAGTCATTGATGTTGTGCGCCTTTACTTACAAGGCGATGCCAAACCCCTACTATATACCTAAGGACGACAAAGGATGTTGTCAGGAAAATTTAGCATTGTGGAGCATTGAAGCCACCGAGACCAAGCATGACGAAGCTACAAGCCATGCGCCATGTCGCATTTTTCTCCCCTATAAATACGAACCTAGGGACGCGGTGAAATGTATGAATCATTCTTGTCTATCTTCTTACATTTTTCACTTTGTAACCCTAAATTAATTTGAGGATTTTTGCCGATTGTAATACTCAAACTTTGTACACGTAAGGCATTGAATATTAACCATTGCATAGCATATCAATTTGATTCTTACTCGTGACTAGCATATTGAATTGATTCTAATTTGTGACTTGCATATTGACTTGATCACATTTGACATGAACTCGGCCTTGATATCAAATGCACATAAGATGGTCATGAACTTGATATTGAGCATATTTCATCCTAGCAACATAGCTTAGGATTGCCTTATCCTTCCTTCACCAAATCCATTTTCCTCACACTTTTGGGGTTGTCGAAGAAATTCGTTAACAATATTTATTCATCAAATCAAATCATATTTTATGATTAATATTTCACAAACATTTAATTATTTATAGGAATTAAAATTAATTAAATCATTTGGTTAAAAGATAATTCATCATTTCGGTTGTCTGACTCGTTAGGTGTAAATTTAGTCAACGATTAATATCGAACTATTAGAATATTAATGTTCACACATCACTTAGTAAGTGAGATTTTATTCGTTTTTTTCCCCACAACATCTCGATTTTCTTACATACAAAGTCTTTACTTGTTACTAATAAAGTCTAGCCTCTGTTCTTCCTTAGATCTCTTATTTCACTCTGATAGTATGTGACATTTAGGTAAAATTTATTGCCTATTTGGTTTCAGTAAAATCCAATTTTACTTTGTTAAGATTTACCCATTTGTTACTATTATTTACACAAATTCTCTTCGTTAATATTATATCGCTTAGGACATATGGAATTTGTTAATGGTCAAAATTTCAATATCGTTCACATTCAACTCTATCGTCCAAACACAAAGTCCTTGAATCAATAATAACAATTATTATTAACTGAAGTGCTCGGACCAGAGACTTTGACTTTGAGTTGACTTTAGCTGATCTCGATACTAACCTCATATAATTAAAAAGACGAACCCTCCTTTGAATAGAGATTCACTCCCAATACTTGCACTCAACCCAACCATAGTCACTCGATCTACGTCGTGTAATGATTTAAATATAATCAAAGCCGAGCTTTTATATTAAAGATCAATAGTATTCTCAAGTCAAGAGAACTGTGTAAATCAGTCACATCAATATTTTCTATTTGACTGTAATTACATTATTCAATAAAAAACTATCGAATGAATCATTGCATAGTTATCCCATAACTATCAATATGTAACACCTTGCCTTTGATACCACTTTGTATGCTCTAATACCACTTTGTAGAGAGGAGAAGGAGAATGGGAAGTGTATAATTTTTAAAGGTAAATACAAACACAAAAACAAGAGAAGAAAATTCTTCTCAGGTTCGGTAATTATATATTTCGTAGGAGAAGATACAACTCAATTACATTCATACTAACTTTCTTACTTTCTTCTTACAAAAATATATGACATGCATATGTGTATATATAGTACGCTAGACTTTCTTATAGAAAGATTTTGCACTTTATCTAAACATCTTTTCCTAACAGAGATGACTTTTCAATCAAACGCTATTTCCTAATAGACATTAGTTTTCACTTATAAATTTTAATTAATAGAAATAACTATGCACTTTCCAATGTACGATTCAAGCTAAGCTTATCGTTCCAAAAAGAAGAGTCCCAAATTCCATATATTCAACACCCAAAGTGAGGTATCCTTGGAGAGATTGATAAAATGTAGCAGTAGGACAGATGGAAATAACGTTTATTCCTAAATACCGAGGCATTATAGTATGTGGTTGACTTCTTCCCAAATGTTTAGTATGGATGTTGCTTCTATCATATCTTGGTCATTTAAAGTATAACGAAGTAGCTACAAAACAATAATAAATCAGGCCTAAAGTCTAAACAGGTAAATAAACCTGGCTAATAGTTATAGGGTCCATCAGTTATTATAAAAATCCCAAAATACTCAAACACGAACTTGAACAATAAAACAGTTTTCAGTGATCGAAAAAGACTATTTGTAATCAAATGAATCATGAAGTTTTATCTTTTATTTCTTTCGTAGAAAGAATAATAAAAAAATATTTTAATGAAGAACAAAGAAACTAGCGAAAGAATAAAATAATTGTAAAGAAAAATTAAATACGTAGTCTATTTAAAAAAAATAAAGCAAGGAAATTGAATGCTTACTGATTTTGGATGCAAACCACATTGAATCGAAAAAAGCTTGAACATCATAGTATTTTTTGTGACGAAATTCTTTTTATAATATGATGGAGTTCTTTTTAAGATAAGGGAAAGAGAAAAGATGGGAAGTAGAAAAATATAATTAGGCATATGGTTTTGAACTAAATCATGATTGAAATACCAAGAATGAAATTTGTCCATGGAAAAGTATAACGAAAAGGAAACTCACTCGTAAAACTAATTGTTCCTGATTGTAAAAGGAAGGCGACGATTTACCTAGCCAACCACATTTAAGCATGTGAAGCTGCATTAAATTGTCTAATGCAACCAGTAGAACCATTGATATTTTTCCTTGGTAAAAATCGAAACCATCTCTTTAACAAAAATCTGTTTTGTATCTTGACAAAGTGAATTTTTAGGGGACGGTGTTTCACCATATTTATTTTACATCTTTTCCACATATTTTTCCTTTCGACAACAAAATAATTAAGTAGAATATTTTATCCTTTAAAACAAGTTAAAAGAAGTGTAATTCTTAAAGGAGAAATGCCGAAGGGAACAACACGATGTATCTTTTTCATATGAAACATTTGACTTTCCATTATAAAAACACCAAGGTGATTAATAACTTTATAATTCAAAAGTTGAAGGATTGCGATAATACTATTTTGCTATTCTTATAGTTATAAACTAAATACAGGAACTCAAGTGCTAAGTATGAATGTATATTAACAATTCATTGGTCTTAGTCAAATAAAGAAGATCAACCTAGGAAAGAGTGTCCTAAACACATGCTGCAAATTGCTACATTACTATGAAATCTCAATCATTCAATAAAGCCATGCATCAGCATTAGATATCACTTCTGAGTGCGAGAGATTGGCATCAACAAATTACATGTCATCAAACCATGGAAATATAGGCACAGACGATAGATGAATTCACACCCACTCCAATAAAGTATGCCACAACATCAATCCACATCCATGCCAAATCTTAAATAGGTGCATATCAATGCAATTAGCAAGCAATAATTCAAATACTAAAATCTCCCTATTAGAGGGATTGTAAAAAAAAAACTCAATAATGACCTCCATCCCTATTGTTATATCTTTGCAAATAACTCTATATTAGAAAAATACTAACAATAGATAATAGATTTTTTTCCTCCAACTATTATAAATCTTGATGTCTCCTTTTATTTCTATACTTATTTTTGATCTATCTCATCATGTACCTAAATTTTCCAGCATTCTCTAAGCTGTCGGCATGTCCTTATGTATGCTTGCTTCATTGTGTGCGAGAAGAGACCATCTAACAAAGCTTTCATTCACTACACCAGAATCCTCATTTCGCAACGGCCTTAAGCTGTTGCAAAATAATTTCGCAACTGCTATGAGCCATTGCGAAATGGGCAGTGGTAAAAAGTTCGCAACAGCTTTTGTCCGTTGCTAAATATACTGTTGCAACGGCTAAGAGCCGTTATAGAATCTTATTTAGCAACGGCTCATAGCCGTTCCGGATTTTATTTCGCAACGGCTTAAAGCCGTTGTTAAATATAGACGTATAACTGTTTTTTTAACTATTAGCAACGGCTTTAATCCATTGCTAATTACTAATTTGTTTTAAAAAATTAGTAAAAAATTGAAATTTCTTCTTTGCACCAGTGACAGTCATTTCATTATCATATTTAATACAAAAATTTGCAAATTTAACACTATCACAAAAGAAAGATTATTAAACCAAATATTTTTCATACATTCAACACAAAAACCAAACATAACAAATGTTTGAATTATAATGTTCAACATCAACACATACCACTATATAGTACAACAGCAGAATCATTACATAATACTACATTGCAATCTTATGTTTAACCTGCGTTGGTTGATTAGTCTTATGTCACACAAATACAAATTATGAGTTCTCGCACAAATACAAATACAATTATTAACTATGTCTAACCTGCCTTGGTTGATTAGTCTTAGTTAAATTGCATACTCTGATAATTAATCATATTGCTCCCCTCTTATAACCTGTCATTTAAGAAAACATGTTGGAGTCATTGAAATGGTACAATATAAACAAAAATTAGTAATGAATTATACATACATATTCAATGAATGACTTTAAGTTTCCTAATGAAATGGTTGAGTCATTGTATGCAGGGGATGTATCACTGTGGTTGTCAAGGGCAACAATGTGTGAAGTAGCAGTTTGTTTGTATGAATGATAGTAGTTGGTCGAGGCTGGGGAAAGGCAGTGATGAAGATGCAGTGATGGCAGGAAGGCAGTGGTAACATCAGTTGTGTTGAGAAGTGCAGTAGGAAGAAGGTGGCAGTGTTGTATGATAGTATGTCAATGTTGGTTGTGTAGAGAAGACTGTTGTGGGGTTGTGAGAAGTTGATGTTGCAAAGTGGACTATTTGAAGTGGTCTGAGTTAGTGACATTTGGTTGTATGATGAAGTAGTAGCAGGGTATGACTGAAATGACTGGTGACTATATGGAATGACTGTGGTGAGGATGAAGAATGGGTGTAATGAGGCAGTATGCAGATGGTGCAGGGAAGAGGTAATTCTAGTGGATATTGTTTATAATGCAGAGGAAGTTGTATGTAGTGGTTTTGAAATTCACTGTGAAGTTGTCTGAATGACGGAGGAGAAGGGTGATGCAAATTGCAGAGTGGTGCACTGTTGTCTGTTTATGGCAGAGTGGTGACAGGGGTGTATGGGGTATGCAGGCAGTTTTAGATGGTAATTGATGAGTTATAGCAGGGTTTTGGCAATAAGTGAAAGAACTTTAAGTAGTTCGTTTATGCAAGAGTTAGAAGTGACAGGGGTATAGGTGAAAGCAAGATGCAGATGACCTGCAGCGATCAGAGAAGTTGAATTGGAGATAGGCAAAGAAATGAAGAATTGTGCACAGAATTGTAAAGAAGCTGAAAGTAACAAATGGAAGATGTTTCGGTTGAAGTTTGGTGATTGGATGAAGTTGTATTAGGAGTTTGTGGTGACTTGATTAGCAGCAGTACCAGCTCAAAAGGCAATAGGCAAAGTTGTGTAGCGGGTTGAAAGGCAGTGTCAGGTTGTTGGTCAGTGAGATGATTTGTAGAGGAGAGTTGTGAAGAGGCTGCTGTCAAGGATAGTGATTGATGATGTTGATGGTAGGGGAAGGTTTCTGGCAATGCAGTTGGAAGAAGGTTTAAAACAGTGTTTGTAGAAGTACGCGCATATCAAATATAGAGGGCATGTAACAAAAGCTCGTAGAATTTATAGTTTTGAGGTTGTCGTGTCGAATAGGTTTGATGGGTTAAATTATTTGAGAAAAACTGGAACAAGGTCTATAACTAAAATATAGAAAAAACTTTGTTGCACATCATTTGATACCAAACCAACAGTTAATATGCCTACAAATTGAATCAATTGTTCATTTATCACACGTTGTCATGACGAAAAACCAGGAAGATTTTCTTTGAAAATGACTACGACTACTTGGATAACTTGTTGATAAAATTACGGAAATGCAATGGTGAAGAACAGTGCAATCTTCAAATGAGTGAAAGAATAGTGCAAATGACATAACAAAGGAGTAAACAAGCCCACAACGAAATATCTGAGAATGGGAAGCAAAGTAAATTTTGTGCTACCTCACGGATCAAGCTTTTCTAAATCAGAAAGGTACACAGAGAAAGCATCTTCAACCTGAAATAAATGTTAAAAACCTGAAACAAAGAACAGATCAGAGAATTATCCGATTTTGTAGAATTTTCAGTTTTGATATTAAGATTGGAGGATTCTGATATTAAGAACAGATCAGAGAACATATATAGGTTTCCATTCAGATTGAATTTATTGGATAATAATAATGTATACCTGCTCCTGCGTTTAAAGATATCGAATTGAACTCTTTGGATGACACACATAACCACCGATTCCAACATCATCAAAGGTCATAGCAAGAGGATGATTTTGTTTGGCTGGGGGCTCATCTGGTAATAGTATATTGTCCACAATAAACTTCTCATGTGTAGGAGGTACAGGTTTTCCATGTATTATGGATGCCATCGAATCTCTGTATACAAAACCTGTTGCAATGACTTCTAGATCAAAGTTCAACACTTTACATTTTTGATTTTCCTGAACATGCGAAATAAGCGGGTTAGCAGCATCGTCATTGTTTGATGTTCTTCCAACACTTTCATGATGTGTCCCACCACTTCCTCCTTCGTTGGAAGCAATGTCTGGCATCTGTTTCACATATCCTTTTAATATGTCGACCAATGTGTTCAATGTCCCCTTCACATTCTCCAAAGAACCCTCCACCTTCTCCATCCTTGTTTCCAATCTATTTGAGTCTTGTTTACTCCTTCTGAGTTGTTTACGTGGAATAGTAGATGCTTTAACTTGTGTCTTTGGTATTATAGTTCCAATGCTACGAGTCCGGCCTCTTTTATCTTTGCCAAACGTTTGTGACAAGATGTCTTCATCCAATGGCATATCTTGTTCCTCATCGTCATTGATTGTTTCCATTGCTTTTGCTATTTTACCCTAAAATATGATAATACTTGAGATATTTAATTTCGTGCATATAAGTTATAGGCCGATAAACCATGTAAACATATATGTCATAACAGTAAATGATTTTTAATTTATCATCTAAAAAAATATATTGTTTAACTTACAAAGTATAGCGAATTTGAATCCGATATGGTGCCATCCTTTTTTGTATGAGTTTTCTCCCACATATCACGGCGTATGATTTCTTTCCTGGATTTTCAATTGCCTGCAATCGAAACATCGATTATCAAACCAACAGATTCTTATTCGAAGAGTTTATTTCCTACCGATATAATCTCATTCAACGAAATGGTAAAATGCAATGAGATAACAAAAAATTAAAACTGTACCATTTTATGTTCTATTACGGCGTGACTTGTACAACCACTGTGATGAGTATAATTGTATTGTGATCTATTTTTTTGCCTAGCTCTCTTCTTTCCCGTGCGCCGGGTTTTTTTTCATTTTTCAAGAATCCGTCCCAATCTTCTACGCTAACTTTTGGCAGACAGTTTTTCCTTCTAGATTCATCATTATCAAATTTGTCATAGTACCCTGTTCTTAATTCACTTTTATATCTTCTAAATGATTTGCACATTTTTTTAAAATACAACTCTTTTGTATCCGACTCTAGCTCATAAAATGTCTGTATATATTGAAGATAAAAAATACGTTAAAAAGAAAATACAAGAAAATACACAGATCATTAGTGCATGTCACTTGTAAGTTATTTAATTTTATTAGACAATACAAGTTTGTAATTTAGTTATAAGAGATAAAACTTCATGGACGTCAAAGATATAGTTAACGTGAAAAATTTAAGAAAATATAACCACTGGGTGAGATAATAAACGTAAATACATAAGTATTGATCATTAGTGCATGTCACTTGTAAGTTATAATACCACTCCATCACCTCTAACCATACTTCAGCTTCAAACATCACCACTGCCACACCTTCTCCTTCATCTTCTCCAATTTGACCTCCTCCTGCAAACTGTCTCTGTCTGCAACAAATTCCAACCACCACTTCATTCTCAGCAATACAACTGAACTGCTACCATCAAACCTCTACAACATCACATACGAACTGCACACACCACTTCATTCTCAGCCACACAACTGCACTGCTACCATCAAACCTCTAAAACATCATATACGAACTTCATATACCCTCACATGAATACTTCACCACAGTTCAACTATTAACTGTTACAGGCATCAACATTCTTCACAAAACTTCATCTACTTCCACCAGTGCATTCAGTCATCTCCATCACCTGACTGCTGCCCTAAACGGACTGAATCAACAAACTTCACAACTGCATAGTTGCCTCTGTCTTCAACCTCTGTTTCACTCCGACATACCCTTCAATGTGCCATTGATCATAAAACTTACCACTACAACTGCTTCTTCCTTCACTGTTGCAACATCCATCTGCACAGTAATCCCACACTCAAACCATTCCTGCCTCTGCACTTCTCAAATCATATCCACACAAAACTTCCTCTTCATACCCCATATCACTAACATTCTACAAATTACAAACTGTTTTCAATCCTTCATTCATTTCCCTGCTATGCTAGCCCCTTCAACTGCAACTGACTACAACAACTCATCATACTGGTATACATTGCAATTGATCATACCGATATACATCAAGTACTCAACCTCTTGCTTAGCAGTTAATTCACTCAGCATGATAACAATGTATGTGTTTGTTTGCACAACCGTTTTAGATAATATATGGAAAAGTTCAAATCTACGATAACATGCTGTGATCATTAAAACAATGAACGCCATAAAATAACTAGCATAAAATGTTTAAACTACCAAAGAGCTAATGTTACAAGAACAAAATACTAGATGAATCTAGAAAAAGGTATAAAAAATATCTAAAATATATAGCTAATGCCATATCCTTCTTTTAGGTGCCATTCATTACAATATCTAAAAGGATATCCTTTATCTTTGAACACTTGAATTAAGTGCAACAGTAATGGATTTTGATCACTAGATAGTTGAGATAATGTTAAAGCCTTCATGTAGGAGAATTTTTGCCAACATATATTATTGACAAGGATATCTATATTATTTTCTATTCCCCTTCTCATCCAAGTATAATTATAACCCAATGCGTTGATTTCTCTAAGTCCTGAATGTAGTAAGCAATTGTTGAAAGCTTGTAATTGTGTGAATGGTATAGGTAAACCCCCTTGTTCATCAAGAGTTGATGAATCATTTTTGAAGCCCCCATTAGAACCCATGCATCAATTATATTCGATGGTTCTTAGATGACATGTTGCCATAGACTTATCTTTCTGCAAAAATATTACTGCCACACACAATTGTGAAAATTAATTTGAAATCCCCATAATTAATTGTTGTTATGGTGATATGTTGACTAGACGATGATAGTACAAATACACACCAAATTGTAGTATCCCATATCACCAGTATTCTTCCTGTGACCTGAGATGTATTGTCGATAACAATATCCCAATTTCTTAGGATTTGACTTCGATGTAATGTAATATTAGGAGCATTAAGTTTGTTTTCTACTAAACCAACAATTGTTGGCTTAAATATCATTAGAAGTTTGAACACATCATTAACTCTTTGTGGTGTGTTCGTACCTGCAACATTCCAAGTGATAAGATTCATTAAATATTGAAGTTGGTCCATAATGTTCTTTTACGAGGATCGTGTTTTTGAGTAAAAGTTAACTTTGTCTATAGCCATATAATGTGGGTTCTTTCTTTGTAATAAACTCTAAAACATTAATTATATCTTCAGTGTTAATTTATTCTTCAATTGCAACTGCCACATGTTTAATTCATCAGTGTCAGTGGAATGAGGTAGTTCTTGATCTAGAAAATTCAAGTTGGTCAGTTATAGTAGTGTCCTGATTATGTGCTGCCTTTGACATATTTATGGATAAGTTAAATATCAGTTTGCAATAAAGAATTAGTGGAAAAAAGAGAGAATAACTTACCCGCAATTCAGCCCAAACGTCATCTTTACATTTGTTGAGTACTTTATCCCAACTTTCATATGATATCGGCACATGCATTCGTACCAATTTACCAAGTCTATTGTCTATTTTCCCAGCATTATCAGAAACTGGAACACCATATACATTTGCCTCAACTTTCTCGGGTTGTGAAGATGATGAATTCGCGACTGAATGGATCGACGTTTCTACGGCTTCTGACATTGTTGCTGCAAGTATTCAGAAATAAACATATATGAGTTCACCACCGCAAGAAAAATTGTTATTGGTTGCATTAACTAGTAGCGTTTAATACTAAATGCAACTACTAGTTATTTACTAAAAATATAAACAAATAAACAAGCGCAACCAACTATCCCGCCGGCCATTCCTTGAAATTTTGGTAAAATTTTATTTCGACCGCTCTTTTTTCTTTCTCCCTCCTAACACTTAAACTATTTTCCCTAAATCCCTAACCAAGCCTACATTAAAATCACAGTTACAAACTAAAAAAAAAAAGAAATGCAGATGAAAGAGGGGAGAGACTATGGTGCAGCGACTGTGCAAGGAGAAACGAAAATCTGAAGAAGGCACGCGATTATGAAAGAAAGAAACACAAATCTTAAAGAGGAGCACTAGCAAGTAGGGGCAGCAACGGAAGTATGTGATGTAAGGAGGAGGCTGCACGACTATAGGTAGCTGGTGTGGAGTTTGAATATCAGTAGCTTTAACGGCGATGATGGTGAGTATTACATCTTTGGAATTTACCGTGAGTATGGGAATTAATTTTAGTAATTATATCTTGTTGTTTTAATTTCATACGAAGTGAATTTGATGAGTTCTTACTATAATAATCACTGATTTTTTAGAGCAATACTAATAACTGTGGTGTAATCGATTTTAGTTATGAGTGCTTGCTATAGTAACAATTGGAAAACCAATTTTCTAGAGTAATTAATGGGTGATATTTCAGGAGTAAGGATTTCACAGTCAATCATAGAATGATCAAATTTATGCTAATGTTTTTCTCATAAAAGTTGAAATTGCAATTTTGCAACGAGGAACAAGAAATGAAAAAAGGGAGATATGGAGTACCTTAGTATTGCAATGAATCACAGTGGTGACGTCGGTAGGGATTAATTAGCTTTCTTTGTTTACAGTTAGGTTTTAAATGGATTTAAGAATAAATGTATTGGTTCAGATGCTAGAAAAGAAGTCAGGAAACACAAGGTTTGTTAAAATTTTAAATCATCATTTAACAATAATATAGTTTTATAAATGATGATGATAACTTGTACATATATGATTTGAATGGAAACATTAATTTCCACTTTGATTTTTAGCATAGTTTTATAAATTTAACATAGTTTTATAAATGATGGTGATGAATTAACTAAGTTTTATAAAATGTTTCATGATCTCCAGTTATCTCCCTTTTAATTAAGCTGATGAAAACTTGTACATATATGATTTGAATGGAAACATTAATTGCCACATTTTGCACAATCAAGAAGATATCGAGGTACATTAAATCAAAATTAGATGTTATATTTGACCTTACAAAATACATAATTAATTTACACAAAATTCACATGAACAACATATATATATAGACATTCATCAAACATGAACCCAAAATAAATGAACTATACTAAGCAGAGAAGAAACTATCAGATGTAGCGAAACCCAAAGCACTTTTGGGTTCAAAAGTCATCTTTACATCAATGGCCATCCTCTTTATATTTTAAATTTCAAGTGAATGCTCTAGTTAGTGATCGAGGCAAAGACTAGCGGAGACCGGGGCCTTCGCAATTGGACATGGTACCACTATTTTACACAACAGTGCCTAGCACTGCTGTACAAACAGCTGTGTTGTACTACTGTATCATATAGCAGTGCATAGTGCTGCTGTTTACTCAGCAGCGTATGCCAAGCATGTGTCGAACCTTGCTGTGCGGGAAGTGAAAGGTAATTTCCGTATGATGACAGTGCCTGTGTGAGTTTTGGGTGTGTATATTGCGAGTGTTTTTGTGTTAAGGGTTGGTGCTCCGAGTGCGTGGTTGTGTGAATTTATGGTGTATGTGAAAGGGTGCTGGTTGCCAACTGTGGCGATTCCAAGGCTGTAATTAGTCGTGCTGGGGTTGCACTCCCCATGTCCTTCGATCATAAGGTAGTTTTATTTTTAATTTTATTTGTTCTTGTGGTTGAAATTTTAGCTTTGTTAACTACGTAGACTCCGTATACTAATTAAACGTTTAACTAGATGAAACGTTTGAAAGGATATTTTTTTATAAAACAGAGATGAATCTTGTGCTATTAATCTAAAGGTATTTCTTGACAAAATTTGTGTAAAATTAATATTGAATAAGAGAAACGACGACTATATATCTTAAGAAAAAAAATGAACATTTGTATATTCAATTCTTAATATTTTGGTTCAATAACAAAGTTTCCACGTACTTTCCACAGCATAATATTGTTTGTATGATAGCACTGGATCAAGGACCTGAGATTCAGTACAAGAATAAAGGATGGTGAAGGATTTCCAAGCTTTGCTCTTGTAAACAAAGCCACCGGTCAAGCTATACAACATCCTTGTGGACCGCATGAGCAAGTAAATAATTACCCAGTATTTTTACTTTTAGTTGATCTATCAAAATGCAAGTCCTTATCAAAATCAGTTAATAGTTGGATGTAGTTTTGGTGCACAGTTTCTTATGTGGTTTTACTTTTAGTTAGTAAAATTAAACCTCTAGTCAAGTTGAAAATCTTCTGCATGTTTAGACTTTAGATATAGTACTCTAAGATCAAATCCTCTAAACGTTTATTTATCCAAATTAAAAAAATAAATATAACAAAACATACACATCTTCTCTCATGAGAAAGCAAACAGTTTGATCCACTAGTTAACATGTGTACTACTAGGTGTATACAATTAGTAGTTTGCCTCAATTATGAAATCATAGTTGTGTTTCTTTTGCTTTATTTGTGACACTTGGTTGAATTTTTTTAAAGGTTGGATTAGTTCCATATGATCCTAGCTTCCCTGATGAGTCAGTCCTTTGGAGTGAAAGTAAGGATCTTGGAGATGGCTTCTGTTGCATAAGGAAGATCAATGACATTAGCATGAACTTCGATGCTTTCCATGGAGATAAAGACCATGGTGGAGTCCGTGATGGAATGGTAGTTGCGCTTTATGAATGGTACAAGAAATCAATGAACCAATGCTGGAAGATTGTGCCCTATGGTATGGTTTTACTTGACAAAATCTGTAGCTATTTCTGTTCATAAATATTTCTTGCATCATGTCCTCAATTTATTTATCCCATCCATTTCACTTTGTTTAACTATATTAACTATTTTATTCATAAATTAATCAATGATTGTGGTACCATGAAAGCACTACTAATTGTAAATTTGATATTTCTTTTCTTATTCCAGGGAGAATAATACCCAATGTGAATGAGTTGAAGCTAACTGTAATCCGACAATAAGGATATACACTAAAGTTGCGTTGGATTATTCACTTACCGTGAGAAATGGCAAAGTCGTGCTTGCTCCTGCAGATCCTACTGACGATTATCAGGTTAAGATGTTACTACTTTAAATTTAACTCTATATTCTTTTAATAAAGCATACACATACTATTTGTACCATCATCTAAATGAATTTTTTTTTCTTTTTTCTAGCACTGGTACAAAGACTTCAGGTTCTGCAAAGCGGTAAAGGATGAAGAGGGTTTCCCTAGCTTTGCTCTTGTGAACAAAGCATCACAAAGCTACAGGCTTAGCTGTGAAACGTGCTCTGGGAAAAGAACATCCTGTAAGCATTCAATCATTTATGACCTGCTTCTTAGTCTAATGGAATTGAATCCTAAAGCGCACGACTACGTGTGAAATCCGACTCTTCTTTTACATTATTTGGTTAAAGCATTCAATCATTTATATACATCTGAAATCCTACTTTATATGTGGTCTTCATTGTATTGTTCCTTTGTCTTTTCTTTTATGTTCACATTTTAAATCCCGATTTCACTTTAAAATTTTGTAACATGTCTCACGGTCGTATTTTTAAATGTAGTTATACAAGAGGGCTAACACAAATAAATGGAAGTAACTAACACTACAGTTGTTGCCTAATACGGTTACGGCAATGTGAATTTAGGGAATATTTTTATTTTAGAGAACCCAATTGATAGAAAACGACAAGGGTAAAGAAAATTGTACATTCAATTAGTGGATGGATGCATCATCGATGGATTACAGACGTTCTAGATACTTTTTCATATTTTATAAGATTTAACTTGACCATAGTACTGAATACACAATCTACCCATAGTACTGAATACACAATCTGCACGTAGAATGAAATCCAGTCAGACTTCTAACTCAGTTTTGATCTGAATATCTGTGTAAATTGAAAATTGTGTATTCGTTGGGGAACTATATAGGGTGCATATAAAAATAGATCAATTTTTGTTAATATGTGTTAATATAGAATATCGATTTATAGATTACATGATTTTCATATATATACATATATATATATATACACACATATATATACATACATATATATTGTTGATTGTTAAACTCGTTTGCATGTAATTAGCTATTTCGAAGCGAGGACTATCGAAAACAAAGAACTATTGGTAATTAAGCAACGAACGTGAATTTAATTGTTATATATGTTGTCGTATTTTGTTAGTATCATTTGTGGAAACTTGTCTGTGAATGCTTGTAGTATGTGACTTATTTTGTTGAAAAACTACTATCGAATTGATTATGGATATTATATTTGATTGTGAGATTAGCTTGTTTTTGCAATTATTTGAATATGATGATCATATGATTGATTGATTGTTTGTATATGCTAATTATGTGATTTAATTGTTTGTTTGAATATATGAAAATTATGCGATTGATCGTTCGTTTTAATATGAATAGTATATAAGCGATTGCAGGAGATGGTATAAACCATCAACCGTAAATACTAGCATTTAAAATATGCTACCAAACAACCAATAACTTTTAGTAGCGTTTCAGAAATGCTACAGAAACAAATGTAAACTAATATAAAAATTATACAGTTGCATTTTAAAAACGCTACTGAAAATCAAAAAAAGCATATAAACAAAAAATGCAACCAAAAAATGAAGACTTTTAGTAGCGTTTTTTAAATCCTACAGAAAATACCTATAGTTGCATTTAAAAGTGACTTTTGGTAGCGTTTACTACAACGCAAAAAAAAGTTTTAGACTTTTAGTTGCATGTCGTATAGCAGCGTTCTCTAAAACGCTACCATAAGTTATGGTAGCGTTTTTTCAACGCTACCAAAAGTCTTTTCTGGTGTAGTGCACAGCATAATTGTACACAGCACATAGTTGTACAACATAATTGTACTTGCAAAATAGTTGTATGAGTGAAACCTACAGAAAAATCACAGTTTTCTTACAAGTTGTCTAATAAAAGCAAGCAAGGATATTTGATTGTTATCGATTAAAAATTTATACCATTACGAATACGAAATATAAGTGTAACTGAAGCAACAAAATCAACTATTGATCAACAACAAACGTAGTTTGGGCATGTAATAAATATGACACATAATCATTATTACCTGAAAATGAAGAAAAACTGGGTATGTCGCTCCAAATTCCATATGGTAAAAGACGTATTGAAAATTGATCAATCAGATTTTATGAATTTAGAATAATAATTAAAGAGTGATACATGAAAAGTTCTAAATTCATAATCAAAAAATTCTAAATTCATCCACATTTAAAATTCAACTCAATTAAATTAAGAAATACATCTTATATTAACATATGCATTTGGTAAGATCTTCTAATTTTTTGTTATCTTCAACGGCTGATTGATAGACGGTAGGAAACTCAAGATCATCCACGATTGTAGTCAACCACTTAGGTGTGTGTAAAACCACTAACCATCCGCTATTTTTTAAATCTTTTGAGTAGAACACTTGACTCGCTTCTGACGCAAGAATAAATGGCTCATCGTTCATCCTATCTTTGGTCTTCAATTTCCCTAAATTAATTGTAATCAAGTTTGAAACAGGATCAATCTTGCAACCATTGACCTTGTCTTCGACTTTTACCCAATCATAATCAAAAACCGTTTGTTTGAAGTCTATATAATCCAACTCAATTATCTCCTGAATAACTCCATAATACAGTGTTTCTGCTTCTGCATAATTTTTATCTTTCCCGCTAGCTCTAAATTTTGTGATTGCTCTCATACATACACCGCTGCCTTGTGTTACCATCCGCTCTTCTTATTTTTTCGGGGAAAATGTAAACCCATTTACTTGGTACTTCATATAACTGTGCGCCTCGAACTTCGGCCCATTCACAAGGCGCCAAAGAGTTGAATCAACATCGTTTGTTTTTACCAACTAAAAAAATAAAATATGTGATAAGTTTGATTAATAAGGTCTATGATACCTTTAAGTACGAGTGAAATATTAAATGAGCTTTAATATATACCTCGCCACGTAACCATAGAGTAAAACTTTGACAATCTTCCACGGATGAAACCCCATTTCGAGATTGAGATTTAGTACTTTTCAAATAGATGTTATACCTTCTGCAAAAAACACATTTCAAAAAATTTATATACTTACAATGGTGGAGATTTAGGAGTTATTTGTGAACTTACTTCTCCCATTCATCCAATCCATCATACTTATTGAGGACCCATCTACGAACTTGTTCAGACTACACCGAGGTTAAGGTTATGTCTTTACCATTATCTAGAGGCATCTCACCAGCAAACTCACCATCCTCGTCTAAGAAAGCCTCACGAGTATGTTTATGTGTGCCATCGCCTCCTTTTGGCATATACTCCATGCAATAAAGACTAGCTTCCTGTACGATATATCCTTCTGCAATACATCCTTCAATATATCTTTTGTTGCGGACGTATCCTTTATATGTTTTCATCAACCTATGAATATAAATCGATTACAAATAACTAGTACCTATTTAAATCTAATGATGATGGAAAAACTGAGATTAGTAAATTACCGTTCAAAAGGATACATCCACCTATATCTAACAGGACCGCATATCAATGCTTCATCGGCTAAATGAACCATAAGGTGGATGCTGATGTCAAAAAATGCAGGTGGAAAATATTTTCAAACATACAAATTGCTTCTACCAAACTAGTCTTTCCTTTTAAAAGATGTTCTCTGTTAATCACCTTTGAGCATAAAATGTAAAAAAATAGACTTATACGATGTATAGCATTACGTAGATCCTTATGTTGTGGATAAGAATGCTGAAGCAATACCGGAAGTAATTGCTGCATTATGACGTGGTAATCATGAGACTTCATATTTGTTAGTTCAGAAGGATTGATGTTCACATTGTTATTGAAGTTGGAAGAGAATTTGCTAGGCACTTTTAGGTTTATCAAAATGGTGCAAAATCGTAGCCTTTTGTCTTTGCTCAAGGTGAAAGTTGCATCTGGTATGATTACTTTATTTCTTTCAGGATCTTCACTCACCCACAATTTTTGTTTTATACCCATGTTTTTCAAATCCTTACGTGCATTGATGCCGTGTTTTGACTTGTCTTTATGACCCATAATTGTGCTAATGAGATGCTCAATGACATTCTTCTCTGTATGCATAACATCAATATTATGTCGGACCAAATTTGCTTTCCAATATGGCAAATCAAAGAGGATGGACCTTCTATACCATGCAAGAACATTCTCAACTTCGTCTTCATTGGTTTTCTTTTTTCATTTTCGACCAATTTCTAATTTGTCTTTACCAACTTTCATCTTGATATTAGCTACCTTCTCTTCAAATTGATAACCAATCAATGGCCGTGGAGGACGACGATATTTTTGTTTGTTATCAAAGTTTGTTTTTTCGTCTCGAAACTTATGTTTGAAAGGAAGAAATCTTCGATGTCCCATGTAACATATCTTCTTACTTGCACGAAGATAGTAAGAACAAGTGTCTTCCCCATATGTAGGACATGTAAAATAGCCATGAGTTGTGCATCCCGATAAAGTCCCAAGTGCAGGATGATCATGAATTGCTCACAACAACCTAGCTCTCAATGTAAACTCAGAATTATTGAATGAGTCAAATGCAAAGACTCCTTCCCATAACAGTTCTAACTCATCTATCAACGGTTGCAAATAAACATCAATATCCTTTCCTGGTTGTTTTGGTCCAGAAATCAACAATATCAACATTGAAAACTCTCTTTTCATGCACATGGATGGAGGAAGATTATACTGTACTATAACTACTGGCCAACAACTATAACGGTTACTTAGAGATGCAAGTGGATTGAAACCATCCATTGCTAATCCAAGCGTGACATTTCGTGATTCAACAGCAAATGTTTTGTCAAAAGAATCTACAGCTCGCCATTGAGAAGTATCACATGGGTGACGCATTATGTCTGAATTAGACTTGGCACGACCATGCCAAGTCATAGCATCTGCTATCCATGGTATAGTATACAACCTCCTCAGCCTAGGAATTAGAGGGAAATGTCTCAACGTCTTTTGAGGTACTTTGGCAGCTCTTTTCTCTTCGTTGAATGTTGTTTTATATCTTGATTGTTTGCAAACTGGACAAAAAAACTCTATTTGCATCATCCTTCCAATGCAAAATGCAGTCATTAATGCACGCATCATAAGTGTTGTAATCCATACCAACTTGCTAAATCATCTTCTTCATGTCATGATACTTTGTTGGCAGTGTGATACCTTCAGGAAGTAATTCCTTTATGAATTCTAGGAGTGTAGTCACACCATTGTCGGAAAAGCCATACTGGGTTTTCAAGTTATTCAGCTTGATGACGAAATACAATTTTGTTATCCCTTTTGGACATGAAGGTTACAATGGCTCTTTTGCATTATCAAAAAATGATTTATACTTCTTGCTTTGATTGGCCTGCCAATCAACATCAACCGTAGACGAATCCCCAATATTATTTGGCAACAAACTTGTAGGTTGAAATTGATGAAATCTATCAGCATCATTGACCAGATCTTCCATCATAGGAAGTTCAGAGTCATCAGTACTTATGGCTTGACTAACAGGTTGTTTTTTGTTCATTGCTGACTCTTCCCCATAAAATGCCAAACAGTATATGATTGGAAAATTCCCCATCTAAGCAGATGAAAATGAATTTCATCTAATTTAATTTTCATTTTCATATTTTTGCACTGTGTGCAAGGACAAGAATAGATTTCCTTATTGCCACCATTTTCTACAACAAAATCAATAAACTTCTGCACTCCTTCCATATATCGTGGAGTTCTTTGATCGGCTTCTTTCATCCACTTTTTATCTATAATTGAAGACATATTGATCTGCCAAACAAAATATATACAACATTTTATAAACTTGAAAGTACGAGCAACTTAAAGAATAATTACATGCACAAACCTTACTATTATTTGCTCAAAAAGTGCAACAATATATAATTTAGGAAAGAGGATAATGGATGTAAATAAGTAGTCTATCCAAATTGAAATATATTTGTTGTGGAACAAAGACGATATAACCCAAACATTTTTTTTTTGCAGATTTATACTTATATTCTGCCAGTTAATATAAATAAGAACGACAATATATTTGCTGTGGAATGATCATTTAAGCAAACAAAATACTATATAACACTTATAGTTTTACCTATTTATTAAACTCATGTTCATTTGTGGAATCTCTATATTACAGATCATATTTCTTAAGTACTTGTTGAAAAACAATCCTGAACATGATGTAGTCAGCCGTAATCATGATTAAGAGACAACCAACCATAATCAAGATTTTATTGCATGTACACACTCTACAACACAGCAACACCCTCTGTTGCCATTTATTGCATGTACACACTCTACAACCTCCACCACCACTCCTTACTGCTGCACCCTACATTACCTCTGTCATCTCCACCAACAAACCTGACAGCAACATCCCTTATCACATGCAAATCACTGCTATTACTCAACCACTACCTGCACTTATCACCCCTGCTTCAACAAAACCACACTGCCATACAATAAAACTGCCTATCTTCATTCCAACATCATTCCATCATCCTCAAAACTGCATCCACCATCAAGCTCCTACACAACACCATCAACTTACACCTCCTAAATTTCTACTGCTATGTACAACTTCACCTCTGTCAACACCTCCCATACACACTGCAACAAACCAAACATCAACAACTATAGCCATCTTCATTAAACTATCATCAACATCTCCACTGTCAAAACAAACTTCTGACCATCACTACATACCAATTCAACCACACGCTATTCTTATCCACTGCTGCTCCTTAAAGCCTTCATACCATCAGCCATCCCACTGCTCAAACCACCAACTCTACATCCTCCTATCACTTCCCTCCATCACTAGATTACAGCTACCTACCTCCATAGTCAACAATCACCAAATCAACAATCAAGTTTCAACCCACCCGCGCTTGCGTCTCCTCGCCAATCGACAGCCGTGGACCGTCAAATAAAAAAAAGCTTTCAATTCACAATATTCAACTCGATTTGAGATTTTGGAAATTTCAAAATTCGAGGAGTTCTGTTTTTCAAACCTTACTATTATTTGCTCAAAAAGTGCAACAATATATAATTTAGGAAAGAGGATAATGGATGCAAATAAGTAGTCTATCCAAATTGAAATATATTTGCTATGGAACATAGACGATATAACCCAAACATTTCTTTTTGCAGATTTATACTTATATTCTGCCAGTTAATATAAATAAGAATGACAATATATTGGCTGTGGAATGATCATTTAAGCAAACAAAATACTATATAACACTTATAGTTTTACCTATTTATTAAACTCATGTTCATTTGTGGTATCTCTATATTACAAATCATATTTCTTAAGTACTTTTTGAAAAACAATCCTGAACATGATGTAGTCAGCCGTAATCAGAATTTTCTTTTAAAATACTATCAAAAAATTTTAAGAGACAACCAACCATAATCATGATTATACATTTTTTTTGGAATATTATCGATATGCCCAAGTCTCCCATTTCAAAGATTAGCTATCCTATTTTATTTACATATAAGTTAATTTCCAACTTTAATTTTCTATATTACTATTGTAGTTAACTTAAGAAAGGAAGTGGTAAAAGTACTTGCTAATGCAAGAATTCTTATTGAAATAAAAGCAGACGCTGAACTATCAAAAGAAGTATACATAACAATGCATGATGGTTAAAAATTGGTTTAAAGTATTAAATAGGAATGGATTCCCCAGAGATGTGACACATGTATATGCTTTATACATGATTAAGAAAATTTCAATTCTATAAAAGTATGAAAAGAAAAATCTTGCACTGAAAAAGCATTGGTTGATGAAAATAGTAAAGAAAACAAGGCATGTGAAGATAGTGATAAGAACATGTCTCTCAAAGCTATGGAAGTGATCCTTTTAAACTTTACATGGAAAACCTGTTTATGATTTTCATTTAATCTTTACATGGTTCAAGAGACCACTATAACTTTCCTTCTCAGCCAAACTTAATTTATTCGTCTGATGTTTCTGTAACAGTGTTAATATATTTAGTTGCTATATGTCTTCTTAACAGTATCGTTCATTATCTTGGTGATCATCTTTGCTTTTAGCCTTTTTCTAGTTTTTCCTTAATGATGAATCAGTTGACTGCTCAAAGGTTTAAGTATCTCAATCGTGTTTGACTTGAGCAAAGGTGCTAATTATGAACTTACTAGTTAATTATTATTTTTGGGATGAATCAGTCATACCTACAATTCGAGTTCTTGTAACTTTCACAAAATTTGAAGAACTCCAATCAAACGAAGAATTCTTGACTCCTCCATCAAGTCCTTCGGTAATTACAACTCCTTCACCGTCTACACAATCGAGCTCTTCTTGGTTGCAGTGGATAAAAACACCCTATATTCAGAACTATGCTACAAACACGGGACTCGCTAACCGTGAAGAAGACATTCAAGATCCCTTTGCTGTTTAAAACGAAACTTGTTAACAAAATAAAATAAAACGTTCAATTAGAAATACCATTTTGTCACACTCAACTCCACTTCCATGCATTTTAGTCGCAAGATCTGAGATGAAATTTGGATCTGCCGAAATTTGGATAAACACGCTTTACTATTTCTTCCACAGCAAAAATAAACACGCTTTGCTATTTCTTCAGATCTGCTGAAATTTGGATCTAGAATTATTATCGCTTTTTTTCCTTTTTTTTGGATCGAAGTGGAAAATGAAAGAAACAGCCGTAGCTAGTTGGGAACGGGGGTATGGAAGGCTGTACTACAAATTTAGTTCGGGTAGGGGCCATTCCAAAATTTAGAACGGCTATGAGCCATAGTATAATATTTTGCAACGGACTTTAACCGTTGCTTAATAGCAACGACTTAGAGCCGTTGCTAATTTTCCGCTTTCGGGAGTTGCGAAACGGCTGGTATGGTGTAGTGATTGTGTAGCTATCTCTATTGAACATTCCACCTTGTCTTCCACTGGAGATACGTTGGTCTCTGCAGCACCTATTGTAGCAACCAATCCCATATAAAGTTACTTTTATGTCATATTTCTTCCAATGTGAAACTTATTAAACCCAATCATGAATGCCCTAGTACACGAGCCACACGTAGCATGTAGATATAATAGCAAATAAGATGTTATAAAGTAGGGGCTATCTAAAGTGATTCGCAAAACAATAACATAAACTATGTTAAAATTTTGGTGGTTTGGTTGACTGAAGAAACGATTGAGGAACAAATCTACAATTTTTACAATCAACACACTCCATGAGGAACAAATTTTGGTGGATTGATGAATAGAGTTATGGGATGAAAACAAATCTATAATCTTTACACAAAAATATATCTGGAAATTAGAGACATCATTCTTTTCTAAATATATTTGTTTTGCCTTCTTCCCTTTTAGACACTATTTTTTATATCTCTCTTTTGAATTTCTTTCCTCGCTACTTCTTTGCTTCAAAATTTAAAAGCGGCCGCTTCGACGTGTATTATGTCAGTTATAAGTTAATTATAAATGTATACCCTTATAGTGCATATTAAGTTTAGCAAAATTATTTTAGTACTTCGTGAATTTCAACATTTTTAAAAAAATAGGGATGTAAGTTATAAAAGAAAATTGAAAGGATATAATACTAATTTTTTATAATAATAAAAATGTACATCAAAATTTTCAGAAAAATATCTGGTTAGGAACAATCAACACACCTTTAATGTTGAATTCAAATAGAACAGAAAGCTGTGCGTAAAAGCTATGAACAGTCATTAAATCCAAAAAAGATAGAAAAATATGATCTATTATGATACAGACAATGTATAACAGACTTATGATTAATCTTCAACAAGGTTTATTCTGTCCCACCTCAAACAGAAAAAAGAAAATTTATACCATAGTATAGTACTATTGCATGATAAATATCTCGAATTAGACAATGTTGACCTCTAATTAGAAATGATTTACATTCTTCAGTCAATTCAACTGTAGATTTTAGAAAAATACTTTCATGAATTAATTAAAGTCGACAAAGTTCACTTTGTGTTCGTGCACTTCAAGTAGCCATCTCCTGGAAAACTGTCTCTCCTCCACTATCACCACATCCATCTTGCTCAAGAAAGATAATATTCATCAAACAGGCAATCTATATCATCTATAAAGGCATCATCGTTCAAGAAACTAAGAAAATCACTCGAGCAATCGAGATCAATACTCAAGTCCGTGAACGCGTGATCAGTGATCAATCTAGTGTAGCCATCATAGTCTGCAAACTCTTGTTCTATCATTGGTAATGAACTTTTGCTTTGGATCACAACAGATTCGTCAAGAACCTGATACTGCTGCGGTTGTTGAATATCATCATCAGCTGTTGATTGGTCGCTTTTTGAATGATTTTGAGAATCAGAACTCTTGCTGATGTAGTCATTTATGTCGAAATTGGTGACTGCGGTTGGACCTCTGTATTCTATTGCAGCCATGTCGTAAGCTCTTGCTGCTTCCTCTTGCGTGTCTGAACATTTAATAAGATTTAGCAACATTTTTCTAGTAGTACATGTAGGAAAACACTTGTTTTTAAATTCAAATTTAGATGAATAGTAGTTAGAGATCTTACTAAATGTTCCCAAATAGAGATATTTGTTGCCATAAACTCGTCCAATCCTTGCTTCCCATCGCCCGTTTTGGTGGTGCCTGGAAAATCATATAAAAAGATGGTTATGATATATTAACATGCTATGGCATAATGCATGACATTAGCATGCACAACTTCTAATGTTCTTTGTACTATTTGTTGTTTCTTCTTTAGATCTTTCTATTTAATATTTTTATTTATTTTGAAGAATCTTACTTTGCAACCCCTCTATACTTGGAAGCACCTCTTGAGAAGCCACTGCTTTTGCGGCGCAAGGTTGCCATGTACTCGTCCCTGGACATATGCTCCATTTCTTCATACTCCTTAGTATAACTACTAGCCTATATTTTTAATATAGCAGTTAGTCATGAAGAAATCAGGATAAATGTGTGTGTACATAAACACAACGATGAATCTATACCGGTGAGAGAGATTCATCATCGTACCACAGATACAATTTTGGCAACGATGAAAAATTTAAATATTATTTAACATGTTTAATTTGCATTAAATCATTTAAATTTCTACTGTGAAACAGGTATGCCCATCTAGGTTATAAGACAGGTAAATCTTGTATATTAAGTATAAAGAATCTTTTTTTTTTTCTCCATGTGTGTAAGCACTGAATAAAAGTATTACAGGGAAGTTAAGAACAGTGTCAAGCCCCCAATATTTTAAAGCAGCAAGATCATATGTGCGCGCAGCTGCCTCTTCATTATCATATGCACCTGGGTTCAAAATCAGTCAAGATTTAACAGTTGATTGAATTAATTAACAAATATGATAGAAAAGTAGCAGTTAGACATTGGGTGAAGCAAGTCACATGAGCACATCATACATAAAAACACATACCTAAATAAACTATGGGAATTGCAGAGGGAAACAGTCATCAAGCAGCAGATCCCACAAAATGAAAAGTAAACAAGTCAGGTAATGTATATTAGAAAAATGATTAACAATGATGTGAATGTGTGTCACATAGCAGATTTAGACCAAAATACTCATTAGCCTCTGAAATTTTAAATCGTCCTTCTAGCCATGTCATGACACAGATATGAATAGCTCTAAAGTAATAAGGGAAAAGCATGTTACTCTCCTTGATATAATTGACAAAACCAATGTACATGAACCTGTGTTATATGTTAGTAGAAAGTTACTAATGTGAATACTAGCTCTGAAATTGACTGACATTCAGTAGGCTGAAATATTGTTTATGTAATTGTATTTTTCAGTGCTATGACACAAATAAATACTATTTAATGGGAAATCATTATCTTTCTTTATGATTCAGCAATTACCTTGTTTTCCCTTTTTAGTTTGAACATTGTTCCAGCAATGCTTGTCCCATAAGTGAGCTTCATACCTCCCAGTCAACCTGTGCCTGTTCATAGTGATATTTCAAAAAGATGTTTTGATGTTTTACGTTTCTTCTACATATACTTTTGTTCGTTTGTTTGACAAAGCATAACAAATATCCAATGATAAAGTGTTGTTAAATTTACTTAAATTTCAAAAGAACAATAAAATAGTTTTGACTAATGGGAAATATTCCAAAATGAACTAATGCCTTTCTCACTCAATCCTTACATCGAACTTGATATTAAGAAGATATTATTGTGTCAATTTGTTATATTTTATTAGGAGAAACCCAATATATAGTGGGTGACAAAATCTAGCATGAGAAAGCTGCAAAATTTACGTCACAACTAGCATTATTCTTTTGACTTACATAAGTTAGTCATACAAATGTTTAAAAGCAATCTAAAAGCTTCAAAATAATTACTGGTATGTTAGCAAAGCTAGAAATTTCTACTGCATCAGAATCATACCAAACTCTATTTGTATTTTGATACATACATACAATAAGGTGTGTGAATTAAGAAAAAGATAAGGAAGAAAACATAAATATTACTTGGTGACACCCCTATAGATGGAGCTCCTCTTAGATTGAGGGATGGTAGATTGATCATGTCCACTACTATCCTGTCTTTTTCTCTTAGCTCTTGTCTTCTTAGGCGCCGACGAAGGGTTGCTTGTATGATTGGAAGGAGAAAGGGAAGAAGATGAAGATGATGTGGTAGGAGTAGCAGAAGAAGAGGTTGCCATTTTGTGATTTTTGTTGGAAGATTGACAGGTTATATAAATTTGCTCTGTATTATATTTTTCTCTGCTTTGGCTATCTGCTCTCAACTTCTAATTGAGGTCTGTCTACCAATACAGGGAAATATATAGAGGGTGACAAAGAAGGAAATAAAGTTATTTTTGTGTTGGTGAATTTCGTGTCAAGTAGAGTGCAAAGCATATGGAGGCTGGTAATATAGTTTGGACCACGTGGGGGGAAAGTTTGATTGTATCAAGTATCAACTCCGACACCATAATGAACTAATGTTTGATTTTGATATTTATTTTATTTATAAGGGGATTAAAAAAGATGCCACAATGTGTGCATTAAAAATCAAAATGGAAGTCGAAGTTGGGTCCTTGGGACAAATTTTCCATCACGAAAGGGACAAACTTAATTATTAATAGGTGATATTTTGACAAATATCACAGGTGCAACACACTTGCATATAATCTATTTATTAAATTATTATTAAATTTGAAAGTCCTATGTATTTTGATAAAAATAAAGAAAAAATGTAATTTTTCGTTGGAATAGGGTTTGAACTTGTAACCTTACTTATGTTTTAAAATTTCCATTTGAAGATAGATGTTAATATTTGTTCACAGTAAGATTCGAACTCATGACCTCTTGTATGAATGGAAGGACATTTTAAAAATGTATCGCTATTGACATTCCGATTTTCTCTTTTGACCACCTATACTGAAGGCCACCCCAAAATAATATGCACTCATCTTCTTAACACCGTGTATTTTTCTTTCCAAATCAAGCGGCACTCCGATCGGCTCCAAAGGACCGAAATACTATTCAGTCACTTTCGGTCGTTTGTCATGAATAAATTTCGGTTGCCAACAGCTGTACGGCGTTAAATCACCAAAGAACTATCGATACAAACGTTGTTTATAACCGAGTGAAGGAATATGATATTGGTGACCATAGCACATAGAAAAAATTTATTTCTATTAAACTATGATAGTGGCCGAAATAAAACGAAATCGGGATACCAATAGCAGCACACTTTTTAAAATTTCACGGACAGATCAAAATATTATAATTTTATTTCAACTATTAATAAAGATTTAGAGATTGGTTGAATTATCTAGAAAGATCTTGCAGTTGCATTACCTATTCTAATGCAGCCATATATATATTTGACTCGCTCTCTGAAGTTTCATTATAATTACATTTGAACAATTCTATTCTATGCATAATTGCAATCAACATTTATGTTTGAATATGTCTAAAGTAAGTATAAGAAGATTTTATCTCCTAATTTATCGGGGAGATCATACGAAATAACAATTTAATATTTAAAAAGTTATATATAAGAGTATTTTGGAAAGTTCGCGGTCGGATCAAAAAATTATGCTTCTATTCCAACCGTTAATAAAGATAATTCAACCATATTTGGGAAAATTTATAAATGTCCATCTACAAATACCACTAAATCTTATGTCGCTTAAAAATAGGATATAACAAATTAATTTCTTTATACATTCAAAACGTTTCTCTATGAATATTTTTAAATCTTAATATCACTTAAAAATAGAATCTAACAAATAAATTTTCTTACTTATTCATTTTTATTAATGAATAATACAAATAAAAATTCAAACTAAGAAAAAATTAGACGTTGCAACTTAAAAATTAAAATTCAAACTAGTTAAAAATGATTATATATTTATGCTAACTCTTGAATGTGTTAAACATATAATTTACAGAAAAAGAACTCACGTGCAATGCGTGTGCCATAACACTCGTTATAATATTATAAATGCACAACATATTTCAATTCCTGTGTGTTTTTTCTAGAAATTTATACATTTCAAATGCAAATTATAATAATATAAGTGCATTACATATTTTAGTTAAGAGGTGGAACATGTGAATTACAATGATGTTCGTATCATTGACAAAAAATTAAAAGAAGATACAATAATTTAAAATCAATTGTTTCACAAAGTGGTCATATCAATTTTATCATTATTTCTTTCTCATATCATCCGTAAAAATAAAGTCGCTTAGATTGTATTGAATGTTGCAAATATAACTGATCCACGGTTGTATCTTTTAATTTTTTGTTAGATACATTAAAAAAAAATGAAACTTCAATTTCGTAGCTGGATAGAATTAAAAATTCAAGAACTTAGAGTAAATTTATTATCCGGTATTAGAACCAAGCGGTCTTTCGATAAATTTGAATTATGAAATGATGTGGATATGGGTCGATAAGCTTGAAGAATATCAAGATTGAATAATTCAAGAAAATAGGCCAAAAATAATGCAAGTCATGTCCGTTTGTACCGATCCATATGGTTCGGTACCAAATGATCTTATGGAGGTAGGGGACCCACTCTAACCTTAGGAAAATCAAAGCTTAAAGTTGAAGGAAAAACTAGTACAAGATGTGACATCAGTCGACATTGATCCATATAGACGGATGCCGAATGATGGTGCTTTGTGCAAGTAACCATCCAACCTTGCAGACTTGGACTAAAGCGAAGAAGAAGACAAAAGAAAAGTCCATATGTATCAATCGATACCGATCTGTATTGATCGGTACCAAACGATGTTGATTGCTGTAAATTATGTAATTTGATTTGTTCTTTATGTTGGAACTTCGGATTTGAATTTTCTTGTTCAAACCAGATCTAGTGATTTTGTACTCGAATTCATCTATAAGTAAAGGATTTACATCAAGTGGAAGAACACTTTTAGATCTTCTTTTGGATTATATGCATAGCTGCTTCGAAATTCAATATCATCTTTTTCTAGATAGTGGACAAAGGCACAAGACTTTGGCTGAACCACTTTAAATATTATATCTTTACTCTACTATCTTTCGATTCTTACCTATTTGATATTTGTTTTAATTTCATGGGGGGTGTTGACCAACTTTGTGGCAAACATTTTTTGCCGTTTTCATCAAGACCAAAGGATCCTAAGTCGGATCTGATACCGCTAAGATTTGGATAAAGTCTCCACTCATATTTAAAGGAAAATATAGCTTCGAAGCAGACTAATAAATCCAGACCAATAACTGAAGGAGAGCATGAAGGCTATCCCCATGAAGATGAAATAAATCAACCAGCTCATGCAGAAACTTTAAGCACGCTAGAGGTGGCGACAAGACTGAGTTGGATCACAGGATGACAAAGATGAATAATAAGAGATAAAGAAATTTTTTTGGTTTGCTTTTCCAACCCCAACAAAGAAGAGAGTCTTAGAAGTGTAGAAAGAGTATAAGAGATTACTCGTCTTATTCATATGAAGAAAGTTCGTCTTTATCAAAGAGGAGTCACAAAGAAGGCAAGCAAAAGATGCATATGGAAGATGCTGGGATGAAAAAGAAGTAGAGTTCAAAAACCAAAGCAATAGTTCCATCTGGACCATCGATTGGTGTCGATCGATTGAAAAGGATCGATACCGATCGATCCTTAGAGAGGCTGAATATACCTGATATGGAAACTGAGTACTAAATGACAATATTGGTGGAGGTGGACGAGCTGCTGGTCTTTAGGATGGAGGTGATGAAGGGAATACTATTGAACCAATGGATAGAAGATGTAGTCTGTGCCAACGTCGCTGGATAAGTATGTGAATGGATTCCTCAAAGACCAAAAGACCTAGACCTTATCATGCTAACCGTAAGCGTTTACCTATGTGAACACACGGTGATGCACGTGATGATCGCCATTCGGGGAGGAACGTTGGCAATGATGAATTGCCGACTAAGATGGTAAATTGACTATTGTAGTAGAATCTGCAATAACAAGATGATGGATGAGGTGTCCACAGCAAGTTGGATCCCATTCACTGAAGAAATTACAGCGGCTTTGCATCCAAAGATGTTTGTTATGCCAATGTTGCTAGTTATAACAGGTTGACTAATCCTGTGTAGCATCTAATGAAGTATGAGTGACATAGATGGTGCGCGTGCAGCTGATGCTATGAGATGTAAGTATTTTCCCTTTTCTATAGAGGGACATGCCACGATGTTGTTCTGCCAGCTTGAGTCCGGATCCATTTAATCTTTCGATTAACTTGTAGAGAATTTTTTGAAATAGTTTAGGGTGAATTATGTATAGTCAATGGAAGCAATGTCCTTGGCAAACTTGCACCAAAGGTTTAGAGAGGTCGTGAAAAGTTTCTTGAAGAGGTTCAACACCGCCATGTCTATGGTGAAGATCCCAAGGGTGGATATTGTTTTAATGGCTTAGGTGGAGGAGTCCATAGCCAAAGCAGCTTTGCGAAATGGCTTAGGATGAAGATACCAGCTTTACTGGAATATTTCTACCGAAAGGCTAATCGGTTTCATGTGCTTGGAAGAGGCAGAACATGAAGGAATTAGAGCTTATTGTCAAGCTGGACCAAACAATGTTGTACAAAGTAATGTAGCTGTCAAGAAGGACAGTGACAACGTTAGAAATAAAATTTTCAAAAACGGTAATAAGCGAAAGAACCTCAATAATGCTGGAGGTTTGTTTGTGATGGTAGCTACACGGAATTGACTGATTTCACTGAGAATATTTACCTTACTATGCAAGGTATTGAGAAATATATAAAGCCTGCCCTAAGGAAGGCCACCAAAGAGGAGAGGTGCTTTGTCAAGTGTTGTTACTTCTACAAGACTCTTGAACACAATACAACGAGTGCATACATCTACATTATATGGTTGAAGATTTGATGAGGAAAAAGAAGCTACAACAATATGTTAAGAACCCATGGGATGGCGAGCAAAGGAATAACCAATATCTAAGGAAATGGCCTCATGGGAATATAATTGGGCCCAGTGGAGAGGAACCAAGTCAATTAAACATGGGTTTGGTTATTAACACAATTTCTGGAGGTCTGCTTCCAGCGAAAAGAAGTTGGAATGAAAAGGAGTGCTATATGAGTTATTTGAGTCACACGTCTCAAGAGATGTGTTATACCATAGAAGAGAGGGCTTTTACTAGACAACAACGGTGGATTGATGATAATATAATCTTCCATAATCAAGATGTCATTGGCATCAAGGTATAGACACTCGATTCAATGGTGATTACGGCCGTGATAGGGGAACCCACAGTGCACCGAGTCCTTATTGACAGTTGGAGCTCCATGAGTATCCTATTCAAATAGACTTTGGATAAGATGTAACTCGACAAAAAGGATATACAATCTTGTAAATCCCCATCCATGCTTTCTTGAGAGGCCAACTGATCAATTGCATCAAATTATCTATTAAATTGGGATGATGGAGACCGCAAGGTGGTGTGGTTACATATCTTATTGTGGTAGATGGATTCTCCGTCTACAATATGTAGTTAGACAGGTCGATCCTTGTTGATTTTAGAGTTGCACTCACCCCATTGTAGATAATGATGAAGTTTCCAATGAAAAAATAAGTGGGGGAAATTCAAGGAGACCATAGAATAGGCCGAAAGTTCCATGTTTGTTAGCTCAAAGAGGCGAGGAAACGAGAAAGGAAGAAGTGCGGTAAAGCCTCTCTACATCAAATCCGATGATGGGTAGCAACTACCACCCAAGCCTAAGCTCGGGTCCAATAGCTAGTATTATAATGCTATAACCCATGGAAAGAGTCAAAAGACGTAAGGGTGAAAATGGTAGAGCTAATAATTGAGGTCCCGATAGACAGGACGATCCTTCGAAGGTTCTCAAAGTTGGATCACAACTCGGCCTGAAGATGAGAAATAAGTTGGTGGAGTTTGTTCAAGCAAACAAGGACATGTTTGCTTGGACACATTGCGATATACACATGATTTCTTATGAAGTCGCATATCACGCAGTGAATGTGAACCTAAGTTACCCTCCGGTGAAATAATGCAGCATGGAACCAGAGCGATCTACTGCATTGAAAGCTGACGTAGATATGCTAAAGGCAAATGACTTCATCCAAGATGGATTATACCCAGAATGTGCATAAAATCCAGTATTGGTCAAGAAGGCAAGTAGGAAATGGTGGACATGCATTGATAATTCCAACTTGAATAAGGCATGCCTTGTAATGACCCGCTTTTTCGACCCTCAATAGTTGACACTTGATACATCCACAATATAAGAATGCCTAGCATCCAAGTGCCAAAAAGGCAGATTGTTAGGGTAAAAATAAAAAGAAAAGAATAAGGGAAACATAATCTCATAGCGAAACATTAATATATAATGTAACAAAGGCAGTAAAAGCTTCCACTCTAAGATACAAGGTATGTTAGAGTTAAAAACACAGCTTGGACAGTTACAACTCTCTGACCTTATAATTGCCAATGGGTATACATAATAATATACCGGAAAATAAAAATACTATGGCGGGTAAACATCCAGCTCCTCTACATGAGCTCCATGTCCCACCAATGACAATCTGAAAAAATACTCGGTGTGACCTGAGCATAATAATAAAATAACAAGCGGATCAGTCTGGAAAACCAGTGCGACAAAGCTCAAAAATATGATGAACATATAATAACTATGAAACCACGCCACTAAACACAGAAAGGGGTTTACCTCATAGGAACAACATCCATACATGAAAGTTTGAAAATAAATTAGAATAAATCCAAACTTAAAGAATGAACACAATAACTAAACATAGAGAACATCACAAGGCACTTCTCGATACAATTAAGAAAACAATTCATAGATTGTTACTGACCACTAGCTCAACTGGTTAATGTTATGGCTTTCTAGCCTTAGGTGTTGGTGGTCATGGGTTCAAAACCCAAAGCCATTAAATGAGTGCTCTGCTTAAATAAAGTACCACTTTTACTATAAAAAATATATTCATAGATTTGAATCAAAACTAGGAAAATGTATTTTTCTAACAATGACTAGGAGGATGCGTCCCTCTTATCGAAAGTATATAGCTAGATATATATACTTCAGAATCTCGATAGCTTTCGAAAACCTTCAAGCCAGAGCCCACCAAACTTATCGAGAAACTTCATGTGCGTACAACCGATGCTTAACTAGAGTAGATGTTAAAATACCCTACTGGGAGCAACCCCACATAGTTTGGACCTCACTCGCTCTTTGGTTTAAGTCATTTTCGATAAAGGATATCAACATCCCAAACAAGTAACAAATCATCTTAGATTGACAAAACACAAAGAAGCAGAATTGACAGTCGATAAATCAACTGTCAGAATAACAAAATGGTCGTACATGGAAATATTATCCCTCGGTTAACAATAAAGCCAGACAAGTTGGGGCATTGTTGCTTCTCAAACCTTCTCTCGGTGTACATTCTTATCTTTCGAGATAGAGATGAGTTTTCATACCTCGAAGTTTAGTGCTAAGTATATGCCTAAATCCTTTCTATATAAGTGATATCGCTTATGGAAATTAAATTCGTTACCTTTATCACCAAACTTCAATTTCCAATTCGTATTATCCCTCGCTTAAAAAGAAGCCATTTAAATCAGGGCACTAGTTGCTCCTAGCCTTGCCTAGACACTCAAGTTTTTAAATCTCACAAATAGTAACGAAATACTTTCTTCATGTTTGATACTAAAGATAAGACTAAATCCTTTCTATGAACGAAATCAAACTTTTAAAACCTTACCTGTGCTTGATTCTCACATCATAAATATTTGTAAAATGCTTTAAAATATTCCTTTAAAGAGCTAATTATATTTTGAAGCGTGTCAAAGAAAGGGTCAAAAACAAATGTCATTGAAATATTGTTTACTATAAACCCGAAACCAATTACACTTAGCTTCATCTTTAAAACAATCTTTTTAAAGATCTTTTCATTTATATAAATATCATTTATAAATCAACTTATTGCCATCTTTAAAAAAACTTGTAACAACCTGCCTTTTTGACCATCAAAAGTCGGCACTTAATACATACACAGTATTCAAATTCCCACCATCCAAGTGCTAGAAAGGCAGATTTTTAGGATAAAATAAAAGAAAAGAGTAGCAAAAACAAAATCTCATAGCGGAATGATAACATATAATATAACAAAGACAGTAAAAGCTATCAATTTAAGATACATGATATATCAGAGTTAAAACACATACCACATCAGCTTGGATGGTTATAACTTTCTGACCTTACAATTGCCGATGGATATACCAAATAATATAGAAAAAATTAAAAATACCACGATAAGTGAACATTCAGCTCTACTCCATGAGCTCCATGTCCCATCAATGACAACCTGGAAGAACTCAGTCTGACCCTAGCATTAATAAAATAATACTGGGATCAGTCACGAAAACCAGCGTGAGAAAACGAGAAATATGATGAACATATAATAATCTGTAAGACCTCGCCGCCAAACACAGAATGAGATTTACCTCACAAGAACAACATCCATACACGAAAGAATGGAAACAAATCGAAAAAATCCAAACTAGAAGAATGGACACAAATAGTTAAACATAGAGAAGAGCATAAGGCACTTCTCGATGCAATTAAGAAAGATTCGATTCAAAGGTTTGAATTAAAAACAAGGAAAAAACAAATACTATGAAGGTGTGTCCTCTTTACCAAAAGTATACCTTTAGAAAATATACTTGAGAACTCCAATGGCTCTCGGAACCCTCCAGGATAGACCCTTCCAATCTTATCGAGAATCCAAGTATTTCACATTTTCGTGCGCATATAATCAAAACCAATCTAAAGTAGATGTGAAAATACACTAATGGGAGCAACCCCATATAGCTTGGCCCCCTGGCTCTTTATTTATCCATTTTTGATAAAGGATATCAATTCTCCAAACAAGTAATAAATCGTCTTAGATTGACTAAACATATAGTGAAATCAATAGTATATAAATCAACCATCAGAAATAACAAGATGACCATATATGGAAATTAAATCTCATACATTTATCACCACTCGTCGATTTCAAACTAGTACTAGCCCTCGGTTAACAATGAAGGCGGATTATTTGGGTATTGTTGCTTAGCAGGCCTTCGTTAGACATACATTCTTATCTTTCTAAATAGATACGAGTTTCCATACCTCGATGTTTAGTGTTAAATATATGACTAATTCCTTTTCAAATAAGTGATTCCATTTATGGAAATTAAATTTCTTACTCTTATCACCAAACTCTGATTTCCAACTTATACCATCCCTTGCTTAAAAGCGAAGCCATGTAAGTCAAGGTACTGGTTGTTTATGGCCTTTCCTAGACGCTCAAGTTTTTTAAATGTAACGTCCACCATTTTGAGGCACGAAACTAACCTCTAGAAATGTTGCATTCATCTATAACATTAATTTCCAATGATAAAATGCGGTCATATTAATCCAATAACATCAGAAGCACATGAATGTGAAAATTTTCAAACACAATTTCAAAACAACTTTCATATTTCACTACAAAGATAATATTTCATATACATTACGTATTTCCAAATGTTTCCCAAGTTCAGATATATATAATTATTACAAAATACTTTAAGAGTGACATATGAATATACCCTCTCGTTGATCAAAGTTACTACTAGATAGTTATAACATCCGTTATTGCGTACATTCCAACAAAAAGAAACTTCAGCAAAACAGATAATTTGTATATATAGATTCCTACATAGATAGATCTGCCCCAAGCACATCTCTGGAAGCTTTATTCGTCCAACCTAAACAACTTACGAACCTTACTCTTGAACTACTCAATTGAGTATCCGAGAGTCAAAGGAGAAAAACAAAAACTTCAGGCCAGATAAAAAGTCTGGTGTGAATAATAATATGCTGTCTCAACTAATAGATTTCTAATGACATGCCGTTGAGTGGAACGATTTTTTCCCTCACTAGTATCTTCTAAGTATGTCTTTTTATAAATCAAACACTACAACCACAATGGTTAAACTAGACAATATAAACAATCATATGCATGCATGCAACATGGGTAATCATGGCTAATCTGTCTAAATTAATGGAGTATCTATCCCAACATTGTAGTTTTATCAAGATGACAACAAACATATATGATACAAAATTTTCTAACTTACCATTAGAAGGCAATTGGACGGTCTATTCGGAACTTAATATTTCTAGGGTCACTCTGATCCTAATAGTTTTGTAGTCCAACCAATAACCTTCCTTATCATTATTTATTCCTTTCTATGCGTAAACCTATTTTTAGTCTTACCCGTGATAAGCCCTATGCACTGGAGTACAGGGTGCAATCTTACACCAGTCCTATCTGATTTTCTAATCTCTGGATCAATTCACCTATTACAATTTATCGAAAGGTTATCGAAAGGTGATAAGTGTAACAATCTTATTAATTACCCTTTTATACTTCCTTGAAAACATAAATCTTTATAATTGATTTGCCCTTAAAATCATTCTTCAAAACAAGGAAAATATAGTCCTTTATCAAAATACTTATGTCAAGATATATGCTTTAAAAAAATAACATCGATTAATTTTAGAACTGCTTAGAGGTTGTTACCCCTCACGACAATAGGCTATAAAGCCAAATTTATATAAACTACCATATTGATAAAGCTCCGCATTAGTAACACCATCAATGGTTATCGCACCCCTTTTATATAGGATCATATTAAAGCCTTTGATCTATAAAGTATAAGACCGTAGAGCCAAAACTATTTACATCGCATATATAGGTTGCCGACTATAAACAACTTGTTATTGTTTTGCATAGGACAAGACTTTAAAACTTAAAGGTATAATAATGGAAACATTGAGGACTAACGGCGTCACTGTTTTAAAGAAAAATGCGGCATCATTAAGGTCGAGGTTGATAACATATGGCATTGTTATAGTTGATATGAAAATACACGGCCCCATTATAACGGGGATGAAAAATAAGAGGCATCATTGCCTTATAGAGTCAAAACGTTATAGAAAACATGCATCATCATGCCCTTTTATATAAAATACGATACATAGGCAAGTGACGTAGATAATATATGCAGCACCATTGACGTCGTTAGCATGCATGCCAATGTCGACTCCAACCCTAATGAATTCATTCCATATCACTCGGAATTGATATCTTATCCATTCACTAAGGTCGACATCATATAGCGGTCACATCATGGCCTTCGACATCCATGACTACGGCATGACAATACCGTAAGTATTATGAAAACTTCTTTAATTTTATAAATAACAATATCTTTTCACCAACTCCTTTTCTTTGTCAAATTCTTATTGGATAGTAATTCTCTTTAACAAAATCTTTTTCAAAAAATTGCTATAGAGAAAATTTATCAATCACAAACTAATTTTGCAAACCATCATTTTATATTAGTATTTTAACATAAGTATTAGGCGTTGCTATCCCAATAAGTTCATAATAATTTGTAAAATTCCCCTAAAATCACAACTAATATGATTTTATATACTATTTAATATGTAAAAAATTTAGGGCCTTAAACATTGTTTAATTATTTTTAATAATCAAACCGTAAATAAACCATTTTCGTCACTTAAGAAAATTATAAAATATTCATTAATTAGAAAATTATGAAATTCAAAGCTCGCTTTTTAAATAATGTCCCTAACATCATAAAAAAAATTCAAGTCTTTTGTGTGTCATATGATAGGTTTTCCCACTTAAAATAAATTTCGTAAATAAATCCAATAATTCATCATAAAGCATATAATCACTCAATCAACCAAAATATGGCATAACTTCATCAAAAGATTTCGGGTTTAATCCTAAAATCGAAATTAAACACGCATATTAGAGATGGTTATCATTATTCACCTTTATTTGATGAAGGTACTTAAGATTTGAGTTTTAATTAGTTTCCCCTAAGCTTTTTACTTAATTTCCTCGCGTTTTCTTCTTCTTTACTACCTTGCAATGGCTGGACTTAGTTTCGTTTAGATTTATATGAAAGTATGAATGAGGGAGAAGGAATGTAAAAGTTTATGTTTAGGAATTATGGCCTATTCCTATGTTTCCCATAGCATATATTTTTCCCTCTTATTTAAGTTATAATCCATTCTGAATAACTTATTTCTTAAGCACAACCTATCTAACTATCAATCTCATTCTCATTATCATGCTACATTATTTTATTTTATTTATCTAATTAAATATCCTAAATAATGTTAATCAAAATTTGGGGTGTGACATTAAATATTATAGATATTAACAAATCAACATTCTCGATGTTTGCTGCTAAGGATAAGAGAAAATACTTTCCATAATCGAAAACAAACTTTTAAAAACCATACTTGTGCTAGATTTTCACATCACAAATATTTGTAATACACTATAAAAACATTTTTTTTCAAAATATTCCTTTAAAGAGCTAATTATATTTCTAAATATACCAAAAACATTAGTTAATATAAACCAAAAACCAATTACACTTGGCTTTATCTTTAAAACGATCTTTTTAAAGACATATTCATTTATAAAGTTTCATTTATAAACCAACTTCTTATTATCTTTAAAACATAACTCCTCTAAAGATTGAAGAATATCAACATTTATTAAGTCAAGTAATAAGTTTTCTTAATAATTTTATGAAATAATTTATTTCAACAAAAGAATTATAATCCATGAATTCTTGTCTACTTTTTGAAATCATTTATCACAACAAAAACATCATTATCCATGACTTCTTTTCCATTCTAAGATGACATTTATTATAACAATGGTGTTGTAATCCATGCCACCTTTTTACTTCCAATAAACTCAAAAATACTTGAAATATAGTTATTAAAACATCCATTTCAAATATTACTTAAAAGAAAATCTCAAGGTTAATATATATTAAAACCTAAAACTATTTCCTTCCTTATTTTCAAAATAAAAACTTCTTCTTTTATTAACTTATATAATTTCCAAACCACTTTTAAAACACTTAAATAGATGTTAGAAAAGTTAACTAAAAGAATTAAAGGAGAAAAATCAAGTTTAAAATCACTTTATAAAAGTTGGAAATAGTGCGGCAAAACTGCCGCTAAAAAGAGTATGGAAAATTGTTTTAAATCAGTTCTTTTCAAAATGGATTTTTCTTTACATTTTTACAAAGATGAATACTATATTTTATTTTTAGAACAACATACTATGTGTCTAGAATGTATTCACCAATATCATGGGAATTTTGAAGTCAACAAAATCCATTTGAAAGTGGTTATAAAACTTTACTTTCAAACTGCAAAAGCATGACCAAACTTTTAAACACTTTGGAGTTAGGTGTTATCACCTTTTCCGATTTATCAAATATTGGTTCAAACAACATTTTAAAGGCATAAAAGTACAACCAAATATCTAATGACACAAACACAAGCACAAGAGCAGCAAACACAAGGTTTAAAGAGATGGGATTTCAAAGTACAATAACGTGATTTCAAAGTGCAAAAGCACGACTATTCCACTATTCAACATTTATGAAACTTTAACATCTAAACAACAACCAAACATTAATATAAACAAGATGCATATAAAAGTAAATCAATAATGGCAAGAAACCACTTAGGGTCTCTCTTCATATCTCATTTGTGTATATGCATTATGAAATGTTCCTTAGAGACCTGTTCACTAGGAAGACACTTCGACTTTCTCTTTTTGTCCCTTGCAAAGAAATGGTTATTTATATCATCCACTTCCAAATGGGAATCAAATCGAACAAGGAATATACTCAAGTACAAAAAACATAAGCTACAATTTATAATTTACAATACTTTGTCAATTTTTAAAACCACTTTAAAGTGTGATTAACTCAAGATGAAGCAATCGCTTAAACAAAGCAATAACACAACACTTCCTACCATCACCTCCATTCCTTCAATGCCCAGGGCCATAACCTCCCCTCCGCTTTACATGTTCACGGTCAAGTTAAGAAAAGGCCCAGAACATACACGGCCAAAGAAGAAAAGATGAGAAAGCTCCAAAATTTTGCAACTTTGGAATAGAGATGAAGAAGACAATATTATTCTAATTTTACCTAATTTTTAGAGGAGAAATAAGTGTGTTTGGGCATGATTTTACTTAATAAAGTTTATGGAGACAAGACAGAAGAAGAGGAAGAAATGAGAGCAAAAGAAAATCGAAAGCTTAATTGGAAATGGAAGTAAGGATATCCATATACAAACTTTGGAAAAAGTGGAAAAAGACTTTAAATACCCTTTGGCCAAACTACTTTTCCACCCTCTAATACCCCTACTCCTTCTATGCCATAAGACAAGCCTTTATTCCCTCCTTATCTCGTGACTTAAAACACTCCTTAAACCATGCCTTAAATTAAGGGTCAATGTCTCCTAAATCCTTTCTTAATTTTAATTAGTCTTTTGTCATGAAAAGAGAGGTGTTGATTATTTGTTAATGTGTTCATATGTTACAACACATTTTCAAAATAGTTCGAACAACTTTTGGTGATTAAAAAATAGTTTATCGATAAAACGATTTTCGTTGATGTTATCGATATTTCATTGAACTATTTATTAATGTAGACAAAGTCATAAAATGAGTTTACAATTATTATTTATTAATTTAAGGAGTTTAATAATGCTATTAAATCCATTTAATTAATATTAAATTCACAAACTAATTATTTATATAATCTCTATATTTAAGTATAAAGTGTTAATATATTTTTGGGATATTACGAAACTCCTCCAAAGATATAGGAGTATCGACATTTACTAAGTCAAGTAAAACATTTATTATAAAAAGTGCTATAATCCATTAATTCTTTTCTACTTACTGAAATCATTTATCATAACAAAATGTTATAATCCATGACTTCTTTCTCAATTCTCGAAAAATATTTATTTCAACAACAGTGTTGTTGAATATGCGATTATATGACTTTTATTTGATGATAATAAACATATATATATATATATACACATTTAAATGTATTAGTTAATGTACTATTTATTTTTCATGGATTAAATAAATATTTGCTGAATAAAATAAATAATACAGAATCTGAATTCAAACAAATATTACACAGAATTTGAATTCAAACAGAAATTTTATTCAAACAAATATTTATTACAATTTTTGAATAGTACAAATTTCAAGCTCTCACTATATACAATTTCAATTACAATACAAATTTGATTAAATTACAATTCACATTGCACCTCACTACATATCACTCATTCAACTCGTACTTATCTTCAACTTTATTCCAATATGAATCCAGCATCTGAGAAATCTGCAAAAATAAATTTTGACGCAGTAAAATTGAAAAGGAAATATTTTTGCAGTATAAAATAAAAGGTAGATTTTGAAAATAATATTTGCCTTAGTTTTGGGTTATTCGTCATCATTTAATTTTGAATCCATCATACACGAACAGCTTGTGACATACACAGTGTATCACTGTATATGCCACAAGGCTGTGCACATTGATATATACACTTGATAAATTTACAGGGACATGTGAGCACAGGTCAAACCCAAATTATCGGATTCAACTCAAGTGCAATAAAATAATATCACAACTTTTAGGACAAGGTCAAATCCGAGCCATAAGCTGGATTCAACACAGGTGCAAGTTCATGAAAATGGTCGAGACAACTAAAAAAAGCTTCGACCAAAAATCCAAATGTACAAAACCATATGCAAACTGAAATAGGCAGTGCATATGTGAAACAGACTACAAGTACTACAGGAAACAAATATTCAAACTGCCTCAAATGGTCAAGACAGCTACATTGAAGCTGTAGTAACTCAAAGCAACTAGTAGAGCAGATCCAAACAACACAAGTGCACCAAAGATATGGCCAGAACCAAACAGCACACAACAACCATGACTCAAAGCATATACAAGACTGCACATTCATGTCTGGACACACATGAATACAACTCAGATGCAAGCACACTCAAGGCACAGTACATATCAAATCAGAAGCATGCTCGAAGCAAAAATGACATATGAATACAACTTAGATGCAAGCACACTCAAGGCACAGTGCATATCAAACCAGAAGCATGCTCGAAGCAAAAATCCAAACCAAGTTCAAGTTATACAAGCAAAACTCAAACCAGAGACAACTGACATCAACTAAGTTCAAATGAATATAGACAGCAAGCTCCAGATGGATAATGCAAGTACAGACTCAAGTGTTCAATAATACAACTTGAAGCAATACTTAGTGCACAACATATATATGAACCAAGTTTATATGTACAACAAACACAAAGCTAATGAACAACAAGTGATACAAGACCAACAATGCAACTGTATGCAAGCTGCCTGAAGAATACAAGTTAAAACTGCAACATCTACTATAAGTGACAATGCCAGGATCATGTCAATAATACAACATGATTATCAAGTGTATACATGATGAAGCAACCAGGTTAAGTGGCTGAAATCAACAAAGTAATACAACAGGTCAGTAAACAAGTGAAGCATGTGTAAATATATGTATAGCAAGTTCAAGCTACAGGTCAAAAACATAAGGGCCGAAGTAAGTCATAAAGAAAATAGTCTCAGCAAAAATATGCAACGCACAAATATTATGAATCAGACTTCGAATCATGACAATGCAGACCAATGAACCAGACAAGGCACAGTTCAAATCAGGTGAAGTCACTGCAATTCAATGTCAACGCAATAGGATGGCAAGTCATGGAGTCGCATTCACAAAACCAAATGACCGAAGTAGAATACAAATCAAGCCTATGTGGCCACAGAATCAAAATAGTGACGTGACCAAGTCAGAAATCAAATTAATTATATAAATTGAAAAAAATCAAAAGTCAAAACCAAAATAAAATAGGAAAGTCACTACCGTAACGATCAAGGAAAGATCGAACGGTTTGAAATCAAAACCGTGATATTGAAGTAAATGGAAATATTCGATATGAACAAGTCAGAGCGTAGCTATAGCATTAAAACAAAATCAAATGGCCGAGAATATTCAAGTGATGTATTCAAGTAAATTGATATGAACAAAATTCAAGGGCATCGAATCATATATAAATAACATCATCGGCAAAGAAAAAATCATCGAGTCAAGCATTGAAAACCAGAGAGCAAAAGTCGAAAATCACATACCCGAATCAAAGCAAAACTCAAGCAAAAAGAAGCAGCCGAACGACAGAGCAAGGATATCAATATCAATCGAAGCAGTCGATCGACAGAGCAAGAAAGTCGACACCAATCGATCTAATTTGGCTTCTTCAAATTTCACCAAAAACCCTAATTTTTAAGGAAGAGGAACGAACAAGGAACGAGCCGCCATCATACAAGAAAAAGAGGAAACATGCCGAACTTATAACAATAAAGGAGGGCGTGGTTTTGGGGCGGCTTTGTTTGTTTTCTAAATAGAATTAATTAGGGTGTTTTAGTTTTGTTTTTTTATTTTGTTTTAAATTTGTATTTTAAATTTTAAACGTTGTAATCCCTAGTCGTGTGGCTAGGGGACAGACTATGTGGCGTAGTTTGAGAATTCGCATCTCAGTGGCTGAGTTGTGGTAGGGTTTTGAGCGTAGGGTTTTGAACGTAGAGTTAGGTTAGTCAGTAGCAGGTGTCACGAGTTTACGTGTGTAAGCGTGCGACTACTTAATTTCTAGTAGAAACCTTGGGGCAACACATAGGCAGGGTTTTGCCGAAGCTGGGTAAATTTTGTGTCGTTCTATTTCTGCATTTATTATTCTGCTATTAACTGTGCTGCTATTATTCTGTGATCTGTGTTGAAATTATTTTATAAGCTTACGCAATTAATTTTTATAATTAATAGCATCACCCTATTCACCCCCCCTTTAGGGTGAAATAGATCCTACAAGTGGTTATCAGAGCTAGGAATAGAAGTCGGTTTTTGGTTTTAAAAATTTGATTTTTTCAAAAATCAATTTTTGTTTTAAAAAGTTGAATTTTTAAAATGGCTTCTTTTAATAATTCTTTTGCTGAGGGTCAGTCCATAGTTAGACCACCAATGTTCAATATTGAATACGCCTACTAGAAAAATAGAATGAAAATTTTTCTGAAAACCATTGACGCTTGGAACATTGTTGAGACAGGTTATAGAGCACCAACTATAATTGTAGATAATCAGGAAATAGATAAACCGATGGATCAATGGACAGTGCTAGAAAATAAATTACAAAATGCTAATGCTAGAGCTATGAATTCTATTATCTGTTCATTGGATCAATTTGAATTTAATCGTGTCTCACATTGTCTAACTGACTCACGAAGGAACATCTCAAGTCAAAGAATCTCGCCTTGCCATGCTAAGCAGCGAATACGAGAATTTCAAAATGGCAAAGGAAGAAAATGTCAAAGAGATGCATGGACGACTTTTCGACATCGTTTAAAAATCAAAAGCTCTTGGAAAATCATACACAGAGTTGGAGATAGTCCGAAAAATCCTTAGAGTCTTTCCATGAAGTTTTGAAGCCAAAGTGACTGCCATTCAAGAATCAAAAGATTTGAAACAAATGAAAGTCAAAGAACTCATCGAAAATCTCACCACTTATGAGTTAGAAATGAAATTCAAGGAAGAGCATAAAGGTGGAGATACTTGAAAGAAATCAATAGCTCTCAAAGGAACAACTGAAAGTGATGACGACGACGACGATGATGGAGCAGCAGAGTTGGAAATGGTAATAAAGAAATTTAAAAGGTGGAACCGCAGAAATAGAAATCCAGCTCTAAATCAAAAAATAAAAGGCAGAATAATCAAAGTTTTAGATAACACAGAACAGCAAAAAATCATCTGTCATAAGTGCCATCAACCCGGACACATTAAGCCAAATTGTCCTCAAAATCGACACGACTTTGAAAAGAAATAAAAAAGGAGAAGTTTTGCAGCCACGTGGAATACAAGTGATGAATATAATCAAAGTACTAACAGTGAGAGTGAGAAAGCATACATGTGTCTTCATGGTGAAATAACTGACAGTGATGATGACGAGCCAAGTGAGGTATCAAAAATTTCTCATTCAGAATTACTTATATATTTCCACAAAATGAATGGTTGTTTTGAACGACTTAGGGAGAAGTATGCCAAACTTAAATCACAAAAAGATACTTTGATAGATTTAAATAAACATCTTGACCAATTAGTTAAAACATATCAAAGTAGGATCCCTAAGTGTGATAAGTGTCCAACATTCGAAGAGGAAATTAAAAAATCAGAGATTAATATAAAATCACTTGAAAATTAAATTCTAATTTTGAAAGAGAGTGAAAATACTAGGAGAGAAAATTCTATTAAGAAATGCACACAATTGTTAAACGAAAATGAATCTCTCAAAACACAAGTCCAACAACTGTCGACGACTTTAGATAAATTTTCAAAAAGTGAAAAATCGTTGAATATGCTATTAGGAAAACAAACTATTAATATGGTTAGACAAGGACTTGGATATAATCAAACTGAAAAAGCTAGAAATGAATTTAATCAAGTCAATTCAATGTGCAGAATTTGTAGAGAATTTGGACACACTCAAAATAGTTGTTGGTATATACCCAAACGCATGAAAACTATACCAATTTGGGTTCCAAAAGGCACAAATATAGAATCTCTCAAAATTAAACAAATCTGGGTGCCGAAAGTAACATATATAAATAGTTTTGGGTCTCCACAAAATTATCTTTCAAAATATTCTTCCACTAACAATCATGGACCGATAACAACAAATAGGTCACAAAAATCTTTCATCGTGTAGGTGTGGTGGCAGGCTAAGAAACAACAACAGTGTTCTCTGGATTTTGGTTGTTCTAGAAACACAACGGGCGACAAAGAAAAGTTCCTTAGCCTAGTATAAAGGTGACAAAATCATAATTGACAACAATGAAAAATGTCGTAAAAGTAAAACAGGTAATGGTATGTTTATTTGAACGATATATTAAATGTGTTAATCTGCACCATAATCTAAGTAAAATCAGCCAATAGTGAGATGATGAAAAAATGATGATTTTGATTCTGACTTATTCAAAATTGTTGGCCAATTATATTCTTATGCCAAAAACACTATTTAAATCTCTAGATTCTTTGAATTACTTCATATATATATTAGTTTGGATTAAAAATAGTGTTTTGTTGGATAATAATACATTTGGTTATAATACGGCTAACTTTATATTCACGGTTTCTGATTATTTACATGGCTTCAATTCAAATTCAAGAGAATGTTATTTAAATTGCTGTTAAAATCGAGTTTGAAGTTTTTTGGTGCACACTTCATGGTCTGGTCTATCAAATTCAATTAGTGATAATTTGGAGTGAAAGAGAAATTCAGATGCAGATCACACTGGTAATCTAGAACTTACTAGTTGAACGTGATATTTAGTAACTACAACGTTTTTTAAGAAAATATCTGCATATTTTTAAATTCAAATAATTTTCAAATAGCAGAAATTTTTTCTTATATAACCCCTTCGAGAAAAATCATTTTTGACCATATTTTCAAAAACTGATTTTATAATTATTTTTTAATTTGATTTTAAATGACAATTTTGACTAGTCTGACTCCCTAATAATTATCGAAAAGATAAATAGTGATCGAAAAAGCGACGAGTGTTGATATTTATCATACATTACTCAAGATAGTATAGTTAGAAAATTCTTTAGAAATTCAAACAAGAGTTATAAAAACTTTTTGTTGGGTAAAGATTCCATGACCATTTCTATTTCTATCATATTTCTATCGACCATCGCTCATCACAATTCAATATAGTTTGTCGATATGTGGTACTTTAAATAGGAATCATTCGTTTTTCATTTTATATATAAAATAAAATAAAGTCCAAAATATTCACTCTCACTTAAAAGTCCTCACGGTTATGAATGGGTGAATTACTTGGAATTTGTTATGTGCTTCCATGCTCATTTAAAAGTCCTCATAGTTATGCATGTATGGAACGCATATCAAAATTGATTTATTAAATAAACAAGTTGATTCTAATCCCATTCAAAAGTCCTCACGGTTATGCGTGGTTAGAAGATACTTGAATTCATTTTTAAAATTAAATTGGAATACTACTAATCTCATTTAAAAATCCTAACGGTTATGCATGATTAGTAGATATTCAAATTTCTGATATAAATGTACCACAAAAGACACAACTGTATGGTTTTATATGATGACATCATTTCCATTATTTCTAAAAGTGGAATATGCGCCTAACAAGGATAGTTATGATTTTTGTTTGATTTTTTATTGAATTTTAATATTTATATTCAATTGAGTTTTAATGTTGGATTAATATCGATCACTTTATCTCTATTTTCTCTAACACTAATACTCTTTTGCTGATAACAAAAGGGGAGAGAAAAGTTAAGATTTTGTTAAATAAAATCAAGCAAATGTCAAATATTTTTCATTTGCATCTAGGCTCATTTGCATATCTTTATTTTCATGCATATATGTAGGGGGAGCTTTGTGTAGAGAGGAAGCATTTAAACAGGGGATCAATTGGAGTATATCAATGATCAAATACATTTAACATATTCAAAATCTTAAATATATGTTTGTTATCATCAAAAGGGGGAGATTGTTGAATATGCGATTATATGATTTCTGTTTGATGATAATAAACATATATATATATATTCATTTAAATGTATTTGTTAATGTACTATTTTATTTTTCATTGATTAAATAAATATTTGCTGAATAAAATAAATAACATAGAATTTGAATTCAAACAGAAATTTTATTCAAACAAATATTACACAGAATTTGAATTCAAACAGAAATTTTATTCAAACAAATATTTATTACAATTTTTGAATAGTACAAATTTCAAGCTCTCAATACATACAATTTAAAATACAATACAAATTTGATTAAATTACAATTCACATTGCACCTCACTACATATCACTCATTCAACTTGTACTTACCTTCAACTTTATTCCAATATGAATCCAACATCTGAGAAATCTGCAAAAATAAATTTGGACGCAGTAAAATTGAAAAGGAAATATTTTTGCAGTATAAAATAAAAGGTAGATTTTGAAAATAATATTTGCCTCAGTTATTTGGGTTTTTCGTCATCATTTAATTTCGAATCCATCATACACGAACAGCTTGTGACATACACAGTGTATCACCGTATATGCCACAAGGCCGTGCACATCGATATATACACTTGACAAATTTATAGGGACATGTGAGCACAGGTCAAACCCAAATTATCGGATTCAACTCAAGTGCAATAAAATAATATCACAACTTTCAGCACAAGGTCAAATCCGAGCCATAAGATGGATTCAACACAGGTGCAAGTTCATGAAAATGGTCAAGACCTCTAAAACAAGCTTCGACCAAAAATCCAAATGTACAAAACCATATGCAAACTGAAATAGGCAGTGCACATGTGAAACAGACTACAAGTACTACATGAAACAAATATCCAAGCTGCCTCAAATGGTCAAGACAGCTACAATGAAGCTGCAGTAACTCAATGCAACTAGTAGAGCAGATCCAAACAACACAAGTGAACCAAAGATATTGCCAGAACCAAACAACACACAACAGTGACACAACAACCATGACTCAAAGCATATACAAGACTGCACATTCATGTCTGGACACACATGAATACAACTCAGATGCAAGCACACTCAAGGCACAGTGCATATCAAATCAGAAGCATGCTCGAAGCAAAAATGACACATGAATACAACTCAGATGCAAGCACACTCAAGGCATAGTGCATATCAAACCAAAAGCATGCTCGAAGTAAAAATCCAAACCAAGTTCAAGTTATACATGTAAAAACTAAACCAGAGACAACTGACATCAAGTAAGTTCAAATGAATATAGACAGCAAGCTCCAGATGGATAATGCAAGTATAGACTTAAGTGTTCAATAATACAACTCGAAGCAATGCTTAGTGCACAACATATATATGAACCAAGTTTATATGTACAACAAACACAAAGCTAATGAACAACAAGTGATACAAGACCAACAATGCAACTGTATGCAAGCTGCCTGAAGAATTCAAGTTAAAACTGCAACACCTACTACAAGTGACAATGCCAGGCTCATGTCAATAATACAACATGATTATCAAGTGTATACATGATGAAGAAACCAAGTTAAGTGGCTGAAATCAACAAAATAATACAATAGGTCAGTAGACAAGTGAAGCATGTGTAAATATATGTATAACAAGTTCAAGCTGCAGGTCAAAAACATAAGTGCCGAAGTAAGTCATAAAGAAAATAGTCTCAGCAAAAATATGCAGCGCACAAATATTATGAACCAGACTTCGAATCATGACAATGCAGACCAATGAACCAGACAAGGCAAAGTTCAAATCAGGTGAAGTCACTGTAATTCAATGTCAACGCAATGGGATGGCAAGTCGTGGAGTCGCATTCACAAAACCAGATGACCGAAGTAGAATACAAATCAAGCCTTTGTGGCCACAAAATCAAAATAGTGACGTGATGACCAAGTCAGAAATCAAATTAATTATACAAAATGAAAAAAAAAAGTCAAAACCAAAATAAAATAGGAAAGTCACTACCGTAACGTTCAAGGAAAGATCGAACGGTTTCAAATCAAAACAGTGATATTGAAGTAAATGGAAATATTCGATATGAACAAGTCAGAGCGTATCTATAGCATTAAAACAAAATCAAATGGCCAAGAATATTCAAGTGACGAATTTAAGTAAATGGATACGAACAAAATTCAAGGGCATCGAATCATATATAAATAACATCATCGGCAAAGAAAAAATCATCGAGTTCAAGCACTGAAAAACATGGAGCAAAAGTCGAAAATCACATACTCGAATCAAAGCAAAACTCAAGCAAAAAGAAGCAACCGAACGACAAAGCAAGGATATCGATATCAATCGAAACAGCCGATCGACAGAGCAAGAAAGTTGACACCAATCAATCTAATTCGGTTTCTTCAAATTTCGCCAAAAACCCTAATTTTTAAGGAAGAGGAACGAACAAGGAACGAGCCGCCATCATACAAGAAAAAGAGGAAACGGGCCAAACTTATAACAATAAAGGAGGGCGTGGTTTTGGGCTGGCTTTGTTTGTTTTCTAAATAGAATTAATTAGGGTATTTTAGTTTTTTTTTTAATTTGTTTTAAATTTTTCTTTTAAATTTTAAACCGTTATAATCACTAGTCGTTGACTGGGGGACAGACTACGTGGCGTAGTTTGAGAATTCACAACTCAGTGGCTGAGTTGAGGCAGGGTTTTGAGCGTAGAGTTAGGTTAGTCAGTAGTAGGTGTCACGAGTTTACGTGTGTAAGCGTGTGACTACTTAATTTCTAGTAGAAACCTTGGGGCAGCACGCAGGCAGGGTTTTTCCGAAGCTGGGTAAATTCTGTGACATTCTATTTCTGCATTTATTATTCTGCTATTATCTGTGCTGCTATTATTCTGTGATCTGTGTTGAAATTATTTTGTAAGCTTCCGCAACTAATTTTTATAATTAATAGCATAACCCTATTCACCCCACCTCTAGGGTGAAATCGATCCTACAGCTGTAACCGATGCCTCCTTTTCACTTTCAATAAATTAAAAAATACATGAAATATAGTTTTTAAACATCCATTTTACATATTACTTTAAAATAAAATCTCAAGTTTAATATATATTAGAATTTAAAACCATTTCCTTCCCTTATTTTCAAAATAAAATAATTGTTCTTTTGAATATTTATATAAATTCCAAACCACTTTTAAAACACTTAAATATGTGTTAGAAAATTCTCTAAAAGGATAGTAGAAGAAAAATCAAGTTTGGAACCATTTTATAAAAGTTGGAAATAGTGCCGTAAAACTACCGCTAAAAAGAGTATGGAAAATTTATTTAAATTGGTTCTTTCAAAATGGAATTTTCTCCATGTTTTTACAAAGTATGAATGCTATTTTTATTTTTAGAATGACATACTATGAGTCTAGTATGCATTCACAAAAATTTAGAGAATTTTAAATCAATCAAACCCAATTGAAAGTTTTTTTAAAACTTGAATTTCAAATTGCAAAACCGTGACCAAAACTTTCCATATTTCAAAACACTTTGGAGATAGATTTTATAACAATTTTCGAGCCATCAAACATGGTTCAAAGAAAATTTAAAAGTGCAAAAGCATGATCAAATATTTGATGATGCAAATACAAGCATAAGATTTCAAACACAAGATTCAAAGAGATGGGATTTTCAAAGTGCAATAATAGAATTTGAAAATGTGATAGCACGACTATTCCACTATTCAACATTCTTGCTATTTTAACATCTTAAACAACAACCAAATATTTATATAAGCACGATGCATATAAAAGTAAATCAATAATAGCAAGAAACCCCTCAGGGGCTCTTTACAAAGTCCCATATAAATTATATATGTGTATGTTCATCGAAGTGTCCCGTAGCGACCTATTCATTACGAACACACTTCGACTTCCTCTTTATTTTGTCCCCTGCAAAACAATAGTTACTTATGCTTTCCGCTTTCAAGTTGGAATCAAATCCAAACAAGTAATATACATAAGTATAGATAGTATAACAACAATTATATTACAATATTTTTTCAATTTTAAAACCACTTTAAAGTGAGATTAACTCACTTTTTCCAAAGTTAAACTTCAAACGAAGACACAAGTACCCTCCTCAACCAAGAAGTGATAAAAGCAACTTGCTTTCCTTGCCGTAGCTCGACCAAAGGCTAGGAACTCCTCCCCCATGCTCACGCACAAGGTCAAAATGAGTGTTGGCTCCAAAATTTGTAACTTTGGAATGGTAGAGAATTTGCAATATTATTCTAGGTTTATTTAATATTTTAAAGGAGAAATGAGTGTGTTTTTATAAGGGTTTACTTAAGAAAGTTATGGAGGCAAGGAGGAAGAAGATGAAGAAATGATAGTGAAAGAAATGGAAAGTGAAATGAAGTAAGGTGCTTCTTTTATAGAATTGGAAATTTGACGAATAATATCCACTCCCCCTTAGCCAAATTACCCTCTTAACCTTAGATATTTTAACTATCTCATTTTACATCCATGTGTCACTCCATGTGATCCATGTACATGCCATTAAATCATACAAAAAGGAGCAAAAGATCGGTAAAAGTCTTCTCTTTTAATTATCTTCTAGAAAATGATTAATGTTAATACTCTTAGTTAGTGAATTAATTATTTCCATATGTTATATGAATGTTATATGTGTGCTAGTGATGTGCAACAAGTTGCAACAACTTTTTTTGATAAAAAGTCAAAAATTTGAAAAACGAATTTCTATCACATTTTCAATTTTTCACCGAACAATTCATTTATTTAAATAAATTTACAAAATGAGTTTACCATTATTATTTATTGATTAAAAGGAGTTTAATAAGACTATTAAATCTATATAATTAATATTAAATTCATAATTCAAATATTTAAATAATCCCTGTATTTAAATATAACGTGTTTACATTTTTCTGAGATGTTACATGCCCGATGGACAGCTTCCCCTGCTGAGACGACCCGACTTTTTCTCCACGGAAAGTCGCATCATCTTTAAGAAAGAAAGGGATAGAAAAGAGAAAGAAAGAAAAAAAAGAACAACATCAGAATCTCAGCAGCGAAACGAATAAATTATATTAATAACGTAGGTATTACATAATATACAACATGAATCTGAGTTACACAGATAATACATCACATACTAGACAGTTATAAACACCTGTCTAGTTATTACAACTCAATACAATACCAAGAAACTACTCAGAGAAACCAACACAGCGGAACACTAAGTATAACTATAACGCAGAAGCCTCTTGCTCTATTGCTCCTCCAGAATACGTCAAAGCTAACCTGAATCCCTTGGCTACTCGTAAAAATTTGAGTACCCAAGAGTTTAAGAAAATAGAAATAAACTCCGGGTCAGACATGGGTCTGGTGTGAGTAACAGGTTAAAGTTGCTTAACTTTTGAAAACCTTTAAAAGAAAAGGTATCACATAGGACTTCCTACACATAAACATGGGTAAGTTTTTACCTTACGCTAACCAAAACATTTGATAGGAAATCCAGTGATATTATAATAGGTCTAGGGTTTTCAAATAAATAAGAAATAGTTGAAATTGTTACATGATTAAATTCCAGCTACTAGCCACAAAAGTGGGTAATACAATCAAAACCGTAAGGGTACGTAGGAAGAATGGGTTTCCATCAATGGCAGGGCTACTAGGGTACCGCCCGTCACAGTACGGGGCCTAGATCATCGTACCGAGGATTACTCCCAATCCCCTGCAACACAAAGCCAGAACCATTCCTTACTGAACAGTTCCGAACAAGACCGCCCCGCAGTTTTGATCAGCAACTGCACCACACAGCCGAAATAAAAGGGACATATAGACAGGGGTAAATCTCGTCCTACTTGGGCATGGCCCACTTAGCCTTTCTGCACCTCCCTCGTTTTAGCCATTCCCGGTTGATGAGGCTTGGGGCTACGATTACCTTTAGAGAACACATCTCTTAGAACGCTCATCGTCCACCTGACGATGTTCTGAAAGCATTCAATCCATATAAGTTCGTTTCGGGTTCGAACGAAACCGAAGGCATTATCTTGTTACATTCATTTTGGAACCACCCTCAGAGTTAACAACAATAATCCATGCACTCTGAATCTTAATCTTCACTTGAGATTCACAACCTATCGTCAATTTGGATCGATGTGGTTTTTAGATATCCAAATCTGGAAACCCGATCCCGGTCTCATCGAAATCCAAAACGTATCTTTTATGGCCAAGTTGTTTTAAAGCTTAAAACAATTCAATTCTATTATCTATATACACACAGATAGATAATTCACATATCATAATAGATAATCAACATTATCATCACAAACAGATAATCCATATTATCATTATAAACAGATAATCCATATTATCATCACAATAGATAATTCATATTATCATCTCAATGCAACCAAAGCATCCATATCACACAACATTACTTATCTCATATATGAGATCTCAAACCATTCAAGGCAATCAATATTATTCATCCATACATAAGCAATGATTTACTTAATCACATCATCTATAATTAATTTAAAATGAATTAAATTAATTACTTGCATCTTTGATTAATTTAAAATGAATTAAATTAATTACTTCATCATTTTAAATCTTGCTTACTTAACCATTAATTAATTACAAATCAATTAATTAAACATCCTCTAATTAATTGATTAATTATCCTTTAATTACATTCAAGTAATTATCCTTTAATTAATTTCACAAATTAATTATTCTTAACCACTTACAGTAATTAACCTTTAATTACTTCCTTAATTAATTAACTATAATTAATTACATTAATCCTTAATTAATTACATTAAGTAATTACCCTTAATCACTTATAATTGATTAATTAATCTTAATTAATCAACCCTTAATTACATCATTAATTATGTTAATTAATGATTCTCTAATTACATTTTAATCAATTACTTTATGTAAATTAATTACAATAAGTAATTATTCCTAATTAAACCACATCATTAATTACTCTTGATTAATCACATTCAGTAATTAACTATCCTTAATTACTCATTCAATAAATTAATTACCCCTTAATTAATTATCTCAATTAATCCCTTGAATAATTACTAAGTAATTTAATCCAAATTACTTCCATTATTAAATCATCTTCCACTAATTACATCCACTAATTATCAATTAATTACTTTACTAAGTAATTTCAATCCGTTAATTACATTAAGTAATTATTTATCAAAGCATCCGGTGTTTAACTTTATTAAACTTAATTAATTAACTTAAACAAATTACATTTAAGCTTAATTAATTACATTAAGTAATTAATTCCTTAATTACTTCTATTAAGTAATTGCACATAAACAATTTCACAAATGATTATCATTAATTAATTAATCTAATTAATTATTAAAATTAATCACATTAATCAATTATTAAATAATCTTAATTTAATGACCTTCATTAACTATTAACAATTCTTTAATTACTTCCTTAAGTAATTAAACTTAGATTAATCATTATTGATTTCAAATTAATAATCTTAATTACAAATTAATTAATCTCTAATTATTTAATTAATTAAGTGTTAACTGCAACTTAATTAATCCTTAATCACAACATTAATTAATTCTTAATCATTAATTAGTATTCTACTTAATAATCCTTAATTATAAATTAATGATTCCTAATTAATTAATAATAAACCTTAATTAATTAATTTTAAATATTTAATTACTTATTTAATTAATCCAAATCATTAATTAATTAAATAAATAAATTATCCATTTTAATTAACTTAATAATTTAATGAATCCAAATCATTAAATCCTATTTATTTTTGAAAAAACATTTCTTACTTAATCAAAGTATTTAAAAAAACAATTTGCTTTCAAATTTACTTTAAATTTCATTTTAAATTTAAGATTTAAAATGAATACAATTTTAACTTTAACAAAGTTTAAACACAAATCTAAAAACCTTTTAGATTCTCATGTTAAGGAAATACTTATTTTATAAAAGAAGTTTAAAAGAATTTAAACCAAAGTTATTTTAAATTCAAATCAATTTAAAAAAATACACTTTAACATTCAAAATTGTTTGAATCATTTTAAATTTAAAAACTTTCTTTCATTTTAAAACTGGAATACATATTTAAATCTGAATCCAGATTAAACATAGATTTAAAAATTTACTTACATTTTAAAACTTCATTATAAATTCAAACCATTAACCATTTAAAGTAGTTAAAACAATTTAAATTCAAGAACTTATTTTATTTTAAAAATTGAGATTCAAACTCAAATTCCAGATTTTAAACTTTAGATTTAAAACTTATTTTAAACCATTTACAATTTGAACTTTCAGTTTTAAAAATTCAAACCAAATATACTTTAAACACTTAAAAGTTGTTAAAACCAATTTAAATTTCAAAACTTAGATCATTTCAAAACTAAGCTTCAAACTAACTTGAATTCAGATTTAAACTTAGGTTTAGAACTTAGTTAAAACTTTTCTTTACAATTTAAACTTTAGTTTAAATTTTAAAAGAACAGGTTTCTTTTTTTAAAAAAAACCTGTAACAAATATTTACCCGAGCAATGATCAATTGTCTTCGAGTCCAAACCCACACTGCTTCGAGTCAAGAACTAAATTTACTCGAGAAAACTCGAGGCTACTAAATCTCACAACCCAAAACTTCACCAGAAAATCCACAGTGCATCGTGCACATGCACGGTGCCTTCAGCCACCTTCTGACCATCACCAAAACACCTAGCATACTGCCGATCAACTACTAACTCGATCCCGACCATCACATCGATGTTGCAAACTCGAAATCAAATTTGAGTTTAAAACCCAAACCTGGAATAAGAATAAGAACCATCACAACCAAACCTGGAAACGACTCGTTCCCACGACTCCGGCCACCAGAATATCAGCGACTCCGGCTACACATTCACCAACGACCAAGCTGTCATCCTCCAAAACGTCGTAGCACTCGAACACTCCTACAAGCCGTGGTGATCGATTAACCAAGCCTAGTTAAAAACTAGGGTTACAGACTCAAAACTCCAACCACCACCTCCACACTAAAATGCACCATCACCAGATAATTTTCCTATCAACTACTATCCCTCCACTATCATCACTGAAGATCCAGACCTCTCCGATCATTTGGATCAACAGAGGCAACCCAAAAAGCACAATCCAGACACTCCAGGACTGCTCCCAAATTCTAACACTAGAAATTATGATTTTGCTTTTAAAAATCATGACTTTTTTGAGAAAAATGTGTGATCCTCTATAGAATAGAGGTGAGTACACATGCAAATATATATATATATATATATATATATATATATATATATATATATATATATATATAACACAAAAGCAAGGTGCTGCCAACATGCCTAGCAGGTAATAAAAACTAAAAACAAAGAAACAAAAAGAGAAAGATGCACTATACATCTCAATGCTCCAAGCAACGAAAAGAGAAGAAAAACTCTGTGCATCTGGACCGGAATGACGCTCCAAAAATCTCAGAAGCTCAAAGCAACACAAAAAGCAGAAGAAGTCCATGCATCTGGATCAAAAGGAAAGAAGAAGCCTCAACTCTGAAGTGAAGATAAACGAGATGCTGGATAGGATAATCTGCACTGGAATCTCTGAACAAGGGAAGAAATGCCAAGCTGTAGCAAGGAACCTCTCTAAAAGTCTCTGAACAAACCAAAACATGCGCTCTGAAGGTAAGGGGACCTGTAAGAAGAACTTGGAAACCTTTCACTCATATCTGCATCTGAGAGGTGACTAAGAAAAAAGTAAGAATTATGCATATATATGTATATTATTATAAATAATATACATATATGTGTATGAATAAAGAGAGAAGAAAAACAAAAAGGAGACAAAACTAGTAACAACAGGATTAAAATATTTCAAAACAATTACACCAAATAAGAACAAAAATAAAAACCAAAAATAAAAGAAAACTAAGAATCTGTAATCATAAGTAGGTTATGATTAACCGATAGATCATGGTATGAGTTTGAAAAAATATTCATATTAGTACTGAAGTCATTAAAAAGACAATTGTTTTTAAAATAATTAATATTGTAGCTAACTATATTAAGATGCCCTTTAAACGAATTATTGTTAGCTAATTTATATTTGGGATTAGAAATCCAATGAAAATAGAAAGAAAAAATTATATAAATCAATTTATTAATATGACTATTATTATTATTAAAAATTCTTTGATTTCTTTCAAACCATATATACCAACTAATAATAGTGAATAAAGAGTCAAGTAGAGATCTAATATTCTTTTTAAACCTAAATTTAAAATTATTCCAGTTAAAGTCACAATCCAAAACTTTAGTTATGATATTAAAATTGAAAATTTTGAGAACATTATTAAGAAAGCAATAAGAATCCATGCAATCATAGTATAAATGATTAATGTCTTCAAGATGCAGATTACAAAAATAACATTTATTATCATTATGAATGTTCTTTCTTTTTAATTTTTCAATTGTATTAAGTTTACCATGCAATATTAACCACATGTGTATTCTAGATTTAGGAGGAGCATTTGATTTCCAAATAAATTTGAACGAGTTGTTTATAGTACCAAAAAAATTAACAAATCTATAAAAAGAGTTAGAAGTATAATTCTTACTTCTATCCCGTTCCGAATAAATAATATCATTATCATTATCAATATTGTAAAGATTTAATCTTGCATAAATCAAATGAAGGAGCCTAAGAGTTGATCCTACTAAAATTTTGTTAAAGCTGAAATTCCAAGGAGGATCATTATTAGAAGAAAAAACCTCACTAATTAGAGCAAACTTAAAATTACAGATATCGTAAAGCTCTTTAAATTCCAGTTTAAGAGGTAAGACCGAAATCCAACGGTGGAGAAACTATTTGATATAAATTACTATTTCCATTATAGTAATATTTAGAAATAATATCTTTCCAAATAGCATTATCATTAATATCATTAAACTCTAGCAAAGATAAATTCATATTACGCAAGTTAATAACCCCAAACCACCTTCCTTCTTGGCTTTATAGACGGTCTCTCAATTAACTAAACATTTTATATTATTAATAGAATTTTCTCCACTCCAAAGGAAGTCTCTTCTAATTTTGTCAATTTTATCGATAACCCAATCCGGAAATAAATGCATGGACATCCAATAAATCGGAAGGGCTGATAAAACCGAATTAATTAAAACTAGCCTTCCTTCTTTGGATAAAAATCTCCCATTCCAGTTAGTAATCTTATTTTAATTTTATCAATAATAATATACCAGTCTTCATGCTTGAGTTTAGAGGGTCTAATCACAAAACCAAGATATTCAAACGGAAAGCTCATAGTTTTGCGATTTAGAGTAATAGCAACCGAGTTTTCAACATTTTAAAAATCATTTAAGACTAACACTGAAACTTTTGTCAAAATTTATTTTTAAACCTGATAAAAGTTCAAACTGTAAAGAATAAACTTGAGAGTTATAATGTGCCTAGGCAGATGGGAAGAAAAAAGTAAGGTATCATCGGCAAATTGGAGAACCGATATACCATTACGCGAAATATCATTCCCAACACTACCTAGAGAACCATTGTCCACTGCTCTTTTTATAATTTTAGCAAAAACATCTACAGCTAAATTAAATAATAAAGGCGATAAAGGATCTTCTTGCCTTAATCCTCTCTTGGATTGAATTTTATTACCTAAAATACCGTTAACATAATACTAGAGTTTCCGGTTCTAAGCAAAGACATAATCCAATTTATCCATCTAGGACCAAAACCTCTAGCATGAAAAATATTTTTTTTCACTTTAAAAATCATGATTTTGTATAACGTTTCAGATCCTAACCCAGAAACATTAGATTGTAATATTTATATTTTCGCTTATTTTAAAGTTTGATCATCTGTTTATAGTTTCCAAAGACATATACATAATATTTCAACTTAAGTACAATTTAAAACTAAAGTTTATGATTAAGCAAACAAGTTTCATTTGAAACTTAAATTTAAACAGAGTCAAGATCAAAAGATTTGAATTTTTAAATCAAAACTTGCTTACTGGAAGGTAAAAGCAGAGAATACTTTGATGAAACAACATGCATACTATACATGCATATATTCATAGCAGATATCATACAATACACATTCATCTCAAATTAACTAGCATGCAACCAAATTTACCTACCTAAATTTTTAAAAATAAAGTTACTCACCTTTTAAACAGAGGACAGAGCACCTAGATTTGAAAAACAGCTTGAAAATCGAAATCCTTTAGCTTTAAAACTTTGCATGTTACAAAAACTGGAAATATTTTGGTGCTTGATTTGAAAATGCTTTAAACTTGAAAATGAAGTTGCATGCAAAAAACACTTCCAGGTTGAAGAAAAAAAATGATGTACATGCTTCAGTTTTGAAGATAATGAATGCAGGCTTCAGATTTTGATTTGAGGAAATGTGTTACAGGGATTTTAAGTTTTAAAGAATGATTTGTTTTATGAGGAGTGATTACTGATTTGTATTTTGAAATGAGGATTGTTTTAGAGTGAAATGTTTCAGCTGAAAATATTTTTTCTTTGCTTAGAAATAAAAATGAGAAAAAGAAAAAGGAAAGGAAGAAGGCAAGTGTTTATAAACTAAATTTATGATTTATTAAAAATCAAAGAAAAATAAAAATACAATATGACACTTGACATGCTCCTTAATTATTTAGCTAACACATATGCTTAGATGATTTATAATCTTACATTTGTAACTTAACATGCAAAATGAATTTATAAATGAATAAAGCTTTTTATTAATTAATTTCCTAATAACTATATACTTATTCAAATTTATATAAATAAGAATTCTTTTTAAAAGAAATAGAATAAACAAACTATATTTATACAAAATCATTTTTGTCATGCTTTTAAAATCAAAATATATATATATTAGGATATATATCATTTCCTTTGAAATCCAAATATAAATTTAATTCAATTTAAACATAAATTTGAAAATAATATCCTACTTAAAGCCTAGATTTACATATGACATTATTATTATTTAAAAATAACTCATTTACCAAATTACAATAATTTACAAAATAAATTATCTCTTTATTAATAAATTACTTATATTATCAACCTATATTTAAAACAAACTTTTTATTAATTTAAACTTATGCTAAAATTAATTTAAACAATTTAAACTTAACAAATTAAAGCCATATAATTATTTATTAAATAGCTTTTGAAAAGATTAATATTAAATAAAATCAAATTTCCAAATTACCAAAAATATTAGAATTTAAAAACAAGATATATCTATTTACAATATATACCAAATATTTACATTATAAATAGAAACCAATTTATTAGCTTTAAAAGATATAATCTACTAATTAAATATTTATTTAATTTGGATTATTAAATCAATTCAAATCTTCTTAACAATAATTATCAAATCAATTTAATTTTAACACAGATTATTAAATTTATATTGCCAAAAATTCCGGGATATCACACCTGCCATGAATATACCGGTTAGTGGATGGAACGACCGAACATGATCTACTGTCCTTCGTAGATGCGTACTCTGGCTACAATCAGATTGCGATGTACATTCTAGATCAATACCATACAAGTTTTATTACAGATTTGAAGCTATATTGCTATAAAGTGGCATCGTTCAATCTGAAGAACGCTTGATCTATTTACCAGTGTTGTGTTAATGATATGTTCATAGAGCAGATCGGATGGACTATTGGAGTCAATATGGATGATATACTAGTGAAGTCATAGAAAACTACAGATTACATAAGTGTTCTTTCTTATTTGATATGACAATCCACTTTTTCTAACATCTAAAATCAGTGACAAACGCCGTCAAATTACACTTGCGCACTAATTTCATACATTAAAAATGGCAGACCGTTGGTTTTGTAATTTAAGATCTAAAATCAGCATGAGAAAAATAGGAAAACCCCTACAATAGAATTTAAAAAAAATATACTTGTCTCAATAACGAATACATACAGCACAAATATGCAAGGTATGATACAATAAATAAAACATCATTTATTTTCATAGACATCAATCATTATTAAATATATAAGACAACACCATAATAATACAGGGAAAATAATTTAAGTAAACCACATATAGATGTCTTCTACATCTGGACGTTGTTTTCCCTTCTTTTCTTACACATACAATCCTTACAAATGCATGGAAAGAAAATAATGTTCAACTACGTTTGAGCTATGCCGAATTCTATACACTTCGATCATAGGCCAGAGAGCTATTGCATAGGAAACGATAACATACATACCTTTTGGGTATCAAACCCACGTAGTTCTATTTCATGCTCTTCTCTTGCATCCAAATACTTAATAAACAACAATCATAACATCCAATGCAACCAGAAAGCCCAACTTTTATTAAGCCATCGTAATTAATCATCATATGAGGTAACAACAATAATAGCACACAACCATCAAACATTAACAATACTTAACGTCAATCACAATCATCAAACAAGCCAACAACACAAATATACTTACATACGTACTAATCATTAACTATTAGTAATCCATCATCATTGCAAGTATAAATCCAATAAATGTGTCAAATTACTTCATAATAGTAACATAATTCCAATCTCATCCAATTTGTACTAACTAATCAACATTAGTAATAGAATCAATGGATCATCAGATGTGTTCCAACCAATCAATAATAGTAACACAAACATCAATATCATCCAAACAATCAAGAAATATTTAATTAATTACCTCTAGTATAGTAGTAATGCACACTCATCGATCATCATGCAATAAAAATGTTGTAATTATGACTAATAATTAATGACATATTTTACAATTATCCAAAATAATAAATTTATGACCATTGTTCTTGCCAAAGCATAGACTAATTTTGTCTATTATAAAAGCACCCTTATTTTATCTCAAAACATTTTATCTCAAAATAATAATAATGCTTCAAAAGTGATAATATACTTAAAAAATTCCATTTAGTACTCCTTAAAACATCGTAATTAATCAAAAATAGTGAATTACATCAAATTACTTTTTCAAAACAATAATATTATTATTTGCGTCAAAATTGTAATATGCGTTGAAACCATTTTAATATTTTCCAAAACCAATTTATTACTTTTATCTTGAAAATAGCAGTATTCTATATCATACATCAAGACTCCTTTTATTGTAATTTGTCTTCAAATAGCAGTAATTTAACCCAAAACACTTTTGGAATTATATTTTTACTATTCATATAATTATTATTTCAAAACTGTCTTTCATTTTATTACTCAAATAATAAAAATGATAATAGTATTTACTAAAAGCTATAAGACCTATTATATTGTCATTTATTCAAAATAATACAATTATTACAAAGACCGTATTATTATATATAAAATCCCATTATTTTATAATTAATAATAAATTTCCCAACTTCCATTTAAAATAGATTTCCCGTTTTTATTTATGAATTTCCCAATAAATTCATAAATAATAACCTTATTGATATTCTTACGTTGACTTCGGTTTAATTCACTAAATCATTGTTATTTATAGGCACAAATTAAAATCTCAAATAATTGTATTTCGTTTATTCATTGATTATTTATTTTTTCCATTATTACTCAATTTCATCCATTCTGTTTTAATTAATTACTCTCGTGATTCGAATCCAAAATTAATCATAATTATGTTATTACCTCAGATATTGATTTTGATGACAACAACCATGTAAATACGTATGTAATGTTTTGTCAAGTTGTATAGTGCGTATTACAGAATAGTACATAGGTACAAAATGGTTAAATTTGAAGACTAATCAATATAAAACCAAGAATGAAGATGTAGAGATGATGATCTAGACTCTTGAGTTTATAGACAAAAGACTTGAAGATCTCAAGACTCTAATGTTTAATATGAGTTGTTAGAACCAATTATCAAAGTCCCTGTTAGCAGATCCTGATTTTTATCACAAATTTTTTATCTTTGATATTTTAACTAGAATAAATTATTTTCAATTCAAAATATACTTTTTCAAATATTTTATAGAAGTTTTTATGCGTTCAAGGCATTTCAAAATTAACAAGGGTATATCGACATGCCCCTCCGAGATATGTCGACATAGTGACCATTGGTTGCTTTTTTAATTTTTGAAAAGAAGTTTTTTTTTGGACTCACCTCTTAACGAATGGATACTTCTGTTCATTCATTATATAATTAGGAGTGCAAATTTTTTTTTTAAATAATTTTATTACTTATTTCTTACTCCGTACGCTCTTGAAATATTTCTTGAAAACTACGTTTTATATTCTTCAAAATCTACATAGAATCAATCCATCCTGTGCAAGATTGATTCTATACAAATTATTTACTATTTTAGAAGCACTCTCTTTGAAAATCAAAGACGAAATTGCTATCATAAGGGCTATAGGATATAATATATTCTAGGAACAACTATTTGTATTTGAAAATCAACAATTCTACTCTTATTTGTTTGAGTATGCTTGTTGTCCGTTCAAATCAAGTGGGTGTGCTTAGTAGCCCATCTAAACCTAATGGGTGATCTTGTTGTTTGATAAATCAAGAGAGTTTGCCTTGGACTCAAAAGACATGAGGGTGAACCTTGTAGCCTTAAAATCAAAATTGCATTCTGGTTTGCTTGCTACCAGGTTAAAATAGGTGATTGAAAAGAAAGCTGTACAGTACTGTACGACATTGGATGCAAGATTGGTTAATCCAAACTAGTATAAAATTCTTGGTGTCATCTCTATTGCTTTACTTTCTATTATTGCTTTTATATTTATCTGTGATTGCATCTGTGTCTGCTTGATTGTATAGATCTGTGTTGATAATATGTGATTTGATTTAAAACTTGAAACAAATTTAAAAAGATTGACAAAAGTTTAAACATCATTAACCCCCTCTAATGTTAAAATAGTCTTAAGATCTGTTACATCATAACTCACAAATTAAACGTCCAATAAAACAATCAATGATAAACAGCCTAATCAAAGCATAAGAAATCCAGGTCATCACATAACTAACCAATCATTAATATAACATAGCATATATCAATGACTATAATTTTTCATTGATAGTTATGTGTTTAATATTTTTAAACACAATTAATTAAAATTGAATAATCATACCAATGCGCTTTTGAAAACAATTCCAAAACCATTATACCAAGTGTGAATAGGAGTTCATGTACGCAAGATATGATATTTAAAGTATAAGGGAATTTTGTTAAGTATCCAACGAATCAAAGACGCATGGTACCTTTCCCTTCCTCCATCACTAGACGCAATGCACGTCGAACCCATGTCACTCCCTGAATGCCACCACCACAAGCCTTGTTAACCAAATTCGAAGCCTCGACTGGCTTTGCCACCTCAACCTTCGCTAAGCTGGCCTTTATGATGTCGTCTGTTTCCATAGGTTACCCAACCCCCGTCTTTATCCTAGAAACCTTGGTGAACTATTTCGACCACTGGTCACTCTATGGACGATCAACCACCATGGATGAACTTTGACCATCATTCTCGACCTAATAGTACCCTCTGATTGTCCTATAATCATAAATCCATCATTGAATCAAAACATTAGAATCGACAACCCTTGATTTTCTGACAATTCCATACTTTCTATTGAAGATTCAAGCCAGATGCAATCAAATCTCAAAAAAAAAACTTCACCACCTTTTTCATGTCATTATGTCATATGAAATGCCATATCATAAGGCATACTTTTGAGTTGATTTGTGATTCAAGTTATTTTGAATTTTATAATTAGTGAAGATAACTAGAGATTAGAGAGGATTTCAGGATTACTGCTGAGAAATAAGACTAGATATAATGGCTAGGGTTTTGTAACATCAATTACATAATTGTTAAGTTGAGTTATGGGATATGGACCCAGTTTGGCCCGAAACTGCTACGTACATCATTTATAACATGTAATACTCCCACCTTCCAAATCATAACTGCAAATTTAACAAATTTATAGTCCAAGTGGATCATCTTGGGAAGACCTACAAAGTGGTTATAAATATAATACCCGATTCACTCTATAATTAAAAATTTGTTTTAAATTATTTTAGTCTTAATAGTGTAAAATTTACGGTCGTTACATCCCCTACCCCTTAGTCCTAAAAGCATTGTGCTCTCGTAATTCTCCAAATACAGCCTCAACCAAATAATTAAAGTCTCCTCATGGGTTAAATACAAAAATTTAAGGAAGTATACTAACCATAAATTGAAAATCTTTAGTGCACTACATGACAGTCACACAACACATTCAATCATGACACACAAAACAATTTGCATAATAATATATTAAACAAACATACTATAATATTACATATATTTCCTCAATCATGCAATCCAAACTATAGCATGTAATAGCGACACTTTACCAATAAAGGTTGAAACAATCTCAATCATTGATTAACTTTGTAAACAAGTCATGTCATGAACCCCAACGATTCGGCCATAACAAAAATACTTGACAAAACTTAGGTTGGTCAAAGCAATCCATACACAAATAAAAATATCAACAATCGGCATAAATTATCAAAATAAAGCATGCACACACAAAAAATGCAATCATCACATCATCATACCACAAATAACACATGCGTGTTAATCGCTATGCTAACTACATATCCATCATAATATGTATATCCTTAAAACCGTCGATGAACTTCCTTATGGTCTTATTTCAAGATAATTAGTGTACCATCTCATTATTACACCTTCTAAAATAATACATGTGTCCATTCATGTCTACATCCTCAAAATAATGTATGCCTAATTACGGCTATATCTTTAAAATAATATGGCCATCAACTCATGTTGTAGTTGCATAAATCTTCGATTCTTGGGCCCATATGGACGGTCGATAAGTATGGACCCCACATAGACAGTTAAAAAGTATAGACCCTGCATAGCTGGCTAAAATGCATGGACCCCGTATAAATGGTTAAAAGATGCAAACCCACGCAATGGTCAAGAAGCGTAGACCCACCCAGATGGTCTCGTACCAAGTACTCCCAAATACATGATAACTCAAATAATCCATAAATATGGTCAATGACTACTCAACATCATGGCTACATGATACTCAAACTCATTCCAACATAGATGGTTAGGGACCAAACACACACATATATCAAAAAATATTGATACACACTAACTACCTCAGATACACACAACTACCCTTTTCTTATTTTATGAGCAAACATCGAAACCTCCGAGTTATCTACAATCCCTAGATATGCATCCACATGAAATTCCACTGTGTTCCCTTTTTTGGATCTCATCGAATATTTATTTCTACAATCCTATTATGGTAAACTCCTCAATTGGATGACATGTACCACTCACCCAAAATACCAAAGAGGGGACTACTATCCATTTCTTGGGATGAGGGTTCGAAAACATCTTCAAATCAAAATATTTACCAGAATATTTTCATTTCCTAAAGCTTCCATGTTCTTTTGAAACAAAAATCCTTTCTCAAAATACAATTATCTTTTTAGAAAATATTTTTTTCTTCAAAACATTATCATCATTCTTCAAAATCAACTTAAAGTAGTTTTTGAGAAATAACATTTTATAGAAAAATTTCTAACTGTATAAACTCTTCCAAAAATCGAAATAGGACTCCTTGTTGAATATAAACACCAATGGAAGCCAGTAATTACTCTTACAAATATAGAGTTCAAAAAATGTATTTGGTACATACTCCAATTTTCTAATAATGATGTAATGAACCATCCACCATCGCTTTAATTCCCCAAGGAATCCATCAAACCTTCTTGTTACCAAAACCCTTCAACTACTATTACTCATCCTTAAGGCACAACATCAAATCTCATTGTCGTTCAAATATCTAATCTTCCTCAGCATAGGAACCTATGTCATTTCACTACAACTAAATCAAATAAGTCCCTTATCAACTTATTATTTGTAACGACGCGACTTTTCGACGCTCGAAAACCGACATTAATACGTCCACTGTATCAACTGCCGGAAAACCGTACCATTTTGGTTAAAGAAGAAGAAAAAGATAGAACAGAACAGAAAGAAACAACAGAACAATATCAGAATCTCACAATCACAGCGGAACAACATATAATAGATAAATGAATAATCTTTAAACAAAGAACTATATCAGTTATCACATTACATCACATTATCAGAGTTTACAACAACAAACATCGGAAAAGAAGTACGATATACAAGTAATACGCCATGCCATCCATCTTGCCTCCTGCAATTCCTGAATTCCAGAATATCCTGATAACCTGACTCTGGACTGCCCGTGTGGAAATTGGTAGGCACCCAGAGTTTAGGAAGGAAAACAATAAACTCCGAGTCAGTCATGTGACTCGTGTGAGAACTAAAACAATTTATTTTTTTAAAACAAAGTACATGATAATTTTTAAAATAGATTCGAAATGCTTTTTAGAAAATGAGACTACCATAAGGCCTCCCGCACACACACACACAATGCAAACGCAGAATCGAAGGAGATTTCTCCTTATGATAGTCAAAGATGCTTGATACGCATTAAAAAGAAACATTTGATATTATTACTCGTGCATAGTGTAGGAAAAATCATTTCGAAAGTAAAGATATAAATCTTAGCCAGCATAGGTACCATTATATTATGCCTACTATAGCTACCATATTAGATGGAAGGTTCTACAACTAAAACCGTACAAGGCTCGTATTGTTTCTTTGGATTTCCAACAAATGGTCAGGCCAAGGAACTTCCCATTGCCACATGGGTACGCCTCTGGAAAGACGACACGAGAACCTAACCGGATCTCTGCCAACACAAGGCCAGGTTACCCTTCAAACTGGGTAACTACTGACACGAATATGTCATTCCCCGACCGTAACCGATCTATATCCGAGGATCCTCGATTCCAACAACCACAAAGTAATAAATTTGCAGCAACAACATAGGTTAAGTATCTAGGCTCCATACCATGATACCACCTCTATCCAGAAGGAATGACATACACTAAAGGGGCGCTACCCCATAATAACCTTGCTGCATCCTTCCTGTTTTGACCATTTCCGGGGTATGAAATCTCGTCCACAAAGCCACGCTTTATACAAAAGCTGTTCTTTGATCATCAAATGCTCAACAACACTTAGCATATCACACTACCAAATTGAGAGTATATCACTAATAACCTTCAACTACATAACCTCTGAGCTCGTACGTCTCAAAGAAGGGTGTTAAGCTAATAGAATAAATTCTCCGCCACCAACAGAAATATATTTGAAAGAAATCAGCTTTATATCTCAATTTGTAATGTCAGACATACAATCCATACAAGTCTGTTCCGGGCTCGAACAGAACCGAAGGCACTTCCAAAGAAGCCCTTGCAATCCAGATATTCACTAATCATGTCCGGACTTCCCGTCACTAAGGGTGATAAAACCTCTATATCGGAGATCAGCCGATGCAGAGTCATTCGACGGTAATCCTTCCGTTTTCACAAATATCCGGTTTTCAACATCGGTCACAAATATCCGGTTTTCACAAATATCCGTTTTCACAAATATCCGTTTTCACTTCATATTGGAAAACATTTCCATACTTATTTAATAACAAGTAATTCACAAATCCATTTATTTCAACACTTGGAAAATATTCAATATACTTAAATCGAAATTAAGTATATATTTCATTCTTTAAAGAAAACATTCTCTTAAACACATTTATTTGGGCCAAAATGAATGTTACGTAAAACATCGTTACGACGACCCAAAATCACTAGTATAGGGATTCGAAATTAAGATAGATATATAAATCCCAATACTATATAAAACATTTCCTTTCAGAAATCATTTACTATAACAACAATGTTATAGTCCACTATTTTTTTCTATTTCTCGAAAACGTCTATTTCAACAATGAATGTGAAATCTATGGTTTCGACACTTAATGCATTTTAAAACAACTTCAAATTGTTTTAATTCCATTTAAAAGATCACTCCCTAAACATTCCTTTAATATATCATTCACCATTCAAAATCGTGAATATAAATCATTAACCAAACTCAATAATTTTACATATTCAATTCAAAAATTATCCACTGTCCCAAAATCGTGAATATACTCCTTTAATAAGCTATAAAAAAATTACTTATCAAATTCAATCAATCTTGAATTTATAAATCAATGTTTATAAATTCACATTTATATATTATAAAAACTTCAAGTTATAAAAATCCCTTATTAACCAATTCCATTTAAATCTCATTTAAATGCCAAAAATCCAATTTTAAAGTTAATTATTTATAATTTTCTATTTTACAAAATCTATTCATTTTAAAATTTCACAATTTATAAATCTATAAATTTCATTCACTTATGAAATCCATTTTTATTTCATTTTAACAGTTATAAAAAACTCGTTTTATAATTCCAATATTTTAATTTATAAATATCAATTTTATAAATCTTTTATATAAATCGTTTATAATAATTCAAAAATCTCAATTTAAATAAACCAATTTTTTTAATAATTTACAAATCGTTATTAAAGCTTATATATAACTCCAAAATCATACTTAAGTATTATTTTCCAAAAATATAACTTTTATAATAATAAAAATTATAATGTTTATTTATTTTAACAATTCAAAATTTAATAAACATATACCTTCAAAAATCACTTTAAAATCCTTTTAAATTCAAAATCGTTACTTTAATATTTTTAAAACTCCAAAAATAGGCCAATGCTGCAACAGCAACAAAATGTCAATCACGACAATCAAAAAATCATATATCAATATGATAATCAACAAATATCACAATATCTGTAATCAACTAAATACTTGTGAGGAATCCAGTAGGATCCCTCCAACCTGTTTCCCTGCATCCAAAGATGTTAGCACAATACCAATTCCGTTCCAATACGAAATATTGCGGTATATAGGATTTATAAAATATTATCCGCTATTATACGGCGCAATAGGGTCTCATCCGCTATATAATGCAGGAAAATCAACTCCAAGTACATATATAATACCAATTCCAATCAAGATGGAATTATCGCGGTATATATTTTTAATAAATGACATCCGCTTAATATACGGCGTATAAGGTCTATTACTATACAACAGATAATAATTTATCATCCAGGCATACAATCAAGCAATTTTAAATCTAACTATTTAAAATTTAAATCGAAACAATTCGATTGAGTGAGAAGTTCTCACCTCGCTTTCAATTCAGTTTCAGCGTTTTATTTCGAATAAAATTAAACACGTGTTTAATTTTACCCGAAATTATCACTAGCTCCAAATGACTCCAATCCAGTTCCATTGCGTAGTGCTCGACAAAACGAAGCCAACGCAACTCGTTTCGTCGAAATCCAACCTCGTACCAAAAAGTTACATCATTTCAAAGTTTATACAGTCTTTAATATAATTAATCTACACTTCTTTTTAATTTTAAACCTCAGATGGATCCTGGGCCGTGAATCTTGCTTGATGAAATCAGGGCCGTGTATGCGTCCTTCTTCTCCTTCAGGTAACGAACGCGTTCCCCTAACCCATAGCCGCCTCTCTTTCTTGAATTAACGAGCCACCACCACGACACTTTAGCCCGATCAACTACCACACCACGAAGCCAACGTCGAGCTCCACCTTCACCATCAAACACGTGAAACTCGGCCTCACCCCTGCCTTGAAAAACGTAAACGAACGTGCGCGCTCGAGCTCGATTTGTCGTCAATCCACCTCTTCGTTTATCATCATCAACCGTATGGATTTGTAGCTCTCTTCGAGCTCTAAAACATTGTAGTTGAGCATTTCTTTTAATTATATATAGATTGAGAGAGATTGAGGGGAGAAGATAGGAGATTTTCGGCCATTAGAGATAATGGTGGCGGCTGAACCTAATTCTCTAGGGTTCTTGCAAAATTGTGAAATAGGGGGCCTTTTATAGAAAATTTGCAACCACTATTCACCCCAAAATTTTGCGAACCCCAAACGAAGCGTGTCGGTTGGCATTTCTAAGGTTTACCCCGCGTTTCGAACACAATGGAACGTGTTTCGGAGGCCAATTCGATCATCTGTGCGAGTTACGGCAATAAACGATCGATTTCAAATTAAATCGATTTAAACTAATTTCTATGCATTTTGGCTTGCCCCGGACAAACGGTAAATCCGATTGACATGGAATTTGAAACCATACAATAATATCACATTACGGATCCGATGAAACTGGTTTCATCGAAATCCGAGACTGTTTGAAAAATGGCTATTTTGACTCATCAATTAAATATTAAAATATTCAATTTTCACAATTTAACTTTTAATTCGATTTTAAAAGTTCACAAACATTGTTCTAACTCCAATATGATTTAATAAAATTTTATAAATCATTTTCAATCATATTTAACCCAATTTTCAATTATTTCTGGAATTTCAAATATTAAATTATCGATTTAATTATCCAATTATTCGAAATAAAATTTATTCGACTTATAAATTTCACTTATTAATATTCAAATTCAATTAAATATACAAATTTTAATTGACAAAAATTCTGGGTCGTTACATTATTAGTCCCAAAGAAGATGGTTTTGATGACAACAACCTTAGAATAAGATTATAAAATATAAATACTAACATTATAGTATAGATATATATGTATATGCAAGATTTAACCATACAGGTACCAAGAATCAAAACTGTATAGCATAGAGATTCAAGACTGAAGATATCAAGATTGAAGACTCAAGAGTATCAAGATTATCAAGAGTTAAAGATTTCAATATAAGTAATTTAATTAGGAATTTTGTTAAAACTCTTAGAAAAGCACTGGCATCTTAAAATCCAATTTATTCGTGGAATGGAATCCACTTCGAGCCTGTTAAAGGGATGGAACCCTAAGTAGGATGGGACCTACGAAAAATCTAGTGGAACATTGTTTTATATCCACTAACTTTTTTCCAAATTGTTTTACAAAATTATATCTTATTTTCAAAATGATTTGAAAATCTCCCTTTTAAAAGAATAAAAAACATCTATCCTGTTTTAAAATACTTTTAGCCTCAAAATAATCTTTATCTTCAAAATCAAATTATCCTTAGTTTTAAACTATCTTTTAATTGTAATATACTTAATTATTAATATATATACATAGATTTAAATATATAGATAATTTTTATATATACCAAAATATTATTCTCTATACTTATTTATGTATTTTAACAATAGTTAAGTATATTTATAAAGTTTAAAATAGTTTTAATACAAGGTAGAAGTTATTTTCAAAGAAAAATAAATTACCGAAAATACCATAGGCCTGTCGAAAACCCCAGTATACCCTTGTCGACAAGGTGGAAGTTTGTTTCAAAAATTTGAATTTCAAAGGAAGTGTCTATTCGTCATATCCTTTCACGAATGGATATGGTTGTTGTTCTACTATAAATAGGGGCTGTTTTAAATGAATTTATATACATATTTTTCTCTGATTTCACTCCTCTTCTTCTTCCACATTTCGTTATATATATTTTTACCATTACTCTGCCGAAATCACCAATGAATCTAACTAGATCATCTCTAGTTTGATTCTCTATCACTATCTCAACAAGATCTTAGTGCTATTCAGAGTTATAGGCTTTTTACAATTAATTGAGTGAGAAAATGTGTGATTGTAGCCTGTGAATTCAATCAAGCGAGAAAAGGTGTGATTGTATCCTGTGAAATCAATTGGGTGAACTTATTGCCCGTAAAATCAAGTATCTCTGCCCAGAGGATTGTAAATCTGGAGTGCTGTATCTCGTGGCCTTGAAATCGAGGGTATAATTGTAAAAATTTATTTTGAAAGGAAATCCATACTTGTGTTACATGACTAGATGTAGAGTAACTCCAAACCAGTATAAAATCCAGTGTGTTCTTTCGTTTATTGCTTTTACTTTATATTTGCATCTGTGTGTGATCCCGTGATCATATCTGTGTCTGAATATTGCATACGTTTGTGTTCAAATTAATATAAACTAAAAAAGAATTAGTAATTCCTTAAAACACTATTCACCCACCTCTAGTGTTAATTCTAGCCTTAAGATTCGTAATTCACATTTCTCACATTGATATCAGAGCAAGGTTTTCAAAGTTTCATAATATGATTTTTGAAAAAGCTTTTAAAATGGCTATGTTTAAAAAACTTGTTAATACTAGTTTAGAAATATTCATATCATCACTATCTCTTGAGTCTGCATATAATCAATATTCAAATTCAAGTTGTCTACAAATATTGTATGATGTGTAGGAAAATGTTTTATGGGTGTTGAGGAATCAATCCATAATGGAAAAATTGTGCAGATCAAAAAGAATAAATGGATACTCTATAGTGGATGCTCTAGACACATGACTGGTAATCTAGATATGCTGAATGATATAATATACAAAGACGGAGGACTGGTTAACTTCGGAGGCAACTCAAAAGGATATGTGATTGGCATCGGCAAAGTCGGTAACTATGAAACTCCTATTATTACTAACGTTTTGCTAGTTAAGAATCTGAAACATAATCTGCTAAGTATTAGTCAACTTTGCGATAAAGGATATAAAATTAAATTTGAAAAAGATAAGGGTCACATTGAAGATAATAATTCAACCATAATATTTGAGGGAATTAGGAAAAAGAATATTTATATTCTTAGTATGAAAGTTTCAAATGATAACCCGTGTCTTCTAATAAATACAAGTGACCCTTGGATTTGGCATAAGAGATTTGGGCATTTGAATTTCAAACTCCTATCTAGACTATCAAAACATCATCTAGTAAGAGGTCTCCCTAAAATGAATTTTAAAGTAGATAGTTTGTGTGATGCATGTCATTTAGGAAAACTTAGAAAAGTTCCTTTAAATTAAAAGATATGATTTTAACTTCAAAACCTCTTAAATTATTTCATCTCGATTTATTTGGTTCATCTCAAATTCAGTCAATAAATCATAGTAAATATGTTTTTGTATTTGTAGATGATTATTCTAGATTTACATGGACAATATTTTTGAAACATAAAAGTGATACTTTTGAATGTTTTAAAAACTTTACAAAAAGGATTCAAAATCAACTTTCTCTAAAAATTATAACCATCCATAATGATCACGGTGGTGAATTTGAAAATGAAAAGTTTGAGAAATTCTACAATGAAAAGGGAATAACTCACAATTTTTCATTTCCAAGAACTCCACAACAAAACGGAGTAGTAGAACATAAAAATAGGACGATTCAAGGGTGTGCGAGAACTATGTTTCAGATAGTAAATAACCAAAGTATTTTAGGCAGAAGCAGTTGCTATCGCGTGTTATATTTTAAATAGAATTTTAATTAGACCTTTAACTCATAAGACATCTTATGAACTTCTTCAATCAAATAAACCTAAGGTATCTTATTTTAGAATTTTTGGAAGTAAATGTTTTATTTTAAATACAAAAGATAACTTAGATAAATTTGATCCTAAATTCGACAAAGGTATCTTTATCGGGTATTCTAATAGAAGTAAGCGTACAGAGTGTTTAATTTAAGAACTAATACCATCGAAGAAACGATGCACGTTTCATTCGATGAAAGTCTCAAAATTTTTGAAGAAACAAATGATGAAGAGGATTTAATCACTCAAAATCAAGAGTCAACTGAAACTAATAATGAAAATAATCATCCTAATAAAAAGATTAAACTTTTAAAAGATCATCCGATAGAAAATATACTAGGAGATATGCAATTTGTTGTTACAACTAGAAATCAACTTAGTGAAATGAGCAATGTAGCCTTTACATCAACTATTGAACCCAAAAATCCAAAAGGAGCATCAACTGACGATTCATGGATTTTGGCTATGCAAGAAGAATCAGATCAATTCACTAGAAATGATGTTTAGGAACTTGTTCCTAGACCTGAAAATAAAACTATAATTGGAACTAAACGGGTTTATAAAAATAAAATATATGAACAAGGAGAGAATGTTAGAAATAAAGCCCGATTAGCCGCTCAAGGTTATTGTCAAGAAGAAGGAATAGATTTTGATGAAACCTTTGCTTCCGTAGCAGGATTAGAAGCCATTAGGATTCTACTTGCTTTCGCAAATCATAATAATTTTAAATTATATCAAATGCATGTTAAAAGTGCCTTTTTAAATGGATTTGTAAAAGAGGAAGTATATGTTGAACAACCATCACTTTTTGAAAATGAAAAATTACCGAATCATGTTTACAAACTTAAGAAAGCTCTATATGGTCTAAAACAAGCTCCTAGAGCCTGGTATGATAGATTAAGATCTTACTTATTACAATCAAACTTTGAAATTGTTAAAGTAGATAATACTCTTTTTATTAAAAGAAATAAAAATGATATTCAACTAATTTTGAAATGAATAACGAATTTTCTGAAATAATGACAAAAGAGTTTGAGATGAGTCATATGGGTGAATTAAACTTCTGTCTAGGATTGCAAATAAAACAATTAGATAATGGTATCTTTATCAATCAAGAAAAACATGCTAAAGACCTAGTTAGTAAATTTGGTTTGACTACTGCAAGTGGAAAACCCACTCCCATGGCAACCAATGAGTAACTAAGTAAAGAAGATCTCTCGAAAGATGTAGATAAAAAATTATATAGAGGAATGATTGGATCACAACTCTATATCACTGCTAGTAGACCTGATATCATGCACAGTGTTTGTCTCGGTGCAAGATATCAATCCCAACCTAAAGAGCCCATTTAAAAGCTGCAAAACGTATCATAAGATATGTTAAACACACCTTTGATTATGGATTATTTATCCTAAAAATGATTCTTTTGAATTAATATCGTAATGTGATGCTGATTATGCTGGTTGTAAATCAGATCGAAAAAGTACAAGTGGAACTTGTCACTTTTTGGGGCATTCTCTGATTTCCTGGTTTAGTAAAAAGCAAAACACAGTTTCTTTATCAACAACTGAAGCAGAGTATATTTATGCTGCTTTGGCTTGTTCTCAAGTAATATATATGCAACAAACTTTAGAAGATTTTGGTTTAAATATCTCAAAATCACCGAGTTATTGTGATAATACTAGTGCAATAAATTTATCCAAAAATCCTACTCATCATGCTCGAACTAAACATATTGATATCAAACATCATTTTCTAAGAAATAATATAAGTAAGGAAGTAATTACTCTTGACTATATCAATTCCGAGAACCAAATTGCTGATATCTTAACAAAACCCTTAAATGAATCTATATTTACTAAATTAAGAAGAGAATTAGGTATTTGTTCAATAACTGAAATATAGAATATAAATAATAAAGTATAACTAAAAAATTAAAATAAATAAAATATTAAAAATGTAGGTACCATGTTGACAACCCTCCCTTACCCCTGTCGATATGTAACGATTTTTTTCTTTTGAAATTTTTCCACCAAAATTCAAATAAGTGGACATATATTCTTCTTATTTCAAAATTTTTTTCATCCTTTCTGTCCTTTCTCTGATCTATCTTCTAAAACAATAAAACAATGGCTTCCTCTTGCAAATCAAATAAAAATTCAACCTTTTTGTTCTCTTCTCCTTCTACTGGACCATTTCAACGAACCACGCTGCACGAATAATGAAAATGGAAGATTCCTTGAAGGATGCACTGCAACTAATGACTGAAATTCAAGTAATGCAACTCAAAATGGCCAAAGAACAAGAACGGAAAGGCAAGGCAAAATCCTTAGAAATTTGTAAAATTTTCTAATGGACAATCACGATAATCCGATCTTGATTGATGAAGATTCTTCAGGAGATCAAGTGCAAGAGGACAGCGAGAAAGAAGAAGAAGAAGCCCTCATGGAAGAAGAGCACGCTGAAGATGATGACAAAGTTGTTTGCGTTGGCGAAGTGTGCTTTGACAAGGATGTAAATCTAGTCGAACAACGTGGAAATTATTTTCACTACCCAAATTGCTCAGTTCATAGATCTCCCATTTTCAAAGGCACACATTATTTCTTATAATTTCTCTATTTCTTATTGTTATATGATCTTACTTTCGTTTTCTACGCAAATGTAAATATAACAATATATAATTAATAAATGATTTGTGTTCTTATATTTGAATTCTCACATTATCACTATTATAAGTATTATTATATATGAATTATTAGTTAGGATAGTTGGTAATTAAGGACTAAGTTTTAGTTTTAGAATTAAGTAATGAATATTTATGATAACACTATCATTATAATCACAAGTCATATTGTATTAGATTAAGGGGGAGTTATATAGTTTGGAGTTAGTTTTTGTTGATGACAGAGGGGGAGAAGTATAAAATATGATAGTTAGGCATAGATAAAGGGGGAGTTATTAGTTTTAGGGGGAGTTATTAGGATAGAAGTAATATTTTATAAACAAAGGCTGTCATCATCAAAAAGTAGGAGATTGTTAGTCCCGAAGAAGATGGTTTTGATGACAACAACCTTAGAATAAGATTATAAAAATATAAATACTAATATTATAGTTTAGATATATATGTATATGCAGGATTTAATGATGCAGGTACCAAGAATGAAGATTGTACAGTATAGAGAGTCAAGACTGAAGGTATCAAGATTAAAGACTCATGAGTATCAAGATTATCGAGAGTTCAAGATTTCAATATAAGTAATTTGATTAGGAATTTTGTTTAAACTCTTAGAAAAGCACTGGCATCTTAAAATCCAATTTATTCATAAAATGGAATTCACTTCGAGCCTGTTAAAGGGATGGAACCCTAAGTAGGATGGAACCTACGAAAAATCTAGTAGAACATTGTTTTGTATCCACTAACTTTTATTCAAATGTTTTTACAAAATTATATCTTGTTTTCAAAATGATTTCAAAATCTTCCTTTTAAAAGAATAAAAAACATCTATCCTGATTTTAAAATACTTTTAGCCTCAAAATAATCTTTATCTTCAAAATCAAATTATCCTTGGTTTTAAACTATCTTTTAATTATAATATATTTAATTATCAATATTTATACTTAGATTTAAATATATAGAAAAAAATTTATATGTACCAAAATATTATTCTCTATACTTATTTATGTATTTTAATAATAGTTAAGTATATTTATAAAGTTTAAAATAGTTTTAATACAAGATAGAAGTTATTTGCAAAGAAAAATAAATTACCGAAAATACCATAGGCCCGTCGACAACCCCAGTATACCCTTGTCGACAAGGTGAAAGTTTGTTTCAAAATTTTGAATTTCAAAGGAAGTGTCTATTCGTCATATTCTTTCACGAATGGACATGACTGTTGTTCTACTATAAATATGGGTTGTTTTAAACGAATTTATATACATATTTTTCTCTGATCTCACTCCTCTTCTTCTTCCACATTTCTTTATATATACTTTTACCATTATTCTGCCGAAATCACCATTGAATCTAACTAGATCATCTCTGGTTTGATTCTCTATCACTATCTCAACAAGATCTCAGTGTTATTCAGAGTTATAGACTTCTTTGTAATTAACTGAGTGAGAAAAGGTGTGATTGTAGCCTATGAAATCAATCAAGCGAGAAAAGGTGTGATTGTAGCCTGTGAAATCAATTGGGTGAACTTGTTGCCCGTAAAATCAAGTATCTCTACCCAGAGGATTGTGAATCTGGAGTGGTGTACCTCGTGGCCTTGAAATCAAGGGTGTAATTGTAAAAATTGATTTTGAAAGGAAATCTGTACTTGTGTTGCAGGACTGGATGTAGGATAACTCCGAACCAGTATAAAATCCGGTGTGTTCTTTCCTTTATTGCTTTTACTTTATATTTGCATCTGTGTGTGATTCTGTGATCATATCTGTATCTGAATATTACATACATTTGCGTTCAGATTAATATAAAATCAAAAAGAATTAGTAATTCCTTAAAACACTATTCACCCCACCTCTAGTGTTAATTCTAGCCGTAAGATCCGTAATCTGCATTTCTCACACTTATCAGTTTCTCCAATGTACACCCTACTAAAAGTCAACTTTGGACAACTGCCTCATCGTAATTTTCAACAATAACAGGCAATATATCCTAGCATGCAATATACAAAATCACAACAAGGAAAACAATAAGCAGCCAAACAAATAGATAAGCAAACATATAAACAATTAAATAAGTCACCACAAAACAAATAATCAACAAAAATACAATGCAAGCAGAAAAAAGTAAATTCGAACATGCATAACATCAATTAATAAACTATTATTATCGAAAAAGTAAACAATAACAATTCAATGAAAAGTAAAATTTCACCATCCCGTATGTAAAAGTGGGTAATCATAACCTCATATCCTTGCTCTTCCTCTGGAAAGGAATCATCGAGCATCCATACAACACATTAGCGAAACTACACATAATAAGCACACAATTTACATCATCATAATGGATTTTAGAAAAACTTAAAAATTCACATCCCCCATTTGTCTTGCAACACCCTACCACTATACAAATACTACCAAAGTGTATTACTGAGCAACATTGTTTGATAACACGAAGGATGAGGTTGTATTGGGCTTCATACATGAATATTCTCTTGGGCTAACACTAGTGCGTATTACAAATTTTTAAGTAAATCACTTATATGCACACGTTGTTGGTATAAAGCAATAAACACGTGCATTTCGTGGATAGAAAAATACAAGATACAAAACCAAAAATAGAGACACAGAGTCATTACTGCAATGATAATATTTATAATATAAAATATACATGAGTTAAAGTGAGTTTGTAAAAGAGTTAAATGCCTATTATCACTTAAACATACAAACTATATTCAAGTATATACACATCCCATAAACATGAATACATAAGAAGCTACATTAAACATAATGGAATATTAATATACTAATAAGTAGCCTCCAACTATGCTCAATAACCACAAGCTGGTTACTTCGTCCCTAAACCTGAAATGTCTTAACATGACCTAAGTATTAAAAAATAAAATATGAGTTAGACTATGTCTAGAATGTAGATGTCAATATATAATAATAACTGACTTGGTATAAACAAGTGTGTCTCAAAGTGACATATAAAACATCTTAAATATATTAACACCATCTAAACCATGCTCAAATAATATCACCTACAATGAAAAAGAGTGAATCATCACATCAAGTGGCACAAGATGAAATTGGGTGAAATATCATCTAACAATCAAACTACTACACAAATAGAACATCTAATAATGTGTATCTCAACTATAAGCCCTAATGGGAGACATGCACCTAAGAAAGCATGGTTGTAAGAGATATAGAAACAATAGAATATGCAGACTCATGATATAATACATTTATTCAATATAATACACCAAAAAAATGATGAACTATCTCAACCAACAATCTTAATGAGAAATGAGAACGCTCGATTGAATGGCCCTAAGAGATAAATATAACAAATCACATTCAACTATCTCTCAGCTAAAGGCTCTAATACGGAATGACAGATAAACACATAGCATGTTTCCAATGTCATCGGGAAAGACAACACACAGTTGTAATGGTTAGGTACATCAGATTATTGACGAGAATACAACAAGTCTCTAATGCTATACGTCATCGTCTCTAGTGAGGTGATAACATTAAATAACTCATCAAAATGAATCTACCTAAGTCATCCATATGGGAGATTGACATACCATGGCACTGCTCCAGGTAATGCATATGATTGCAGCCTGTTTCCTACAGTCACTTCGTTACACATGGAATTGTGACACTCATATATATCGCATGTCATAACACGCTGCAAGTCTACACTGTTCATTGGTCACGACTCCTAATTTCCCTTGGTAACAGATTGTTGGCCCTTAAGTGACATTTGGGTAATGGCTCTAATGAGAGTAATACCACCCAACTCAACCTCATCAACTCATCAAATTGAAATCACGATTCCAGGGCACGAACCCATAATCAAAGCCGATAGGATGGATACTAGCCTATCTTGTAGGTCCTAATCATGCTCTTCACATAGTGGTATGAACCCTATGACGTAGTTTCCAAACAAATACTCTCAACTCGATAAGTTCTAATAAGAGAAATTCAATAACACGATACCTTATCGACCACTATTCCTAAGAGAAAATGATTCTCGATTAGTTAGCCTTTATATTATGAACATGTAATCCTAAACAAAACGCTAACTTGTAACCCTTGGAGAGGAATATTCCTCTCGACTACCAAGCACTAAAGGGTCATCTCTAGATGATATGATAAATGCCAAAAACCATAATGCAATCAAAAGTGATATTTATCTACAAAAAGTAATCTAACAAATATCAACTGAGGCATCCCATACCACCTAGTATTACTACCCATTTACTCAATACTAGAAAATTCACTCACATCACATAATTATTTCTATATAACAAGTTCAACGAATACTTTGGGAAATAATACTGAAAGCCATATATCAGACGATAATAAATCTTAGTTTATTCAATCTTGTTATCATCTAGAAAATATAATCAAACAAAGCGTAAAATTCCTTTAGAAAAGAGACTTTCTTTTATATAGAAATATATTAAAAATTCAAAAGCCATTTTATTCTTAAAAGGTTAAAATACAATTTCATCCATTAATTTAAATACAAAAATATGGATTTTATGCCTTATAATACATTCCTAAATATCTTCTCCATATTTAAAATCATAAAAATCTCTTTTATAACCAACACTGTTATAAAATTCATCCCATAATTTTCTATAATTAAACATGATTTTTAAATGAATTTATAAACCTAAAAAATCCTTATCAATTTACTTAATATTTTAAAATCTCTTTGTAATCAAAATCATAGAAAACGCTTTTATAATCAAATAATATCCATCAGAAATCATTCTATAATTTTCTAAAATTAAATTGGATTTTCAAATCCATTTCAAAGCCCAAAATCAATTTTAATATATAAATCAATTTCTTTTATAAAATAATTAATGTTTGATATAAAAAAATCCAAAATAATTTCATATTTGGAATGTGTCTAATTTATATTTCAAATACAATTTTTTGTTTATATTTTCTAGAAAATTATTTTTCTAAACATGCAAAGAGCTCACTGGATAGAGCTTTACTACTTCAGGCCACGACCCATTGGTCGATTGCCCGCACCAAAGGCTATCGATTGGTTATGACACGGTCTAGGAAATAAAGTCCAAGTCGTAAATCATTTTGTGCTTCGCGATCTCTTTTCCTCTTCGATAGACTTTCTACACTATATTCCTCACTCAAACTTGAATTCAAGCACCTAATATCAACAAACAAGCATCCAACCAAGGTACTAATTCAATAATGATTTACAGTAATCGGTTCAATGCATAAAGAGGATATACTAAGAAAATTAAACATCAATAAACAAAGCAATCACATTCCAAACATTGATTTTGTGAGTGAAAGATTGCTTACTTTAGCTCTAGCTAGCACATTCCTCTTCATGTTCTTCATAACACAACAAAACACCACTTTTCCATTTACTACAAATTTGAAACTTGATTTGAACTTGGACAAACCCCCATTTTGACAACTTCTAGAGGATTAGATCCTTGTTTAGAAGCTTATATTTGAATATCATTACTTTTGGGACTTTGTTTTATTTAATGTGAATTATTACAGAGGAAGTAAGGAATTATTTCATTTTCAAAAAATTAGATTGTGGGTTACAAAAATGGAAAATGAGAAAGAGTGAGCCGTGGGACAAATTTTTTTAGGGATATAGAAAACTATAAAGCTCTAAAGAAAATGTATGCATGGATATTTCATTTTGCAAGGTCTTTTGGGGGACTCAACAAACACTTTCCATTATTATTTTCTTCATTCGAGTCCATTAAATAATTTTTCTTCCTCATCAAAACAACTCCAAGTCTTAATAAAAATCATATTTATTTAATAATAGTGCTTTACCAACATTGTACATTTTTGCAAAATTATTTTTCCTTAGTTTCCCCATTTTAAAAATAATAAAATCAAATCACAATATTAGACCCAATTTTTTTGATAATCATTCATTAACATAAATAATTATATAAAAGTGCATTCTTCACCATAATAAATTCCTAAATTATTTTATGGGTCATTAGTTAGCTTTATAAAATTATTAAAATACTTCAAAATATATTTTTTAAAAATCATTCCAAGTTTATAAATATCAATTTTAATTTCAAGTTACCAAAAAATCACCATTATTAATAATTCATCACTTCAAAATAATTATCATTAAAATAATTTGTTTAATAACTTCATTAACAAATATTTCCTTCCAATATAAATAAATATCACTAATTAAAATTCCCTTTTTCCCCAAACATCAACATTAAATAACTTACAATTAAGATTCTTAGCTTCATAAAAACTTCACCATTTAGATCCAAATAAATTGTATATTTCCAGATCATCGTTAACTTATCTCATGCGCTATAATTTAAATCCCAAACCATTCTCATTTATCCACTTAATTAATTAAATTTATTTTATCAAATTAATTAATTACCTCTTAACATCGGTTTTTTACAAGTTCCATATCCCAAGCCACTCAGCCTAGTCTCATAGTTCTCAAAATATATATCTGATAAAATAAATTTTCAATAAAATAAATTTTTAACAAACACCTCTAAAGTTTATTATTAAATATAATACCTTATTTTTCAACTATTTACTTTTGAATCAAACCATTTCATCATTGTAGAATATTTTTTCAAAAGTATTTAAAAATCAGATATTTTATAATACACCATTTGCTAATATATTTTTTTCAACATAACCTAATCAAAACAATTTTTTTTCCAAAATTCGATATTTTCCAACCAAAACCCTTTACCAAAAAGAATGTTTTTCCTTTCAAACATTTTTTATCAAAGAGTACCCTTAAATAAAAGCTTTTACAACCCAAATCCACTTTTGAACAAAAAAAATTCAAAAATCTAAGATAGTCTTCAGGTAAAACACCTTTCTCAAATAAATTTTTTCCCCCATACTTCACTAAAAAGGTATTTATCAAGTAAAATATTTTCAAACACATAATTTCAAATATTCTCTTCAATAAAATAATTTCCTAAAATATTCCTCCAGAATCAATACCTTATTACCAAAAAAATTCAAAATAAATCTTCTTCAACAAGGCGCTCAAACATTTTAAATCATAATACTTTTATTGAAATATTTTCCTACAAAACATATTTCTTCCTCAAATAAGAATTTTCCATAAGTATTTATTAATAAAATACTTTTAACAAAGCATTTCCAAATACTAATATTGTTGTAAAATACTCTTCACCATATATATTCTCCCTCTTTTCCAAAAGGCGTTTTCAAATTGAAAACAAATTCAACCAAAATACTTCCATCCAAATATTTTCTGCTAAAAAATATTGTTATAAAAGCAAAATAATATATTTTATTTTGTTGAAAATATGTTCAATTTAGTGTCTATGTGTGTGTGTGTATATTTACCCTAAACTGAACATCCTTTCAAAAAATAAATTATATTATTTTTTCTGTAATGGCAACCACTCTTACAAAATTATCTTTAGAAAAAAATATTCTATTCTCAAATTAAATTGTCTATTTTTACCTATATAAATTGTTAACAAATTACTTTTTTGTCTCAAAATATACATTTTCCTTTTTTAATTAAATATCTAAAAATCAAAAATGTATATTTAGTATAACTTTTCCCTGCAAATTTTAGTCACTTGATAATTCAATAACAAAAGTAGTTTCATTTATTAAGGTTGGCTTTCAATTATAATTTAATATCATGAGTATGTAACACGAGTCATAACCAACACTTAATCCCTCTTACAAGTACTCTGCCTACCCCACTCTTACTTTATTTATTTTCCATACGAAGGTCATAATAAATAAACATCGTCTTATGGCAGGGTAACGGTGGCTACATAAACAATCCGTATGTACAAAGCTCATAATCACCAATTAGATTGTTCTCTCATTCGATATTCTAACCTAACCTAAGGTTTAAATTAATCAACTCAAAATTCTCAAACCTACACAATGCTTAATGAAAAGCTAATCCTAAGCTCTAATATCATAGGTAACGACCATTATTTCTAACATCTAAAATCAGTGGCAAATGCTGTCAAATTATGCTTGGAAACTAATCTGAAACGTTTAAAATAGCAGACCATTTATTTCATAATTTAAAATCTAAAATCAATATGGGAAAAAAGAGAAAAACCTAGAGCAGAATTTAAATAAAGTATACATATCTCAATAATGAATACATACAACTCAAATAAACAAGGCCTAATGCAATAAATGAAATATCATCATTTATTTTCCCACATGCCAGTCATGATTAAATCAATAAAATCAATACAACAATAATAAGGGGAAAATAATTTAAGTAAACAACATGTAGATGTCTTCTATTTCCAGACCTCATTTTCCCTCTACTTACACCTGCAAACTTTACGAATGCATAGAAAGAAAATAATGTTCAACTCTGTTTGGTCTCTGCTTAGCCCTATAAATGGTTATAGGCTAGAGAGTTATTACATAGGAAAAGAATGCCCACACACCTTTTGGGGATCAATCGAGCATAGTTCTATTTTCTGCTCTTCTCTTGCATCCAGTTACTTGTTAATACATAACAATCCATGCAAACGATGAAAGCAGAAAAGACCACTCCTACAAAGCCATAAGGTCCATTACAACCAACATCATATGGTGTAACTACAATAATAGCACATATCCATCAAACATTTACAATATTCAAAGTCAACCCCAATCATCAAACAAGCCGATAACAAAAATATACTTATATACATAATAATCATCAACCATTAGAGATACATCATCAATGAAAGTATAAATCAAATAAATATGTACTATTGCTTAGGTATTCGTAACACAACTCCAATCTCATCCAATGTATACTAACCAATCAACATTAGTAACATAAATATTGAATCATCAAATGTGTACCAACCAATTAACAGTAGTAACACAAACATCAATACCATCCAAAAAATCACGAACCATACTTAACTACTCCTCCACCAGAAGTTTAATGGTACAATATCACACACTCATCAAAATGCGGTTTCATCATCATACAAAAAACATATTTGATAATTACAACTAATAATTAATCACATATTTTACAATCATCCAAAATAATATACTTACGACCATTGTTTTCTCTTATGTATAAAATTAATTTATCACTATTTGTTATAAAAGCACCCTTATTTTATCTGAAACCAATAATAATTGCTTCAAAAATAATAATATACCTCAAATTTCCTTTATTTTACAGCTATTACTTCAAATCCCTTGAAACGTCGTATTTAATCAAAAATAGCAATTTACATCAAACTGCATTTTCAAAAACTATAATATTATCATTTTACATCAAAATAATAATACATATAAAAGCCACTTTAATATTTTACAAAACCAATTTATTACCATTTAGTCAAAAATAACAATATTCTGTATTATACTTTAATACTCCTTTTATTGGTTTTTGTCTTCAAATAGAAATATTTTAACCCAAAAAACTTTTGGAAACATTTTTTACTATTCATATTATTATTATTCCAAAACCATTTTTATTTTATTTTGCTAAAGATAACATTTTTGATGAACATTGTAAAATTTATTATATTGTCATTTACCAATAACAATACAATTATTATAAACACCATGTTAATATTATAAAATTTCAGTTCATTTTTAAGTAATAATATATTTCCCAAATTCCATTTAACATAGATTTCTAGTTATTATTTATGATATTCCCTGGTAACTAATAAATAATAACATTATTGAATTTTTCACGTTAATTTTAATTTCATTCACCGAATTGCCGTTATTCACAAACATTATTCAAAATATTTAAATAATCTTATTTTCATTTATTTATTTATTATTCCTTTTTTCATTATTACTCATTTCAATCATTCTGTTTTAGTTAATCATTTTCCCAATCCAAATCAAAAATTAATCATAATTAAATGTCCAATAATACAACAATTACTTATAAATAACCCAATCGAGGCACTGCACATCCAAAACACACAACTGCTAAACAATCATCAATATAACGTAGAACATATCAATGAATATAATTTTCATCAATGGATGTGCATTTAATATTTAAACATTAATTAAATAAAATTAAGTAATCGTGTAAATGCATTTTCCAAAAACTCCAAAATTCATCAATCCAAATTATCAATCATTTGGAATTTCACCTTGAGTACAACGTAACAAACCACGCATGAATCTGTGTGCATAAGATATGATGATTAAGAGTATAGAGGCAATTTTGTAATTTAATAATAAAAATAAAATATGTACAATACCTTCTCCTTCCTCCATCATCACAAGTACACATGTCGAACCCATGTTGTGCCTTGAATTCCTCTGCCACAAGCCTTGCCAACCAGATCTGAAGCCTTCACTACCTCCCTCACCTCGAACTTCGCCAAGCTGGCCCAATATCAAATCATCCACTGTTACAAAATGCCTAACTAGCTCCTTAATTCTAGAAGCTTTGGCAAATTACTCCAGCCATTTTGGTCACTCTACGGATGATCGACCATTGGATAAACTCTTGTCATTATCCTTTACACAATGATACCCTTCGATCATCCTATATTCACAAATCCACCATTGAATCAAAACCAAGAATCGACGACTCTGGGATTTTCTAAAGATTCCATACTTTTTATCGACTATATACGCTAAATGCAATTGAACCTTAAAAACAAACTTCCCCACCTTGTTCATGTCGTCGTGCTGTATTAAACAACATATCATAAGTCATACATTCAAATTTATGATTTGGCATATTTGGTATTTTGTATTTAGTGAAGATAATCAGAGATAATATTTGTTAGAAAGAGACTAGAGGGGATTTCAGGATTAGTATTGAAAAATAAGAGTATATGTGATGCCCCGACTCAAGTGACTGAATAATCAAAGTGATTTTACTGCTTAATAGCTTGGATCGAAGGGCGCAAAAGGAGCGATCACTCATATACATTACTTACAACACGGATACTTTATAATACCTAATCACATTTAAAAATAAAATTATCTTGTCTTAACACAAAATAATGTACATAAATTCTAGGACTGAGTAAATCATATATCTGGGAATATATAACGAATGACATCGGATAAAAGTCACAATAGAATGAAAAAAATCATATTTGCACAAAAAAGTTTCTACTACATAGTCATAAAAAATGTCACTATATACATGGTAAATAGTGTGCAATCAAACTGCCCAAAATACAGGACTTCCATGTCATCCTACACTAGGTATAAAACCTAGTCAATCTATACTGAATCTTGGTTCAGTTCTATAACTCCATCATCTCAAGTGATGGTGAAAAAAGCAGTGAACCGTAGACTCGATGGAATGACCTCCATACTCCAAAACTATAATGCTAGTAACATAAGAAACTTTGATCCTAGTACCATAAATCATCTAATCTAGCATCACAATAGAAAAGCATCTGAATGTAGTCATCTTGTCAAAATTACCTCAGTTTACCTGAGGTGATGTTACAAATATAACAAAACTCCAAGTCAAGCAAGAAACTAGATGTGAGTGTGACTGTGAAATATGAATATAATTACATCGTATATATATGTGATATATCATAGAAATATAATATGTCACGCATTCCATAATCTAATCTCTCCCAATCCATCAAATCTTTATAGTTTAAACACTCATGCGTTGGGCACTATTTTCTTTGTGCATGAGTTCTCTCCCGATCAAATAAAGGATCGCTCATTTTTGTCAAAAAATTAAAACATTCCTATATTTTATTTTAATCGAATAATGCTTCAATGATAAAAATATTGTTCTTAGCCTTATAATTTTTTTAATATTTGTTTATTCGTCGAATTAAATTTTAAAATCCATAAACTTATTCTGTTTCACATACACAAAATTTAAATGACCTTTAAATTCGCAATTCACCATTTAAATTGATACTTGAAGCTTAGGTCATTATTCCGCATTTTCGTTCAGACTGAACTAAAAAATTCACCTTTATTGAATTAAATTCAAAGAAATTCTAAAATTACATTTTAACTTCATTTATCAAATATTTCATGTTCAGATCCATTTTATATTCCAATTTCCCTTTCTAATTTTTCAAAAATTCATTTTATTCATGAAAATTCAAAATTTTAAAACTCAAAATATATTTTTCAAAAATTCATTCCATCCATTTCTTAAAAGAAATTGTGTCCTTGTAGTTTACTACAGAGAGTACTATAACAAATCTAATCATATTATTTAACAAGAAATACAACCATGCACACATTCATCTAAGCTTACACACAAGCATAAGGAAAATAATCATAATTAAATATATAAACACATACTTAATGAGTCGAAAAAACTCTGGATTTGTCCATCAAATCAATTCTTCGGTCTCCCATGTACAACCTTTGGGGTTACTTAACCATTGAATTTTAACCTATGGAACACTCTTGTTTTTCATTTGGTTCACCTTTGTAACTCCAATTTGTGAAATTGCAGTAAGTTATAACAAATTATGCTGCAAATCTAGATCATGTATCCATCTTGGCTCTATAATGATATTCAAGTCGTGGACAAACTGAGGTAGTTGAGAAACGGGAAATACACTGTGGACTCCAGACAAATACTCACGTAGTTCTAATCGATATGCAAATGGACCTACCCCTCGATGGTGGTATATAGATGAATATATTTTAGAGAAAGTTTGCCCATATTCCCGAATCAGGTTATACCTTTCATTAGATATACTTTTAGAAAACTCTATCTTCTATGGTAAATTCCAAATCTCTTGTACGCTTTTCATCTTAGCTCTTTTGACTTGACTGAGCAATCTTCATCCTATTTTTGATGATATCTATCTTTTTAGTCTTCTCTCTAACCATTTCTGGCCCCAAAATTAACCTATCCCTGTCTCTAGCATATGTGCTAGAGATAGGCATGGTCTTCCGAATAAAAATTCAAAAGGGGCCATGCCTATACTCAATTGAAAGCTATTACAGGAATAGTCAACAAGATAAAGATATTCTTCCTACAAATCTCTAATTGCAGAACACAAATTCTGAGAAGATCTTCAATAACTCGGTTAACTCTTCTATCAGCCCATTTGCCAGAGGGTGTTGTGTAGTACTTAGATTGAGTTGAACTTTAATGCCATATGTAAACTTTGCCAAAAGTAACTGGCGAATATAGGATCATGATCACATACTATATTCTTCAAAATTCTATGCAATCGAACAATCTACTTGATAAATAATCCAAAAAACTTTATGATGTTTGATTCACTAAAACTAGAATGAAATGAGAACTTTTGGTCAGTTGATCGAATATCACCCAAATACTCTCATTTTATTTTCTCAACTTCAAAAGTCCGTCAATATAGAGATTAGTTCCTATTTCCACTATGGACCTCAAGAGGTAGAAGTGACCCATTAGGCTTTTGTTGCTCGCCCTTTACTAACTGGCATGTAACAAATTGTTTCACATACTCTTCGGTGTCTTGCTTCATGGCTTGCATGTAGTACTCCTTTTTAATATCTTACACATCTTCGTACCACCAAGATGTATAGAAAAATATAGATTGATGGCTCTTACCGAAAATTTCTTTCTTCGGATTGGCAATGTTTGGAATACATTACCTTCCTCTATATCTTAGACATTCTTTTGATTTAAGCTCAAACCTACAAACATCCGTAGAAACATCTCCACTCCTTAATATCAATCCAAATAGCATCACTAGTTACTAATAGGAAGCATATCTAGTTCTAAATGTTGTGAATGGAATGCTATCTTCTGCAACTCATAGTTGATGAACACCATTAGCAACGTCAAGTTGTGAAAAACCTATGCACTACTCGGTTGATTGAACAGAACATCTATCCTCGACCATGAATATTTATTCTTAATTGTGAGATCATTTAATTTATATATATTTTTGTAGAGCTGAAGAGATCCATCTTCCTTATTTAACAAACAAGGCTAATGCACCCCAATGAAAACAATTTGTTCTGATAAAATTCTTTTATTCAGGATCTTTTGTTTGAGATATCAACTCTTCCATCTCACTAGGGCACATTCAGCTAGATGGTCTACTGTATAGCTGAGCGCTAGGAATAAGTGTATCATGAACCTAACTGCTTGACGAAAAGCTAAACCAATAGCCATTTCAAAGCTATCGAAAAAATCTCAGATAATTGGAATCTACACAATTTCATCTTCATTAGATTCAAATGCAATTGAAATATAACCAGAACTGGCATTTGATTGTCCAAGAGTAATGAGAACTAGTTTTGAGTCATTAGGGTGTTGAAGAATGATTTCCCGTGCAAAAAAGAATAATCGACCTTGATGACACTCGAGCCAATCCATTCCCAAGATAATACCATAACGCAAAGAATTTATACCAAACATATCACACAAGAAAGAATGCCCAGACAAATAAACCGAAATATCATTATATTTCATTCTTATATTAGCAAACCCAAACCTGGATTAGCAACTCTAAGAGAAGTGACAAGAAGAGAAGCATTCAATTTCAATTATTTTACTAATTCTCTTGGTATAAATAAATGTGATGCGCCTTTATAAAAAATAACTCTAATATATAACTCATGCCATAAGATAGTACCATCAAGAACCGAGGCTTACTTTCCCTTATATGGTGTAGAAGAACTAACAACTTCCTTTGCAAACACTTTTCCTCGTGTTTGTTTCCTAGGCTTTGTGCACTGCCCAGAAATGTGGCCCATCTTATTACAGTTGTAGCACTTTTTTACCTGCCCTTGATTTGTGTTTCAACATTCATTAGCATGATGACTCTTCCCTCTACATGCGTAACATTCCACTAAGGACTTATCCAGTGGTTTCTTCCGATCTGGCTATTTTGGCTGGGTAGGTCTCTTATTCTTCTTAAACTTCCAATTTTTTTATAACAACCCTGTTATTAGTTACCTTAATTAAGTTTAATTATGGATAATTAATTTTTAATCTTTATTTTTGAAATTTAGTTGTGAAATTAAATCACGTTTTGTGAATGGGTTATTTGATTTATCTTAAATAATCTTAAGATAATATTAGAAAATGTTGTAAATATAAATAAAAGTTAATATTGAGATGTATTATTTTAAAATAAGAATTTCAACAAGTTAACTGGTTTTGGAAAAGTTGAGAAATTAATTTTTGATTTTGTGAAACATCGGTTAAGTGTAAAATAATGTTTTTTAATAAGTCGTCGAATAAATTAGCAACACTTAGGATTTTGTAACAACTTGCTTATTGGGTATAGGGATCCACCTAGGCCCACGTTGTTATGTTAACTAGGAGAAAGCATAAGACATATGTTCCTTCTTCTTACCTCTTTCTCATTTCAACAGTAAACCAAAAATATGAAAACTCATCTCCTTCTTGATCCAAAAATCCAAGTTTCAATCATCCCTAAATTCAAGTGCAAATTATAGGGCTTTTGTCTAATAATTAGAGAAATCAACCTTAGCTTTTATTTTTCATCATCTAATGTAATTATTAGGTTGATTAATTCAGTTTTTGTTTAGGGTTGTTATCTTTTCAAATTTCTGAAATAAACTAGGAGTAATTGATGAGAAAAGCTAGCCTAGGAGTTATTGGGTTTCTAGCATCAATTCAAGCCAAATGAGGTGAGTTAATCACTCACATATCTATTTCTATTTCTTTGTTTTCTGCATATAATTATTTGAATAATGTGTTGATTGAATTCCTTGCAATATGGTTGTAAATTGGATGATTATTGTTTGGTAGAAATTTGATGTAAGAATCACTACAGTAAAACACCAATATCATGATGTAAAATAATCTAAAGTGGCTCAATCATTTTATGTTAGAAAGCACTTTCAGCTAGCTACAAATTCTTTCTTATTCACGTTTCAAAATTCTACTGTTTAGGCGGTTGAAATTGAGTTTGAAACTGATGGTTAACTCTGCTCCATGTAATTTTCTTAGTTGAAAGCTGATATTAAAATTACCATAACGTTTGATTAGTAGATCAAAATTGAGTGAGGTATTTTTCAGTTGAAAGCTATTTTTATAATAAATATCTTTTATGTTCATCACTTTTAAAATATCTATAGTTTACTAAGAGTAATATGGGATTGATGAAGAGGTAACCTCTCTCTCCTGTGTTTTAATCTTAGCTTTGAAACATAGAAATTGTTTTGACTATAATTTTTTCATAGCTTATCAGAATTCAATAATTATTAAAGTTTTAAATAGGCTAGACTTTGTGCTATAACTTTTATGTTTTGAGTTTTGCATACTTTTGAAGATTATGTGGTCGAGAACTCATTTCCTTGTCGCTGTCATGTCAACGAAAGACAGAGTTGATAAATTTAAATCTAATTTTTTTTTCGGTCATAAATTTTGAACCGTAACTCCAGATTTGATGATGTTTTTTTGTTTAAAAGCTTAGACTTTTATCTACAACTTTCATGTTTTGAGTTTTTCGAAAATCTGAGACTTAAAGGAACAAAACTGCATATTTCTAAAACTCTAAAGTATGATTTGTTATATATTATAATTTGGTTATAAGCTCGTATGATTTTAGTTTTGATAAGTTAAAATTAAGATGGTTATAAACAACAAACTTAGTTTATTAATTATAAATTTGAACACTTGGTAAATTTGATCACTTTGATGCTTGTTCTTGAATGCTTTGCTCGTTTCAATCATGCAATTGTAGTTGATTTCCTCTATGTATATTCTTTGTATATGCATGGTTCCATATACTATACAATAATTTTCAATGCAAATTGTTACGTAGGCGTTGCTTTGCTTTGCGAATTCAATGATTTGTTTTAGAAATGTTATTTTCTATTTTCGAAGAACAAATAATCTTTAAAAAAAACTTGAGAATTTGTTTTGCATCCATCTTAAAGAATTAGGTTGTTTTCTATATATATATATATATATATATATATATATATATATATATATATATATATTAGCATCCATCTTTTAATTCGTTTTCTTTTAAATTTTCAAATAAATACGATTTTATTGATTTATATTCTATTGGATTTCATGTTTTTTATAAAGCAAAGAATTTAAATAAACAATTGAATTGTCGAATTAGTATGGCGCTTTTCACACAATTCTTTCATTTATTTCTATAATTTGTTGAATAGAGTTTAAAGTGAAAACTACTAGCTTTTAGTAAATATTTGAATTACTTTCTGGTATTAGACAGTTACCTAAATTCTTGTGATTATTTGAATGACAGTAATTAACAATTAGTGTTACCTGGGATTTTGATCTAGCTATATAAAACTGATTGCACAAGTTAGATTCGACCGCTACCAAGGCCGATGAGTCCAGTGTGATGATGATGGGGCCCAGAAGTCAAGTGCAGATAATAACATGAAGTCGAGGTTGAATGGAATTGATAGATATGCAAGCCAGAATGTTCGAAGTATGAAATATAGTTAAATATATAGGTGGGATCGACATAAATTAACTTCCATTATAGGGCAAGCTGGGAGATATACTATTTTGACTCTGGGTTTATCTTATTTTAGTCATTTGGACTTTGTATACATGTGGTGTATAATTAAGTTAGAGAATTGTAAAAATTGTATGTTATGTGAATTTTGTATTCCATTTTGTATACTTTCAGTTGTATAAGTTGTGAGATTCATTGTTCTGCTATGATCTGGGTATCTCTGATATTTGTTTTCATGTTTTATACCGTTCTGAACATTTTAAATCGGTGCGTTTATTACTTTGTATTAATATTGAACACGTCAGATTTCAGTTCGGACATTAAGAAAAAGGTATAAATGACATGTTGGTGTTAGTATAAAGATATATTCACATTCTATCACCCTTAACCAGCTATATTCTCCAGATAAGTAGACAACATTACTTGTAATGTTCTTTGCTAAACTAGTTATAATGGTGGGGTTGTTACATTTTCTCAGGGAAGAATGGTCTTTTCTTCTGTTATCGAAATTATTGGTTCCTCCGACTTTCTGGTATTGAGTCTCACTCCCCAACTTTCTTGGATCTAAGCGAGGTGATAAAATTATTCCTTGATTCAATATTTAGTCCAATAACAAAATTTTCGTTCTTTTCTAGTGGAGTACTAATAAGTGTTGGCCCATACCTAGAGAGTGCATTGAATTCCTTCACATAGTCTGCAACTGATGAACCTCTCTTCTTTAGACCTATGAATTTTTGAAGCAATGTTACTTTCTTATCTTTGGAAAGAAAATGAGCCTTGAAGAGCTCCTTAAGTCATTTCCAAGTAATTTCTTTCTCAGGTTTCTTTGTAGTCACTCCATCATAGCAATCCAATGCACCAGAAGTAGTTAATAAGATGCCAATCTTCTCCTATCTCGACTTAACAGTTCTAAATCATCGAAGATTCTTTTGCAAGTTCTAAATCATAAGTGGTCACCCATTACTCCATGTCCCAAAAAAGGCTTACCACCAAGACTTGCATAGTTGTCGCATAGCTTAGTGAATTTCAATCGATGTTTCGGATTCAGATTCTAAGCTCAAACTGCTTCCGTGCCTTGAACATGTCCGTAATCACCATTAGTTAAACCATGGTCAAGAAAACTTCAAGATTTTTAAAATTACTAGTTGACCTTTGGGTGGATCAGTCGGTGCACCACTCTCAGTCTGCCTGGTCCTATCATACTTCTGTAAAATAAACATTTATCACTTATTAGATAAATGTTGAAAATATGTTCAATATGTTAAATTCCAAAAAAGAATATGCATAATAACATGTACATATACTATCCCAATGTTCGTCCTTTGGAGCACATACTATAACTCGTTTATCACAAAGATGAAATCCCTAGGGTCCGCAACAATCTTTATGGGTAATAAGAAAATACTTAATTATTTTTTAGACAAAATTAAGTGACGAAAGGCAAGGAAATTAAAGATTCAAGATCAAGGAATAACTCAGTACCGATCCTTCACAACTCGATACTGATCCTTTTTGAACCATGTGATGAGTCAACATGGCTAAGGCAAAGATAAAGGCCAAGCCAAAACAATGAACAAGTTGACAAACCCCGATAACCTGGTATCAATTCTATTGATTGACATCGATCCTTGTTAGTTCGTGATTCTGACTAAATACTTTTGCAGAAACTTCGGATCTGAAGTGGAAAACATTGTTGAGCAAATTTCTATGATTTTGGTGGTTGATTTTGTTTATAAATAGTAAGACGGTGCATTCAAAAAAGGATCTTCTTTTTTTAACTGATTCTTGCATCCAAACTCTATCAAAATCATACTCAAATGGTTTGAATATCAGGTTATTATCTATTCCTTGTAAAAGCAAAGTATAATCAGTAACAAAGTTAATAATGGATGTAGGCTACTAATTTTGGTCGAAACACTCTAAATACTTTTATGTCCTTCTCTCTCTTGATTTCTTAACGTTTTTGCTTGTTATTTGATTGGGTGTTTGTCCCACTTTTTGAGAAAATATTTTAGCGCTTTCATCGAAAAAACAAGATTCTTAGTTGTAGATCTAGCTTTGGACAATTTATAAGGTAAATCTAAAGATTTTGTGCTGGAAATCCACGGTTATTTGGATTTAAAAGGAATCTATCATTAAATCTAGAAGCAATGGCCACCGAGAAGGATAAGGGGAAATCAACTTTCTCAAGACCCATCATTGAAGCGGAGAATGAAAGCTCTTAAATGAGAAGAAGCAAATCAACCAACTCTTGTTGCAGCCTCATGTTATGTTCTTAATTCGTGAACTACCATGAGTAAACTATAAAAATAGTTCGAATTGGAATTTTAAATGAAAATTTTGAAGTTTGAAGATTTTTAGAGAAATTGGAAATTTGTGATTTTTTCTAAAATAAAAGTATTGATAAGGAAAGTTCGGTATGAAAAATATATTGTTATGGAAATAGTGTTTTATGATATTGGAAATTTTTTGGTTGTAAAGATTTTAAAGTGAGTATAAGAATTCTTAAAGTTGTAATAGAAAATAATTATTTAAATTCTAAAATAGTAGAAACTATAAATTTAAATAATATTTTAAAATTAAAATATGAAATCAATATTTTTGTAATCTAAATAAATCTATTTTTATATGGGAAAAAAATTATTTTCTAAGAAAAATGGGAATTTTATTTTTTTTATCCCTTTTGTTTGAACTATACTCGGGAGAACCCGATGGACCGGTAAACTCTCGAGGGAAATTAAATTGTGTCTGTCTGCTTTAACTCTTGGCACCTATAACCTCCAAATTTATTTTTTGCAAGATTATGTGCAAGGCAGGCCTCGAATCTGTGTCTATTACCAGAACCTCAGAATTTTATTTTTTACTGTTGAAATTGTTTAAGTTATGTATAAAAAGAGATTAAGAAATATTATCTTATGAATAATCATTTTAAAGATATACTGAGGATTTTTTTTTTGAAAATTTATAATTTTAATACATAGGGGATATAAATGGATGAATTTGTAAATTTATTATTAACACTGATTAGAAGGTATATTTTATAATTTATTTAAAAAGTATGGGAAAAAAAAGAATGAAATGCAATTTTATACTTGGGTGTTGGGTTTGTAACTTACCCAATGCTCAACATCTAGCATAAAGAAGGAAGTTTCTCTTCCTGATCTTCACTGTACATACCTAAAACAAAAGAGAAAAAAGCCTAATCCATTAATTTAAATTCAAATTAATTTTCGAAAAATCAAAGGAAATTAAGATAGCTCTCGCAAACCGTAATACATCTTATAGATTGTTCAATTTTAGATTTGTGATTTTAAATTTCATTTTTCCTCTTTTGTTGAGTTATTCTAGGGCTAGGCTGAAACTACAGAAACAATGTTGAAATTAAAGATTTTGGTAAGCTATTTCTAGGAAATAGTTGAGTAACCCTCAAAACCCCTTAATTCAATTGTGTGTGGCGATTATATCTTATGTTATGATTTTAGTTGTAATTTGAGATTTGAATTGAATGTATTGCTAAATAATGCTAGCTAAAAATTAAAATTTGATGAAGTTATAAGCAATTTTTTCATCCTTCGACCATATTATGTATTGTATGCTTGGTTTTGATAAATTCATACCTTTATATGATGTGTTAGTCCCCTAGAACGAAATTTAGGTGTTGGAAGTCAAAAATCGACTATCAGAGTCGATTTCTGAAGATAAAAAGCTCCAAGAATTATCGACACAGGTACATCGGTGGGGTGCCCACCAGTGGACATGTGTATATAGCCTAGAGCTATTCAGCTCCAAGATAAAGACCTATGTGTTTTTTTATTTTATTTAATTCCTTTTACTTTATTGGTTTTCCCTATGATTTTCAAAATTTATTTTCCAACTTTATTTGTGTTTTTACATTTCAAAATAGTTTAAAATTTTATATTAAATAAAATTAATTTATAAAGCAAACTGGATTTACATAATAAAAAGGTATATCTTTTAAAGTTCCATTAATAAATTTTATATAAAAGCATATATATTAATATTTTGGATTTTAAATTTCAGATAGAACTTTATCAATTAATTTTTTTCGAGTAACCAGTCGTTTATAAAAATAAAATGAAACATTTCCTAAAGTATATTATTTAAAAGTATATAGATATGTTTAAACTTTTAGATGAAGTATATTAATGATTGATGGGTTCTTGTCTTTAAAGATTTGATACAATCATTTCAAAAATATAGTTATGCTTTCATAAATTAAATATACATTTTTAAATAATTCTTGAAGTTAGGATTCAAACTAATTATCCTTTTTATAGAACGAGAAACAAAATTAAAAAATTTAGCAATATCGAGTGGTATAGGACATTTGATAACACTTGATTGATTAATTACACAAATATTTTTGTGGGATATTCTAGGTGAGTAGAATTCACTATTCGTAAATATTCAAGTAACTACGAGCGATATAGGACATTCGATAGATACTCGAGTGATTACTATTTGAAAGTATAAAATAACTTTGGTTAAATAGTATCTTGGGGAATCTTGCTACTTTTATAACTTCCATTTTCATTAGTGCATTCTTGAGCTTGACCTTGTTGGCTAGTTGTTCGCCCTAGCAACTTGACTATAGTGGTCATGCCTCGAGTCATGGTATCATTTTTGTCTGGCTTCATGCTTGACTTTCATTTGTTACTTGCCTAATACCACAAAGCCAATCGTCAGTACCTCGAGCAATATTTGATGTCATAACACTTGCGTTATTTTTTATTAGATATGTTACCTCACAAGTGCATTTGAGTAGATGAAACGTGTGTTATAAGGGTCAGGTATATTATGACTGTAGGAGAGTTCCTTTCGATACCATTTTATTTAGAAACTCCAAGATATTTTTATATCAGTATCCCCTCGAAAGAGAGCTAACTACATTAAGAATTTCTACTTTAAGATATCTACCGGATTAGTTACTTTACCCCGACCTGCCTCATTCTCATCTTTTGATGTTGACTTGCCCAGTGCTCATCTTTAAGGTTGACTCGCTTCCATGCCAGTCTTAGACTCACTTTTAGGCACTCTTATGATTCTTTAAGGATTGACTCGCTTTAATACAGTCTTATGTTTTTTTGATTTATAAGCTTTAACGCTAGTCCTATGATTTTCGTTTTTAATATGACTAATCGCTATATTTTGCAATGATTGCTCATGACAGGTATGATATGACTTTATGACATGTTGATTTATTGTGATATACCTGTTTTATTTAAGTTGTTGGTATATTATATAGTTATTGCTATACTTTGAGATTTATGAATGCTTATCTCAGTGATCTCATCTTATTGCATTTAGAAATAGTCTGATCCAGTTATTATTTTTATAATACTCGAGTCACACTGAGACATAATAGGTATAGGGACTCAGTGACCATGGATGTGGGCTAGCTTATGTGTAGGTATATGTTATGTTATATGTAGTAGTATCATTTGGTGCTAGTCCTAATGTATGCTAGTATATTTTGGTTAAGATAGTGACCCTTGATGTACATTCTTATGATACTCGATGTGTGTTGATGTATATGTATATACGTGGGTCCAGTGCTTCTTTTTGTAAACTCATGTAGTATATTAGGTTATGCTCTATATTATATTTTATTGTTGCAATTTATGATTTTGTGTTCTTTGTTTTGTTATATATTGTTCTACTCTATACTAGCCAACGTATTATTATTTTGTGCCGATACTGTACATGCCAGATATTTGTATATATAAGTTAAAATTAGACTTTTCAGTGTCGGCCCAAAGGAATATACACGAATGGTCGCCCGAACAAGCCTTATTCTTCGTATTACAATATAATACTACTCTATAGTATTCTTTGGTAGTGTGGGTATAGAGGTGTAAAGTTACAGCGTGGTATTCAAGCTTGTCAAAACAATATAGAATATATGAGATACGAATCTTGGCCTGGACAGACTTAGAGTCTCATCCCTTAGGGGTGCATGATAGACTTTAGAGTTGTTCCCTATTGGGAATAAGAATTTAAATGATTATTTGAGGATAAGTATTAGGATGTATTTATGGGATTTTTTTTGTCTTGCTATATGAATCATTAGTACAAATGTATTGCTGAATTTTAATCTCAATGGTGAAGGAGTGAGATATGGCAGGTCGCAGGTCTACTCATCCATTACTGGGTCATCCGATGGTCCCAATCGGGAGTGGGCATTATGACTACCCAACAGATTATGGAGTTAGTCCTAAACATACTGAATCTAGTTCTATTCGGATAGATGTTCCTTCCAGGGTAGATTTTGCATGCATGTGTAGTGATTATGTCCATTTGGAAGAAAGAAATTTAAGGTTTTGGAAGGAGTTAGAGAGGTTCAGGTTTGGGCGAGGAGTGTGAGCGTATATTTACTTGCATGGGACTGTCTAATGAGAAAAACATGTAGGTAGCCTCGAGCCAACTTCAGGAGAGAGCCCTGGATTGATATGATCTATTGGTAGCTGAGATAGATGAGATGGAATTGTCATGAGAGCAGTTCAGAAACCGCTTTGAGAAGAAGTTTTGGCCAAAAGAGGAGAAAGCAGCATTGGCTTGGAAGTTCATTGATCTTAAGCAAGAAGGGTCTTTAGTTTCTGAGTGTGGCAACTTTTGACAGCGTTGTCGAAGTACGGGGTAAATCTTATCAAAATCCCTCGAAATTCATCTATGGATTAAGGAAGACTTTGAGGAAGCGCTTTTATTACAGGTTGAAGTTAGTTTTGAGAAGTTGGTCGATACCACACTTAGATTAGAAGAACTAGAGAGAGAAAGTAGTGATGAGGCTTCTCAGTGAAGGAAGGGGTTTTCTCAAAAGAAGAAGAAACTATTTGGCAGGTTTAGACCTAGATTTTCGAGCAAAAAGCCAAAGAAGCAAAATTCATATTCTAGAGATTAGACTGATGGATAGGTGGAGTGTTATAATTGCAGAGGAATATTTCATAGTGCGAAGAAGTTTATTGGCCTCGTACAATAATCCCACCTCATGCATGTCATTATTGTATGAAGGAAGACATCATATTTCTTCTTGTTCCAATTTAGCTCGGAAGTAAAAATGGGGAAAGAAGAATGTAGTGGAAGCTTCTAAAGGTCCAAGTCAGAGGAGTGGTATATCTTCATATATCTGTTTGTGCCAAAAATGGTCACAAACACCCAACGGTAGATGAAAGCATCAATTCATAGTCACAGATCACAGATCGAATATATGAAGAGGACATAAATATGAAGAACAAAAAAAATCATAAAGGAAGTAGTAAAAAGACGAGATTTATAGTGGTTCGGCTAACTCCGACCTACGTCCACTCTAGAAATTTCTTTTTTATTGCTAGTGAATTGATTATAATTACAATCCAGAGTTTTTAAAACAATAATAGTAGAGCAGCCTTTAGGTAGAAGATGAAGGAAAACAAAATGAGAATCCCTTTTCTGAATCCCCGCATGTTGTATTTATAGACGAAATCCCGGTTGCTGGGCTTCCTCGCCGATATACGCCTACTAAAACCATGGCCGAGCCCATACCCTTCATCACTGCTGACCCTGTGTAGTTGACATGCCGACCTGAAGTGTCCCTGGTCATGACTCGAAGTGAATGCACATGCGACCCAGAGCAAACTATATTGGACTCGAAGCAGAAAAGATGTCGACCCCAGAACTTCAACGCCAACCTGATTCCCAGAGTCGACACGGGGGAAAACATACCTGACCCAAAGTAAGTGTAAATGCCTATTCCTTTGGAGTGTTCTAACTGCCGATCCCGTTTCCTTTATGCTGACCCAAGCTTGCGGTAGCGCCGACCCGAAGTCATCCAAACGTGCCGACCCCTTGGTGATGCCGACCCCAAAGCTTTATGCCGACCCGAATCCTGCTAGCTGTCGACCCGAAGCTTTCTAGCTGCCGACTCGAAGCCATTGCACAGCCGACCACGAGCCATTATCGATCCCTTGCTTTATGTCGACCCCTCCAAGATTCATGCCGATCCCATAACGACTCGCAGCAAGGCCTTATCCGACTCGAAGCAACCATCTTGAAAACCCGAAGTAAATCCAAGTGTGACTCGAAGCAAACTCCAAACAACTTTACTTTTGTCGAAACCCGTATTTCAATTACCATGTGCTATTTGTCCATCCACTATGCTATGTCCTGGCCTCATAATCATGTTTACTATCCATGAATGATTGTCCGTTCATTCATTAAAATAAGAACCAAGTCCCTGACGTTCTGGGTTCGATAATTAAGCAGTCGTTTGAGTTAAATCCACATGTATATGGCCTTGCCATGAGGTGGGTTAACACTTTGCCCCCCAAAACATGCCTTGCGATAGGAAGATGTGTTTTATAGTTCCATAAGCCAAACGTTCGAAACCTGTTGATGATCTCTGAAGATATTGATGATATTACCTGATTGTGAACAGCGATCGTTCAAGATCGTATGTCATACGAGGTGATATGTGACCGTTCGAGATCGGATGCCATTCGATGCGAATTACGAATGTTCGTGGTTGGGTGCCGTTTGAGGCGAATTATGAACGTTCATGGTTGGATGTCGTTCGAGGAAAATTGTGACCATTCATTGTTGGATGTTGTTTGAGGCAAGTGACCGTTCATGATAGGGCGACGTTCGAGGCGAAATGTGACCGTTAGAAGTCGGGTGTCATTCGAGACGAATTGTGACCGTTCGTGGTCGGGCGCCATTCGAGTCAAATTATGAGCATTTATGGTTGGGTGCCGTTCGAGGCGAATTGTGAGTGCCGGATGGGGCTCAGTATCATCAATGTCAGACTTCACATTCAAGTGAGTTTCTAAATCATTTGTCATGGCGGTTCATCGCCATCTCAGAGCATGCCTGAGGACCATTCGCGATCCCATACATGTATAAGTGACTTACCGCTTTAGTGTAGGTGTTATTATTAGTTATTTAGTTTATTCCATCAAGAGACGACGACCTATGCCCTTTAGCCAAGCTAGCTTCGATTTGTGGCGGATGGTGACTGCTCATGTTCTATCACCGCTGTCCATTTCCAAGCAAAGCCATCCAAAGCCATGCCCTTGGTTCCATGGGTAGTTGTGCCAATCCATTCTCCTTAGTCGGGGTTTGCCCCCATCTGATCCAATCATATCTAAGCCCGCTAATTTCCTCTCTAAGTCATGGATTTCAATTTTCAAGTGTTCTAGCATCCATAGTTTGTTTCCGACCACTATTCCCAACCTGCCCTACGTCCATGAGGGAATCCTAGATTATTCTCCTCCAAACATGCATCCAAGTTCTGATCCATGCCAAAATCCATAGCTCCATCAACATCCTGCTTGCTTCTTTTCCTTGGTTCTGCGCTACAACTTGTCCAATCTGCCGGAGTAAGTTCTGCATCATTTCTTCTTGCCTTTTCAGCATCCTTTCCTGCATAACATCCATCATTATTCCCATCTTGTCCTTTGCTCTTAGTCTCTTTGTTGATTGCCTAGTCAATGCTTCCTAAATATGAGTTCCTAAGCTTTCAAAATCAAAATCCAAGCTTCAGAATCCCAAAGTGCTAGCTTTCTCAATGAAAGCACCAAAATGTTTGCACCAAAAATGGTCACAAACACCCAATCGCAGATGAAAACACCAATTCACATCATAGATTACAGATAGAATATGTAAAGAGCATATAAATATGAAGAACAACTAAAATTAAAAAAGGAAGCAGTAAAAAGACGAGAATTATAGTGGTTTGGCTAACTTTGCCTACGTCCACTCTAGAAATTTCTTTTTTATTACTAGAGAATTGATTACAATTACAATCCAGAGTTTTTAAAATAATAATGGCAGAGCAGCCTTTAGGTAGAAGATGAAGGAAAACAGAATGAAAATCCCTTTTCTAAAGTCCCGCCTGTTGTATTTGTAGACAAAATCTCGGTTGAAGGGATTCCTCACCGATATGTGCCCACTAAAACCATGGTCGAGCCCATGCCCTTCATTACTGCTGACCCTGTGTAGTTGACATGTCGGACCTGAAGTGCCCCTGGTCATGACTTGAAGTGACTGCACATGCGATCTGAAGAATACTACATTAAGAATCAAAGCTAGAAAACATGCCGACCCCAGAACTTCATTGCCGACCTGATTCCCATAGCCGATTAGGGAAAAAAACATAGCCGACCTAAAGTAAGTGTAAATGCCGATCCCTTTGGAGTGTTCTAACATGCCGATCCTGTTTCCTTTATGCCGACCCGAGCTTTCGGCAGTGCCGACCCGAAGCTGTCCAAACATGTCGACCTCTTGGTGATGCCATTTCCAAAGCTTTATGCTGACCCAAATCCTACTAGCTGCCAATCCAAAACCATTGCATAGCCTACCCGGAGCCATTGTCGATCCCTTGCTTTATGCCGACCCTTCCAAGATTCATGCCGATCCGATAATGACCCAAAGCAAGATCTTATCTGACTCGAAGAAACCATCCTAAAAACCAGAAATAAATCCAAGTGTGACTTGAAGCAAACCCCAAACAGCTCGACTTTTATCGAAACCCGTATTTCAAGTACCCTGTGCTATTTTTCCATCGACTATGATATATCCTGACCTCATAATCAAGTTTACTATCCATGATTGATTATCAATTCATTCATTCAATTCAGAACCAAGTCTCTGATATTCCAGCTTCGATAACCGAGCAGTCGTTTGAGTTAAATCCTTCTATATACGGCCTTACCAAAAGGCGGGTTAACAATATCTTAGAGGATTCTTTTCCATTTTGAGATCATTCTATTGGAGTTCTCTTCGACATAGGTGTCTCTCACATATTTGTATCGAAAGAGCTCGTCGATGCTTATTCTTTAAGTTTGGTTTCTTCATTGGGATTGCAAATCCTATTAAGGGATCTATAACTCGTAGTTTATTATGTAAGGATGTCGAGCTTATCCTTTGTCATTTTCCATTCCTTTCTGATTTGCATTTGATTCGATATTTGGGTTTCAATATGATATTGGTTATAAACTTGCTCGATAAGTACGAGACTCATATCTTATGTCTTTAGCAAGATATTTATCTTAATTATACTTGCTTTGGAGATCAAATTTCTTCAGCCGCTATGAAGGTCAATCCAGACTAGAGTGCTTCTTTATTTTCTATCGAGCCTCATGAAGAAGAAGAAGAGATAGCTAGAATTCCCATTATCCTTGATTTCTTTTTTTAGCAAAGCTAGCGAGGTCGACTGGTCCCTTACCAGTTTTATTCCATGGCCAAGAACAAGAAATATGGGCCATAACAAGCTATTAGCCCAAAGAAAACAAGAAACAAACATAACAAGCTACACCCTGGCTAAACAACAAAATAAAAAAGGAAATAGAATAAATGATAACAAGGAGAAAAGAAAGAATGAATCATATTCAAAGGTGGATCAAGTAGCTATGAAATGCAAATATAGAATCCCCGAACCCTTTGGATATACCATGATGCAAAATATGCAGTAACATACTCTTACTTTTAGCTTTATTACTAAATACTCTTTGATTTCTTACATTCCAAATGAATTTGATAAATATCTTCAAAACAAGCAGCATGAAAAAAGATTGCATGTTCTTCCGTCTTGTAACCTTTTATATAATTGCCCATTCTATACTGCTATCCTTAACTACATCATTTCTACCCAACTATTCCATCACCATCCCTCATAAATCAAAGACAAATGGGAAATTAAAGAAAAGATGGAATATGTCCTCAATATCAATATTGCAAAAAACGCAATAAGGCGATATATTGATCCTATACTGGACAAACTTAGCCTTAGTGCAATCCATCTTTGAACACCTTCTACAACAACAAATTCTCCTTAGTAGGAGAATGCCTCGGCCTTTTTTTTATACGAGCTAAAAATAGGCAAACAGGGAAACTAGATATCACCTGGTAAATAACTCCAATGGAGTGCTCCCTTTCTTTGTTAGACCATACATAATGATCTTTATTAGTAGTAGCAAAAGATCGATCTTGTAACAAAGCCTATACCTCTCGAATATTCTAGTTACTTGAATATGGTAAAGTCATAAACCCTTTCGAAACAAAGTCTTTAGCTTTTTCTTCCCTACTAATACCAAACTAGTCAATTTGTTAGAAAGTCATATACTTGGAAAGGATCATTCCTTGATCATGCCATGGATCATCCCAAACGCTAGTAGTACCATCTAAAGAAAACAAAAGTTTGATGAGTGAAAGGAAGATTTGCTTAGGATCAAGGATCTTTCTCCATGTCCAAATACAGTGTTGGGGAGTGTCATAAGCCAAAACTTCTCGTCCCTTATGTTGTGAGCAGTGGTCCAATTAACCCAAATACTACCAACTTATTGATCATTGAGTCAAAATGCTTACTGAAAGCTTCTTCGTTCCACCGAATAATTTTATCAACCTTAATCCTCCATTTATCCTAGGCTTTTCAATTTTCCCGAAAGAACAAGATATGAGCTTGCTAGAATGTAAACTTCCTGACCAAAAAAATTGATCCATGGGACTTCTCACCATCTTCAAAACTTGTTAGGCAAAATTAATGCTCTGGACTTGTAAACCATCTTAGAAAAGATTATGGATTTGATCAACACAAGCCTACCTACCTAACTCAATAGTCTGTTAGCCAATCAGTTTACAGTGGAAATTATTTTATCATACAAGGGAAGACATTGTGCCATTGAAATTCTAAAAGGAGATAGAGGGATACCCAAATAGCTGATTGTATTATCTATATGTTCAAGGAAAGTAATGGATTAGATGGCATCATTGACACCACTAGGCACTCCAGGAGCCAAAAAGTAGGATTTTTGTAAGTTAACCTTCAGGCCAGTCATCAAGGGAATGAGGATAAAGCATGCAGGATTGATTGAATCGAATCAATCTGTAGCTTGGTAAAGATGATGACATCATCTGCCAACACGAAAGAAGAAATGATAGGATGTTTATAGTTGGGATGGAATTGCATTTCCTTAGCATAAGCCCTTGTATTAATCAACCGAGTGAAGACCTGCATGACCATCAAGAAGAAGAAGGAAGACATAGGATCTCCCTGCTTGATCCCTCGTTTACTTTTGGAAAACCGCGTATTCTTGCCATTGTATTAAAAGGAGAAGTTAGGAGTAGAGATGCACTCATAGATTTATGCAACAAATTGCTTAGGAAAGTGCATTTTGGCTATAATCCTAACAATAGAAGATCAATGAATAGAGTCTTTTGCCTTGCTTGTATCAAGCTTTAGCATGGCTTTAGGGGAAACTTGGGCTCTGTTGTAACCATTTAATAACTCACGAGCTAGCAACACGTTATCCAAAGTGCTTGTATTTGGAGGAAGGCAGCTTGATTCTGAGAGACCAGGTTAGGCAGTACCATATGAAGCTTGGAGGCAAAATTTTTATAGATGCAATTATATATAAAATTGTAGGCAATGGGCTTGAAAGAGCTAGCTGAAGTTGGAGGATTGGTCTTGGGAATCAGAACAAGGTTAGTGGTATTAATAAAACCATCAAACTTAAATTTTCTGGAGAAGTTGTGAATAACTTTAGGCACATCCGAAGATATAATTTCCCAATAGTGAGTAAAATACTTTGCATTGAAACCATCAGGCCAACCAGTTGAATTTTCGTGGACACTAAAGATGCAATTTCTTATTTCCTCATCAGAAACTTGAGATGTCAAAAGGCTGATATCCACCAATTTGGGCTTTGGAAGTTGAATATCATTAATTAGATCCAAAGAAGGAGAGAAATTGTCTGCATTACCTAGAAGGCTGGTGAAACGAGTTAACATGATCTCATCTATTGCCTTTGGAGAATTATGCAGCTCGCCATACTATCAGAAAGAGAGGAAATATTTTCCCTAGCTTGTTTTAACTTTAAGGAAGCATAGAAGTAGGAAGAATTTTGATCTCCTTCAGCATACCATTTATGTCTAAGTTTTTGCTTCACCATACTTGCTTCAATAGATAAGGCATCAGAATACTCAGCCAAGATCCTAGACTCATTCCTGAAGGCAACAAAATCAATTGGATGGTCCATCATTTGTTGTGGAGCAATTTAAAGATCTTCAAGTGTTTAGACGACTTCAAATTCCCATTACCATGCTTCATCCTAGCCCATTCCTTCTAAGCAACTTTGGTAGCCTTCAAATTTTGCAAGGCAATAAAAATTGGGTTTCCATAAAACCTGTAAGATTAAGCAGATGAAACAATGTTAAGGAAATTAGGATCATTTGCAAGCATCAAAAAATTTAAAACATGATTTTCCATTCATAGCAGCCTGCCCATTGAAGATGATAAGGGGTGTGTGGTCAGAGAGGATGGAAAGGAAGAGGAAATTGGAGATATTAGGCCTATTAGAAAGGGATTTAAAGTTGCAAAATGGATGATTAATTCTGGTAAAGGTTCTTACACCACTTATACTATAGTTATTCCCAAAGTGAGGAGGCCCAGAGTAGTTGATAGGGATTAAGGAAGAATCAGATATTGATACATTGAGAGGATGAATATCCCTAGTGGATAAGGGAATACCACCTAACTTATCACTTAAATTTAAATGATAACTAAAATCCCCTATGGCAAGCCAAGTGCGAGAGTCTTGCATAAAGGAGGGAAGAAGTTTGAAAAGGGATCGTCTAGATAGCTGAATTATCAGCAAAAATGATGGTAAGATACAAAGATGTATTGGAGGGGATGTGAATAACATGGTAATGAATCATTTGTCTAGAAGAAAGGATAGGTGACACTACAATAGTTTATGGGTTTCATAGCGTTTGAAAAACGCTATAACAGGCTACCATAGCGTTTCAGAGAACGCTGTGGAACAACAAGCTATGGTAGGCCGGCAACATTACATAGCAGGAAGGAAAACGCTATAATAACTAATAGCGTTTACAAAAGTGCATAGCGTTTGCAACCTACCATAGCGTTTTTTCTCTGTTATTAAATTTAAACGCTATAGGGAATTTAATCCTTCATTTAACTTCTATAGCGTTTTCGAGCACATTTTATAGCGTTTCATTAAACCATGTTACAGCGTTACAATGTTTTTCGATAGCATTTTTTGTCATTCTTGTATAGCGTTTTTTATTTTCTACTATAGCGTTTTTTATTCTATTATAGCGTTTTTGATACATAAATCTTACATCTCATATAGAGTTTCGATAGCGTTTGATGAATCAATAGCGTTTTTCAAACGCTATTCTATATAATATTAATTTTCAGCATTTGTTTTAATTTTCTTTTTATTATATTATATTATATATATATGCACACAGATAGATATATGTATATACAACATTACCTAAGAACAACATTACATTACATAATAACAATCTTGGTCATAATTGAAACATTACATTACATAATAACAGTTTGCCTCCAACATTACATAATAACAGTCTTGGTCATAATTAGCAGTTTGCCTCCAACATTACATAATAACAACATTATATAGCATAATATACTAATACAAGTATGAAGAAAACATAAGCATATTACTTAGCCCAGGCATCCATCTTTCCCATCATTTTTGCAATCACAGGAGATACCGAAGGATTTGCTTGATGTTTCGCCAAACTTGCAGTATTACTCGTACCTGTGCAAATTCAATGAACATATGAGATAATTTGCAGATAATTTTATACTGTCATTACAAAAGCACACTCAGAATTTCCCAACAAAAAGAAAAACTGTAGAATTTCATGTATACATCTCATAGAACAGAGGTAGAACCATTTAACTGTCAAGTGTGCATAAACAGAAACGTGTTTCTACATGTACGAATCATCTCAGACTGAACTGTCAAGTGTGCATAAACAGCAGCCACAGCAGAAAACACACTCAAACTCATCCCTGACCATCATAACCTCTCCACTGTTTCATAACCTCTCCACTGTTTCATAACCTCTCCACTGTTTCATATACTCTTAGTATAAAACCAATCCTTTTCATTTATTCAAATGATGAACATTGCATCAGATTCAAAAACGCATGTTGAAGTATAGTCGAACAATGCACATAATAAGAGGTAGATGCAGTGGACATGCATACTCCTTACACACTCTCATGTAAAGAAAGAGTGAATACATTACACAACAAACTAGAAGTCAATATTCACATTGTTATACCCTCATCAACCTGCCTGTGCACACCATATATAAGATGTTTGAAAGTAGAGATTTTCAGTGACGTATGGTAGAAACTTAGAGAAGAGATGAGCTATCTTGGTGAACAACTCGGACTCAAAGCGTTCAGTATACATAATTCAGTATGAGTGGTCCTTAACAAACTGATCAAATTTGATAAACTAACCTGCATCCACTTGAGCCTTCAAGTGGATTAGATAAAAACTGCAGAAGGATAAACATGACAATGTACCTACCTTTCACAATAAAGAAGCTGCATAAAGTAAAAAAAAAATTGGGTTAGCAAAAGTGTTTTTTGGTAGAAAGGACCTATTTTATAGTGTACTTATTTTTTAGGTCCGTTGTTATAGTTTATCATAAAAATTGGGTTAGCAAAAACTGGGTTAGCATAGATGTTTCATAGTTTATCATAAAAATGCTGAATATTTTGATAATGGAAAAGGAAAATCAGTTGATCCAAAACAAGCTCCTTCAAAAAGATCATTAAGGAGAAACTTGAAGATTAAATGAGTCTTCTTACATGGAATGTTAGGGAATGAACACAACAAAATTCAAGCCAACATTAGTTGGTTTGGTTGAAAATAAACTGAATAGTGATAATCTCAATCCACTTAAATGTAAGCTACCAAGAAATGGGGATATCGCTACTAATAATACATCTCAGATAAATGACCAAATATTATTACTCTAGGACACTACAGTTTGGGATATTACTATTATTTCATCCTTTGCACAGCATAGTACAAAGAATGCACTTAAGGTAAGGATTATAACTGGCTATTTGAAAATATAATTTATATTTTCTAGTTGCAGTAGGATTAAGATATGTACCTCATCATCTCCACCAGCAGTGAAGTCATATAATGCACTTCCAAACTGGGGATTCCCGGAAGAAGTTGGGCTTTCATTATCTTGTGAACTAAAACTATGTGAACCAGGCCCAGCTAAAGGGTTTGTAAATGAATCATTTCTCTGTAGCACAGAGGATGAATATGATGGAGGAGGTGGTTCTTCCCTACTCTGCGCATATAAAATGTAGACATTTGTTCAGATGATAATACTGAAACATCACTCTTTTGTTTTTTTATCTTAAAGAAAAGATCGATGAAGAAATGCCCACCAGAGAATCCGATTGCTCGTACAATGCTGATGAACTGCTGCCATATGAACTATTCCTAAATTTTGTTGACTTTTTTTCCTGACATGACCGGGTAAACTCATTGTTAATTATATATTTAAAATGTGTGCATGTATATTACATATACATGTGTGCATACCATGTGCATATATATTGTATATCTGTGAGTGTGTGTAATAATTCGCATAAATACGTCAGTATATTATATGTGCATGTATCATGTGTGTGTATTGTGTGAATATATGTGTTGTTTCAGGAGAAAACCATACTGTAAGCAATTGTGAACTGAAGATAAATAATGTTGTGGTCGGTTCAAACGGAAGGACCCAGTGGGAGTTCAGCGGTTGGATTCTTTAACCCAAGGTCTCGGATGCTAACATGTAGACAGCCTATCTGTCTAAGATGTTTTATTATTGCAGTGTCAAAATTCATTATTGAACATCATGACACACACACGCGCGTGCGCACACGCGCATGTATGTAACTATGTATGTATGTGTATGTAAAAGCAATTTATTCCGAAGTGCAACACACTTTGTTTGTTAGCAGCAGCAACAAACTGTGATTGCTAGTTGCCATGCTTCTTAATAGCTTTCATGTTCTGCCAGGAATATAAAGCTTGTTCAAAACACTTATGTATTGGAACATGAAGTGTAAATCTTATGTAGGACAGATAATCTGATTTCGGTATAAACAATAAGCAATTAAGATAGTTAAATGAATTATAGATACCTCACTTACCTGCTTTTTTGAAGTTCCATACCCTGAGGAGTGTGAACTGAACAATGAAGGATAGTTCATACCACCAAAATGTGCTGAAGCTGACGACTCAATAGATCCAGCAGATTCAGGAGATGATTCCCCATAAGAACCTACATCTTCCTGAGAAAAATAACATATTAATTACTTTAGAGCATATATGTATGTATGTATGTACGTATGAATGTACGTGCGTGTGTACATATATGTATGTATGTACGTATGTATGTATATGCATGTGTGTATAAGTATGCATACGTAACATGTATTTGTACATAAATAATTTGGGCGTTAGGCATCAATCCCAAAAACCTCAGGCTATACAACCAGACTTCAGGTCATTGGTGTAATAATCTAATATACCTCTAATTCATCAGCATCTAGCATATTTTTTGCCCAGATATCCTCGTAACCAGCTGATTGCATGTATGTTGGATTCTCCTCATCAATGTCGGGAGCTGTGGTCCCAGATCCTGCCAGAAACTCATTTACTTAGCACAATTTGTTAAAGAAACAATATAAAGCTGCAGCTAAATTGTCCAACAGAGGTAAATCATAGAAAATGTTGCCTAAAAATAGGAGAATGGTAGCAACTAATAGATAAACATATGAAAAAAGCTATGTGATGACATGCATATCTTTGCTATCATGTTGAGGACCTTGGAGGGTACTAAATGCACTTGGGTCACATTAAACGAAATTATATGCTACTGACATACTTTTTAGGAATTATTTGGCATAACCTCATGTGACATATTAAACTTAACCTTCCAACACCCAAATTATTCAACTTTTCTTTCATTCCCTAGCGACAATGAACATTTTGACATGTCTGGTTTAGCTTTAATAAATTTTGATATAAAACTTATACACAAGGGTGTGGGTTAAGTAAAATAAACATGGTAAGTGGTAAGCCTAATATATCGATCAGCACTGGGGTTATCTACAAATATCCCCCTTTTTTAACTTCACCTGGAGTAGATCATGTAAGGTAGATATCATATCCTATTCACAGCTGGTGCGGTAGCTTCCCAATCTGCGTCATCTAAGCCTACAGCCCAAGCCATTGCTAAATCTGGATCAATGGATTTATCATTTGTCTTTGTCTCACTCTCGCTCTCTTGTGTCGTTTCTTTAGATTCATATATAAGATCAGATATTCCGGTAGAAACAGCTGGATCGTTTAGCCCAGATGAAGAACTAATATTATGACGATTTCGGTATATGTCGACAAGCTTTGCACTATTATCATGGAGAAGGGAAAATAAGCGAAATCAGAATCTTCAACATCAAGTATAACTCATTGAGAAGGTGTCTATGCCTATAAGCATACATAAAAAGAAGAAAAAAGGAAAGGAAAAAAAAAGAAAAAAAAGAAAAGGCAATGCAAAACACCAAATGACCGAGCACAACTACCAAATGATTGGTTTTATTATCATTGGTGAAATATGGACTCAAAAAGGATATTAGTTTCTGTTGATAGATTAAAAATAGTAAAAATTTGACACACGTCCCTGATCACTGTTTTCAGAAATTACTCCTTAAAACATCCTTCATATCTTTTATCTTGGTAATATTCGAAGCATGGGACTTATTAGAATACCAAGACCAGTACACTAGCACCTTGGTCTTCACCGTTACAGTAAATATCCGAAAATTGTGATTGCACTCCACCTTGTTCTAAAGCATGCAAAATTTCATATATCTGTAATCTATAAGGTTCCCCAGATCTAATTGCCATGGTGATAAGGGCTTGAGCAGCGACTATCCGAACCTTTATCAATGCTTAAAATGAGAGAAGAATGATGAAACTATCATGAATTGTTATGATTGTGACAGATCTCCTAAATTACTAAAATTAGAATTTGCTAAAAAATACATAATATTCATCGATATATCAAATATTTCACCCTCGTTATTTTCCTGAGCATGAATTAAAAATGTCATCATAATTCACTACCATAAAACAAGTAATGATGCCTTTAAATGCAAAGAGATACTAAAGGTTATAAACTTATAATTACAAAGTACAAACTAAAGGCTGTGCAGTCAAAGAATCTATGCAACATGTTCCCGAGTTGGTCACTATTGCCTATGTTTTATCTCATCTTTTACCACTGTAAACTAATAAGCTTAACATTCTACAGATTTTGGTACTATTATTACTTCTCTTGCTTTCATTTCAGTTTTTCTTGAAAGAGTGTACTGACACATGACATACCAATCACACACATATTATTTTGGTTACTTCTATATTCATTTGAAGGCTAGAAAAATACACCATAGGTTGACAAATGTTTGGCTTACTTCGTCAACCAATAGAATAAATTTAATGTATGCCAGTTGTAATACCCACATCATTATGAGTTCTACAATGCTTTTTTTAATTCATTTTATACACGTAAATTTCCTTGGCAAATGTCAGATACCGTCAGGATAGCATGGATAATCGGCTGGAAGAAGAGCCAGATAATTGTTTGGATGATGATTATCTTGTATTTGATTGTCCATGTATTCTTTTTTTCTTTTTGGCTCATGACAATGAATGTACATTTTTTTGCTTATGTCTGAGGTAAAATAAATATAATTTCAAAAGCATTTCCTAAACAATCATGCATACTGATGCATCCAAACACATGCACACTAATTCATGAGAATTAAGATCGCTAATACATTTTTTATAGAATACGAGCTTAGTTGCTAATTCAAAGTAGATTTTTCTAATTTTCTGCATTTATCTATTGGGACCAAACAACGTAATCTCCAAGAGGGAATATTGTATCAATGTCTAATACTTCGGAGAGATTACTACTTATTTATCTTTAAATTGTGTAATATTTGCATACTTATTTAGAAAAATTGCATGCAATTTTTCTGTCTTTGCATTCAATTCACATTGAGAAACCATAGCAAGTCAATCAAAATAAGCTTACCAATGATTATTTTCATAGGCAATGTTGAAACCCCAAGAGCGACCAATTTAGAACATCAAGTCCTTCGATCAAAATTGAAAATGCAACCCATTGATGTCTAATGCACACCTATAGAATACAAGTAATCAGTCAACAATGAGCTATTCGAAACACATAGAATAGTAAGAAACATAAGAATTTCCTAAAGATGGACAAATGATTATGATTTAAACTATAGTTCAATTTTGTAGTTTAGTATCATTAATACCCTTATGCGACTTCCACGTCCCAAATTAATCAGGCCACTATAGGTTGAGTCGGCAATCAATTAATCACCATAAGATGCAATTTGCAAATCTAGTTTCAAAACTAAGTTGCAATTTCCAACACAGTTGCAAACTAAGTTGCATTGCAACTCAGTTTTGCAAATTGAAACGCAACTCGGTTTTGAAACTAAATTGCAAATTACAAATCAGTTGCAGTTGCATTGCAACTCATTTTTGCAACTGAGTTGCATTTCATTTTGCAATATATCATCTTGCTTTAATTATAGGCGTCAAATATCAATTTTTTAAGAGCATGATAAATATAATTAGTGTATTTATTACCTGTAACCATTGACTCATTTATACAGACATATATAATGTAGGTAAATATGACATTTACATTTGATAAGCAAAACAACAAATTAACTTTATCATCTGATAGATATATAGATAACTGTTTTAAATATGCTTCTAAATAGTTGATGGGTTCGGTTTCCACTTTGTAAATTAGCAAAGCAATAACATCATATAAAAGAACAAACTCCAAGATTATTTTGGAGTATTATCTATTATACCATAAACAACCCCTTGGTACAAAAATTTGATATCATCGCCCTTATCATGACTGGATCAAAAAATATCGATCTAAATAAAATAATGCAACAACAAGAATAAGTTATATTGGCTATGATTAAAACTATCTTTAAGATGGTATAATTAAAATCAAATGTAAATTACCGTCAACCAACAGTACAAATATTGTACATGAAACCAAGGATTGACAAAACATCGACGACTGCATTGAATTTTTTTGAGGGTTTATCATTATTAGAAATCTATTATCAAATTATAAAATAGTAAAAACAGAATGATTCAAAGACACTTGCTGCAATTTCACCTTTGTTTCAACTGAGAAGAAGCTGATAGACTTAAAACTACCAAACATACACAGACTAAAAATTTACAAAATTAGAGTAATTCTACTTAGCAAAGAATACCTGATATCGAAGTTTGAATCAAACCTAAAAATCCACGCCTGAATTGAAGTCTGAATAAACCATTTAAATCACGTCCGAATGAAATCTTCTACAGTCGATGGAAACGAAATTGGTATTCGATAATCCAAGTTAGCTTCTACGCCTAAATTCTTTTTACTAATTTGCAGTGTCCAAAAATCAACATATACAGGGTGAACATTTACACAACTATCCAAATGAAATCTTCTACAGTGTCAATAGCAAATAAAATGCTAGATTGAAATCATACTAAATAAATTAGTAAAAAGAAAAAAGTAATTTGCTAGTACCTGCAACCAAGGAGGAAAAGCCAAGAGAAAGGTTCAGCCTTGTTTTTGTGGACGATGATTGAGAAGGAGAAAGGACACAAAGAAACCCTACGTTGCAAAAGAGGAGGAGAATTCGCGATATTGTTCGCGATTTGATTTCGTGCTTTAGTGAAAAATTGGTTTAATCTAGGATTTGATTTTCGAGTGAATTCATCATTTGATTTTTCATGTTTTAGGGAAAAATGAAGAACGGGAGTCATGAAGGGAGAGGGAGGGAACGAAAGGTAAAATGAGCTGCATAATCCCGCCTTTATTTCATTGATAACCCACCTAGATATGTATAGCGTTTAAACGTTAATTTGTGTTTTCCCCCATCATTTAAAATAGCATTTATTGGCCAAACGCTATATTTTAGTATTTTGAGGTGCTATAAAAACTGGTTTTTCTTGTAGTGTGAAAGGCAGAAGGTTAGGGGGTTAGATGCAATAACCATAGAAGCATCAATTAAATTGTGTGAAAATTTTCATGGAGGTTTGATATAGTTTGCAGAAGGAAAAGAAAGGTTGAAATTCAACTAAGTCTCTAGCAAAGCAAGAAGGTGGAGATTATACAATTATATGAAGTTTTTAGCCTAATGTAATTTAATGTCATTGTGAGCACCTCAAATATTCCAAACTCCCATTTTATGTGTCATGAGGAAAACTAATGTTTTTGGTGGATTTTTTATTGCTCCTAGTTGTAGGAGAAATGAATTTGATGGTATTAGGAACTTGGAAAAATAAGGGAAGGTCATTGTTCACATCAGGGTTGGAAGTAGCTATTTTATTTCCTTTATTAGGATTTTTATTCTTTTACTTTGCGTTGGTGGTTTCAAGGGTAGAGGCATTACTATTTTGGGTAAGGGGAGGAATTGAAAGAAAAGGGAGGATAGAGAGAGCCATCCAGGATGGGAAGCAAACCTAGATCGCAATGCATTTAATACGATGTCATCAAGATTAGAAGAAGTATGAGTAGAATAACATGAGAGTTGAAGGGGGACAGTTTGATTATGAGGAAAGTTGACAACTTGGAAAAGGTATTATCATGCACATGCATTAGTCGATGAAACTAAGATCCATTGCCTACTTTTCTGCAAGAAATGAAGAAGGAATTGCTTTTGGTATTTGATTGGCAGAAGGTGACAGAAAGCTGTTTGTGATCCCTGATTTACAACTAAATTGCTGAGCTGGGGGTTGAGTTAAAGTGTCTATTTTGGTGCACACATTTTGCATGTCGGTGGTGCATACAACATGAGTTTTTATATTACTGGAAATAAATGCTTCAAAGGATTCCTGCTCAAATAGAGTATCATAATTAATTTAACCTTCTTCTATTAAACAATCTCTTTTATCAATAGAAAAAGTATCATCTTTATCATTAATATCACTCAAAACCGGAGATATATTGTTAGAAATTGAGGCAATATTATTCTCCACTTGCTTAGCAATAGGAATGATAGGGGAGGGAATTATTATTTCAATTTCCTTCTAATTTAAATCAAGGTTTCCACTTACTTTGTCGTTTTGGTTACCGAACAACCTTAGATCTATTTTTCCTTCTTGACACTTTAACTCTTTACCAAGTTTACTTTGCTTTGGCCCCGTTATTAGTTTCTTATTTTCCTTTAGCTTTTACCTCCTTACCAATAGTAACCTTATCGTGATCAATCCTATTATCAGCACTTTCCTTCAACACATTAATGCAACAATTTCCATGTAACGACCCAGGAATTTCGATCCTGAAATTTCCAGATAGTTGGGAAAAGAAGAAAAGAAAAAGAAACAAGTCACGGAAACCTCACATTCGCAGCGGATCAAAATATAATATCACATAAATAATATTTATACAAAGGAAAACTATACTTGTCAAATTACACTTTAATATATATCAGAGTTACAACATATATACAAACACAGGATAGATACAATCAATTTGTCTCAGATATAAAATAATATATCATAGCAGAAACTATCCATACGTTTCTGCCATCCAACTCGCTCATGAGCTTCAGATTGTCCTTACCTGAAAATCTGTAATACTCGGTCCGACCCGAGCATTACCTCAAAGTAACACCCGGGTCAGGCTGGAAACCAGCGTGAGTAAACCCATCTAACAAGAATTACAAAAGCATACAACTTATATGTATAACCCGGGTAACTTGTACCAATTATAAATTCACAAATTGTTATAGACATCACATATCAATTCTAAGTACCAAAACTTAGATTAAATGGTCCAATTCACTTAAATCCTTCCATTTCATCCTATTGTTTCCACTTATCAACTTATAAGAATCGAAGTGGTTTCGTGTATTTCTAATACCCGACCCCGGTTTCTTCGAAATCCAACCGTATCTTAAAGGCCAAGTTGTTTTAAAAGTTTAAATAATTTAATTCAATACATTTATTGAATTCACACAGCATTTAACATAGATAAATATCACACATTTATTATTGATATATCCAAAATCATAACAACAAAATATTACAGCATATCATCCAATAGATACAATCCAATAAATATCAACCCATAGATATCATTCAATTCAAACATTCTACACAAACGAACATCCATAAACAGGAATTATAAATCCATGTTATAATTAATAAATTACCTTAAATTGAATTTATTACCTAATCCTGCTCAAAAAAAATCATTACTTAATTTCAACTTTTAATTAATTAATCACTCCTTGATTATCTTATCAATCAATTAGTCAATCTCTATCACGGATTAATTAACCTTTAACTATCAATTAATAAACCTTAATTATTAATTAATCTCCTTCATTTCAAAGTAATCAATCCTTAATTACTTTTATAATCAATTAATTAACCTTTAATTAACTGATTAATTATCCATTACCTATTGATTAATAACCTTAATTATTAATCAATATTTCTTAATACAAATTAATTAATCCATAATTCTTCCTATAATTAATTAATCATTAAATAACTAATTACCTCTTAATTTATCACTTAATTAATCTTTTATAATTAATTAATCAAACTAGTTAAATTTTACTTAATTTCCATAATTAACTTAGTTAATCTCAAGACATTAAACCTTCATCATATTAAGATAAAAACATTATCTTATAAATTCCCTAATTACATTAACATTTTTAAACATTTCAACATTTTAATTAATTTTTACTCAATTAAATCCTTTAATTAAGACTTGGAATAAAATAACCATTTAACTTGATAATTTTAAAGTTAACAAAACTAAACTTCCTTAAATAGCTTAAAACATTATCATGTAGAGGTTTCAAAACTAATTACAATTTGTATTTTAAAACTTACTTTTAAAAAATCTTAAACTTACATTTTAAATTAATGTTTAAAATCACTTTAAATTTCATTTGACAAAATTTAATTTAAACAACCTTTAAAACTTCATAACCAATTGTTTAATAAATAACTAGTATGTATAAAGTAAGTTTATATAAAAGTTTAACATAAATTTAACTTTAAATTTCAAAAACAATTTGATTTTAAATCCTTTTAAAACTGTTCAAACAGCTGCTTCTGGTTTTACCCGAAGCCCACTCAGACCTATTCCCGAGTCAATCCACTTTTCTACCCATTTTAAAAACTTAGTCTAAATTTAAGTTTAAAAACCTATAGCTCTTTAACACCAAATTTCACTCGAGTTTGCCCTCGAGTTTCTTTCCAAATACTCGAGCAGTGCTTCGAGTAAAACCCTACAACAAACATCAGATGTTCCATCTCCTTATGCACCTGCACAGTGAACTTCGACGTCGGTGATCACCACAGATAACTTCAACACATCGTACCTTACCATAGCACTAATGTCCTATCACCCAAAATCATTCACATGTCTCAAATCAAAATCGAGCTCGGCAGTTGAAAACTGAAACCCACAACCTCAACAGAAACCTCGATCACCTTCCTCCGACTACCAGAGCTATTGTAACTCCAGCCACATCTTCGCCTGTCTGCTACGAGCCCATTCCCAAGGTCCCATTACACTCGATGCACCAGAGAGAGAGAGGGAGAGAGAGGTGATCAAATCTTCTAGTTCGACCAATTCTAGGGTTATGGACTAGATCACCTCACCGCCGACACCACGGCCATCATTACCGCCTCCAACCATTTTTCTTAGCCACATCATACAGCCTTCCTCCTCTTGAGAAAATCTCGACCCTCTAGCGATGGCCGATCACCCGAGAATCCCAAAAACTCACATTCCAGTCAACACTGAAATCCTCTTCCATCCAATTACTATAAATCTTGATTTTGTTTTTAAAAATCCTGATTGCCAGTGATGATTCAAGATATAAACTTGAATCCATAAAATTTATCATTTGGTTTTATCAAGATATTATGATTTACTACTGTATTCCCAGACTTTAGCATATTTTTAAATTTTAAAACATTGGTACATATTTTTAAATCTTAGATCGAGTTAAAAGCTTAACTAATTTGTTTGAAGTCCAAGTTTGACAAAGACCAGATAAAAGAATTGAAATTTTATTTCAAAATTTTAAATCCTGTATAAGGAACAAGGTAGCACAGAACATGCACACATACCTTAATCACACATTTCAAATTTCATACAGAAAATCACATAAATATCCTCAATCTAGCATCAATTATCACAGAAATTTTCACATGCAACGCGCTATAGTTTTGTTAATCTTTTAATTTAAAAGTTTACTCACATTTTGAAGTCGAACAGAGAGCAAGCCTGGAAAATGATTCTAGCTTTTGAACTGGAATCAAACCTTGAATTTTGCTCTGACTTGCTTGATCACTTAGGTGATCTGATTTTTTTGCAACTTGTATTTGATTCTTAGTTTGCTTTTAGGTTATTGTGCTGATCTTGTTTGATCTGGACTTGATTGTATAATGAATTGGACAAAAATTTGATTTGCACTTCGAATTTTTGCTTCAGGTTTTGCTGAGATAAATTGAACTTGATTTTCATCCTTGCATTTTGTTTTCATTTCATTTCATTTTCATTCATTTTTTTAAAACGCTTACTTACACAATCTAATTTTAAGAAAACAAATGTTGCCAATTGTTTCTTGCATGCTATTTTAACTTACACATGTCAATACATGTTTTTATTACCTTACAAATGTAAAAGAAAACCTTTATTTATATTACTTTACACTTATATATATAATTTCTATTATACTTATATTTCTTTTATGCTTAACACCATTATATATATACAACTTATATATATATTTAAATAAGGTATGAACCCCTATTAAATCCCACTTTGCTCCATTTTATTTTAAATACCCTTTTTGAAAATCATTAGATTAATTCAAACAAAGCTTCCTATTCACAATTTACACACACACACACACACACACACACACACATATCTATAAAATTAGAAACGTTATCTTAAATCCAATTTATTTTGAGATATTATTTTTAGATTTAAATTTAAATCCAAATTCAAATTCATTTTCAATTTAAAGTCCAATTTTGAAATCAACTCAAATATATGTATGAATTAAGCAACACAAATTAAATTTGTAATCAATAATTTTATTTAAAATCTATGTGTATATATATACAACAATTACAAATATAAATATTTATTTGATCAGATTCATTCGTTCAATCTATAATTCAGTGTTTCTATTAATTAACCCAATTATATTATCAATTACAGATGCCCAGAAATTCGGGTTATCACATTCCAAATTGCCATATTGCTTATAGGTTAGTCAAATTTCAGGTTTCCAAAGGTACTTAACTTGAATTGTCTGCTCTCCTCTTTCCATTTGGGGAACAAGAAATTGACTCACCAATTCCTTATCAGGGCCGACTTCAATCACGCCCTTTGCAAATTCAATTCTCTCCAATTTCTTTGGAAATTCATCCATGCACAAAAGCTTACTCAGCCTACAAGCATGTCAGTTGATTCCTATATTAAACCATGTGTATAGAGGTATGTTATACAATTTAAACCAAATAGGCACAGATTTGATACTACCACAAACATCCCCATAGATGGATCCCAAGGCTTAATAATAAACATTTTATTCTCCACAAGGATCAGATCATCCTCGATTATCCTCTTCTTGTCCTCCTCACAAGAGAGAAGGAACAAACAAATAAACCCATTAGGTTTAACCTTTATAGAACCTTTAAGCTTTCAAACATGCTTCAGATATTCAATGACAGTAGTGTAGGGTAAGGATTTGTTAAGAGAGAAACCCAGCAGATATTCTTGCCACACTTCATTCCCTACCTGCACAACTTCGAATGGTGAGATCAATACATCACCAGGAAGGATAGCTTGAAATTAGAGAGGATGAACTTTCCTAAATCTAGGTTTTTTCTTAAAAAGTAAGCACCAAGACTGCTGAGAGTATGCAATAACAAGATTGACTTGAGAAGGGAAAAGAGTTAAGGAAGAAGAAGAGGGAGGCACGACAGAGGAAAGAGGAGAAGCAAAGCGGGAAAGAGGAGGTTGGGAGAGGCTAGGAATAGAAAAAAGGATGAGGGAGGGAGTAGGAGGTTGTGTTTAGGAAGTTTGGACAATAGGGGAGGCGTAGGGAGGAACAGGAGATTAGAATGGTTAGGGTTTTGTATGAGGGCGGGAATAAGGGGAGCTGCTATGAAAAAAATTCAAAAGATTTGATTTGTGATTATCCGTGATTTCTTTGATATATTGAAGCTTATTTATGGATTGTACCCCAAGAGGCAATCAAATTCAGAATTGATTTAGTTACTGGTGCTTAGCCAATTAGTCATCCTCCCAGGAGGATGTTGGTGAAAGAGAATGAAGAGTTGAAGAGGCAATTAGTTGAGCTTAAACTGAGGCATCTTATTTGATCTTACATTTTTTTCCACCAAGATGTTTTATGAAACTCTCTGACCCTCAAATTTGGAGTATCCTACTTTCACGTGATTCACAGGGTTCAACAAGCAATCGATATTTCACGACCAAAGGTGTAGTACTGCTTGTAGTAGTGGTCCTTATATCTCGTATTACCAATCGAAAGATGGTCGAAAGAAGCTCACCTTGAGATGCCATAGATGTATTTGTGAAGAAGGCTGATGGAACCTTCTAGTTGTGTGTTGACTATAGAAAATTGAAAAAATTAACCATTAAGAATAGATATCCTCTGCCTAGAATTGATGATATGTTCGATGGCAGAAAAAAAAATTCTCAACTAGACTGAGCAATCGGTTTTCATTAGCTTCAAGGGGTAGAAGATAGTATTTTTTGACAGCTTTCAGAACTAGATATGGGTTTTATGAATAGCTCGTGATGCCTTTCGGGTTGACAAATGCACTGTATATTTTGTTGACCTAACGATTCGGGTGTTTCAAGAGTATCTAGACCAGTTTATGTTTGTCTTCATTGGCAGCATTCTTGTTTCTTCTAAATCAAAATAGGACATGGGAAAAATCTTTGTATTGTGTTAGAGACACTTTAAAATCATTAGGTTAAAGCCAAATTCTTTAAATGCCACTTCTAGCAAAGGCAAGTGAAGCTCAATGAAGTTTGAAGCAAGTTTTAGAGTCTGGAATCTTAGTCGATCTATTGAAGAATGAGGCAATTTAGAATTGGAAGAGGCCGAAGAATGTGGAGGTAGTTTGTACTTTTCTAGGATTGTCTGGTTATTAATGGTGTTTGATTGAAGATTTCTCCCAATTCTTTCTTCCCTTTACTGGTGTGACTACAAAAGTAGTGAAATATCAGTGGACACTAAGGTGTGAGGCATTTTCCAAAAATTGAAGGAATTTATGACTCATGCTCCTATCCTTACTATTAAAAAAAGGATACCAGGATCTCGTTGTCTGTATAGATGCTTGTGGTTCTGGTCTTGGAGTTGTGCTTATGCAGAGAGATATAGTAGCTGCATATGCTTTGAGGCGGTTAGGACCAAATGATGTCAGATATGCCACTCACAATCTTGAGCTTTTAGCCATTATTTTTGCATTGAAGATTCGGCATCACCGCCTTCTATGGGAGAAATTCATCTTGTATATGAATCATAAATCCTTAAAGCATTTGTTCTCCTTGAAAGAGATCAACTTGTAAAGATGAAGGTAGCTGGAATTCTAAGCGACTTATGATTTTAAGATTCGGTACGCTCTTGGAATGGGTATTCATATAGCCGATGCCCTTAGCCATAAATACCAAGATGTTGTTTCTATGATGTCATCAATGTGGAGGATCTTAAGGTTCTTTCTTTATGTGAAGTCGGAGATTGGGTAATATTCGAGTTCAAGAGTTGTATTGTCTAGTTTGGAAGCCTAATCTTCTATTTCAGATCAGATCATGGAAGCTCGAAGCAAGATCCCAAGCTTGTTGAGCATGCTCATAGTTGTTCTAGTAGCAGTGGTGCTGATGAAATGTGGGAATTTGAAGTCGATACTTGTGGATGTATCTGGAGACAAGGTAGACTTGTTGTACCTTGTATTGATAATTTCCATAAAGACATTATGGATGAGTGTCACCACACTATATAAACCATATGTCCCAATAGTGGGAAGATGTATGCTGATATGAAGCATTTATACTATGAGGAAGATATGAAGCAGGGTATTATATTACTCGGTATGAGAGGAGTTGCATGACCTACCAACTTGTTAAGGTAGAACACCATAGAGCCAATAAACTCCTTTGGCCATTGTATGTTCCATTATGGAATTAGGATTAGGTAAAAGGACTTATACATTTATAACTTCATATTTATATCTCATGTTAAATTGATTTAGTAATGATTGAATCAATATCACTTTTGTCGTTGTCCATTGATTTCATTAATGGTTTGCCTCGTTCTAGGTACAGACATGATAGTTAATGTATGGTCATAGATCAAATGACCAAATCAACCCACTTTATTCCTGTGAAGTCAAAGAAACCGTTCCTAAATTGGCGAAGCTGTATATTATGAAGATTGTCATATTACATGGCTTTCCCAATGCCATCATTTGTGATCGAGATCCACTGTTAACTAGTGCACTCCAGAAGAACCTTTTCATAGTACTCGTAGTTTGATGGGCACACGGAGCGAGTGAATAAAATTCTTGAAGAAATGTTTCATGCTTGTATTTTAGATTTGGAGGCAACTGGGAAGGCCATATCTATCTTATGGAGTTTGCCAATAACAATATTTTCCAATTTATTATCCGTATGGCTCCTTTCAAAGCTTTATACAGAAGGCCATGCCCATCACCTTCTTGCTGGCTAGAGAATGGAGAGTAGTTTATTTTGGTTCCTTATTCGGTTCGTGAAGCTTTGAAGAAGATATATCTTATCAGATGAAGAATGAAAGAAATTTAGGACAGGTAGAAGACAATTGCACATCAGAGAAGAAAGGATTAGGAATTTCTATATGGATTCGTTCTTCATTCGAGTTTCTCCTTTTGAAGGAGTGATGTGATTCAAACGATTTGGGAAGTTTGCTCCTTGCTATATCGGGCCATACCCAATCAACGAATGTATTAACAAAGTTGCATAGCATGTAGGAATACCAGCTTATCATTTTGGGATACGTAATTCGTTCCATTTCTCGGCTTCTTAGGTGTCTTAGAGATCCCGAGTCAGTTCTAGAGCCAAATCATATTGAAAAGCTCGAGATTTCTCCTAATTTGACTTGTGTAGAAGTCGATCCACATTTTTGCCTATGAAGTTAAATGACTTTGAAGCAAAGACGTTCTACTTGTGAAGCACATGAGTCAAGTGCATATCGTTAAATTTTTGAGTCATGAATTTCTTCTTGTCATGTTGGTTTAACTTTAGATATATGTATTGCTAGAACTAAAATCACATTATAGACTTTCTCTAAAGAGAATAGTACGGATGCATTTTTTTAAGAGGGGAGTCTGTAATGATATTAGTTTGAGAACTACTAAAAATAAATATAAAACAACTCAAATTTTAATTTTAAATGAAAATTTTGAAATTTTCAAGTATTTTTTTTTTAAATTATAAAATTGTTATTTTTCTAAAATAAAATATTTAATAAGGAAAATTTGGTACGGGATAAAACTTTTAATGGAATTAATGTTTATGATATTGGAAATTTTTTAGTTGTTGAGATTTTAAAGCTAGTAAAAAAATTCTTAAAGTTGTAATAAAAAAGAATTATTTAAATTTTAAATGAACATAAATTGTAAATTTAAATAATATTGAAAACATAAAATATGAAGTTAATATTTTTGTACATTTAAACAAATCTATTTTTATGTGGGAAAAAAATTATTTTGTGAGAAAAATGGGAATTTTATGTTATTGCTGAAATAGTTTAAATTATGTATAAAATGAGGTTAAGATATACTTATCTTATAAATAATCATTTTAAAGATATATTAGGATTTTATTTTAAGAATTTATATTTGATATTATAAAAGGGATATAAATGGATGAATTTGTAAATTTACTAGTGCATTAATTAAAAGGTATATTTTGTAATTTATTTTAAAAGTATGGTAAAAAAAATAGAAAAAGAATGAAATACATTATACTTATGTGTTGGGTTAGTAACTTAAAGCCCAATAACTAACATAAAGAAGGAAATTTCTCTTCCTAATTTTCATCGTAGTATAGGAAACAAAAGAGAAAAAAAATTCTTTCTTTTGAAAACCTTGAGAGCAAATCTATTAATTTAAATTCAAATTAAATGCCAACGAATCCAAGAAAATTAAGCATCTCTCTCAAATCATAGTACATCTTATAAGTTGTTCAATTTCAATTTTTGTTATGATTTGAAATTTCTTTGTTCCCCTCTTATTGAGTTATTTTTAGGATTGGTTAGAATTGGAGAGGCAAGATCGAAGTTTAAGATTTTAGTAACTTATTTCTAAGATTTAAGATGATCAAGCCTCACAACTATCCCTAATTTGATTGTAAGCGGCTATTGTAACCTATGTTATGATTTCGGTTGTAATTTGAGATATGAATTGAATGTATTTGCTAAGTGGTGCTTCTTAAAAATTAAATTTTGATGAAGTTGCAAGTAACTGATTCATCCTTTGACCATTTGATGTATTATATGCTTGTTTTGGATGAATACATGCCTACATATGGGTTATCAGTCCCCCTAAAATGAAATTTAGGTATCGAAAGTCAAAAATCGACCGTCAAAGTCAATTTCCTAGAACTAAAAAGCTCCATGAACTTACGCCACTTGTACGATAAGGTGCACGCTGGTGGATCGGTGTACGTATCCTGGAGCTATTCAACTCCAAGACAAAGACCTATGTATTTTTTGTTTTTTTATTTCTTTTGTTTCATGGTTTCCCTATGATTTTCAGAATTGAATTTCCATCTTTATTTGCATATTAATATTTCAAAATAATTTAAAATTTTATACTAAATAAAATTAATTTATAAAGAAAATTAGTTTTATATAATTATAAATTGGTATATCTTTTAAAGTTCCTTTAGGAAAATTTAAATAAAAACTATATATATATTAATGTTTAAGATTTTAAATTTTAGATGAAACTTTTTTAATATCCATGTGTTTGTGTGAGAGTATGTATATTAATTAGCCGATGATTTATAGAATTTGAAAAAATATATTTTCTAAGTATATTATTTGAGAGTATATAAGTATTTAAACTTCTAAAGGAAGTATATTAAAGGTTGATTGGTTCTGGTCTTTAAAAATTTAATACAAACATTTTAAGAATATATCTATGCTTTCATAAATGAATACAAACTTTTAAATAATTCTTGAATTTAGCTTTCAAGCTAATTATCCTTTCTATTGAACAAGAAACATAATTAAACATAATAACGAGTAGTATGGGACATTTAGTATCAGTTCATCGGTTAATTATATGACTTTGTTATATAGAATATTCCTAGTGAATGGAATTTACTAACTTATATTAAATTTTCGAGTAACACCCGTGGTATGTAGCACTCGGTCGATACTTGAGTGATTACTATTTGAAAGTATACGATAATTTTTGATTAAATAGTATCTTGGAGAAGCTTACTACTTCTATAGCTTCCATATTCGTTGTCGCTTTCTTGAGCTTGACACTATAGGCTAGTGTAATTTTTAACTTTAGAAATCTATTACAACCGCTACAAAATATTCTAAAACTAATTTCGAATATTGAAAATAATGGATATTTATATTATAATTTTAAAATTTTCAAATCCATGAAAACCTCACAGTGGAATCAAACATCAATATAAATATACGTTGACTTCATAACATAATTTTCTTACAACATCATCACAATAATTGACATCCCAATGCATCAACTAACGTTAATGGTTACTCAAAAAATGGATCAACACCCTGAATCAAGTGTGAGCACCAGTGCAGATAATCAGGAGCACAAATCTGAGATAAACAAAAAAGGCAGAAGTAAGCAAAGAGGCATAGAATTTTTATTGTGGTCGGCTGACTTTAGCCTACGTCCACTTTAATCAATCTTTATTATGATTATACTAGTTGAATCTCTCTGGATAACAACTAGTAGGTTGCTAGTGATCCATCAAATCAACTCCAAACGATCTCATTTTTTTTCGAATTCTTCTATGTCTTTTAAATGTTCTCCCAAAACATCAAGTCAATCCAACTTCATATGAGTTCTGTAGGTCTATTTCAAGTTTGCTGCTTTTGGTCAAATAACTTAAATCAGGTGAGTCATCACTTCACGAACTAGATTGTTTGGCATGCTATGAAACTTGGCAAGCGTCTCTAATAACATATTAGATCATGATGCAAGAGGACTGGTGGATCCACGAACAAGCTTTATGGATCACTGGCGATCCATCGCCTTACCTTGTTTTAGTATTTTTCTTCTTTGTCCTTTTCTCTTCTTTTCCTTCTAGTCTTCTTGGTCGATCCTTGAGATATTTTGACTTGTTGTAGATGTTCTAGTTCCCTTTGAATTTTGTTGGGTTAAAAAATTAGTTAACAATTAACTAATCAACAATAAAAAATGGTACAAAAGAATATACCAATTAGCGACCCGGAACATATCCTACATTCACTTTCCATTCCCTCTTCTACTCCTACCTGCAAATTCACACCCGTAGATATATATGAAATAAAAAGAAAAAGGTTTCAACTATATTTGGACTGTGCCTAACCTTATACACTACGGCCATAGGTTTAACACTCCATAAAATTAACGATATTTATAAACAATTAATAATACATCAAAAATGGAATTTGAGAAAACGATAGAATTTGGCCTTGAAGCTTGCACATTGCGTTCTTGACGATTTTTCAAGCAACTTTCAGCATTTGAAATTTTTAGATGAAAATAATTAAAAACGAAAATAGGAAATAAATAATAATAAACGCTTAACCCATCCAATCGACCCCCTCCTTTTGATGGTGCTAGCGTTAGCGGCCGATAGGTCATATGGTGAAGGTTAGGGTTTGAACCTTGGCCAACGACCATGATTTAATTATTTTAATATAACATATAAGGTTGATTTAAGAGCCTATAAATACATGCCTAACCCATCACTTCTCTTCTCATATTTTCTGATCAAAGCAGCGAAGTTCTACTATTTTTCCTTCTCCTCTACTTCTTAAAAATATAAAATATTATATATATACACATACAAATACATATATATACACACACACATATATATACATACATATATATTTATTTATAGTTGGAGAAGGGCAGAAAATAAAAGAGAAGAAGAGAAGGAGCAAATCAATACTATAGAAAAAGTAATATTTAATAATTATTAATCCATATTCCCCTTAACCCCAAATCTCTTCTCAGATCTTAATTCTAATAGTATGTATATACCTTATTGTACACATTCTTTTGGATTAGAAATGAAAAGGAGTGAAGTAAAGGAATGGATTAAGATATGGGAGATTTGGAAAGCTTGAAAGGTGAGTGGGAAACTATATAATTTATTTATAACATTGGAATTAATATCGTTTAATTTTATTTGATTACTATCCCTGTATAAGATCTGACGAGTCGGAAGCTTAAGACAAATGTATAGGACTATCACCTACATATTCTATAAAATATGTAATTAGAATAGGAATAGTTTGTACAACCTAATCTGGAGTTTTAAACCAGTCCCAAATATCTGTTATTATAGAATGTTTTTAAGTTGTAAAGTTTATTTCGGATTTATAATTGGGTTGTAAATTACGCCGCCCAAGTGACTTGGAACGTGAATTCCTATGTTTTGATTTATTTAGGGCGGATGGGGTATAATTTAGTTATATGTATTCCCATTAAATTTTTGTAAATTATCCAATTTCCAAAAATATGAAAATGCGCCTACTTTGCTTTCAAAAATAATGCTTTGACTTGGTTGGCTTCCGATTGGGTCAAATTGATTTAAGGAATGGTTTCGAAATGGGTTGCGCTTTTTTTTTAAGTAAATGCTTTCGATAGGGCCGAAACCCCTAGCTTCTGCTTTTCTACCTTTCAAAGCAAATGGCTTCGAATTGGTTACTTTTCTTTTATAAATCCAAGCCATTTATCCAATATTTTCGAAAGGGTTGGTTTCGACACTATCACTTCTCTCTTAGGAATGCTTTTGACTTAAATGTTTTATGTCCCTTTTTCTCTTTTGAAGGTAGAACACAAAGATTTCGAAGAAGATAGTTTTAAATGGTTTCGAAAGGTTTTCCACATATTTTATTTGAACCCAAATGCTTTCGAAAGGATTGATGTTTTAATGCTTTTGAAAGGTTTTCATGAAGGTTTCGAAAGGGTGGTTCCCCAATGGTTTCAAAAGGTTTAAAAGGAAAGGTTTTCCAATGTTTTCGAAAGGCAATGTTTAAGTGTTTTAAAGATAGGATGTCGAAGGTTTTATAGCTTTCGAAGGAAAGTTTTTTCGATGGTTTCGAAAGGTTTATATGAACGGTTTCGAAAGGAATATTTTGGCCTTTCGGCCTAGTTAAAAGAAAGGGTTTACTTGGTTTTGAAATGGGTACTTTTAATAGATTCGAAAAGGGGTACTGTCAAAGGTTTAAATGTTTTCATCAACAAATATTTCAGTAAAGTATATATAATATGACAAAAGGTGATTTTTAAAGCATAAAGTATATACTCCTTGTGTAAGTTTGATTTAAAGGTTTTAAATCAATTTGAGAAGAAAAGGTTTTCAAGGAAAATTAAGGGAAAATTACCTTAAGTAAAATGCTCATGTATTAGAATACTAGAAGGGACTGGTATAGGGTCTCACCCTATACTTTAACTATTAGTCCCTAGCTAATTTATTCCAAAATTCCAGTATGCAAGGCTTTGTCATAGATAAGACTAAAATGATGTTACACACATGAGGGAATATATTTGTACAGAGGTAGATTATTGGGGAGCCCGCAAAACCATTAGGATCAAGTGACCCTGTAAGAAAACAAGTTAGGGACAGACTGTCCAGAAAAAGAGTGTCTAACTGGTGTTAGATTGTTTTTTATACCATCTAATAGGCCCGAGTCAGGCAAAGGTTAGTTGTTAGCGAAACAAAACTATAGTGTTCGGACAGACAATTCATTTGTTACCTGACATGTAAGCTTACATGATATTTCTTTACATTTTTTAACCATTTTTGGTTGTAGGATTATTATTTGCAAAAGATATGTTTTTAAAGGATATTAGTGAGAGGAAACATGTTCCACTAAGGGCGTGGTCTCACTTAATATCAAATAACCGAGATGTATAGTATTATTCACACTAGACTTTATGTTTGACTTGAACTTTATGTTTTTTCCCCTTAAGCTCTCGGGTGCTCAAAATTGACTTGAGTAGACCGAGGGTTGATAATTTAAAAGTTTTAGTAGGTTGGCGAATAAAGCTTTCGAAGACGAACAGGAGGCAGATGGATAACTATTTAGGAGTTCCCGTTTTATTTTGTTTTATTCTGATGTGTTGTATTAAGTCTATTATGACTATATATTGCTCTGGTCATCCAAGGAGACATCTTCATATGTGGCTTTTGGCGTATTTATATAACAATCATATTTTATCTGAACCTAGGAAAATGATGAGATTATATAATTTGAATATGAAACAAGTTTTGTGAAATGTCATCAGAAAAGTTGTTTTTGAAATCCATGATTTTGTTTCATATTCACGTGCTTACGATATTATAGTTACCATTAACATTACCGTATTCGGTAATCGGAAGTTAATACTATGGATGACTGCAGCAACTGTAATGCTTAGCTTCAGGCCTCCAAAAAGGGGATGTTACACATATCTAGGTGTCATCGGTCTATAGCTAGGATTGATTGGCTAGTGGTTATGTTGCGGAGGGCCCACTTCGAAAACCGAGGTATTAAATGACGTTAGGTCTACGTCCTCCCTGTTCTAGAAGTATTAACCTGGCATGTTATTGGGTCATATAGTTTTAAATATACATGTATATAGGTGTACATACATAGTTATACCTCAAAGGAGGTTAAGCATATCGTACATGCATATAGGATTAAACGGATTAACCGTGAATAATATACATAACACTTAAATAGGAATCAATCGACATACAATTATATTATGGATAAAGTATGTTATTTTTCGGTCATCAAAACGTTGTTCTAACCTCCTCCTCTTTACCACCCACGGGATGGATTAGAAGTAAAAGCTGCTGGTGCAAGTCGGGAATGGTAGATGGTGAAGTCTTCTAATTCGTGCTTGATGCTGATGAGGCAACTAGGTATCTAAAGAATGATGTTGATCCCAGGGTTGTAGCCTTAGTCAATATATGTGTTCTATTATATTTTTCAATCATGTGGTGAGTTTTCGTTGATTTCTCTTTAATATGCTTGTGTTATTACAGATTACCAAAACCAACGGTCCATACCATGATTGACTTGGGTTTCAATTTAGTAGAAATTCAGACCAATTAAAGTGCGATTTGTTACAATAGGCTTGATAGCTATTTCATAAGAAAGACCGCATATGCATCCTTTTAGAGGATCAAGCCTAAGTAGTTCTATTTCTTACACTTCTACATCCAAATGTCATTAATATATAACAACCATAGCATCCGTGCAACCATGCAACCAATCCAACCATCCAATTACTACAACCGACGCAATCAATGCAACTATGGCACCATGTCTATATTTTGGTATAAGAGCTTAGGTTAGTCAATCATAGGAATTAGTCTACATTGTGAGAACTATTTGTATTTTTAGTTGAATATGTAAATATATATATGTGTGTGTGTGTGTTGTGTGTGTGTGTGTGTATATGTTTACGCCAACTTTATAAATTTCGATTATAGAAGTAGTTGCGACCATATTCCGAAAGGAAGGATGATGCAGCTTTGAGTTGGGCTAATAAATAAAGTTAAGTTTTTACACCTACCCTAATTACCCCATAGAGTGTAAGCCATACCGCAAGGCATGGACCAAGAAGAGGATGAGCATGACATATATATGAATCCCGAAGGCTAGATGGTACTTGATTCCTTTGTAGGGCCGAGGCTCCCTTATGATAGCGGATTTTGATGGATTGCCGATTGAAGATGCACATTACATCTAGACAAATGGAAAGTAAAAACATATATGTTGCAATCACCCGGAGGCAAGGTGTGAAGAACGAGTGAAGAAAGTTCCTACAAGAAGGTGTACCCTAATTAGTACAAGAAGATGAGCCAGTTTTTGATGAAGATGTTTTAAGGAGAGTAGAAAGGAAAGAAAGTCCAAAAGAAAGATGAATAAAGTCCGTTTCTAAGTCTGAACTGGTATGAAAGAATTTGACAAAGAGATTTTTGGACTTTAAACATTTTGACTAGGTTCTTCAAAGGATTTATTGAAAAGTAATTGTTTTAAAAAGCAAGAAAATTTTGAATTATTTTAAACTTGGTTGAGTTAAGAAAATTTGATCGAAAGATTTTTGGCAAAGAGGTTTTTCGTTTTTGAAATGAATGGAAAATAAGGCATAGGTTTGGCTCGATAATTTTTTCTATTTTTTAAATTTGATGGTTTATAAAAAATTCTTTCTAAGGAGTGGATAAATGAAAATGGTACTTGAATGAAATGAGATGAAGAGAATAGAAGGGGAAGAACGCCCGATAATTATGATTAGGAGGAGTATTCCCATATAAGGAAACTACGGAGAATAACAGTTGAAGTAGAAGTCATTCAAGTAGGAGAAATATAATAGTGGCAATATTAGAATTTTTTAGTAGAAATAGAATTAGGTATTTGTGTTGAATATGATTAATAATCTAGCTAGAAATAATATAGAAGAGAAGCAATAGTTACAGGATATGGAGAATGAATAAATTCCATAGGTATGTAGTAATTGCACATATATTTTATATAGACGCTTAGATAGATGTAGCAATTGTGCATATCTTTTAGAAGTCCCGCTCATGTGCTATTAGTATCTCCACCGAAGGTGAAAGCAGAAATATAATGAGTAATAGAAAAATGATAGGATGGAAGTTATCTTTATCTACTCTAGTTTTCATGGTTTAAATTTATGGAAGATGTTTTTGAAAAAATAGTTTAGTATGACAATTGGTTTAAATGTGATAAATTTTTTGAGCTAAAAATCCTACTATTAAAAAAGTAAATATATGCTGTAGAAAGTTTTTGAAAAAGGGGAAATTTTTCATGGCTGCTATTTGAAAACCAAGAAATTATTGAATTTAATAAAATGAGTTTCTAAGTTTATATTTTCAAAGATAAAGGTTTTGGATTAGGTATTTCATGATTGTGAAATTTTTGTTTTATAAACCAAATTTTGATACAGAGTAGATAGGAATCACTACCTAGGTAAAACGAGGTAAAGGTTTAGGCTATGAATAACATAGCTATGGATGTCAGTAGGATAGCAATAAGAAATCTAAGTTGAATATAATGGATATTGAGATGAACCTAGGAATGTTTGATTAAGCATGTGTGAAAGTCATAAGAAGAACCATTAAAGGAATGAGGAGTGGTGTTATGGTACGCTTTTGTGAGTCCAAAGATACGCTCGCATGGAAGGTCAAAGATAAAAAAAGTAAATACCAAAGTGAGGATACCATCATGATATTTGGATTGAAAGAAGATAGTAGTACGAATGGATGAGAAAGTAATAGTAAGATGGCAAACACACATAAAGAATGATGGTTGTCTCAAGGTTAAAGAAGGCGATGTAGGTGGTAGGAAAGTTATTACACCAAGCCAATCTTTCGAGAAATTATTCTAATGTGCATAATTTATATTCCTTACCCACTACAACGTGGAAATGGATAATTATTCCCATAATCAGGCATAATGATTGAAGTAATGGATGGACCTTATTTATTTTAAGCTGGGAAGGTAAGTTAAGAAATGTGGATTACAGTTGAATGGCAAACTAGAAATGTCCATCTTAATTTAGTAAGGAGCGTTAGTGCCACAACATCATTAACCTTAGTTGATGATGAATGGCAGCTTTCAGCAATTATTTCTTTCAAGATCTTTGGGTTATAATTGCTAGCAGTTTCTTCGAATATTAGAAATTCATATAATATGATATGAGATATGCCCTTATTTATCAATGTGTTGATGGTTTGGATGAGCTTTGACCGCTACATGTATAAGGAAATAGTGTAATAAAGAAATCTCATAAGGATGCATAATTAGCAAAGACTAGAAGTTTATAAAATAAATTAGAAAATTAAGAAAGTGACTAGAAATTTAGAATGCCTGAATCCCAAAACTTTAGGACTATGGGAAAAATAAATTTTAGCAAGCAAAGGACAAGAAAAGGTTATTGCAAAGTCACTGGTAACTATCCCTATGCCTTAAAAACTAAAATTTATATATATGCGTGTAGGTAGTTTATTGTTTTAGAATATAACGAAGGTTCCTCAAACCTTATTTGCACAATGTTAGAGCAATCATTAGATCATTGACCGAATCTCGGCAACATTGAGGTGTGGCTTGATTATTTGAATGCTTTTGAAAAAATTGTGTTCAAATGCTTTAGATGATTTTTGTTTAAATACTATTGAGTAGATAGGCTCAAATGCTATTGGAAAGTTTTGCTCAAGTGCTTTTAACATATATACATGTGCGTGTGTGCTTAAATGCTTATGGAAATTGGATTTTTCGGACTATTTTGCAAATTTGTTTGAACGAAAAAAAATTCTTTTGAAATGAGAAAATTTCTGATTTTCAAATGTCACATTCTTAGCATAGGGAGCATCGATCCATTAAATATGAATTTTACTTTCCGACAAGGGTGATAGTATACTAAAAATAGATAATAACAATGGAAAATATTGTTTTAGCTTTGGATATTCTATTTTTGTACCCTGTTGTTAATGAAACGAAACTTGCATTTTAGGATAATTATGTTTTAACAGCCAAAAATAAACTCCTTATGTGCATTGTGCTTTGGAAAATGGAAAATGTTTTGGGAAAAAAGAGAAGGTTCCAACGTACAACGGAACAGGTATCTAAAAGGCAGGTGAAAAAAATTAAATCTTCAGTCTAATATCCTTAAACGGCATAAGAGTGTAGATTTAGAAATCTAAATTTTCAAAAACTTTGGATGTTAGAAATTGTGTGCTACATTTTGGATGGTATGGATTGGATGCAAAATTGGTTGAACCATTCCTACTCATAGGAGTGTGGAAATTATTACGTGAAAAAGGATTTTTGATTTTTGAAAACTTGCATACATATAAAATGCCACTATATATAGGTTGTTTGCATAATATTTTCAAAATGTATTTAAAAGAATACACTCATATAGGAAGTGCCAATTTAGAATCATTCTGGATGCATGTCTTATATGTTGTGATACACTATGTAATTGTATACATTTGGCTGCAAAATTGGTTGTATACTAATTGGTAGGATAGTTTAGAATAGTTGCACTATGTTACATGATTCAACCCATGAGGAATTTCGAGGTTGAAATTCTTTTGGGAGGAAAACGTAACACCCCGTAAAATTAAAGATAATTAATAAATAATTAATAAGGCTCCAAAAATAGAATTTGAAACAATGACGGAATTTGAAACAACGACGGAATTTGCGTTTGAAGTTTTCATAACAAAAATAATTAAAAACGAAAATAGGATATAAATAATAATAAATGCGGGACACCTCCATGATCCTGTCGACCGCTAGCCTATCAGGGAACGGTCGACTGGTCATATGGTGGCGGTTAGGGCTTGAACCTTGGCCAACGGCCCAGATTTAATTATTATAATCTAACGAATACGATTGATTCGAGTGCATATAAATACAAATCTAACTCCTCACTTCTCTTCTCGTATTTTCTGATCAAAGCAGCAGAGCTCTATCATTTTCCCTTCTCCTCTATTTCTAAAAGTTATAAAAATATTATATATATATATATATATAATCGAGGAAGGGTAGAAAATAAAAGAGAAGAAGAGAAAAGGTGAAACAATACTGCAGAAAAAGGTAACATTTTATAATTACAAATCTATATTCCCCTTAACCCAAATCTCTTTCCAAATTTGTAATTTCTAATAGTATTTATATACCTTGTTATACATATTTTTTTGGATTAGAAACGAAAAGGAGTCAACTAAAGGAATGGATTCATATTTGCGAGATTTGGAAAGCTTGGTGAATGGAAAATTACATAATTTGTTTATAATATTGAAATTTGTATCATCGAATTTTATTTACTTATTATGCTTGTATAAGATCTGATGAGTTGTAGGCTTAAAACAGACAAATACTTGTCGTCTGCATATTCTATAAAATGGGTAATTAGAATAGGAATAGTATGTACAACCTAGTTTGGAAATTTGAAATCAGTACCAAATATTTATTATTGTAGAATGTTTGTAAAGTTGTAAAGTTAGTTCTAGATTTATAATTGGGTTGTAAATTAGGTTGCCCTAGCGACTTGGAATGTGAATTTATATATTTTAATTTATTGGGAGCGAGGTATACTTTAATTGTATATATTCCCATTTAATTTTCATAAGCTATCCAATTCCAATAATATATATATATATAAAGTGCATCGTTTGAATTAACAAGGAATATACCAAAAAGGAAAGAGATGTGTAAAGTATAGATGTTCTTCTCCGTAGTTTGTATTGTCTACTTCAATATAAAATAGAAAAAAAATCCTTATAATTTCAAACGAAGCGTGGTCTCACTTTTGGGCAACTTATGTAAAGTTATAACGGTAATCCTTTTTGGAAGGATTGCTCTGATAAATGAAAATGTGGAAAGGAATGTTCTAGCTTAGGAATTAACTGTTAGAAATATGAATATATTTAAATAACTGTGCCTATCAATTAAATATATAGCTTATCTATGACGATATTCATATTATTTATTAATAGAGTAGTAATTGTAGGACTAGGAGGTTGAAAAAGGAAAGAGTAGTAATTCCAAAATATATGGACAATAACTACAAATTAATTGGCAATAAATTTGTAATTAATAGAGAGTTAAAGGAATTAAATGAGGAATGATTAGAGAATTTAATATGGCTTTTATGGGGATATTGAATAGGCATCATTGGATGATTTTCAAATTTGTAGATAAATGTCATTAGAGATTGTCCAATTTTGACTTTAATGAACAATTATTATGGACAATTGACATTTACTAGACATAAGAAAGGAACAAGGAAACCAAAGCCTAAGTGTATAAATATGAAAATTACGTAGAGAACAAGTAAATATTAAAATTATTAAATACATGTTGAATGCAATATAATTTTCATAGTATGAAATTATACAACTTCAAATATAAATTTCGAACAAGCATGAATTAGTGGCCCTAGCCCAACAGTTAAGCTTTAGGTGATCGGTTCGGTTTAGTGGGTTGGGATGCGAGGTCAGTAGAAATACACAGCAAAAAATTTCCCTTCACCTAGAGGCTACCAGCAGTTGTGTACACTTAATACTAATACGGGAGAGCTCCAACCAGAGGACTCATGAGGTGGGGATATGCATAGGACCTGCTTCTGGGTTGAAGGTATTAAGTAGATATTGTAGGGTTTGCCTCCTTCCTACTTATGAAGTATTAAATGGCAAGGGTTATCGGTTAGGCACAATAGTAGGAAAATCTCGAGCGGGCTCGGCTTTAGGATTGAGGTATCTAGTAGCTATTGCAGGGTTGCCTTACATAATAAAGAAGTATTAAGTAGCCCGATGAGATCTCATGCGATGTCAGCTAGGAAGTACCAGAGAGAGGTTCGCCTTGGGTTAGGTATTAAATGTTGGAGACCTGCCTAGGATATAAGTATTAAATGGTCAAAATCTACCTAATTCCTATTAAAGAAGCATTAAGTGGCTTGGGTACTTCCTCCAACATTGTTAGGACGTGACGGACGTAGTTGCATGGGACTGGAAAGGGCTTTTGTCCTACACCTGAGGTTAAGTTCTAGAGTTAGACTGGAAAAGCCATTGAGCTTACAATTGGGGGCGTTTCGTTTAAGGTGTAGTTGAGATACGTTAGTAATACGACAATTATATTTTAAAGCCATATCTAGATGTGGTCGGTTTCTGTAGCTAGGATCGATTGACTAGCAGTTATGTTGAGAAGGGTCCGCTTGTACTAAATGGGCACTGAGTCCGCCTCCTCCCTATTTAAGAATTATTAAGTGGTCACCATTTTAGGTAGTATAGTTTTAAATATATTTATGTATATAGGCATGTGTGTGTACATATATACAGTTATACCTCGGAGGTGGTTAGGCTTAACGTACGCACATATAGGATTGAACTGATTAGCCATGAAATGTAGGCATAACACTTAAATAGGAATCAATCAACATAAGTTTTTGTTGTGGATAAAGCATGAAATTTTCTAATCACCGAAATGTTATTCTAAAGGATTTAGAAAGACAGGCTGCTGGTGAAAGTCGAGAACGGTAGATAGTAAAGTCTTCCCATTCAAGCTCGATGTTGATGAGGCAACACGACATCCAAGGAATAATATTGATTCTGAGGTGGTAGACTTAGTCAATATATGTGTTCTATTATATTTTTCAATTTCGTTGTGAGTTTATATTGATTTCTCTTTAATATGCTTGTGTTTATTAGGTTACCAAAACCAACAATCCGTACCACAATGGAATTAGGTTTGTACTTAGTTGAAATTCTGGCCCATTAAGGTATGAGTTGTTACTGTTGGCTTAATAACTTTACATAGGAAAAGACTACTGTGTCCCCATTTTGGGGGATTAAGCCTACGTATTTCTATTTTCTACTCTTCTTCTACATCCAAATAGTCGTTCGCATATAACATGCATATCATCCATGCAACCATTACAATCTTTAATGACCTGCAAATTTACATAATTCGAGCTAACTATAAACCACATATGTCCAACTAAAACTGAACGAAGATGCAAATATGTATAGGAGAGAAAATGGAAGAGAGAGAAGAGAAGAAGAAGAAAAATAAACAACACAGAATCTCAAAACGCAGCTGAACAATATATAAAATAGATCGATAATTTACAAAAAAAGAGACTATAATATACATACATCAAATCAGAGTACACAAATAACTAATCATCAGCGTGAACAGTTTTACTCACAATTTATCTACACAAATTATGATAATTTAGACAACTAATGTGGTGGAAAAATATACAAATATGGAAATACATCACGAAGTCCTCTAACTCGTCTTTTGAAGCTCCAAAACATCCAAATCTAAATATGCAAATATGCTTGGTCTGATCCGAGCTTTGAAAGCGAATAACGCCCGGGTCGTTACGTAAACCTGGGTATGAAAACACATCTCTATTGAATTTTTAATGTTACCAAAAACTTTTTTTTTCAAAACAAAAGGTATCCCGTAAGACCACGTCGCATATAAATATGGATGGGTTTTAACCTTACGATAACTAAAACATACCAAATTCTGTTGTATTATACTAGTATCTAGTATACAAATTACATCAATCATAGCCGAAATTGTTACATTGTTTAAATTCCAGCATACTAGCTAAAAATTAGGTTCTACAAAAAAAGGGCAGATACATATTGGAGAGTGGATTCCATACAATGGTAAGGTAAGGGGCTACTTTCCATACAGCATATCTCTAGAGGAATGTAGCGAGGATCGACATCTTCGAAACCTCTATGAATCAGAACTGGCCTACCACAGACCCATCTTGTGGCGGATATGACCCAATATGACATCACCTCGGTTGTAACCGACCTATTTGTGGCCTAACATACACAACATACTCGACATATAGAGAGTAATCTAGAAGGGTGATGACCATATCCTTATGAAAGCGACCTACATAGCCCTGAAGCAACCATATTTTAACCATTACCGGTTGATGAGGCCAAAGAGGTAACGTATTACCATCTACATCACAAACATTCCACTTTGAATGCCACATTGCCTTTCCACAATCACACAACTGATTTCTGCAAACATATAACTCCTAATCTCCTATGTCTCAAGCAAGGGTGTTAAGCTAAGAGAAGCCCCCTTCTCTGCCACCAAATAGTTGATACGTTTATAGAGAATAATCAACGTGATCTAAAAATACAATGTGAGATATTAATCCATACAATTTGTCCAGGAATAGGACAAAATGAGGGTACTCACCTACTACATCCCGTGAATCATCCCTAGGATTAGTAGCGTGAAGTCTATGCATATTAAAGATTTTCGTAACGAAGCATTTCTGCCATCATATCTATAATGTGCTTCGTGGGTCTAGTGCCAAGGACCCTACGTCAGGAAGATCTCCTTCTTCAAAATCATCATCATAATGCTACACTTTTAAAAGCATATATTGGTTCGAAGTGGTTTTCGGATAAATCTGATCCCTGTCTCTCCAGAACAACAACGATAAGACGCCTTCAATTAATAAAGAAACCAAGTCTGGCAGACTAATCACACTTCCAACTCTCAACTTGCTATCCTTTGGCCAAGAAGGAAGCCTGGTTGATAGGGGTACCATAGTTACTCTGCCAAACTCGAATCATCATTCTTTACACCAAACGGTAATCAACCTTCTCAGTCGGCTTCTTGCTACGTGCACAACTAATAAGTTCCCACATCAAGTCAAAGAACTAAAACTGGCCAAATTTGATAATCGGTTACTTGGCTATCAAAGAACAAATAAAATCTAGCACACATCAGTCACTAGGCCCATTTAATTAATCTTTTTTCAATTAAATCACTTTTCAAATAATTACTTCAAATTATCTTTAAAAAGACATATTGTCAAAACTACTTTAATCTTTCAATATTGGAAAACATTTCCATATACTTATATCAATGATATAAGTATATTTATTAGCACTACCATTTTCGAGACAAACTAAATTAATTTTTTATAATCGTACAACTCTCGAATTCATATGCCTCAGAACGGGTGTTAAGTATAAAAAGCAATGCTTCCTATACCACCAAGCCATTAGTATGATCATAAGAACCAATTCGTGTATTTTACAATGGAAGGTCAAAACACAATTTGTTGAGTCAAAACAAATGTTGCATAAAACATCATTACAACAACTCAAAAACACTAGTATAGGGATTCGACTAATTATACTTAACGTTATTCTTCGATGTCCAAATTCAACTGTTTATTAGTTAACAATGAAGCCATTAAAGTTTGGGTTTCATTACCTCTCAGACCTCGATTGAACAACATTCTTAACTTCTAATTAGATAAAATCACCTTAAATATTAACATCAAGTATAAGATATATATATACATACATAAACCTTATATACTATATTAAAAAATTTCTTTCGGAAGTCATTTGTTATAACAACAGTGTTATAGTCCATGTCTTCCTTACTTTCAATGAAAACATTTATTACAACAATAAATTTTGAAATCCATGTTTTGTTCACTTAACAAATTTTAAATCATTATTAAAACCCATTTAAACTCCATTGAGAAATATGACTTTTAAAACATTCCTTTAAAAGAAAAACCCCCTATTAAAATGATTAACTCCATATTTAATTCTCAACATAAATCATTTCTATATTTATAAAACTATGTCTATAAATCTCCTTTTTATTTTATAAACTTCTTTTTATAAAATCTTTTTATTTATAAAATTCTATTTATACATTCATTTCTTTGCAAATCTATTATATTAAAAAATCCCATCTATAAATCCATTTATAAAATATTGATTACAAATCAATTATATATATATATATATATTTGTATTGCGTTTACTAAATCTATTTCTTTATTTACAAAATATCACTTTTATAAATTCTTTAATAAACCATTCAAAAATCTCTATTTAAAGTATTTCTCAAAACTATAATTTTATGACATAAAAAATCATACATTTTTATTTATTAAAATAAATTTATTCCTTTTAGTTATTCGATAATAATTATTAAAAATAGAAAAATTCCAAAATAATTATAAAATCATTTTAATTCAAAATCGTTATTTTATAATATTTCAAAATACTAAAAATAAGGCCTGGTGCTACTATAGCACTAAACTGGGGAAATCATCTATGTCATCAAATATGGTATCCAACACATCATATATATGAAAAGTGAAATCAACAAGGTAAGGGATCCAATTGGATCACTCCAACCTATCCTCCTGCATCACAAATCACATGTTATAACATATATCGAAATATGTGTAAATAAAAATCAACAGTGGTGAGGTATCCTATTGGATCCCTCTAACCCATCTCCCTATATCAAATACACTATATAATCATAAAATATAAATAAACTGCTTCGAGGCGGGATTATATACAAAAGGGCATTTGCTCATACACGGGAACTTAATAGGATATCATCGCTCCAGAGGTAGGAATATATCCACACAAACTAACAAAATAGTAAATCATTCAAATAGTTAACAAATAATCAATAATAAAATTATCCACGCTTATATAAAATATAAGTAGGCCAGAGAGGTGAGTTTAACTCATCGAAATTCCAATAATCGCTGAAGCATTCCGAGTTGAATTAAATTTGAATAGGTGTTCAATTTTAACCCAAATTCCCACTAGCTCCAAATCTATCCAGTCCAACTCTATATCGTAGTATTTGCTAATATAATCGCAATGCAATTCGTCACGTTCAAATCTGATCTCGTATGAAAGAGTTATTCATTATACAATATTCACAAATTAAATAATATAATTATTTTAATTTAATTACAATCTATTACATTAATATTTGTAATTAACCATCCTAATCCCTTCGATTTGCATCGTTTCGAGGTCACGCCCAAATCAAAACCCATGCACGTGACTCCGTTGAGCTCTTCACCGCCATCCGTCAATAAACCTCCATCGCGTCACATCGAAATGGAGCCCCCGACAATCAAGCTTCGATTGCCACCATCATCGACCCCCCTGATCATCTCCGTCACCGATAAAACCACCCAAAAATGCCACGACATCTGAGAGCCCTAGCCATCACCATGCTTCGTCGATGATGATCTTGACCATTGAGTATCTTCATATAGTCAAGTTTTACATTTCATTAGTTGAGGTCGGAGCCAAAAAGTGGATGGAGTGATGCCTTGATTATGGATTGTTTGATGTAGAAGAGCTCAATATGGCGGCTGAAATTTCTTTTTAGGGTTTTAGAAAAAGTGAGGATGTTAGGTCCTTTTATTGAAATTTTACGAAACACTATTCAGGCATTAAAATTTTGAATCGAGGTGTGTCGTCCGGCATTCTATATCTAATATCTCTATTCTGAACACAATAGAACTATTATCGGGCTCAATTCCAATAGATACAAAAGTTAGCTTTTCAAAATCAAATTATATTAATTTAAATTCCTTTAACTAAATTCTACATGTTTCGAGCTTGCGCGACCAAACGATATGTCCGAACTCCATGAAATTTGATGGAGTACCAATAATTCACAATTATGGATCCAATTGAACTGGTTTTGTCCAAATCCGAGATAGTGTTCGGAAAGCCTATTTTCACACATTAATTAAAACAAATTAATATTAAAACTACTTTATTCGCTTTTAATTCAAATTCAAAAGTTTACCATTTTCATTCTTATTTAAATAGAATTTAAACCAACTTTGGAATCAGTTTATTCATATTATATTCAAGATTCAATTATATAAACAATTCCAATTATTCAAATAACCCTTATGTTTGAAATCTAATCTATTTAACTTATAAAATTAACCTTTCAATATTTAAAATCAATTAAACATTTCAAATTCAAATGAATGAACATTTGGGTTGTTACATACTTCTTCCTTAAAAGAATTACATCCGCGAAATTACCAAGGTAAGAGAAAATGTCACATTCCCATTAACTTTTCAAAACCAATTAACTGAAATGGTTACAAAATTTTTGAAGTCTTTAAAATTCATTCATAGATTCCAACGAGTATCATTGAAAGTTATAATACAAAAATCAAAATTTAGTTATCATTTGTTTTTAATTTCTCAAAAATAATATAACATTTTAATTTACAAAAAATTTAGGCAGCATCTCCTTTGTGTCATTCGATCAAAATTTTTTGCAATACATATAATCATATGATATATATACATCTCATCTCAGGATTAGGCATCCCATAGAGAAAAGTTACAAAAATATGATATGTAATCCGAGATGTGCACCTTTTGTTAGTATTAGCAAGCATATACAACCAATATACAATGCGAAAGCGAGCTCCAAATACGAAGCATACATATCTGTATCTATTAAACACTCAACAGCTAATGAGAACAAGGATATGGAGGTTGAAATCATTATATAACATATACGAATATGACAATCGTATGCAACACCATTAAACAAAGTTAATTAAGCATAACATACCATCATACCAAATTCATTTTATTCATATTCATTTATTTAGATTCATTTTTTTCACACTTAATCAATTTTGTATATTTCTTTTAATACTAATATCATTTATAAGCCATTGCATAAAAATTTACCTAAGTTCATAAACATTTTATATAACACGACTTAAGTTTATTATCACTTCAATACTTAAATTCATGTTCAATTCTAGCAAACAATATTCCAAATCATATTCAATTTACTAATTCATTTCAATAGTTCACTTCATTTAACTCATTCCATTAATTTATTACAAATCAAATTTCATTTCATTTAACTTTACTTAAGCTAAATTCCATTTCATCTCAATTCAGATTTTTGTTTGCTTAACCAAATGTTCAACCATTTAAAAATTTGGTTTTACTTTCCATTTTCTCTAATTTTATTAGTTATACAAACTTATCTACTTAAAATTCCATAAATCTTTACTTAAGTTCATTCACATTCTATGATTATAACTTATGGTATATAATCATTTTACAACTTAAGTTTAAATTCATTTTACACTCTTCTATATCTAAGAATTTATAAATTTCTAAAAAATTTATTTTATTAGAATATTTACAAGTTTAAAATTTGTTTTAATTTACTATTTTTTTAATTATAAGTTATAAAATATTGTTTTACCAGAACAAAATTCCAACAGAAAATCACAATGGTAGCAATTCATCACTTAGAAACTCAAAAATGAATATTGATAAAGTTATAGTCATCACATAAATTATTTTCCAGTGAATAAAGCGAGTTCATTGCTTTCAATTTCTTTTAAATTCCATTTTAATATTTTTCCATTCAAAAATATTTTCCAAATAATAATATTATTATTTTCTAGAACTTTGAAAACATTTTCAAAATCACTGGGATTTAAATTCTCCAATTCTTAGTTTAAATCCATTTTTTATTTATAAGTCATATTTATAAATATACTTATACCCTTTCGCTCTTTTTTTATATAAGATCATTTCACAAATGCTGATCATCTTAATTACAATCAATACTTTATAATTCACGTTTATAAATTCACTCTGTATTATAACTCATTTTACAATTTCTAATCTTTATTTAGATTATAATAAACAACTTTATTAAACTTAAGTTTTTAATAAACAAATATTATCATTCACAAACAACCAAACAATCCATATGTGACTATAATAGTTTCTGAAAAACGATTATTTTATATATAAAATATAATCAATGTAAAGTTGTTTTATTCACCTAATTTCAAAACAGTACTATGCCAGTTTACCTTATTTATAAGTCTAGAAACACCTATCGATACTACTGTACATTCTGTGCTGACTAGAATTCATAAATCACTCCATTGATAAGTCAACACAATATAAACAATTTTATACCACTGAAATATATGCTCATACTTATAGTACAATCAAACTCATTCTAGCGTGCTACTGACCTTATCTATAATGATTACCCCAACAAAGCCCATGTGTTCGCATAACTTAAGCTATGATACCAACTATGAGGACTAGGCCCTCGGCCCTCTAGTAGTGGGTACAACCACCGTGGCTCACACTGGTACCTTGCCATTTTCTTGTACAGCCAGCCTCTCGACTGCACCAACCGATTCTTAGGACATGTAAGTGTAAGAGTCATATTCTCACTACCAAACACAAGCAAGAACCCCATATCATGTAATAAGCAAATCCGATCCAGTTCTCTCCAAACCAACAATGATAAGAGGCCCTCAATCTCATACAGAAACCAAATCTTGTAGACTTATCATGTTTCCAACTCTCAACTAATATCCTCAGCCAAGAAGAAAGCCCGGTAGATTGGAGTACCATAGTCACTCCGCCCTACTTGAATCATCACCCTTAACACAAAACAATAAGCAAGCCTAGTCAGTCGGCATCATGCTAAGTGCATGACTAATCGGTTCTCATATTAAGTCAAGAAATTAAAATTGGCCAAATTTGATAGTCGGTTATTTAACTACCAAAGAACAAATAAAATCTAGCTCATAAGCATTCACTATGCCCATTTAATTAGTCTTCTATTAATTAAATCACTTTCCAAATATTTACTTCAAATTATCTTTAAAAGGACATATTCTCAAAACAACTTTAATCTTTAGATATTGGAAACCATTTCCGTATACTTATATCAACGGTATACGTATATTTAATAACAGTATCATTTTGGAGACATGATAAATTAATTTTTTATAGTCGTACAACTCTCGAGTTCATAGGCTTCAGAACGGATATTAAGTATAAGAAGCAATGCTTCCTATATCACTAAGCCTTTAGTACGATCATAAGAACCAATTCGTGTATATAACATTGGAAGCTCAAAACACAATTTATTGGGTCAAAACAAATGTTGCGTAAAACATCATTATGACAACCCAAAAACACTAGACTAATTATACTTTAACCTTCGATGTCGAACTTCAACTATTTATTAGTTAACAATGAAGTCATTCAAGTTAGAGTATCATTACCTCTAAGACCTTGATTGATCAACATTCTTAACTTCAAATTTGATAAAAATTACACACCTCAGATATTAACGTAAAGTATAGGATATGTACATGTACATATACATGTAAACCCCATATACTATATAAAACATTTCCTTTTAAAAATCATTTACTATAACAACAATGTTATTGTCCAAGCCTTCCTTACATTCCTAGAAAATGATAATTACAACAATAAATGTTGAAATCCATGTTTTTGTCACTTAATAAACTTTAAATCCCATTTAAAAACCATTTAAACTCTATTTGGAATATCATTTTCAAAACATTCCTGTAAAAGATAAACCACTTTTAAATGATTAACTCCGTATTTAAATCCTAATATAAATCATTTTCATATTTATATAACTATGTTTATAAATCTCCGTTTTATTTTATAAGACTTCTTTTTATAAAACCTCTTTATTTACAAAATTCTATTTATATATTTTATAAATCTCTTTTATTTATAAAATCCTATTTATAAATCCATTTACAAAATATCGATTACAAATCCATTTTATATATATTTATAAATTCTATTTATAAATATATTTCTTTATTTTAAAAAATATCATTTTTATAAATTCTTTTTATAAACCATTCAAAATCTCTATTTAAATTATTTCTTAAAACTATAATTCTATAACATCAAAAATCATACATTTTTTATTTATTTAAAATAAATTCGTTTCTTTTAATAATTCGTTAATAATTATTAAAAATATATAAAGTTTCAAAATCATTTTAAAAATCATTTCAATTCAAATTCGTTATTTTACAGTATTTCAAAATACTAGAACTAAAGCATATTTGCTACTCTAGCACTAAATAGGGGAAATCATCTATGACATCATATATGGAACCCAACACATCATATATCATAGTATATGAAAAGTAAAATCAACAAGGTGAGGAATCTAGTTGGATCCCTCCAACCTGTCCCCCTACATCACAAATCACATGTTATAACATATAAATAAATATGTTTAAATAAAAATCAACAGTAATGACGAATTTTGTTGGACACCTCCAACTTGTCCTCCTACATCACATGCACTATATAATCATAAAATATAAATCAGCCGCTTCAAGACGGGATTGTATACAAAGGATCATCCGCTCATACACGGAATGTAATAGGGTCTCATCCGCTCTAGGGATAGGAATATATCCAAACCAACTAATAAAATAGTAAATTATCCAAATAGTCAACAATAAAATTGTCCATATATATAGAATATAAGTGGGCCGGAGAAGTGAGTTTAACTCACTGAAATTCTAGTAATCACTGAAGCGTTTCGGTTTGAATTAAATTCGAACAGACATTCAATTTTAACCCAAAATTCATACTAGCTCCACACCTGTCCAATTCAACTCTATATCATAGTATTCGATAATACAATCACAAAGCCACCCATCACCTTCAAATCTGACCTCATGTGAAAGAGTAATTAATTGTACAATATTCACAAATTAGATAATATAATTATTTTAATTAAATTACAATAAATTACATTAATTGTCATAATCAACTACTATAATCCCTCCAATTAGCATCGTTTCTAGGTCGTGCCTAAATCAAAATCCATGCATGTGACTTCGCCAAGCTGTTCACTGCCGTTCTTCCGCTAACCTCCATTGCATCACATCGAAATAGAGCCCCTGACCTTCCAGCTCTAATTGCCACCATCACTGACCCCTCTGAACACTTCCATTACCGATAAAACAACCCAACGCTGCCATGACATCGGAAAGCCCTAGCCGTCACCATGCTTCCCTGATTATGATCATGATCGTTGAATATCTTCGTATCGTCGAGTTCTATATTTCATTGGTTAAGGATTCCTGAATTCAAATACCATTTTATTATATCAAAAAATGGATCACCAAAGCCGAAAAAATTATCTAAAATTAGATAAGCTAGCATACCGCTTGTTGTTTGCATCGAGAAAGTTACAACCATACTTACGGCTTGCTTGATAAAAGTGCTTATAGATTTGCTATCGAGGCAAGTACTACATTGACAAAAGACTTTATGGACATTACTAAACTAGAATGTCGAGTTGAGTAAATATGATATAACCTACATTCCTACGAGGGAAATATACAGGTTGGCCTTAGCTGATTTCATTGCCGAACTCACCATTCAAGATGGAGAAGTGGAAGAAGATGTGGTTCGACTGTCCCAATAAAAATTGTACATAGGTAGAGCCTCTAATGAATGTAGTTCTGAGGCAGGAGTGATTCATTTAACACCAAAAGGGAGAAGGATATGCTACACTTTAAAGCTAAAGTTCTCCTCAACAAACAACGAAGCCAAATATGAAATATTGATTATAGGACTCAAGACAATGAAAGAGCTGGGAGACAAGATGCTACATATATTCAATGACTCTCAGTTGGTGGTCTGCCAGTTTAAGAAAGAATTTCAAGCTAAGGGAGCGAGACTTAACCCTTAACCAATGATTTGGAACCGATGAACGAGTATGATCATTATACAATAAGACACATTCCCAAAGAAGAGAGTATAAAAGCCAATTCGCTAGCCAAACTAGCCAACTTTAGGGATGCATAGCTTTTGGGACTCATTCCAGTAGAAGATTTGTTGGTTCTAAGCATCGACCAGATGGATGTCGATTAAATCTTTGAGGCATGGAGGAGGAGTCAAGGATGACTCCAATAAAAGACTATTTTCTGAAGGGGACTCTCCCAAATGGAAGAAATGAATTATGAAAACTCATGCATAAGGTACTATGATTTATTATGGAAGGAGTGCTGTATAGAAGATGATTCTTGACCCCTTTCTATGGTGTGTTGACAAAGAGTAAGCTAAAAGATATATCCTTGCAAATGTACATTAAGGAAGCTGTGGTGATCACATTTGGGGGAAAACTTTGGCAAAGAAGGTCTTTGGCTATGGATACTTTTTGCTAACGATCAACTAGGATGCGGCTGTTTACAGCAGACAATATGATAGATGCCAAAGGTTTGTGAAGGTACCAAGAGTACCATCTATTGAGCTTACGCACATAGTTAGCCCATAGCCATTTACGGTTTTGGAAATTGATATAATCGGTGTGCTACCGATGTCGTAAGGGACATAGAAATATGCTATTGTGGTTGTGAACAACTTCTCAAAGTGAGATGAAGTGGAACCACTTGCATGATCACTACGAAGAAAGTGGTCAAATTTATGGTGAAGGTATCTGTTCAGATTTGGAGTTCCACAAAATATGATAATAGAACACAATTCGATAACGCTATGTCCAAAGACTTTTCTAGCCAGTGGCAAACTGAGGAAAGCTTTCTGATAGTAGCACACCCATAGACAATGGGCAGATAGAGGCAGTAATAAAATCATTAAGTCCACCTATAAGAAACAACTGAAGTGAGCTAAGGACAATTGGGTTGATGAGTTCCAATAGCGTTATAAGCTTATAGGACAATCCACAAGTCCATAACTGGCTATACTCTATTCTGTTTGGCCTATGGGCCTAAGGCCATGATTCAAATTAAACTGGAAGTCTCTTCTCGATGAAGAATGCATTAAAATCTCATAATGAACGAGGAACTCTTGGTTATATCCCTCGACTTGGTCAACAAATGATGAAAAGTGGCTAAATCGAGAGTAGCTACTCACCATATAAGAGTAGCAGGATGGTTTAACACCAAGATCATAAACCATACTTTCAAGATAGGTGATCTCATTTTAGAATGGATCATTCTCGGTATTATGGCACATGGTTCACATTTTGTAGAACCCTATACGAATGAATGGAATTTTTAAGCTATTGATTTTTGATGGGATCTTAGTTCCATAAACGTGGAATAGCGAGCACTTAAAGCGCCATTTCACCAGGGTTTGCTTTTGTAAATAACTCTTCTTATTGATTAGGACTTGATGTAATATGACATAGCCTATCATCCTTTTGTTTATAAATGAAGTTGGCTTTTAGAATTGATGGAATGTATTCTTACGAGTTTGAATTTGTGCCATGTGATTAGTGGTAGAATAATATGTTCTGTGTTTTGAAGAACCAGATGTCTAAGTATAGGATAATAGGTATCAAAGAACTCCTTCAACCAATAGTTAGGTTTCTAGAGTATAATCATCCTGGAGTTGATCATATGATTTGCCCTTACATATCTAATATTTGGCCAGTTCGCAGAGGAAGGCAAAGTCAATTAATGATGCACAGAGATAGGAATTTAAGGCATCAGATCCTGGAGATTGGAACTGGTGTAGAACTATTCCTTTTTGCTGGTATGACCGCGCTTATGGCCTGGCGAGTCTGCTTGATCGAAGATAAGCGAAGATGGTCGATGAGTTCTTTTCGTCAACATCGAAAGATAGGTGAGATCAAAAATGGGCGTCCAAAGACAGATGTCCAAAACACCATTTCCCGAAGATAGGAGATGATGCAAAGTTAAAAACACTCATGGATATGATTTCGCTTTATGGCTGAATGGGATACGTCCAGCCAAAGTAAACTGGAATTGGCCATAGATTGGGTCAAAGAAATATAGCTTTGTTAAGTTGAGTGAAAAGTGCGTTGTAAATGATAGGTGGATCTTAGTAATGAAATAATACTAATAAATTGCATAAACATACTTACATGTATAGAGTTACAGTAAATAAAGGCATTGCACAGACCTAGGCGTAAATAATAAGAATCTAACCGAGTCATAAGTATTTATTTGTGTATGCAAATGAATATATTGACCCATGAATGAAAAGGAAGAGAAGTAAATAAGACCAGTTTTAAAAGAGAAAAATATTTGATTGCTTTTTAATGTTTTGATTATGCGAGGGCCATACCCGCTCATCGATAGCCTATGTACCTGACTAGAAAAACTATACAACAAAGAACTATCCCTAAAGGTGCTTTCCCTTCTTTTTCTTCTTTCCTCTCTTAGAGGAGGAATTTGACCTTCTCTTTGGAGGCGACACTGAAAGGCGGCCCTTAGGTTCATGGTCCCAATTGTATTCTCTCCTAAGTCGGTAGGATATTTGGGAGCCTTGGTAAAGATAACAGCTGCGAGTAACGTAGAAGTTAGGACAATGTATTGGAGAACTGGAAGGGATGCAGAAAGAGAGAGTGGAACATCATTTATGACTTTCTCCTTTTTAACATTCTTCGGCTTGGAAAATTCGGTAGCTGGCCCCTCTGCCATCGATGGACCAGCTCCAAGGTCCTTAATTGTCAGCAAAAGTCACATCCTTACCGTCCATTAATGATTCTGGTTTTTCTATAGCCGCTTTGTTCGATACATCAATCTTTTCAATGTTTGGACCTATAGCAGGCCCCATCGAAGAGGTCAAAACGTAAATTAGGATAGAGATGATGACGGACTCAGTGGCAGAAGCTTGAGGGCTTAGAGAAATAACCACATTCAGAAAAGGAGCAAGGAGAGGTTAACTTGAAGGTTGAAAAATAGAAAATAAAAGATTAGAAGCGTGCTTAGGTGTCATTTGAAGTTTCATGAACATAAGAGAGACAAATGATATACCTTTGAGAGAAATTGTTGGAGTCTGAGAAGTAGTCCCGGTATGATCATCCTCTAAGTTATGAGAGAGAATAAAAAATTCAAAAGCAGACTTTAATGGCATATAGTTGGGATTCTTGTGGTTATATGACCCATGAGCCGAGGTACTTACTATTTTGCTGCCATTGACGTTGTCGCTACAGTAGTAGTTTTAGAAAAAGAAACAGGGTCGGAAAAGTAAGGCCTAAATGTGAGAGGTATGACTATACCAAACTGGTTGTCGCTAAGTTGATGTTCTTTGCATATGTTCCCTACGAATTAGGGACAGTGCTTACCAACGAACCCTTTTAGCTGGATTTGGGGAGGGCCTACGACAACATGCACTTTCCGACACACCAATACAAAATTTTGGGTAACTTTCGGACTCACAGTGGTACCAAAAGGTTTGAGTAGTCGAGGTTTTTAAACATTTCATAGACTAAAGATACAAGGATAAATCTAAGATATACTTCACTTTCAGACCTCAAAGCGGAAGGGAGAAAATATAAATATTGAAAATAACCATCTCATAAAATATACAAAAACATTGTCTCGAAATAGTACATAGTCAAATCTATAGCATACAGAAATATATCAAATAGTCAGATAAAATAGTAGATACGATGAATAGTACATGGAGAGTAATAGGAAATAAAAAGAAACTCTAATGCCAAGCTCACCTCTCGAAGTATTATCGCTGGGCTTATCACTTACTGCCTTATCCTCGCATTGTGGAGAAAAGGAAAGGAAAAGGGGTGGATTAGATAAAATTCTAATAAATGAGCACATCATTAATATATGGTGATCACATGCAATTGACTTTACTAATATTCTATGTGACCTAGGATGCTCCACAAACGTGAGTGAATTGCCTATTTTCTTTACTTAATGGATTTAACTCAATACACACCACAGTAATGACTTATGTAGGCTAATGCTTAGGGTCGAACAACTAATTGAACCTCGGGACAACTAACAATCGGCTAATAGCTATTAGAACTATTCCATATAAAGTTCCATACAAATTTCCACTATGGGCCTACATTTGCCACAACTACGACTACTTAGAGCAAATCAAACAAAGGTTCCCTACAGTTTCCACTATAGGGCTACATTTCCCATAACTACGACTAGACGTATCCTAGTTACGCATTAGGGGGTCCCGTAATGCCGACTCATCGAAGTGTCTCATCATCACTGCATCTATGTCCACCTCTCAATGGTAATGCAATGCCTCTTATTTTACCACATCTGGATCCATTAACAACACAATATCACGTCGCATCACCATGAATACCAAGGAACTCCAATTAATGTCGGGATGCGCACTCCATAAGGCATCATCATCAATATTGCATGTCTATCGCAAAACCTCCTTTAAGTGCAATTTTTAATAGAATCGCCCTAATTGAATATCGATTCATGCAAGATAAATAGCATTTATTCCATCTCGCAATGTCCTAATGTGTCTATATAGGGAACTAAGTTCTCTACTTTTTTTTGAAAATGGGTTCTTTATTTATTTTCATAGAGGAAAGATACAACATACAACATGATACACATAATAAGCCCTATACATGTTTTAAGCATGAGATAATTAAATTAAAATATTAAAGAACGGAATAAATATTAAGCATAAAACAAAAACATTATTGTCCAGGCCTCCTATAAGCAACTGCTTCGTGCTATACTAAAACAATTGTTAGGCACATGAGATTTCTATAGGTGAGACTGAAGCAATTGTGGGCACGTGAGAAATTCCAAGTAACCAATCATGTTCTTGGCCCTTTCTTCCACTTCAAGCTATTATTGCAACTGCTGAAAACACCACTTTCAGTTTCTTCCCTAATCCAATGCATGTTTATCACCATAGTAGCTAAGGACCTAAAACAGCTTCCTAAATGGGAAATCTGAAACCTGTGTCAGGTCTGATATCCACTTGTGCTGCTATGAATCCTTAGCCTATTAGACAATCTTTTATCACGCTAGTTCAAGTTCTTTAGATTGGAACTTCTCCTTTCAAATCAGTAAATGAGTCACTTAAATATGGTTGAAAATGCTGCTCCACCCAACTCCAAACTATTTACACAACCCATAAACTATGAGTATATATAGTTCTAGATCCACGTTACTAGAGTATATGATGCCTCCTAGTCTTCTAACAACGAATTTATCTAGCACATTAATCCTAACCTCATTTTACTCTACTTCTAGCTGTAGTTTTAGTTTGCAAGTCTATCTTTATTCTTGACCTCGGTTATTACCAATTTAACATCGGGAAAAAATATTAAAAAATCAATTTCACCCTTCGCCCGTTTAAACATTAGGAAATAAACTAGAAAAAATTATCCCAACCTTCTTCATCATTATTTTGTAGTTCTACCGTTGGAAGCGGGGAACTCTACCCACTAGCTAGCTTTCCTACTTATACTAGCATCTATATATATGTATATATGTATATAATATACACTAATTTTAATTTATAACTTGGGTCTTAGGATGAGGTTCATACTACGCTCAGAAAATGCTAACTGGTCGACCGCTTTCTCCTGGAGCGATCGACCGTTTTCTCCTGAAGCATTCGACCGATTATTTTCAAACCGGCTCCAGTAAGCTTATCGACCAGTCATGAAGTTTCTTATTAATTTTATTTCATTAACTGTCATTTGTTTGTTTATTCACTGTCATCTACCATCGCTATATTACAATAAATTGTTAATTGCTATTTGGCATGCACGAGCCCTAATTACAGTAAACCTAAGTATGTGAATCTTAAATTTATAATTTTCCAAACTCATATTGAATTTCATTTTGTACTAAATCTATTTAACCTAGGTTTGAAATCAATTCTTATCAACATAACAAAAATGGATATACTCGGGTTTATCAGTTTCTTAATTTATAGGTTAAAAATAGTTAGATTTATATTAGAAAAGAGGAATCATATTAGTATAATAACTATTAAATTTCCATTTTAATTCAACGATATTTCTAATTCGATTTCTAGAAACCTAGATGGAAAAGAGTATACTAAAATTAATTGTATGTAAATACTCTAATCAACAATGAACCCACTCATCTCAAAAAAGGTTATCCCCATTAAATTACACCTGGAATCTCCTCCGCTTGCTAGATCTTCACTTGAATTTTCCTTCCCTCAATCTCTGCTCTTGTTTTAATTTAATTGGAGAAATTTGAGATTTGAGGAAAAAGAGGATTTTAGTTTTCAAAGGTGCAGAGTTTGGATATACTGTTCTAATTTTGTACATTAGGTTTTGGATGAGAGTTGTATTTATAGGGGTGATAACAGATGTCGGCCGCTCAAAAGTGACTACCTAATCATAGGCGTTGGAAATAACGTACAATTAAATCTGAGCCGTTGGTTTACCTAAACTCTAGCCGTAAAACATGGTCGGTCGATTGTTACATATAAGGGGGTCAACCGTATGTAGACGACCGGTCCTAATCTACTTGTCAACCAATGAGTTTCCTTATTTATTAATATTTATTTCCAAATTTTGTTTATTTAATTAATTTTGATTTTTAAATTTAAAAAATTACTAACCTTTTCATATTAGCTCGGTTTTCAAAATGTTACATATGAAAATTATCCTGAAAATCACTACGAGCACAACAGTGCAAATTTCGTTGCCAAATTCAGATATTTGTAAGAATTTCTTTTTTTCCCTTATTATATTTAAATTTAATTCTTTTATTAAATTTCCACTTCAACTTTTGGGGTGTTACAATCTCCCTCCTTAAATGGATTTTGTCCTCGAAATCTCCAATGATGGAAAAATGTGACTCATGCGTACAAAAATCAATAGCTACAACCATCTACTCATCCATCAGCCATTGGCAAATGTTTTCCTTAGTTAAATTTCTAATGCAGTATGTACATGCAGGCGTGGAATGCATATATGCATATACTAATGCAAAAAAATATTAGGCAGTTTCCTGATCTAGTTGACCTCCTAAAATGCAAGTGCTTATGCCATGTATCCAAATGTATGCAACATCCTATGTAAATGTATACTAGTAATTCTACATGTATGTGCAACCATTTAATCCATATACAACAACCATATGCATATAACTCAATGAAACAAAACAAGTGATGGTGTGTGTGTGTGTGTGCTAACTCAAGTATACATTTGCCTATGTGTTCAAAGAACAAACATTTACATCCATTAACATCCATCATCCAAAACATATCCTATTAACACGTTCACAACCTAGAAGAAACACTATTTGCTACGTACACATCGATTAGCTCTTGTTTTTATTCCCTAAAACACAATGGTTATTTATGTCATCCGCTTTTTAAGCGGGAATCAAATCCAAAACGACAATCAAATAACAATATATAAACTATCATTCTAGCATTCAACAATAATTCATTTAATATTGAGTAAACTCACATTTGCCTACGTATTTTAGAGTGACAGCTTTTACTATCTTTGTTATATTATTTGTGATCATTCCTCTGTGAGATTATGTTTCTCATATTCTTTTTTCTTTTTTTCTTTTTACCCTAATAATCTACCTTTCTGACGGTTGGATGTTCGGCATTGCAATACCATGATGTACTTGGTGCCGACTTTTGGTGGGGGAAGGATTTCATCCTCTTAGTCATTGTTGGAAAATTCCTTTCCTTGTTGTTGATTTTAATCTTTAAAATGTTTTCTTAATTGCATCTAGATGTGACTAGAGCTCTTTTCGTTGTTTAATTATTTATGTCCCTTCTTTAAGTTTGTATTTTGACCTTGTTTATGCCCATCCTTTCAAGTTTGGGTTTCGTTTTAATTTGCTTCCATTCATTCATGCATTGAAGTTATTCTTATAAGGTAAAATCCGTCTCATGCTCATCCGCATGGTTTCATAGAATTATTATATGTTTATCATATTACTTGAGTTTTCACACGTTGGTATTTCCAGACTGATTCGAGCACTATTTTATTATAATGCTCGGATCTGACCAACTATTTTTCCATGTTATGATTGGTGGGATGTGGAGCTCATGGAGTAGAGCTAGACGTTCGCCTTCCGTAGTGTTTTATTTGCAACGTATTATTATATATACCCGTCTGCAATTGTAAGGTCAGGAAGTTATAACTTTACAGGCTGTTGAAGTTTGTTTTTAACTCTGATATACTATGTATTTTATAATGATAACTTTTATGTTCTTTTTATATTATATGTGATCATTCTGTTGTAAGATTATGTTTATCCTGTTCTTTTCCTTTTTACCCTAACAATCTTCCTTTCCGACGATTGGATGTTCGCCATTGGAATGCATTGATGCATTTGGTGCCAACTTGCTAACTTTCGATGGTGGAAAAGGCGAGTCATTGCAGCTGGAATCAAATATGAAGGTTAAGTGAGAACCTTGGCTTTGGTAGGTTATGGTTCATTAGAGATAGGGCAAGTGACACCCTAGAATGAGTTGAGAGTATAATATATACAAGAGCATATTTGTTATTGCTATAAAACGTAATATGTTAATTGGTCTATTGAGTTGTTTGTGAATTATGGTCAAGACATGGGATGCCACGGTATCGATATTGATTTCCAAACTCCTGAACAAGGCAAACAGACACGATATTAATTTTTGAAAGTATGAAAAATGAAATATTTTTCCTAAGATTATATATTTTATATATATAAAGGAATAAGTTTAGAATTTCTATAGTTATTTATGTTTTTGTTTGGTAATGATAGTATTTATTTATTATCATTATTGTTGGATTTGTCATGCTCAGATAGTTTAGGGGCATCGACTACTGTTTGTTGATTGTTAATTTACACTCGACCAGTTTATGAGCATTTATTGACAATGGTAAGTACATTAGAACAAACACCCTGTGATATAAGTTTCCCGATTTGACTATAAGGTGTTCGGTGAAATTGTTAACTTAAAAGTCATCTTTTAATGATGTTGAGATAAATCTAAATTTTTTAATAATTTTTTTTAATATAATCTAAGTGGGAAGATAAGACACTTAGAGGTTAAATATTTGAGAAAAAAATTCATTTTAATAAAGAGAAGTTATTATAATATAAGATGGTTTTAAAAATACATTTTACATAAGTACAGTATGTATAAAATGATTTATATGATTTATAAATGGTGTTTTATAAGTAAAAAGAGTTTATGATAATTTAAATCTCTTTATTGCTCGATATCGATTTCAAAAAGATTTTGACAAAAGCAATAGTGGTATTACTTAGAAGTATTCACGAGAATAAATATTTCAAAGTGATCTAAAAAATGCATTTTCTCTGGATAATTTGGGGAAAACATCTTAATTAGTTTTGTAGTAATCTGACCAATCTTCTAAGTGACGATCGAATGTTTACATAGGCAAACATTGTAGTACACTTAGTAAATTATTCTCTTTATTGTTGTGCGATCGAAATGAGTTCGAATCCGAACGGATCTAAAATTAGTGTTAGTGAATAAATTATTGAAGTTATTTAAATATATATATAGTATGCTTTCAAAAAGGATTTGGAAATAAAGGTTGGGTATTTAGTTCTTAAATTCCCTTTAGAAAATTGATTTAAAATAAAAGTTATTTTTAATAATAATTTGATAAATGAAAATTTTAAACTCTTGGATAGAAATGATATAATTTAACTCGAGTTTTCAAATAGGTTAAATTGGATTGGAAGTGTTACCTCACATTTTGGTCAAGGCTGGGATATCAACTAAATTGGCTAAAACGGTAGGATATCAGGATTGGAGATCAATAGAAAAACAAGGCTATGATCGATACCGTCAAAATAGGACCAAGCACCAATCAAAAGGGGATCGATAGGGAATGATGAGTAAGGCTTGGAGAAGCTACGTTCCAAATTTCAGGTCAATCAGAGTTCGCATGCTCGAGATATGGTTGGGTCAATATTGGTGAGAAATGGTTCTTGATCGGTATCTTCGTATCGATCAAGATGATGGGCTTCGGACTAATGCCTACACACTGATGCTTTCGTATCGATAGATGGATGCGAATATGGATAACACACATGACTTTGGGCCGATAGTAGTTCGTACCGATGGGTTTCGTATCGACTTATGATATTGGATCGATATGAATAGAGGCATTTAAGATCGATACAAAGGCGATGGACTTGGATCGATGGATACGAACAAAGGCATGAGTGATGGATACGAAAGGAAAGCATTCAGGGATCGATACGAACAGAAGCATGGATATGAAACGATGGACATGGGGCAATGGAATATGAAGGATACGAACAACATGTCGATGGATACGAATTCATCGAGGCGAAAGCGATGGATACGCACTATTCGATGGATACGAAGGTTCCAGCCTGCTCACAAATGCAAACTTGAATCGATCATAAGCCTCTACTACAACACCAAGTGCTATGAAATTTTCATAGAAGCTTGCTTATGCACTCAAGAATGTTCATGATCGATCTCAACTCGATTGGAGCCAATTGGGATCGATGCAAACTATACTTGGTCGATTCCAAATCACTCTGGATCGATTTGATGGGCCCATCTGTGCAAGAGAAGAGGTATTCTAGGTTTTGAGGTGGACATTTTTGGATCTACACCTATAAATAGCAGTCCTATAGCAACTCAAAAGGGGATGTTCTTCTGCTCTTTGTGCCGAAATTCTGTTATCTTGTTTAATGATGTTCAAAGGCTAGTAATTGTAATCTCAATACAAAATCACTATAAACCCTATGTTCTTTGCTTTTCTAGTCATTTTAATTTTTCTATTACTTCACCTTTATTCTCTACTTCATCTGGATCTAAGATTTATGCTTGGATATCATGGATCTGTATATATACATTGGTGCTTTCACTATTTTTGGGGTTTGTGATCAATATTGGCGCAAACACTTTGGTGCTTTCACTGAGAGAGACTAGCACCCGCTATAATGGATTTGGAATTCAAATTTGGAAAGCAAAAGGATAAGATCTAAAAGGAACTATGACAAAGCAATCAACAAGGAGACAAAGAGCAGAAAGGAGTCAACACGAAGGGAGTCAGGAGGCTTCCTCAGGAGCAAATCAGGCCTCAATTTTCATCTCCAAAGATGAGATGGAAATGATGACGGGATCTATGCAGGAAGAATTGTTGAAAAGGCAGGAGGAAATGATGCAGGATCTTCTCAGATACTTTCGACAGACAGGAACAGCTGGAGCTGCTGGAATTCGAACCATGAAGCTGGAACATTAGGAATCACCAGTCAATAAGATGAAGCAGCTCAACCATGTGCTGTCCCAATCAGCACACAGTTACCCATTTGGATGGACCCAGATTCTGGGGAACAACACCATGCAATGATAGACCAATTCATGGAGGGATTCTTGGTGACACCACACAACCGGATGCCGGTAGAAGCACAAGAGTACGTGATGAAGAATATGTACTAGAATTCCCTCGGGGACTTAGGGGGCAACCCTGACATCATCGGATTAGTTGAGATTATCAGGCGAACTGTGCATGGAGGTTTAGCAAACGGAGATCTGAAGGGAGTAAAGAGGAGTCGATTTAGCCGTGATATCATAATGGCTGGGAATCCCCCAGAGTTCAAGCTACCTACTCTGGAGGTGTACAATGGCAGAGTTGATCCTACTGATCATTTAATGAGGTACATGAGACACATAGAAGTGTTGGAGGCATCAGAGGAAGTTATGGTCCGGTGTTTCACTCTGTACTTGACGAATATATCTGCTACGTGGTACAGACAGTTGGAAGATGGATCTATTAGGACATGGACAAAATTGTTGGACAGGTTTTTGAAGCATTTTCAGGTTCATATCAAAAGGACAAAAAATGTAACGATGCTAAGATCGATAAAATAAAGGACAGAGGAATCGCTCAAGAATTTCTTAACTAAGTTTAATGCGGTAGTTGCTTTGGTGGATCGGCCAGTTCCATCAATGGTTTGAATGGCGACACTGTTAGGAGTCAGGGATAACTAGGATTTCAAAGTATCACCGATAGGGATCCACCAAGGGATCTCAGGGAATTCTTTCACAAGGCTAAAAGATTTATTCGACAGGAGGATGCGAGTCAGGATTTAAAGCTAAAGGAAGTAAATGTAGTTTAGGATGGAGAACCATCTGGTGAAAGATTGGGTAAGGATAAGGATAAATGAAAGAGGAAGTTGGATGAAAACTCTGGTAGGGGAAGGAAATGCTAGGGAGAAACAAAATTATCCACTTACATAGAATTGAACGTAACGTTTGAGCGAATATACCTGAAAACTCGAGATCGCCTTCCCCACCGAAGGCCGACAAGGAGAGAACCATTAAATCATGAGAGGGCATCAGGTAGGCACTGTCTCGTTCATGACCTAGGCAGGCGTGATACCAATAGTTGTGGACATCTAAAGGATATAGTCGAGTAGCATGTAAGGAATGGTCAGTTGCAGCAGTATGTCTGGACCCAGAATGCAGCGGTGCGCACATATATTATGATTAGTTTATTTGATGTTTGGGGATGACATTGAGTATTGTCAAATGTGTGATGTTTATTATATGGTCATCATATTACTCGAGTTTCCTCGTGCAATTATTTCTAGACTGTTCCAGGTGCTATTTTATTAAAATGCTTGGATCTGACCTAGTATTTTTCTAGGTTGTCATTGATGGGACATGGAGCACATGGAATAGAGCTGGATGCTCACCTTTTGTAGTATTTTAGTTTCGCTGTATTTTAGTATACAACCATTATAAATTGTAAGGTCGGGATGTTCTAACTGTCCAAGCTGATGAGGTTTGTTTTTAACTCTGATATACTATGTATTTTAGAGTAACAACAGTTACTGTCTTTGTTATATTATATGTGATAATTCTGCTTTGGGATTCTATTTCTCCTATTCTTCTTCTTTTTCCTTTTACATTAATAATCTAATTTTCGGTAATTGGATGTTCGGCAATGGAATACCATGGATGTATGGTATCGACTTTTGATGGTCCAAAAGGCAGGTAATTACAAAAATCATGTTTGGATGTGTGTGATACTTTGGCAATATTACTACTCTATGGTACTATTATGTTGATATTTGTGTTACTAATATAATGGTTTAGTGCACATTTGTTTATTCGGTGTTTGCGCTACTGATATTGTGGTTTAGTACACATTTTGTGAATTCGTGTTTGTGTTATTAATACAGTGGGTTAGTACACGTTTGGTTAATTTATACTTGCATTAATAGTGTATGATTAAAAGTTGATAATTAGCATAGAAGCGAGTGTATGTGTGCGTATATATTATGATTAGTTTATTTGATGTTTGAGGATGACATTGAGTATTGTCAAACGTGTGATGTTTGTTATATGGTCATCATATTACTCGAGTTTTCTCATGCTGGTATTTCTAGACTGTTCCAGGTGTTATTTTATTAAAATGCTTGGATCAGACCTGGTATTTTTCCAGGTTGTCAATGATGGGACATGGAGCACATGGAATAGAGTTGGATGTTCACCTTTTGTAGTATTTTATTTCCGCTGTATTTTAGCATATAACCATTAGAAATTGTAAGGTCGGGATGTTATAGCTGTCCAAGCTGATGAGGTATGTTTTAACTCTGATATACTATGTATTTTAGAGTAACAACAGTTACTGTCTTTGTTATATTATATGTGATCATTCCGCTTTAGGATTCTGTTCTTCCTATTCTTCTTCTTTTTTCCTTTTATATTAATAATCTGATTTTTGGCAATTGGATGTTCGGCAATGGAATACCATGGACGTATTTGGTATCGACTTTTGATGGTCAAAAAGGCGGGTCATTACAAAAATCATGTTTGGATGTGTGTGATACTTTGGCAATATTACTACTCTATGATACTATTATGTTGATATTTGTGTTACTAATATAATGGTTTAGTGCACATTTGTTTATTCGGTGTTTGCGATATTGATATAGTGGTTTAGTACACATTTTGTGAACTGGTGTTTGTGTTATTAATATAGTGGGTTAGTACAAGTTTGATTAATTCATACTTGCATTAATGGTGTATGATTAAAAGTTGATAATTAGTATAGAAGTGAGTGTGTGTGTGTGTGTGCGCGCGTATGTATTATGATTAGTTTATTTGATGTTTGGGGTGACATTGAGTATTGTCAAATGTGTGATGTTTATCATATGATCATCATATTACTTGAGTTTTCTCGTGATGGTATTTCTAGACTGTACCAGGTGTTATTTTATTAAAATGCTTGGATCAGACCTAGTATTTTTCCAGGTTGTCATTGATAGGACATAGAGCACATGGAATAGAGCTGGATACTCACCTTCTGTAGTATTTTATTTCTGCTGTATTTTAGTATATAACCATTAGAAATTGTAAGGTCAGGATTGTGACAACCCAGAATTTTTGAGCATTTAAAATTGGAATATTTAATTAATTTTGAATATTTAAAAGTCAATTTGTAACTTAAATTTCGAATATCACCATTTATTTGGAATTTAATTATCGAATTTAATTATTAGAAATTGGGTAAGACGTTGAATCTAGAGTTTTAAGCCTATTAAAAATAATTTGAAGGTCCGTAAAATTCATATTGATAGTGCAAAAGATAATAGAAGTTTTAAAATCAAATTTAACATTGATTTATTTAGTTTTGAAATTTCATCTTTTAAATTGAATTTTAAAATAGCCTTCCGAGGCACAGTCTCGGAATTCGACGAAATTAGTTCTATTGGATCCGTAATAGTGTTTTATTATCGTATTTCAATTTTCGTAGTGATCGGAGTTGTTTTGTGAGCGTACGATATACAAACGCGCTTAAATCTATATCAAAATTTAATATTATAACTGAACCCAAAAAGCTATCTTCTCCATACGATAAAATTAGGACTCGGAATCTTTTCCAATGCGTTCGGAATAGGGGTATAACATTACGAACGCCTAGCGGCATACTTTGGTAGGAGGTCAAGATTTTTAGCTGTGATTCGGGGCGGTTTAAACCTAAAATTTAAATTTAAAACATATTATTTAACCAGTCAAAAACTAGTCGCATCAAAACTTTTTCACTTCATTCCAGGAATACTGTTCACCTGTTCAAAAAACGTGAATATCAAATCGTGTTCCCTTTCATTCCATTTTCTTTTTTTATGTCCAATTTCATTTGAGAAACAATAACCACAGTCGATCCTCCTTTAAAACAAATCATGGCCGAACTCATCAAAATTCCTCGTCCTTTTTCCTCCTCTTTTCCAGTTCAAACGCATCGTGTCCTCTCCCATTTAAACAATTCGTTCGAAGAAAAATAAAATAAAATTTAAACTTAATCGCGAGCTCCGTCCTTGCTCCAGATTTCCATCCTCGATTTGGGGGAGGTTCGATTCTAGTCAGGGGATTAGTGGAGCGAATCGAACTCGGCGATCAAGTAAGGTTCGAGCGACATAGAGGCTGATGGTCGAATGAAGGCTTGCGTGCTCGAGCGAGACCTGGATGCTTGTGGTAGGCGGTTCGTGGGATCGTGATGAGCTGTTGAGTGTCGATTTCGGTGATTGGGGGTCGGCGAGTTCGATCGATCACGTGCTTCGTGAGGCACGTGGTGATAAGTTCAGCAAGGATGAGGGTGGATCTCGACAGCGAGCGTTTCGTGCGAGGGTCGTCGTTCGTCGCCAGAGTTTTTCTGAGGTATTCGAGTTGTTTTTCTTTTTAGTTTTCTAAATTTTCTCAGTACTTAACTCCTTTTTAAAAAAAAGATATATGAAATTTAACTAGCTAAATTATTAATTTAAAATTGGTTAATTAAATCTATTAACTAATAATATTAAGTTGTTAAACAGCTAAATGGATTTGTCAAAATAATAACATTTATCAGTTTATGTATTGTTTATAAAAGTAGTTTTGGGTTTCTGGCATATTACAGTATTTTTTTAATATATATATATATATATATATATACACACACACACATACATTTTTTGTTATAAACGATTTAAAGGGAAAATATGTATATATCTTAGGAAAATTTCATCTTTCAATCATTTTTTTATGTAGGTTAAGTAAGTTAAAATTTTAATTTAATCTGTTTATCAAAATTTTAACAGTAAAGTTTATAATTTTATTAACCTGGTAGATTTAAATTTAAAATGGAAAAATTAATGGTAGTTTAAAATAATGGGAAAATTCCAGTTCAAACGCATCGTGTCCTCTCCCATTTAAACAATTCGTTCGAAGAAAAAAAATTAAAATCTAAACTTAATCGCGAGCTCCGTCCTTGCTCCAGATTTCCATCTTCGATTTGGGGGAGGTTCGATTCGAGTCAGGGGATTAGTGGAGCGAATCGAACTCGGCGATCGAGTAAGGTTCGAGCGACGTAGAGGCTGATGGTCGAATGAAGGCTTGCGTGCTCGAGCAAGGCCTAGGTGCTTGTGGTAGGCGGTTCGTGGGATCGTGATGAGCTGTTGAGTGTCGATTTCGGTGATTGGGGGTCGGCGAGTTCGATCGATCACGTGCTTCGTGAGGCGCGAGGTGATAAGTTCAACGAGGATGAGGGTGGATCTCGACAGTGAGTGTTTCGTGGGAGGGTCGCTGTTCGTCGCCAGAGTTTTTCTGAGGTATTCGAGTTGTTTTTCTTTTTAGTTTTCTAAATTTTCTCAGTACTTAACTCCTGTTTTTTTTAAAAAGAGATATGAAATTTAACTAGCTAAATTATTAATTTAAAATTGGTTAATTAAATCTATTAACTGATAATATTAAGTTGTTAAACAGCTAAATGGATTTGTCAAAATAATAACATTTATCAGTTTATGTATTGTTTATAAAAGTAGTTTTGGGTTTCTGGCATATTACAGTATTGTTTTAAATACACACACACACACACACATTTTTGTTATAAATGATTTAAAGGGAAAATATGTATATATCTTAGGAAAATTTTTGATTTTAATTTTAATTTGGCGAGTTAAAATAGCCATTTTTCAAAAAGTCTCGGATTTCGACGAAACCAGTTTCATCGGATCCGTAATGTGATATTATTGTAAGGTTTCAAATTTCGTGTCAATTGGATTTACCGTTTGTCCGGTACAAATTAAAACGCCTAGAAAATCGTTTAAATCGGTTTAATTTAAATTGAACGTTTATAGCCATAACTCGCACAGATGTCCGAATTAGCTTTCGAAACCTGTTCCATTGTGTCCGGAACGCGGGGTAAACCCTAGAAACGCTGGTTACGGCGCTTAAATCGAAGTTCGGAATTTCCGGGATGAATAGTGTTCGATATTTTCTTATAAATAGCCACCATTCTAAAAAAATAAAAGAAAAAAAAAAGCAAAACCCTAATTTGTTTCTACAGCCACCACCCCCTATCTAAGGCCAGAAATTCGCAACCTTCCTCCCTCGATTACTCCAAATCCGTCGACAATTAGGCTAAACTTCCTGAAGCAAAATCGAAGAGCATAGTGAGATCTCGAGATCCAACGGTGGAGATCGTGTTTGGAGCGACGTGGGGGGAGCAAAGTGGGGCCGATGGCTGTAGGTTGCGCACGGAAATTAAGGTGGAAGGGGGGGCCGAGCTGCAGGGCATTTGGGCCGAGTATAGTGCTAGGCTAGGCGCACGACATGGAGTATCCTGATCGCGTTCAAGCTCGACGTGGAGGTGGTGAATCGAAACCCTAGTATTTGCTATATGGGTTCGTGTGCGTGTGTGCGACCTGATGATGTTGCGTGGGTTTGGGAAGATGAAGGGTGCGGTGGTGATTGCATGGAAGCAAGATCCTACGGCCAGATTTTAGTGTAGGTTTAAATATTTAAAATTTATGTTGTAAATTATAGTTAAAATCGTGTTTAAACTTCAAATATTCATAACTTTTTCATACGAGGTCGAAAACGCGCGAAACCAGTTGCGTTGGAATCGTATGTACGAGCACTACGCAATGAAATTAGATTGGAGTCGTTTGGAGTTAGTGAGAATTTTGGGTAAAATTAAACGTCCGTTTAATTTTATTCGAAATAAATCGCTAAAACGAAAATAAAATCAAGGTGAGAACTTCTCACTCAATCGAATCAGTTTCGATTTTATTTTAAATAGTTAGATTTAAAATATTTGAATGCATGTTTGAATGATGATTGATATCTATTGATTGTTAAAATAGACATTATACGCCGTTAATAAGCGGATGTTATTTATTAAAAACATATACCGCGAATATTTCATAAACAGTGAAATTGGTATTATATATAATAGCAATATATATATATTGGCATATGTATATATTGGAGTTATTGATTTCCCGTATTTTTTTGTTTAGCGGATGAGACCCTATTGCGCCGTCTATTAAGCGGATAATATTTTAAATCCCATATACCGCGATAATTTCGTACTGGAGCGAAATTGGTATTGTGCTAATGTTTGTGATGCAGGAAAACAGGTTGGAGGGATCCAACTGGATTCCTCAACAGTTTTTATTTGATTTCAAATATTTTGATATTTGATGGATTATCATACCGAGATATGATATCGTTGTTGTCGTGATTGACTATTTGGTGTGTAGCATCATTGGACCCAGATTTTGGGATTTTAAAATGATTTTAAAGTGATTTTTTGAAAGTATACGTTTTATAAAATAATTTTGGAATTGATCCATTTTAAATAAATAAACGTTATAATTTTTAAAGTTATAAAAATTATGATTTTTGAGAAAAATAGTTAAAAACTGATTTTTGAGAATATGATGCTAATGATTTTATAAAATAGTTAAATCGGAATTTTTTTGAATTTATTATTGAAAGTTTAAATATAGGATTTATAAAATTTAATTATTTTATAAATCAAGAGAATGATGAAGTTTTTAAAGGAGTTTAAAGACGTTTTAATAGAATAATATAAATTGATTTATATTAAGAGATTTATAAATGGATATTTATAAATTGAAATATTGACATTATAAAACGAGTTTTTATAAGTGTTTGAAATGAAGTGAAAATGAATTTTGTAAATGAATGGAATTTATAAAATTATAAATGGTGAAGTTATAAATGAAATTTATAAATAGTAAGATTTATAGATTTTGTGAAATTATTAAAGAATATATTTGGATGAATAATCGAATCTTATAAGTTATAAGATTTATAACTATGAAGTTCAAAGAAACAATTTTGTAAAATAATCGTTTATAAGTATTTGACTTATAATATGAACTTTTGTTTTATAATTGAGTTATAAATCGAATAGGTTAATAAAGGAATTTATAAAAGGAAGTTGTTATAAATAAATAGAAATGGAATTTATAAACGTTGTTTTATAAATTCACAAACGACTTATTTTGATAAATAAATTGTTATGATTTATTAATGGAGTTATATTCACATTTTAGACTGTGAATAATCCTTTAAAATAAAATGAATAAAAGGATGAAATATGTTACGTAGTATATTCACGTTTTTTGAATAGTGAATAATACGTTAAAGAAATTGTTTTGAATGTGATGTTTTAAATAGAATTAAAACTATCTAACGATGTTTTAAATTGTGTTGAGATTCGAAACCATAGATTTCAACATTTATTGTTGAAATAGACGTTTTCGAGAAATAGAAGGAAATGGTGGACTATAACACTGTTGTTATAGTAAATGATTTCCGAAAGGAAATGTTTTGTTTAGTATTGGGATTTATATATCTATCTTAAATTTGAATCCCTATACTAGTGATTTTGGGTTGTCGTAACAATGGTTTACGTAACATTCGTTTTGGCCCAAATAAATATGTTTAAGAGAATGATTTCCTTAAAGAATGAAATATATACTTAATTTCGATTTAAGTATATTGAATATTTTCTAAGTGTTGAAAATAAATAAAATTTGTGAATTACTTATTAAATAAGTATGGAAATGTTTTCCAATATAAAGTGAATATTTTGAGAATTTATCTTTTTGAAGATAAATTGAAAATGAATAATTGAAATCGTTTATTCATAAATATTTTGAAATATAAATTCACTATGGAATTTATATGAGAAAGTGGAATTTGGTTAAAAATAAATATTGATTTATTTTTGAAGTGTGAAATTATATATCTAGTAAAGATATTTTGGAAAATAAATAATTTGGAAAATTATTTGGAAACTGGTGATGTGTGCATATCCATTGATAGTTCAATAACCGACTATCAATATTTCCCTTTGAATGGGTAATTGATGTGATTTGTTTGAATTTGAATGCCACACTTATTTTTGAATAAGCGCTCACTATTCGGGTTAACCGGAAAAGGACCATGGGGTCGTATAACCCATTCCGAATATGTGATACGTCGTTGTGAATTGCATTGAAGATCGGTGTTGAAGACCGAGTATTTGTGAAAGCGATAGGATGACCTATCGATTGTCTCTGCACTGGGTAGCTCCTGGTATAGAGATCTCCTAAGTGATGGGAAATTCGATCGGGATTGTGAATACCCGGATTGCAAGGGCTTCGTAAGAAGTGCCTTCGGTTCTGTTCGAGCCCGGAACAGACTAGTATGGATTGTATGTCTGACATTACAAGTTGAGATATAAAGCCGATTTCTTTCAAATATATTTCTGTTGGTGGCAGAGAATTTATTCTTTTAGCTTAACACCCTTCTCTGAGACGTACGAGCTCAGAGGTTATGTAGTTGAATGTTATCAGCGATATATTCCCAATTTGGTAATGTGACATGCTGAGTGTTGCTGTAAATGATCATTGTGTTGATTATTTGAGATAGGATCGTTTATTTGATCGTCTATCTTTGTGATCATTTCTATGATCATTTGTTGACCCAAAGCATGGCTTTTGTATAAAGTATGTTTTTGTGGACGTGACTTCGTCGAGCCTCACACCCCGTGAATGGTCAAAACAGGAAAGATGCAGCAAGCTTATGAGGGGTAGCGCCCTTTAGGATGTGTGCATTTCCTTCTGGAAAAGGGTGGTATCATGGTATGGAGCCCAGATACTTACTCATGTTGAAAACACTTTGTTATGATTGTGTGAATTGATTACGAGCGCTCGGTGAAAGCTCCCAAAGGACCGGGGGATGGCATATTCGGTCAGTTGTTACTCAGTTAGGGGTAACCCGGCCTTGTGTTGGTAGAGATCCGGTTTGGTTCTCGGGGATGTCCATCCAGAGGCATTCTCATGTGGCAATGGGAAGTTCCTTGGCCTGATCATTCGTTGGAAATCCAAAGAAACAATACGAGACTTGTACGGTTTTAGTTGTATAACCTGCTATGGAATGTGGCGGTAACCTGCTATTGAACATAGTTAGCTATAGTAGGCATAGTTCGAAATGTCTATGCTGGCTAAGATTTATATTCTACTTTCGAAATATTTCCTGCACTATGCACTAATAATAATATGAAATGTTCTTTTAAATGCGTGTCAAGCATCTTTGACTATCATAAGGAGAAATCTCCTCCGATTCTGCGTTTGCATGTGTGTGTGTGCGGGAGGCCTTATGGTAGTCTCATTTTTAAAAGCATTGCGAATTAAATTTAAAAATATTCCTCTATTTTGATTTTAAAGATAAATAAACTGTTTTGAGTTCCCACACCAGTCACATGACTGACTCGGAGTTTATTGTTTTCCTTCCTAAACTCTGGGTGCCCACCAATTTTCACATGGGCAGTCAAGAGTTAAGGTTTATCAGGATATTCTGGATATTCTGGAGTTGTTGGAGGCAAGCTGGATGGCATGGCGTATTACTAGTATATAGTATTTCTTTTTCCGCTGCACTGTTTGTTGTTGTACACTCTGATGATATGATGTAATGAAATGTAAAGTATAAAATGTAATAACTGATATAGTTCTTTGTTTAAAGATTATTCATTTATTATTATATGTTGTTCCGCTGCGAATTGTGAGATTCTTTTGTTGTTCTGTTGTTTTCAGTTCCGTTCTATTTTCTACTGTCTTTTCCCTCTATTTTCTGTTTTCTCTCTTCTCTCCATCTTCTATCTTTTTCTCTCTTCTTCTCTCTCTTTCTTTTTCTTTCTTAAACCCATAACATTTCGGATTTTCGGCCTTCGATTTCTCGGCAGTCGATAAAGTGAGTATCGATGTTGAATTTCGAAAGTCGAAAATTTTCGGGGCGTTACATTAAAAATCTAAAGTTTTGTGCTTGGTGATTCCAGTGGAAATAGAAATACTTGGAATTTATTCTGAGAAAGGCAGATAGTTTTGAAAACTGTTTTCAAGGAGTTTGAAAAGTGAAATTATATCTTTTGAAGATATTTTTGAGATAAATAAATAATTTGGGGAAATTATTTTTTTTTTGATGGATGTTGTAAATATTAATTGATAGTTAAATCACCGACTATCAATATTGGACAAATGTGTTGATCGTTTCGAAGAGATTGGGATCGAGATTTATTTCTCAAAAACCAATTCGATCTGGTTTGTACGTTTCATGGAAAACGAGTTTGGATTCGAAGATGGAGTAGTGAAGTGCAAGGGCTAGTCGCTACTAATCCTGAGGATATTTCCAAAATGGATGTAGTAGGAGTAGTGCCTTCGGTTCCGTTCGAACCCGGGACGAACTTGTATGGATGAATGCTTGCGAAAACATCGTCAGGTTGACGATGGGCATTCTAAGGGATATGCTCTAAAAAGGTAACGCTTAGCCTCAAGCCTCATCAAATGGGAATGACTGAAAATCAGGGGTTATGTAGCAAGGCTAGGTGGGTAGCACCCAAGCAGGGTGAAGTCATACCAGTCTAGATGTCCCTTTTTATTTCGGCTTAGTGGGCGATTGCTGATCCCAACCGCGGGGTGATCTCACTCGGGATTATCCAGTAAGGGGTAGTCCCGGTCTTGTGTTGTAGGGGAGCGGGCGTACTCCTCGGTACGGTGATCTAGGCCACGTACTGTGACAGGTGGTACCCCAGTGCCTAGTCATTAGTTGGAAATCCATTCTCCCTACGAGCCTTGTACGAGTTTTGTTTGTATTACCCACTTTGTGGCTAGTATCTGGAATTTAATGAATGTAACAATTTCGGCTATTTTATAAGTATTTGTAAATAGACGCTATTATAATATCAGAGGATTTCTATAAAAATTGTTTTAGATATAGTAAGGTAAAAACCCGGCATGTTTATTTGTGGCGTGGTCTTACGAGATGCCTTTTTTTTCAAAGGAGTTTTGAAACTTGAATAATCAATTGAGTGTGATTTTCTCACGTTGGTATTCCAGACCGACTCGGGTGTTATTTAACTATAATGCTCGGGTCAGACCGAGTATTATAGGATACAGGATTTGATGCTATGGAGCTCAGGAGACGAGCTGGATGACGATGCGTATTTCGTACTTGTTTATTATATATTCCGCTGTGTTGAGTAGCCGTGTATCCTGTTGTATGTTATTGATGTTGAGCTGAGTTGATGTACTCTGATGATGTAATATATAAACATGTATATCTGATTTGTTTTGTGTAAAGATCATTTATTATCTATTATATTTTATTCCGCCGCGATGGTTAGATTCTGTTGTTGATTTCTATTTTCTTCTTCTACCTCTTCTTCTTTAACCCAAATGGTTTGTATTTCTATACAACTTGAGTTGATTTAGGTGGAATAGTGTTAACTAAAGGGGTACGGATTTGCGGGTCGTTTCACTTGGTATCATAGCATAGGTTCGTGATAACCTTGGCTCTGGTGGGGATTGCTCATTAAATAGAGGTCGTGGTACTCTAAAATGAGTTTAAGAGTATTAATAGATATGAGTGCGTATTTGTTAGTGAATATAAAATTGTTTTATATTGCGTTGATTTATCGGTTGAGTGTTTATGGATTCTGGTCGATATATGGGACGCCATGTTATCGATAGGAATTTCTAAACTCTTGAACAAGATAAACCAACACAGTATTGTTTTAAATAGGGTAAATGAAATAATTTTACCCAAAATTATTTTATATATAAAGGAAATAATTTTTTGTAAATTATTATCATTATATATGGATGCTTGGATGGTAGAAAGTGATAATACTTAATTATTATCATTGTTTTATGAGAATTGATAAGAAATTGAAATAATAACTGAAGATTAAGGAAGAAAATGAATGAAATATGTAAATGTGATTCATAATTGAATAAGGAATTGAAATTATAATTAAAAACTAAGAAACAAGTTCATATATAAATGAAATTTGTAAATATAAATTATAAATGTAAATTATAATGTGGTTAATAATTAAAATAAGATAAAGTTCCAAAGTAATGTTTGAATATAAATTTAAAGGGTTTGGAATTTGAAAATTTGGAAATTTAAGTTCCTTTGAATTTGGAGATGATTCCCAAAGGTTGGGAAAAATAATATATCTGAGAGAAATATTTTTGAATCGGATTTGAAATCTAGAGAGATTTGGAATTTAAAAATATTTGAAGGGTTTTAAAAAGTGATAAAAGCATTGAACTCTTACGGTCGCCGGAAAATAATTTAGAGGATGACTGCAGCATCATCGATGTTTATTTTCGAGTTTCCAAAAGTGGAATTGCTACCATGATGTTTTGGATTAATGTTGTTGGAGAAATTTGGTTGATTTTGAAAATGCAAAGGAATAATTTGGTGAGGTATATATATGTTTTCAAAATTGAATGTTGAACTTAAGTTTGGAAAAGGAAATTAGTTAAGTTGGATTAAATAAACAAAGTTTTAAGATTAAATTCTATAAGTAACTGATTAATTAATATGGTATGCAAATGAAATGGAATGAAATTGGATAATGGATGATGTTTGATTTAAATGTGTAAAATAAGGAGCAGAATAAGTTCAAATGGACTAAAAATAATTAATGTTTGAAAACAAAATTCATTGGTTGAAAATGAATTTGTGAATGAATAAATTAGTGAAATGGTTAGGGATTTGATCAAAGGAAAATCAAATCAAAGATTGTGAATATGTAATAGAGTTTGGGAATAAAGCTTGAGTTGTATGGAATTGGATTAAAATAAAAATGATTTGTGATGAAATAAAACCAATTCGAGTATGAATAAATCAAAACGGTAATGAACTTAAGTCATGAAATGGTGGTGAATTGAACTAAATTAACTTAAGTTTAAAGCTAGTTTGAATTTTCAAATGAATCCAATTCGAGAAAGAATGAATTAAATATGGCCTTGGGTATAATTCTAACAAAATTTAAATGGATGTATGAGAATGGCTAATTAAAGTAAATGGAATTTGATTACATGAGTATCAAATAAATTGGAAATGAAATTAAGTATGAAGTTGAAATAAATAAATTAACTTAAGATTAAAAAATTATGGAAGGGTGGTTTCGAGGGAAGTGGAAAATTTATTAAATAAAAGCTTGAATAATTTAAGCTGAATGAAGTAAAATCCTTATTCGAATATAAATAATTGGATAAGGATTAAATTGAATAAATAAACTTCGATTGCTTATCAAAAGAAATTTAAATGCTTGAAATGAAAGTATGTTTGGCTTAATAAAGGTAAGATCTTGAGTTAAAGGTGAAAGATAAATGTGATTGGGTGTAGATGAATGGAAGCGGGGGAAAATAAATGAGTGTGTGACTTATAAAATTTTAAAAGTGGAATAAATAAGTCAAAATAAAATATTTTGTATCTTGGAGATGAAATAGAAATCCAAACTTGAATTATAAAATTAGAATTGAACTAAAAAAAATATAATGAAGTGATTTTGTGATAAAAATCAATATTTAATTGAAAATGGAAGTAAACTAATTTGGGATAACTTAATGAGTTGAATTGAGAGTTAATAAACTTTGATTATGACATAGAATTGAGTTATAAATAATATTCAATGCATATTGTCAGTAAACTAAATTGAAGTATTGTCGAATGAAAGAGTTAGATTATGGACTGAATTACAAATAAATTCAAGAGAGTGAAAATAAAATTTTGAATTGGCCTTATAATTAAATAAATAGATTCGGAAATGAACTGTGAATGTGAACTAAATTTTTTCAAATGAATGCATGAATAAACAAAGTGAGTTAAGTTAGTAAGTGAAATGGGTTTAGTAAATAAAAATCAAATCAAGAATATAAATCGGAGATTGTTTAAAATATATATATATATATATATATATATGTATATATATAGCCTTGTTGTTATTATAAACTGATAGAAGTAGCAGAGATTAATTTTTGAAATCAATTAAATCGAAAATGAGTTGTTTAGACATAAATATGAATTAAAGATAAGTAAATGAGTTGTAACTCACTTGTTATGAATGAAAATGGTATATGAATCGGTTAAAAGCAAATTAAACTAGTTTGGAAACTATACAAATTGATTATGGAAGTATTTATAATGCATTACTTATGTTGTTGATATGTTGTAGCAGTTTAAATGAATGAAATGTTATAAATTTCATAGATATGTTACTTATGTGTTTAAATTGAGTAAGTACAGGTATCGGGAAACCGTTTGGCTGGATTTTGGTCACGCTAGATGCTAAGAATATAAGCTGTTTGCTTAAAAATGCTAAATAAGGTACACCTACGCAATAAAAATAGGAAATATGAACTGTTTTTGGTTTTTCCGACCGTGTGGGTCGATGTATACAAATTTATATCTTTTGTCAAATTGCAAAAGCTCCTCCGTACAAAGGAGACTCTGCCAAAAAATTTCAGAAATTTTGGGAATTGGAAATTTTTTGAAATTTTTAGGAAAATTTTAGCTATCGACAAAACGATTTCAAATTGGAAATTAAAATAAATTAGAGAATGAAACTAATTTAAAATAATTCTATGAATCAGTAAAAATGGAAGATAGAATTAAATATTCAGAGTTAAAGATAAATTGAATTTGTTTGGAAATGGGAGAACCAATTTGAATATAAATAGATATAAACTAAAGTGGTGAAGTGAAGATAAATAGAGAAGCATATTAAATGCTTATACTAAACTTAAGGAAGGATTGGTGACTTCTTAATTGGAAGATGATACTACAAATATATTCTAAGTTAATATTTGAATGAATAAATATTGACATTTTGTAAGGAAATCGATAAAATGTTTTTGGAATGTTGTGATGGGATATTATTGCTAAGTAAGTTATGCAGGTATTATAAAAGGAAAAGGAAAATTGATTTTGATTGTAGAAGATAAATTTGATTGCTCGACAAAAAGGTATGTGTTTAAATTTCTGTGAAATTTGATTGGGTGTTTGGATCTAGCCACTTGGCCTTTTGTTTTCTTTTGGAATTTGGGAGCCCGTAGAGGCATTTTGTAGCTGTACCGAGCTAGCCGTGCAAAGGAGACGCTGGCAAAAATTTTCGAAAATTTAGGGAGTTAGAAAAAAAATTTGAGGAAATTTTGATAATTCAAATTTTGGTTTTAAATTGAAATTTGAATAATTGAGCAAGTAATGATATTGAAAACTATGGAAGGTTTAGGGAAGTTAGTTGAAGTAATAGTGGGTCTTTAATAAAAGATATGTTATGGCAAGTTGATAAAACTGTTTGATTTTGGAAAAAAGTAAACGGGTATTGGAACATTCTTCTTAACTGGTAATTTCGGGGACGAAATTCTTTTGAGGGGGGAGGAATGTGACGACCCGAAATTTTTAAGCATTTAAAATTGGAATATTTAATTAATTTTAAATATTTAAAAGTCAATTTGTAACTTAAATTTCGAATATCACCATTTATTTGGAATTTAATTATTGAATTTAATTATTGGAAATTGGGTAAGACGTTGAATCTAGAGTTTTACGCCTGTTAAAAATAATTTGAAGGTCCATAAAATTTATATTGATAGTGCTGAAGATAATAGAAGTTTTAAAATTAAATTTAACAGTCATTTGTTCAGTTTTGAAATTTCATCGTTTAAATTGAATTTAAAAATAGCCTTCCGAGGCGCATTCTCGGAATTTGACGAAACTAGTTCTATTGGATCCGTAATAGTGTTTTATTATCGTATTTCAATTTTCGTAGTGATCGGAGTTGTTTTGTGAGCGTACGATATACAAACGCGCTTAAATCTATATCAAAATTTAATATTATAACTGAACCCAAAAAGCTATCTTCTCCATACGATAAAATTAGGACTCGGAATCTTTTCCAATGCGTTCGGAATAGGGGTATAACATTACGAACGCCTAGCGGCATACTTTGGTAGGAGGTCAAGATTTTTAGCTGTGATTCGGGGCGGTTTAAACCTAAAATTTAAATTTAAAACATATTATTTAACCAGTCAAAAACTAGTCGCATCAAAACTTTTTCACTTCATTCCAGGAATACTGTTCACCTGTTCAAAAAACGTGAATATCAAATCGTGTTCCCTTTCATTCCATTTTCTTTTTTTCTGTCCAATTTCATTTGAGAAACAATAACCACAGTCGATCCTCCTTTAAAACAAATCATGGCCGAACTCATCAAAATTCCTCGTCCTTTTTCCTCCTCTTTTCCAGTTCAAACGCATCGTGTCCTCTCCCATTTAAACAATTCGTTCGAAGAAAAATAAAATAAAATTTAAACTTAATCGCGAGCTCCGTCCTTGCTCCAGATTTCCATCCTCGATTTGGGGGAGGTTCGATTCTAGTCAGGGGATTAGTGGAGCGAATCGAACTCGGCGATCAAGTAAGGTTCGAGCGACATAGAGGCTGATGGTCGAATGAAGGCTTGCGTGCTCGAGCGAGACCTGGATGCTTGTGGTAGGCGGTTCGTGGGATCGTGATGAGCTGTTGAGTGTCGATTTCGGTGATTGGGGGTCGGCGAGTTCGATCGATCACGTGCTTCGTGAGGCACGTGGTGATAAGTTCAGCAAGGATGAGGGTGGATCTCGACAGCGAGCGTTTCGTGCGAGGGTCGTCGTTCGTCGCCAGAGTTTTTCTGAGGTATTCGAGTTGTTTTTCTTTTTAGTTTTCTAAATTTTCTCAGTACTTAACTCCTTTTAAAAAAAAAGATATATGAAATTTAACTAGCTAAATTATTAATTTAAAATTGGTTAATTAAATCTATTAACTAATAATATTAAGTTGTTAAACAGCTAAATGGATTTGTCAAAATAATAACATTTATCAGTTTATGTATTGTTTATAAAAGTAGTTTTGGGTTTCTGGCATATTACAGTATTTTTTTAATATATATATATATATATACACACACACACACACATACATTTTTTGTTATAAACGATTTAAAGGGAAAATATGTATATATCTTAGGAAAATTTCATCTTTCAATCATTTTTTTATGTAGGTTAAGTAAGTTAAAATTTTAATTTAATCTGTTTATCAAAATTTTAACAGTAAAGTTTATAATTTTATTAACCTGGTAGATTTAAATTTAAAATGGAAAAATTAATGGTAGTTTAAAATAATGGGAAAATGTTAATGGATGGAAATTTATTTCCGATAAGTTCGAATATTTATAAACCGTATGTTGTTTGTTCAAGGTCCAAATCATGAGGGAACTAATCAGGATAGATCAGGTAGCAAACAAGGTCAAAGGTGAGTTAACCTCACTCAGTTAATTTAAATTTAAATGATTAAATTTAAATAATTGTTTGAATGGTTGAGGTTGATTGATGTGCTATAGTATGGTAATTTTGGAATTGGCGTATTATATTGTGCTAACATCTGTGGATGCAGGGAAAACAGGTTGGAGGGATCCAACTGGACCCCTCAACATTTATTATTTAATATTCTCTGTTGTGATTACTTGATATTCAATGTTGAATATATTGGAATATTGAATGATATGATTTGATTGGATATATATTGGGTATAATGAATTACCAAAAATATATAAATTGGATTTTGGGAAGAAAATAAAGGAAGTAAATTTGTAAACGAAATAATCTTAGAGAATTTAATAAATTAAGAATGAATTGAGAAAGAAATGGAAGTATGTTAAATACTAATAAATAACTTCGAATATGAAAAAAAAGGATTTGAATAAACAGTAATTAATGAATTGTAAAATTATGTGATATTAATTTAAAGGAATAAAGAATTATTTTAAAACTTAAAGTTTTAAATTTATTTAAAGGAATAAGAAGTAAATTGAGAAATCTAAATTGGTATTTCAACTAAAAGTATTTTAAATCATAATTAAGGAATAAAATCTGAAATTAAAGGATTTTTGAATAAATGAAGTAAATTGGAAATCAATTTGGAATTGATTTAAGTGTTGAAATTGGATATTTGGAAGAATAAATTCAGGTGGAAATTTATTAAAGGAATGAGAAAAATTATTTAAAAATAAATAGTGATTTATTTTTAAAGGTTGTGAAGAGAAGTATATTTCTCTGGATAGCCAAGTACGTTTTAAGTAAATTTTTAAATATAAGATAAAAGTTTAAGGTTGTTTTAAAAAGCATGTTTTAGAAAATTTATTATTTCTGAATGATTAAAAATTCTTAAGTAAATATATTTTTCAAATCTATTATTGTAATAATTATTTAAAGGTGACTTAGTATTTTGTTTTAAAAAGTGAAAACTAGTTTTATATTTATAAAGTAAACATCATTTTCAAATATTCATACAATATGTATTTTTAACAAATTTTTGAAATAGTTTTTAACTTAAAGGTTTTAAAGTATATTTCAATAAAGTGTTTTTAAATTATTTTAAAAATCTAAAGTTTTGTGCTTGGTGATTCCAGTGGAAATAGAAATGCTTGGAATTTATTCTGAGAAAGGCAGATAGTTTTGAAAACTGTTTTCAAGGAGTTTGAAAAGTGAAATTATATCTTGTGAAGATATTTTTGAGATAAATAAATAATTTGGGGAAATTATTTATTGTTTGATGGATGTTGTAAATATTAATTGATAGTTAAATCACCGACTATCAATATTGGACAAATGTGTTGATCGTTTCGAAGAGACCGGGATCGAGATTTATTTCTCAAAAACCACTTCGATCCGGTTTATACGTTTCGTGGAAAAGGAGTTTGGATTAAAAGATGGAGCAGTGAAGTGCAAGGGCTAGTCGCTACTAATCCTGAGGATATTTCCAAAATGGATGTAGTAGGAGTAGTGCCTTCGGTTCCGTTCGAACCCGGGACGGACTTATATGGATGAATGCTTGCGAAAACATCGTTATGTGGACGATGGGCATTCTAAGGGATTTGTTCTAAAAAGGTAACGTTTAGCCTCAAGCCTCATCAAATGGGAATGACTGAAAATCAGGGGTTATGCAGCAAGGCTAGGTGGGTAGCACCTAAGCAGGGTAAGGTCATTCCTGTCTAGATGTCCCATTTTATTTCGGCTTAGTGGACGGTTGCGGATCCCAACCGCGGGGTGATCTCACTCGGGATTATCCAGTATGGGGTAGTCCCGGTCTTGTGTTGCAGGGGAGCGGGCGTACTCCTCGGTACGGTGATCTAGGCCCCGTACTGTGACATGTGGTACCCCAGTGCCTAGTCATTAGTTGGAAATCCATTCTCCCTACGAGCCTTGTACGAGTTTTGTTTGTATTACCCACTTTGTGGCTAGTAGCTGAAATTTAATGAATGTAACAATTTCGGCTATTTTATAAGTATTTTTAAATAGACCCTATTATAAAATCAGAGGATTTTTATAAAAAATTTTAGCCATCGTAAGGTAAAAACCCGACATGTTTATTTGTGGCGTGGTCTTACGAGATGCTTTTGTTTTCAAAGGAATTTTGAAACTTTAATAATCAATTGAGTATGATTTTCTCACGCTGGTATTCCTGACTGACTCGGGTGTTATTTAACTATAATGCTCGGGTCAGACCGAGTATTATAGGATACAGGATTTGATGCTATGGAGCTCAGGAGACGAGCTGGATGACGATGTGTATTTCGTACTTGTTTATATATAATCCGCTGTGTTGAGTAGCTGTGTATCCTGTTGTATGTTATTGATGTTGAGCTGAGTTGATGTACTCTGATGATGTAATATATAAACATGTATATCTGATTTGTTTTGTGTAAAGATCATTTATTATCTATTATATTTTATTCCGCTGCGATGGTTAGATTCTGTTGTTGATTTCTATTTTCTTCTTCTACCTCTTCTTCTTTAACCCAAATGGTTTGTATTTATGTACAACTTGAGTTGATTTAGGTAGAATAGTGTTAACTCAAGGGGTACCGATTTGCGGGTCGTTTCAGGGATGTTATAACTGTCTAAGCTGATGAGGTTTGTTTTTAACTCTGTTATACTATGTATTTTAGAGTAACAACAGTTACTGTCTTTGTTATATTATATGTGATCATTCCGCTTCTGGATTTTTGTTTTTCCTATTCTTCTTCTTTTTCCTTTTACATTAATAATCTAAATTTTGGCAATTGGATGTTCGGCAATGGAATACTATGGACGTATTTGGTATCGACTTTTGATGGCCGAAAAGGCGGGTCATTACAAAAATCATGTTTGGATGTGTGTGATACTTTGGCAATATTACTACTCTATGGTAATATTATGTCGATATTTGTGTTACTAATATAATGGTTTAGTGCACATTTTTTTATTCGGTGTTTGTGCTACTGATATAGTGGTTTAGTACACATTTTGTGAATTGGTGTTTGTGTTATTAATATAGTGGGTTAGTACACGTTTGATTAATTTATACTTGCATTAATGGTGTATGATTAAAAGTTGATAATTAGTATAGAAGTGAGTGTATGTGTGCGTATATATTATGATTAGTTTATTTGATGTTTGGGGATGACATTGAGTAACGTCAAATGTGTGATGTTTAATGGCTAAGTGTTCAAATATTTTTGTTACCTATTATTTATGACGATTGATTGGAATGATTTAGTAAGAGTAGTGTTTCCTGCTTGCACTAATTGCATTGGTTGCATGGATACTATCGTTTTTATGTGCTGACAAGTTTTTGGATGCATGAGAATATCTAGAGATTGAACTACGTGGGCTGGTCTCTAAAAGGGTACGTAGGCAGTCTTTTCCTATTCTAGAGCTATCGAGCCTACGACCGGAGTGTATAGGGTCCGACGTGGTCCAAACATAGTTGAACATTTTTCCTCCCATGCATTTGTGAAGTTGTAGGTAGCAGAAGAAGAGAGAACAAAACTGTAGATGTAAGTTATACTTTGGATAGCTGATTTAGTATATTTTCTTTTATATAATAGTTACATTGTCTATGAGTTGGTGATAATTGACATATTAAAATGTGGATCTATTTAATGATCTTGTATAATAATTTTATTATTGAGTTATGTAAATTTATTTTGATATCAATTCCATTGTGAAGTTTCCCTTTTCCGTTCATAGTTTTTGAAACTTTAAATTATAAAATAAACGATCCATTATTTTAAAAATCGAATATTAGTTGCAAGCATATTTTGTAGCATTTGAAATTGATTTCAAACATTAAAAATAGTGGGCAGTACACTGTTACTTCTTCAACTTCGGAGATGGAGTTCCTAGCAGTATTCTCGTTGCCGACTCCTTCTTAATCGCAATATGAATGATCAGTCCCTAAAAAAAGCTGCATCAATGGTAATCATATGTGTAAAGGACTTATACTATATATATACTACTATATAGTATTGAAAATCAAAATGTATAACAAGTATGCTCTCTCATTTATGCTCTATCCATTCTAGAGCAATAACTTCTTCTCTATCTCTGACGGATCCTAGTATCACATTTGTCATCTATGCAACCTAAGCTGTGAGAGTAAATGTAGCGACAGCTTTACACCATAGGTACCCAATATAACCTATAATGTGTATTATGATGGTACCTGGCCGATGTAGAGTGATAGTCAATGGTAAAGCAGTAAATTCCAATAGCAAACATGACATATATCTTACAATGCAAGGATAAAATATAATATAATAATCAATCATAAATATAACATGGGAGAGATAGTAACTAGAGTGAACCTCATAATCAGTATGCAATAGGTTCATCATAGTCATATTCAAAGATCATAAAGTGTAAATATCAAATAATAAATCCAAATGTATTTCCTTTAATAATAAATAAGCACCGATAAAGCTCCATGGTGTTGAGAATTAGAATAGTAATAAGCTCCAAAATATAAATATAGATAAGCATCAGCCTCTAGCTCATTCACTAAACAACTCCATGTGCTAATCTCAAAGCTAATATATAGTCTACTCAAGTAAGATTACCCAAGATAATAAGAAGCAAAGCTTAAAACCTTGAGTCAGATAGTAGTCTGGTATGAGAAATAAATAATCTCAAGATACTATAAAAGCTAAAATAGGATAAAAAACACTAAATTTGAGGAGTAATATCTACCATGTCCCTACATCTAACAAGTTAGCATATAACATTATCATCATCATCATATGGTTAAGGTACACTAAGTATAACATCCGATGTCCCGGTACCTACCTCAGTAGTACCTACATCATAAGACATCCATCGTAATCTTATGGAAATCACACCAACCATAGAAACATCGCAACCACATAGTAATCACAAAATAAAAACAATGATTAAGGCACACTTTACCCCAACCATCACTAAGGTCTCGCATAACCACTAAGATGCTCTTGGAGCATGATAACTCGCACAACCTTCACTTAAGCCTCACTATTGGATTTGGTGTTCGATTGCATACCCTCACCATGGTACTACATCACTATGGTATGCTAGGTCCTTATTGAAAGTTCGCTATGCTCTGATACCAAATGAAAGTGCGGTGTGTATACGATTATATGTGCTAATATAGTACACACGGATCGTGTAATATGGACTATAATATAAATGCGGAAATAGATGATAATAGCATAGTAAATAAAAATAGAAAAATCACACCAGAGATTTTTATACTGGTTCGGAGCACCGTCCTACGTCCAGTCCCAGACTCCTATCTGGATTTTCACTATTAACTACCTCGCTTCACCCGGAGGAACAGGTTTACAATACCCGAACAGCCGAACGGGATTTCACGCCTCTAATACACTGAGGACTTCAACACTTGCCTCTTACAACACCGAGGACTTCAACACTTGCCTCTTACAACACGAGGACTTCAACAAAAACAAATACAATTGTTGTTGACAACTTGTGTTCTTGAAAACACGGATTTGTCACTAGTAGTACACCCTTCCTATAATCTTATCCTCAAAGAATATGAATGATGTTTTGTAAAGATTAAAGAAGGTATTTACTTATTGAATCAAAAGATATGAAATAATTTCAATGATTCAATAAGCTAAATTAATTTTTAGAATGCAGGAGTGTTAGAGATTAGATTAGAGAGCATATATGATCGTGTAAAAACTTGTTTGAATCAATGATTTAGATGAGTATATATAGAGAAAAATAGTTGTAACTCTTTGTGAATAGTTGCCATTAAGAGTTATGATCATTGATGAAAGATAGGAGATGCAACCTTTGGAGAAGAGAAGTGTCTTTTGGAAAAGTTGCTTTCTGTTTAAAAACGGTCGACAGGTCAAAAATGGACCGGTAGACAGGAATTCAAATATATATACGTTATGTGCATGTGTGCATGTTATCTGTGCATTCTGGGCAAAAACGGTCGACCACCTTATTTTCAACCGGTCGACCGGTTTAGTCCAATTTGCACGGTTAATGTGCATATGTATATATATTGAAAGATTGAAGTTATATGATTATTTGAGGATAGATTTTAACATAAATTACTAACATACCAAATAATCAACCTCTAATATATGGAGCTCTTTGTGTTTCTTAAATGAATAACTTCTTTTTGTCGATCACGGCTTATTCCTTTGTCAGAAATCAAAACTCTATAAAAATCTTGACTCAACATTCTCCCCCTTTTTGATTGATGACAACATATTTATGAATCTCCCCCTGTATAAGATATCCCCCTGAGATTGTGTCCTGCATATATACTGTTAGCACAATTTTCTCCCCCTTTGTCATCGACAAAAAGGAGTTGTTTAAATGGAGGATGTAAAAAAGATTATAAGCAACATAAAACTACTACCATAGATCAAGAGTAACATTCTCACAAGATGATAACACACACAAGTCTAGTATGAATTAAAACACGGCAATATTTAGTACAAGTGCCAGATAATGTCTTTAAAGCTCCACCTAAGTATAACATCTCCCCCTAAGTATAATATCCCCCTCTATTTATATGCATATGAATTTCTCCCCCTTTGTCATTATCAAAAAGGATGAGGAAATATATAAAATTATATAAAATATCTTGTATATAACGAGATAAACTCATTATTAATTATGAAGGAAAAGTAAAATAAATTTTACCATATTTACCGAAGTCCATATTTATTTGTAAGCACGTAATTCTATTAAACATATGGAACATTCTTTGAAATTCCAAAATCTATCCTTTTCCTTTTGTTTCTCTGAGTACCTGTAAAAAATAATAATAATTTTCGGTACCCACTTACTATGTTAGGGTCCGGGGGGTTAGGTCTTTGGAAACCATACCCATTTGGGTGTGGTTGAACCTTTATAAATATAATTTTCATTACAAATTACATTCTTATAATAGTTGCTAATATAAAGTTGTTTATCATGATCAATCATATTAGCTGGAATCCATATCTTAATACTATTAGTCATTAGCTTAGTACTTGAAGAATAATTTCTATCATTTCTAAACAAAGTACTATTATGACTATAACTGGTTTTAAAACTATCTTGATTACTAGTACTAGCACTAGAGTTAGTATACATGAATGCATATCTAGTACTATTTTTACTTTTAGCTTGTTTATAGCCTACACCACTTCTATCATTGTGAGCTTTTGAATTCTTAACATAACCTAATCCCTTCTTATTTGAAGCAGGTTGAGAATTTTCAATAATCCTGGATAAATTTTCTCTCCCTTTATTAAAATTGGAAATATTTTTAGTAATGTCATCAAGCTTAGTTTTGAGACTAGTGTTATCTAACTCAACAATTTTAATTTTTGTTTTTAACTCATGATTTTCAGAAGCTAGAGCATTATTCTTTTCTTTTTGAGCTTCTATTTCTTGACTTAATAGAGCGAGTTGAGAATTGTCTGAATCTTGAATTCTCTCAAGTTCTTCTTCTAATATTCTCTTCTCGTCTTTAAGCATATCTCTTTCGAATTCTGCTTTCTTCTGATTTTCCAGAGCTTCCTTATATTTTCTTTTGAGACTTTTTAAAGTGTCTAGAAGTTCTGAATTTATTTCTATCATATCATCAAAAGTTAGATCACTAACCTCGTTATCTTTTGCCATGAAGCATTTGTTTGTTTGCTCCTTTGATTGTTCTTTATTGCTCTTCCTCTTCTTATTGCCTTGACTAGATCTCTTTGTAGCCATTTATTCTAGGATGTTGTTACGATCTCTAGAAAACCAGGCTCTGATACCAAATGAAAGTTCGCTATGCTCTGATACCAAATGAAAGTGCGGTGTGTATACGATTATATGTGCTAATATAGTACACACGGATCGTGTAATATGGACTATAATATAAATGCGGAAATAGATGATAATAGCATAGTAAATAAAAATAGAAAAATCACACCAGAGATTTTTATACTGGTTCGGAGCACCGTCCTACGTCCAGTCCCAGACTCCTATCTGGATTTTCACTATTAACTACCTCGCTTCACCCGGAGGAACAGGTTTACAATACCCGAACAGCCGAACGGGATTTCACGCCTCTAATACACTGAGGACTTCAACACTTGCCTCTTACAACACCGAGGACTTCAACACTTGCCTCTTACAACACGAGGACTTCAACAAAAACAAATACAATTGTTGTTGACAACTTATGTTCTTGAAAACACGGATTTGTCACTAGTAGTACACCCTTCCTATAATCTTATCCTCAAAGAATATGAATGATGTTTTGTAAAGATTAAAGAAGGTATTTACTTATTGAATCAAAATATATGAAATAATTTCAATGATTCAATAAGCTAAATTAATTTTTAGAATGCAGGAGTGTTAGAGATTAGATTAGAGAGCATATATGATCGTGTAAAAACTTGTTTGAATCAATGATTTAGATGAGTATATATAGAGAAAAATAGTTGTAACTCTTTGTGAACAGTTGCCATTAAGAGTTATGATCATTGATGAAAGATAGGAGATGCAACCTTTGGAGAAGAGAAGTGTCTTTTGGAAAAGTTGCTTTCTGTTTAAAAACGGTCGACAGGTCAAAAATGGACCGGTAGACAGGAATTCAAATATATATACGTTATGTGCATGTGTGCATGTTATCTGTGCATTCTGGGCAAAAACGGTCGACCACCTTATTTTCAACCGGTCGACCGGTTTAGTCCAATTTGCACAGTTAATGTGCATATGTATATATATTGAAAGATTGAAGTTATATGATTATTTGAGGATAGATTTTAACATAAATTACTAACATACCAAATAATCAACCTCTAATATATGGAGCTCTTTGTGTTTCTTAAATGAATAACTTCTTTTTGTCGATCACGGCTTATTCCTTTGTCAGAAATCAAAACTCTATAAAAATCTTGACTCAACACTTATTAAGATCTAGGTGAGCATCCTTATATACCCTTGCTTCTACTAAACATAAATCACATCCAAAGTTATCAATGATCCCTTCAGCAAAGGACTCGATATTGGAACATATTACATCCCGCTACATCCGTTCACCAATCGAAAGTGCCTCCTCAAACCATTACTAAGTCCCCTTACACTTCTGACTTAAAGTACTCGACCAAAACAACTCACATCATCGATACTTTAAAGTCCAAAACATCTCTAGACGTCATCACAAGTAGTAGAGCAATCATCATTGAGTCTCAAAGTCACCAAATCAAAGCATTGCATCATCGCCTCACTTACAAAACCCCACATCACAAGGCCATAACTCCTAAACCAACATTGAACGAACATGAAAGTCATCATGGCGTTATCCCCTAAGCCATAAGTTCAATTCCCAAAATATGGCCACAACCACTAGTGGTTGGCACTGAAAATTCCAAGGTGGTCGATACGAATCACTCTAGAGTGGTCAGCATCAACCACTCTGGTCAAGCAATTAGCCTTAAATTGACGAAGTGATGTTGCCAAAAAAACGTCTTGGCATCTCATCTTTATCCCAAAGTTAAGCCTCTTCCAATCCAAGTCTCTACATCTAGTGCTCGAAGTCAAAAGGCACTCCTTTTCAACCTATCGATATCGAACCCTCCCCAATACTTAGCAAAATTTGCTAAGTCCTCAAAACCTTTCGTTAGTTACCTATTTGAAGTTTCCTCCCAAGTCCAGTCGTCATAACCCCATAGTGCAAGCCTTGACATATCGAAGCAAGTTACCTCCAACCACTCTCCAACCTACCACTGACCACTCTTACCTTTGGCCAAAACTAAACCATTTTGACTCCAATCCATATCCAACCAAAAGTGTAGATTTCCTTGACCATTATGAACATTCAAAAATGATTGCATCCCATTCTATAAAAGTTGGCACTTCTATTCTCTCAAATACCAATCGTCACTCAACACACCAAAAAATAATCAAGCATACATCCACTGACTATATAGAAGCATCATATGATATCCGAATACTATTTATAAGCAATATATAGGATTCAAATAATCATATCATCTAAGTTAACCCAAACATAAAATGATGATTGATATGGTGAAATGGTCAAAAATGAAAAAAATAAAGATATAAATTTTTAAATCCATTTTAAAAATGTTATTAATTTTAGATCTATACTAGAAATTATTTTAACATTCGATAGCATTTCAAAAACGTCATTTTTAACTATAGAGACTGGGACATTGTAATGAGAAATGCAAAACTCGCCTAGATCTAAAAATGCACAAATATCAATGAAATCAAAGATGAACCGCAATTTCGTGGATTCCAATGCACCTTAGATAGTAAATATGCTAATCTTTCTTTAATGGCTTAATTTAGCTAAATAAAGTTTAGTTTTTGGTGGACTTTTGGCTAAGGTGATGATTAATGGAGGTTAGGATGTTTTTGGGAAGTTTTAAAATGATTAGGAGGTTATTCCATTAGCTTTATCGGCACAAATCCTAAAATGTGCTATTAGGTCTTATCCATGCCTCATTAATTATCCACTAATATGTCCAGAGAAGGTCTAACTTCAAATGGTCGTACCTCTAAAATAGTAAGTCCAAAAAGCTTTTATGACCACTCTACAGAAAAGAAACCATAATATCTTTCATTACAAGTGAATTCACATCCTAATTTAGCTTCAATCTAAAGTTATAGGTCTTGCAAGTTTTTAGGGTCAAAACCATCTAACAAAATATCCTAGGTCAAAAAATGTCAATACTCCACATGTCCCAAGTTTACTCATATGACCTAATTTAGTTTTAAAAATAATATTTATGATTCTCTAATACCAAAAATATGAGTAATTATTACATGAGGTAGGCTCAAATGTTAATTTGAAACTGCAACTTAGATGGTTATCCCGATAGCTGGAGTAATGGATATGATGCTCTCTGTTAGTAATATATGATGGAGATGATGAGGCAGTAGCTAGCTGAATTTGTCGAGCTGAGGCCTGTGGTTAGTTCCAAATTGAACGAGGACTACAAGACGATGAAAGAAAGGTTCTTACTGGTAAATAACCAACTTGGAAGTTATAAATTGATTTAAGGTTTGCGAGCCCTTCTTTGGAGACATGGGGTACGGTGGCGCTCAGAAGAGGGGGTTGGCTTCACATCGGCTTCAAGAAGATGCCTTGGATTTGTAGGAAGCATTGACTGTAGAAATTTTGAAGGTGGAGATTACATGGGATCAATTTAAGGAGCAATTCAAGGCTCGGTTTATTTCTAAATCGTAAAAGTGTGCTTTGTACCAGGAATTCTGGAATTGAAACAATGAGATAAGATATTGGCTAAATATATCTAGCAATTTAAGGCTTTGTCGAAGTACAGTAGGGAGCATGTTGGGACTCCGCTAAAGAAGAATGAGAATATTATTGAAGGTATAAGGAAGGGATTAAATCACAAAGTGATGGTGCATTTGTTATCACCCTTGGAGTTTGTCTTGGATATGACTAGGAAGTATGAGAAGTTGTACCAAAAGGAGACAAGAGATAATATTCGATCCAAGAGTGGGTAGAAGAAGAGGTTCAACCCATGTCAAAAGGGGAATAAGAACCAACAAAAAGGAGGAAAGATCTTTGGGGGAGCTTGGAAGGAAAATACGACTGATGTTACTTGCTTTAATTATACGTAGAAGATCTACTATTCAACTAAGTGTATCGTATTGGAGAATAGGGGAAGGCCAAGTGCTTCAACTGCAACAAGTCTGGTCATAAGAAGTGATATTGTCCAGAGCTAAGATAGGAGAAAGTGTATGCTTTGGAAGGACCTATGGTAGTGCCACCTCCTAAGGAAAAGGGGAAGGAATGTCTTGACGGTACAATTTTGATTTCTAGTATTTCAGTTTGAGTTCTTTTTTATATTGGGGATATATGCTCTTTTATTTCAAAAAAATTGGTTAATTGACTGATATTAGATACCCCTTATTTAGCTACATATTTGCATGTGGTTAATCAAATCCGTTGGTATGCCACTCTCGAGTTAAGGTGCACCAATGTGGGGTTAATTAGGTATGGACATCAATTGTTTTATGATCCTTATATGTTTAAATTTGTAGTCTATACAGTTATTTTAGGTTTGGATTGGTTAGTTGAGAATGGTGATAGAATTTATTGTCAATAGATTTTTTGCTTACGACATCTTGGAGGAGGCGAAAGGATTATGTTATTATTAGACATGTCGAAAGGGTATGGATCTTTCTTGTTTGCAATAAAAACTAAGGGGAAATAGACTAATAAGGTGCTAGTAGTTTGACAATTTTCCAATATATTTGAACCTGTGATAGGATTACCGCCTAGAAGAGCGATTGAATTCTGAATAGACTTGATACTAAGGGTACAAATGTTAGTAAACCACTTAGCATAATAGTGCCCAAGGATATGAAGGAATTGAAAATGCAACCAGTGGAACTTGAGCATAAAAGTTTCATTGAACTAAATAGTTCACCATAGGGAGCATATGTGGTATTTGTGAAAATGTAAGATGGATCGCTTTAGATATGTATTAACTACTAGAAGCTGAGTAAGTTGACTATAAGGAATCATTATCAATTACCCAGGATAGCGAGTTATTTGATCAGTTGAGTAGAACTAGAGTATTCTTGCAGTTAGATTTGGAAATGGGATTCCATCAACTGAGGTTTGCTAAGTATAACATTTCTTTGATAGCGTTTTGAACTAGGTATTGTTTTTATAAGTGGTTAGTCATGCTCTATGGACTGATCACACCCCTGCGTTCTTTTCGAACCTTATGAACATGATCTTCCTTGATTAATTGAATAGTTTTGTGTTGATCCTCATCGATCATATTTTGATGTATTCTAAGAACGAGCAAGAACATGAGTTCATCTTATATTGGTTAGAGACCTTGAGGTAACACATGTTGAAATATAATTTCTTCAAGTGCCGTTTTTGGAAACGAGCATTTAGGTTTATTGGTCATGATTTTTAGAAAGGGAATGACAGTGGATCCGTCGAAGATAAAGAGCATTAATGACTAGAAGAGACCATAAATGATGACTGAGACGAGAAGTTTCTTAGGGTTGCTTGGCTATTATTGCAGATTAAGTAAGGATTTCTTGTATAGAGCAGCACCCTTGACTAGGTTAACCAAGACGAATGGGAAATTTTAGTGGACCGATAATTATGGGGGATCATTCGATGAATTTATTAGGTTATTGATGAATTTTTTCGTTTTGATTGTATCCAAAGGGAATAAAGATTTAGTAGTTTACATTGATGCTTGTGGGACTGGGTTAGGAGCAGAGTTGATGCAAAAGGAAGAGTGATAGCTTATGAATCTCAGTAGTTGAGACTGAATGAAGTTTTTTGTCCAATACATAACTTAGATTTGGCATAAATTATTTTTGCATTGAAAATTTGGATACAATATCTATCGGGGAACAAATCAAGCTATATATGGACCACTAGTCTCTCAAGAACTTATTCTCTCAAAGGAGCTAAGCAAGAGCCATTAGAGATGGTTGGAGTTCTTGGCAGCAAATAACTTTGACATAGAATATACGCCAGAGAAGGGGAACAAGATTTTTGATGTTTTAAGCAGGAAGCAGTAGATTGGAGTTTTAACCATGATTATAGAATGGAAAGCCATAGAGGATTTTGCTTCTTATGGCATTAGTTTTAGAATGAGTGTAGGATCGGTAAGGATTCGGGTGCAGTAACAAGCTTGGAAGTTCTTCCATCGTTGTAGATAGAGTTGCTACAAGGTAAAGAGAGGACCTATTGTTAACTGAAAGGATTAGGTGATTTGAGATGGTGCGGACGTTAAAGATTTAAGGGGTTCGAGATTGACTTAAAGGATAGCTTAGGAAGAAAGGAATATTATGTGTCTTAAATGTGGGTGATCCTTGGAAGGAAGTTTTAAAAAGAATCATCGGCCTATGTTTACGCTTCATTCCATAGGAGAAAAGATGCACCATGACATGAAACATGTGTTCTTTTGGGAAGGAATGAAAAGAGATGTTAACGAATGTGGAAAGAAGTGTTTCATATGTCAGCAAGTGAAAGTCAACATCAAAAGCTAAGTGGATTACTTTAAACCTTGGGAGTACAAACTTGGAAGTAAGATTTAGCATGTGGATTTTGTAGATGGTTTGTTGAGGACGACGTGGGAAATGATGGTACATGGTTAATAGTCGATAGATTGACTAGAAATTCCCATTTTTTCCTTGTAAAGACGATAAGAATGACAACTAGCCTAGCAACACTATATATGAAGAATGTTGTGAGACTCTATGGGATTCCGAGCGGCATTATTAGTGATAGAGATCCATTATTTACCAATAAGTTCTATATAAGTTAATAAAGTACCTTGGGCTTAAAACTAAACTTGAGTATGACTTAGGAATGCTTTCGACACTATTTTCGTAAGGGTTGGCTTCGATACTATCACTTCTTTCTTAGGAATGCTTTCGACTTAAATTTATTTATGACCCTTTTTCTCTGTTGAAGGTAGAACCTAAAGGTTTCAAAGAAGATAGTTTTAAATGGTTTCGAAAAGTTTTCCACATGTTTTACTTGAACCCAAATGCTTTCGAAACGTTTGATTTTTTTATGCTTTTGAAAGGTTTTAATAAAGGATTCGAAATGGTGGTTCCCCAATGGTTTCGAATGGTTTGAAAGGAAAGGTTTTCCAATATTTTCGAAAGGCAATGTTTAAATGTTTTAAAGATAGGATGTCTAAAGTTTTATAGCTTTCGAAGGAAAGGTTTTTCGAACGTTTTGAAAGGTTTGTGTGAATGGTTTTCAGAGGAATGTTTTGGACATTCGACCGAAGGCCTAGAAAGGGGTTTACTTGGATTCAAAAGAGTACTTTCAATCGACCTGAAAAGTGGTACTTTCAAAGGTTCAAATGTTTTCATCAACAAAGATTTGAGTAAAGTATATATAACATGGCAAGGTGATTTTGAGTAAAGCATAAAGTATATATTTTGCTTGTCTATGTTTTATTTAAAGGTTTTAAATCAATTTGATATGAAAAAGTTTTCAAGGAAAATTTAAGGGAAGGCTAACCTAAGTAAAATGACTCATACATTAGAATACCAGAAGGAACTGATATAGGATCACACCCTATACATTAGCTATTAGACCCTATCTAATTTAGTCCAAAATTCCAGTATGCAGGGCGTTATCACAAGTAAGACTAAAATGATGTCACACACGGAAGGGAATATATTTGTACAGAGGTAGGTTATTGGTGAGCCCGCAAAACCATAAGGATCAAGTGACCTTGGGAGAAGATAAGTTAAGGACAGACTGTCCAGAAAAGGAGTGTCTAACAGGTGTTAGATTATTTGCTTATATTGTCTAATAGGCCCGAGTCAGCGAAAGGTTAGTAGTTAGCAAAACAAAACTATAGTGTTCGGACAGACAGTTCATTTGTTGCCTGACATGTAAGTTTACATGATATTGCTTTTCAATTTTAACCAGTTTTGGTTGCAGGAATATGATTTGCAAAAGATATGTTTTAAAAGGATATTAGGGAGGGGAAACCCATTCTGCTAAGCGGCGTAGTCTTACTTAATATCAAATAACCGAGATGTATAGTATTATTCACATTAGGCTTTAAGTCTGGCTCGGACTTTATGTTTTTCCCCTTAAACTCTTGGGTGCTCAAAATTGATTTGTGTAGACTAAGGGTTGATGATTTATAGGTTTTAGTAGGTTGGCGAATAAAGCTTCCGAAGATGAGCAGGGGGCAGATGGATAACTATTTAAGAGTTGCTCTTTTATTTTGTTTTATTCTGCTGTGTTGTATTAAGTCTGTTATGACTATATAGTACTTAGTCATCCAAGAGGACATCTTCATATGTCACTTTTGGTGTATTCGTGTAATAATTATATTTTATATGAACCTGGAAAAGCAATGAGATTATGTAATTTGAGTATGAAACAAGATTTGTGAAATGTCATTAGAAAAGTTGTTTTTGAAATCCGTGATATTGTTTCAAATTCATGTGCTTCTGATATTATGGATACCATTAATATTACCGTATTTGGTCATGGAAAGTTAATACTATGGATGACTGCAGCATCTGTAGCGCTTATCTTCGGGCCTCCAAATAGGGGATGTTGCACATATCTAGGCGTCATCGGTCTCTATAGCTAGGATCGATTGGCTAGTGGTTATGCTGCAGAGGGCCTGCTTCGGAAACCGAGGTATTAAATGACCCTTAAGGTCTACGTCCTCCCTATTTTAGAAGTATTAAGTTATCGGGTTTTTGGGTAGTATAGTTTTAAATATATATGTATATAGGTATATATACATAGTTATAACTCAAAGGAGGTTAAGCATATCGAACATGCATATAGGATTAAACGTATTAACCGTGAATAATATACAAAACACTTAAATAGGAATCAATTGGCATACAATTATGTTGTGGATAAAGTATGTAATTTTTTGGTCATCAGAACGTTGTTCCGTCCTCCTCCTCTTTACCACCCACGGGATGGATTTAGAAGTATAGGCTGCTGGTGCAAGTCAGGAATGTTAGATGGTGAAGTCTTCTAATTCATGCTCGGCGTTGATGAGGCAATTAGATATCAAAGGAATAATGTTTATCCCTAGGTTGTAGCCCTAGTCAATATACGTGTTCTATTATATTTTTCAATTCTGCGGTGAGTTTATATTTGATTGCTCTTTAATGTTCTTGTGTTATTATAGATTACCAAAACCAACGGTCCATACCATGATTGACTTGGGTTTCAATTTAGTAGAAATTCGGACCCATTAAAGTGCGGGTTGTTACAATAGGCTTGATAGCTATTTCACAAGAAAGACCGCATATGTACCCTTTTAAAGGATCTAGCCTACATAATTCTATTTCTTACATTTCTCCTACATCCAAATGTCATTAGCATATAACAACCATATCAGCCATGCAACCATCGAAACTAATGCAACCATCCAATCATTACAACCGACGCAATCAATGCAACTACTACACCGTGTTTGTATTTGGTATAAGAGCTTAGGTTAGTCGAACATAGGAATTAGTCTGCGCTGTGAGAACTATTTGTATTTTAAGTCATAATATGTAAATATGTGTGTGTGTGTGTGTGCGTGTGTATTTGTTTATGTCGACTCTATAAATTTCGACTATAGAAGTAGTTGCGGCCATATTCTGAAAGGATGGACGAGGCAGCTATGAATTGGTCTGATAAATAAAGTCAAATTTTTACACCTACCCTGATTACCCTATGGAGTGTAAGCCATGCCACAAGGCATGGACCAAGAAGAGCATAAGCATGATATATAGAAGAATCCTGAAGGCTTGATGGTACTTGATTCCATTGTTGGGCCTAGGCTCCCTTATGATTGTGGATTTTGATGGATTGTCAATTAAAGATGCACATTTCATCCACATAAATGGAAGTAAGAACCTATATGTTGCAATCATCCGCAAGCAAGGTGTGAAGAACGACTGGGGAAAGTTCCCGCAAGAAGTTGTACCCTAATTAGCATAAGAAGATAAGCCAATTTTTTTGATGAAGATATTTTAAGGAGAGTAGAAAGGAAGGAAAGTTCAAAAGAAAGGATGAATAAAGTCCGTGTCTAAGTTTGTACTCGTATGAAAGAACTTGAAAAGGAGATTTTTGGAAATTCCTTGAAACATTTTGACTAGGTTCTAAAGGATTTATTGAAAAGTAATTGTTTTAGAAAGCAAGGAAATTTTGAATTAGTTTAAAATTGGTTGAGTAAAAAAATTTCAATCGAAAGATTTTTGTTGAATTTTTTTTGTAAAGTGGTTTTTCATTTTGAAATGAATGGAAAATAGGGCATAGGTTTGGCTCCATAATTTTTTCGATTTTTGTAAGTCTGATGGTTTTTAGAAAATTCTTTCTAAGGAGAGGATAAATGAAAATGGTAATTGAATGAAATGAGATAAAGAGAATAGAAGGGGAAGAACGTCCGATAATTATGATTAGGAGGAGTATTCCCGTATAAGGAAAATACGGAGAATAACAACTGAAGTGGATGTAATTCAAGTAAGAGAAACATAATAGTGGCAATATTAGAATTTTTTTATAGAAGTAGCATTAGGCATTTATATAGAATATGATTAATAATCTAGTTAGAAATAATATAGATGAGAAGCAATAATTATAGGATAGGTAAGATGGATAAATTACATAGGTACGTAGTAATTGCACATATATTTTAGATAAAAGCTTGTAGCAATTGTGCACACCTTTAAGAAGTCCCTCTCATGTGCTTTAGTATTCCACCAAAAGGGAAAACAGAAATAACATGAGTAATAGAAAAATGATAGGATGGAAGTTATCTTTATCTACCCTTGTTTTCATGGTTTAAAGTTATAGAAGATGTTTTTGAAAAAAATGATTTTATGACAATTGGGTTTAAATATCATAAATTTTTGAGTTAAAAATCCTACTATTAAAAAGGTAAATATTTTTTGTAGAAATTTTTTGAAAAAGGGGAAAACTTTCATGGCTCCTATTTGAAAACCAAAAAATTATTGAATTTAATAAAATGAATTTCTAAGTTTATACTTTCAAAGATAAAGGTTTTGGATTAGGTATTCATGATTGTGAAGTTTTAGTTTTATAAAGAAGGGTGAAACCCAAACCAAAACTTTGACATAAAGTAGATAGGAATCACTACCTAGGTAAAACGAGGTGAAGGTTTAGACTATGAATAACATAGCTATGGATGCTAGTAGGATATCAATAAGAAATCTAAGTTGAATATAATGCATATTGAAGTGAACCTAGGAATGTTTGATTAAACATGTGTGAAATCCATAAGAAGAACCCTTAAAGAAATGAGATGTGGTATTATGGTACTCTTTTGTGAGTCCTAAGATACGCTCGCATGGAAGATCAAAGATAAAAAAAAGTAAATACCAAAGTGAGGATACCATCAAGGGATTTGGATTGAAAAAAATAGTAGTATGAATGGAGGAGAAAGTAGTAGTAAGATGGAAAACACACATAAAGCATGATGGTTGTCTCAATGTTAAAGAAGGTGAAATAGGTGGTAGGAAAGTTATTACACCAAGCCAATTTTTTGATAAATTATTTTAATATGCGTAATTTATATTCCTTACCCACTACGACGTAGGAATGCATAATTTTTCCCATAATTAGGTATAATGATTAAAGTAATGGATGGACCTTATTTATTTTAAGCCAGGAAGGTAAGTTAAGAAATGTGGATTACAATTAAATGGCAAACTAGAAATGTCCATCTTAATTTAGTAAGGAGCGTTAAGGCCACAAGATCATTAACCTTAGTCGATAATGAATGGTAGATTTCATTAATTATTTCTTTTAGGATTTTTGGGTTATAATTGCTAATTGTATCTTCAAATATTAGAAATTCATATGATATGATATGAGATATGCCCCTATTTATTAATGTGTTGATGGTTTGGATGAGCTTTGACCGCTACATGTATTAGGAAGTGGTGTAAATAAAGAAATCTCATAAGGACACATAAATAGCGATAAAAAATAGGCAGGATTAGAAGTTTAATAAATAAATTAGAAAATAAAGCAAGCGACTAGAAATATCGAATGCTTGAATCCCACAACTTTAGGACTATGGGAAAAATAAATTTTAGCAAGCAAAGGACAAGAAAAGGTTATGGTGAAGTCATTAGTACTATCCTTATGCCTTAAAAGCTAAAATCTATATATAGGCTTGTAGGAAGTTGGTTATTTTAGAATATAACGAAGGTTCCTCAAACCTTAGTTGAACAATGCTAGAGTTAGTCATTAGCTCATTGACCGAATCCCGGTTACATTAAGATATGGCTTGATTATTTGAATGCTTTTGAAGAAGTTGTGTTCAGATGCTTTAAATGATTTTTGTTTAAATGCACTTGAGAAGATAGGTTCAAATGCTATTGGAATGTTTTGTACAAGTGGTTTTAAAATATATACATATGTGTTTAAATGCTTTTGGAAATTGGATTTTTCGGACTATTTTGCAAATTTGTTTGAACAAAAAAATTCTTCTGAAATGAGAAAATTTTTGATTTTCAAATGCCATATACTTAGTGTAAGGAGCATCGATCTGTTAGTAAATATGAATTTTACTTTCCGACAAGGGTGATAGTATACTAAAAGTAAATAATAACAAGGGAAAATGTTGTTTTAGCTTTGGAATTTCTATTTCCATACCTTATTGCTAACGAAACGAAACTTGCATTTAGGATAATTACGTTTTAACATCCAAATAAACCTCCTTAGGTGTATTGTGCTTTGAAAAATGGAAAAAGTTTTAGGTAAAAAGAGAAAGTTCCAAAGTACAACGGAACAAGTATCCAAAGGCAGGTGAAAAAAAATGAAATTTCAGTCTAATATCCTTTTATGGCATATGAGTGTAGATTTAGAAATCTAAATTTTCAAAAAAATTGGATGCTAGAAATTGTGTGCTACGTTTTGGATGGTAGGGATTGGATGCAAAATTGGTTAAAACATTCCTACTCGTAGGAGTGTGGAAATTCTTACATGAAAAAGGATTTTTGAAAACTTGCATACATATAAAACTGCCACTATATATAGGTTGTTTGCATAATATTTTCAAAATGTATTTAAAAGAATGCATTCATATAGGAAGCGCCAATTTAGAATCATTCTAGATGCATGCTTATATGTTGTGATACACCATGTACTTGTACACATTTGGATGCAACATTGGTTGTACATTAATTAGTTGGATAGTTTAGATTAGTTGTGCACTATGTTACATGATTCAACCTATGGGGAATTTCGAGGATGAAATTCTTTTAGGATGAAAAGTAACACCTAATAAAAGTAAAGATAATTAATAAATAATTAATAAGGCTCGAAAAATATAATTTGAAACAACGACGGAATTTGGTCTCGAAACTTGCACCATTATGTCCGTGTCGACTTTCCGAGCTACTTTTATATTTGAAGTTTTATGATCAGAGCTTAAATAAAGGAGTTATTAGTGTTTAAAGTTTTCATAACAAAAATAATTAAAAATGAAAATAGGAAATTAAATAATAATAAATGCGGGACACCTCCATGATCCTATCAACCGCTAGCCTATAGGGGAACGGTCGATTGATCATATGGTGGCGGTTGGGGCTTGAACCTTGGCCAATGATCCGGATTTAATTATTATAATCTAACAAATATGATTGATTCGAGTGCATATAAATACAAACCTAACTCCTAGCTTCTCTTCTCATATTTTCTGATCAAACCAGCAAAGCTTTGTCATTTTTCCTTCTCCTCTATTTCCAAAAGTTGTAAAATATTATATACAATCGAGGAAGGCAAAAAATAAAAGAGAAGAAGGGAAAAGGCGTAACAATACTACAGAAAAAGGTAATATTTTACTATTACAAATCTACATTCCCCTTAACCCCAAATCTCTTCTTAGATTTGTAATTATAATTGTATGTATATACCTTGTTATACGTATTTTTTGGATTAGAAAAGAAAAGGAGTTGGGTGAAGGAATGGATTAATATTTGCGAGATTTAGAAAGCTTGCTGAATGGAAAATAATCTAATTTGTTTATAACATTGAAATTTGTGTCATTGAATTTTACTTACTTAATGCGTATATAAGATCCGATGAGTTTTAGGCTTAAAACAAACATATAACTATCATCTACATATTCTATAAAATGGGTAATTAAAATAGAAATAGAATGTACAACCTAGTTTGGAAATTTGAAATCGGTACCAAATATTTATTATTGTAGAATGTTTGTAAAGTTGTAAAGTTTGTTCTAGATTTATAATTGCATTGTAAATTAGGTTGCCCTAGTGACTTGGAATGTGAATTTATATATTTTAATTTATTGGAAGCGAGGTATAATTTAATTGTATCTATTCCCATTTAATTTTCATAAACTATCCAATTCCAAAAATATATATAAAAAATGCGTCGTTTGAATTAACAAGGAATATACCAAAAAAGAAAAAGATGTGTAAAGTATAGATGTTCTTCTCCATAGTTTGTATTGTCATTTCAATATAAAAGAATAAAAAATTCCACGTAATTTCAAATGAAACATGGTCTCTTTTTGGGTAATTTATGGGAAGTTATAACGGTAATCCTTTTTGGAAGGATAGCTCTGATAAAATGTGGAAAGGAATGTTCTAGCTTAGGAATTAACTTTAGAAATAGGAATATATTTAAATCAATGTACCTATCAATTAAATATATATATATATATATTCTTACCTATGACGATATTCATATTTGTTATGAATAACATAGTAATTATAAGACTACAAGGTTGAAAAAGGAAAGAATAGTAATTCCAAAATATATGGACAATAACTACAAATTTAATTGGTAATAAATTTGTAATTAATATAATAAGAAAGAAACAAGGAAACCAAAGCCTAAGTGTATCAAATAGGAAAACTACGTAGAGAAAAGTAAATATTAATACTATTAAATACATGTTGAATGCACATAATACAGAAATTATACAGCTTCAAACATAAATTTCGAACAAGCATGAATTAATGGCTCTAGCCCAACAGTTAGGCTTCAGGCGATCGGTTTGGTTTAATGGGTTGGGATGCGAGGTCTATAGAAATACATAACAAAATTCTACCATTCACTTACAGGCTACCAGCAGTTGTGTATACTTAGTATTGATGTGGGACAGCTCCAATCATAGGACTCGTAAGGAAGGGATTGCATAGGACCTGCTTCTAGGTCGAAGATATTAAACAGATATTGTAGGGTTCGCCTCCTTCCTACTTAAGAAGTATTAAATGGTCGGGGTTATTGGTTTGGCACAATAGTAGGAAATATCGAGTGGGGCCCGCATTGGGATCGAGGTATCAAGTAGGTATCAAGTAGCTATTGTAGGGTTGCCTCACATAATAAAGAAGTATTAAGTGGCTCGATGAGATCTCCTGCGATGTCAACTAGGAAGTACCAGAGAGAGGTTCGCCTTGGGTTAGGTATTAAATGTTGGAGACCTGCCTAGGATATAAGTATTAAATGGTCAAAGTCTACCTAATTCCTATTAAAGAAGTATTAGGTGGCTTGGGTACTTCCTCCTACATTGTTAGGACATGACCGACGTAGTTGCATGGGACTAGAAAGGGCTTTTGTCCTACAGCTGAGGTTAAGTTCTAGAGCTACACTGGAAAAGCCATTGAGCTTATAATTGGAGGCATTTCATGTAAGGTGTAGTTGAGATACGTTAGTAATACGACAATTTTATTATAAAGCCCTTTCTAGGTGTGGTCGATCTCTGTAGCTAGGATCGATTGAATAGCAGTTATGTTGAGGAGGGCCAGCTTGTATTAGATGGCCATTGAGTCTGCCTCCTCCCTATTTAAGAAGTATTAAGTGGTCACTATTTTGGATAGTATAGTTTTAAATATATTTATGTATATAGGCGTGTTTATATATGTAGTTATACCTTGAGATGGTTAGGCCTAAGGTACGTGCATATAGGATTGAATTGATTAGCCATGAAAAATAGACAGAACACTTAAATAAGAATCAATCAGCATAAGTTTTTGTTGTGTATAAAGCATGCGATTTTCTAATCAATGGAATGTTATTCTGAACCCTTCTCATTACAACCCACAAGATTAATTTAGAAGGACATGCTTCTGGTGCAAGTCGAGAATGGTAGACAGTGAAGTCTTCTCATTCATGCTCGATGTTGACGAGGCAACAAGATATCCAAGGAATAATATTGATTCTAAGGTAGTAGACTTGGTCAATATATGTGTTCTATTATATTTTTCAATTTCGTTGTGAGTTTATATTGATTTCTCTCTAATATGCTTGTGTTTATTACAAGCTACCAAAACCAACGATATGTACCACAATGGACTTAAATTTCTACTTAATCGAAATTCTGGCCTATTAAGGTATGAGTTGTTACTATATGCTCGATAAATTTGCATAGGAAAAGACTACTAGTGTACCCATTTTGGGGAATTAAGCCCATGTATTTCTATTTCTACTCTACTTCTACATCCAGATAGTCGTTAGCATATAACAACCATAGCATCCATGAAACCATTACAATCAATGCAATCTGTAACACCCCGTAAATTCCCACAATTCGAGATGACTATAAACCACATATATCCAATCCAAACCGAACGAAGATGAAAATACTTATGGGAAAGAAAATGGAAGAAGAGAGAAGATGAGAAGAAGAAGAAAACTAAACAACATAGAATCTCAAAATGCAGCTGAGCAATATGTAATATAGATCAACAATCTTAACAAAAGAGAGACGGTAATATACATACATCAAATCAGAATACACAAATAACTAATCATCAGCCTGGACAGTTACTCACAATCTATCCACACAAGTGCTGATAATTTAGACAACTAATGTAGTGGCAAAATAAAAAAAGTATGGAAATACATGTTGAAGTACTCCAGCTCGTCAGTTGAAGCTCCAAAACATCCAAATTTAAATCTGTAAATATCCTTAGTCTGACCCGAGCATTGAAAGGGAATAATGCTCAGGTCATTATGGTAAACCAGGGTGAAAAAACACATCTCAATTGAATTTTTAATGTTACCAAAAACTTTTCTTTTTCAAAACAAAAGGTATCCCGTAAGACCACGCTGCACATAAACATTGATGGATTTTAGCCTTATGATAACCAAAACATATCAAATTCTGTTATATTATACTAGTATCTAGTATACAAATAACATCAATCATAGTCGAAATTGTTACATTGTATAAATTCCAGCATACTAGCTAAAAATTAGGTTCTACAAAAAAAAGGGCAGACACATATTGGAGAATGGATTCCATACAATGGTAACGTAAGGGGCTACCTTCCATACAGTACATCTCTAGAGGAATTTATCGAGAATCAATATCTTTGAAACCTCTATGAATCAGAACAGGCCTACTGCAGACCCATCTTGTGGCAGATATGACCGAACATGACATCACCTCGGTCGTAACCGACCTATCCGTGGCCACAACATACTCAACTTATTGAGAGTAATCTAGAAGGTTGATGGCCATACCCTTGTGAAAGTGACCCACATAGCCTTGAAGTAACCCTATTTTAATCATTCTCGGTTGATGAGGCCAGAGGTAACATATTACCATCTGCATCACAAACATTCCACTTTAAGTACCACATTGCCTTTCTACAATCACACATCTGATTTCTGCAAAAGTATAACTCTACAAACATATAACTCCGAAGCTCCTATGTCTCAGGCAAGGGTGTTAAGCTAAGAGAAGCCACCTTCTCTGCCACCAAACAGAAGATATGTTTATAGAGATCAATCAATGTGACCTAAAAATGCAATGTCAGATATTCATCCATACAAGTTGTCTAGGAATAGGACAAACCAAAAGGTACTCACCTACTGCATCCTATCGTGAGTCATCACTCGAATTAGTAGCGAGAAGTCTGTGCATATTAAAGATTTTCATAACGAAGCATTACCGCCACCATATCTATAATATGTATCGTGGGTAAAGTACTAAGGATCCCTGCATTATAAAGATTTTTTTCTTCGAAAATCATCATCATAACGCTACACTTTTAAAAGCAAACATTGGACCTAATTTGTTTTCGGATAAATTTGATCCCGGCCTCTTCGAACCAACAACAATAAGAGGCCCTCAACCCATATGAAAACTAAGTCTGGCAGACTAATCACGCTTCCAACTCTCAACTTGCTGTCTTTTGGCCAAAAAGGAATCTTGGTAGACTGGGGTACCATAGTCACTCTGCCTTACTTGAATAATCATTCTTAACACCAAATGATAATCAAGCCTACTCAGTCGGCTTCGTACTAAGTGCACGACTAATCAGTTCTCACATCAAGTCAAAGAACTAAAACTAGCCAAATTTGATAGTCGGTTATTAAACTATCAAAGAAAAAATAAAATCTAGCACATAAACCGTCACTAGGCCCATTTAATTAATCTTTTATTAATTAGATCATTTTTCAAATATTTACTTCAAATTATCTTTAAAAGGATATATTCTCAAAACCACTTTAATCTTTCAATATTGGAAAACATTTCCATATACTTATATCAGCGGTATAAGTATATTTAATAACACTACCATTTTGGAGACGAACTAAATTAATTTTTTATATCATACAACCCGAGTTTGTATGCCTCAGAACCAATGTTAAGTATAAAGAGTAATGCTTACCAAGCCTTTAGTACGATCGTAAGAACCAATTCGTGTATTCTTCAAAGGGAGGTCAAGCATAATTTGTTGGGTCAAAACAAATGTTGCGTAAAATATCATTACAACAACCCAAAAACACTAGTATAAGGATTCGACTAATTATACTTAACATTAATCTTCGATGTCCAAATTCAACTGTTTATTAGTTAACAATGAAGCCATTAAAGTTTGGGTTTCATTACCTCTCAAACCTTGATTGAAAAACATTCTTAACTTAAAATTAGATAGAAGCACCTCGAATATTAACATCAAGCATAGGATATATATATACATATATATAAACCCCATATACTTTCCTTTCGGAAGTCATTTACTATAAAATAGTGTTATAGTCCATGCCTTCCTTACTTTCCTTGAAAACGTTTATTACAACAATAAATGTTGAAATCCATGTTTTGGTCATTCAACAAATTTTAGATCACTTTTAAAAACCATTTAAACTCCATTGAGAAATATCACTTTTAAAACATTCCTTTAAAAGATAAACCACTATTAAAATGATTGACTCCATATTTAAATCTCAAAACATAAATCATTTCTAACTTCTTTTTATAAAATCTCTTTATTTATAAAATTCTATTTATACATTCAATTCTTTGTAAATCTCTTATATTTATAAATTCCCATATATAAATCCATTTATAAAATATCGATTACAAATCCATTTTATATATATTTATAAATTCTGTTTATTAATCTATTTCTTTATTTACAAAAATATCACTTTTATAAATTCTTTTTATAAACCATTCAAAAATCTTTATTTAAACTATTTCTCAAAACTATAATTTTATAACATAAAAAATCATACATTTTTATTTATTAAAATAAATTCATTCCTTTTAATAATTCGATATTAATTATTAAAAACATATAAAATTCCAAAATCATTATAAATTCATTTCAATTCAAAATCGTTATTTTATAGTATTTCAAAATACTAAAAATAAGGCATGTTGCTACTATAGCACTAAATAGAGGAAATAATCTTTGTCATCAAATATGGTATCCAACACATCATATATCATAGTATATGAAAAGTAAAATCAACAAGGTGAGGAATCCAGTTGGCTCACTGCAACCTATCCTCCTACATCACAAATCACATGTTGTAACATATATCAAAATATATGTAAATAAAAATCAGCAGTGGTGAGGTATCCTATAGGATCCCTCCAACCCATCCCCCTACATCAAATACACTATATAATCATAAAACATTAATTAACTACTTCGAGGAGGGATCGTATACAAAGCGGCATCCGCTCATACACGGTAACTTAATAGGATCTCATCCGCTCTAAGGGTGGAAATATATCCAAACCAGCTAATAAAGTAGTAAATCATCCAAACAGTCAACAAACAATCAACAATAAAATTATCCATACTTGTTTAGAAATATAAGCAGGCTAGATAGGTGAGTTTAATTCACCGAAATTCCAGTAATCGCTGAAGTGTTTCGAGTTGAATTAAATTTGAACAGGTGTTCAATTTTAACACAAATTCCTACTAGCTCCCAATCTATCCAATCCAACTCTATATTATAGTATTCGCTAATGTAATTGCAACGTAATTCGTCGCGTTCAAATACGATCTCGCATGAAAGAGTTATTGATCATACAATATTCACAAATTAAATATTATAATTATTTTAATTTAAATACAATCAATTACATTAATTACCGTAATTAACCACCCTAATCCCTTCGATTAGCATCGTTTCCAGGTCACACCCAAATCAAATCCCATGCACGTGACTCCGTCGAGCTAGTCACCGCCATTCGTCCACAAACCTCCATCGTGTCACATCGAAATTGAGCCCCCGACCTTCAAGCTTCAATTGCCACCATCGTCGACCACCCTTATCACCTCTGTCATCGATAAAACCACCCAAACTGTCACGACATCTAAGAGCTCTAGCCATCACCATGCTTCACTGATGAAGATCATGGCCATTGAGTAGCTTCGTATTGTCAAGTTCTACATTTCATTAGTTGAGGTCGGAGCCAAAAAGTGGATGGAGTGACGCCTTTGGTTGTGGATTGTTAGATGTAGAGGAGCTAAAAATGGTGGCTGAACTTTCTTTTTAGGGTTTTAGAAAAAGCGAGAATGTTAGGTCCTTTAATAGAAATTTTATGAAACATAATTCACACATTAAATTTTCGAACCGAGATGTGCCGTCTGGCGTTCTATATGTAGTATCCATATTCTGAACACAATAGAACTATTATCGAGACTCAATTCCATCAAAAACAAAAGTTAGCATTTCAAAATCAAATTATATTAATTTACATTCCTTTAATTAAATTCTACGTGTTTCAAGCTCGCACGACTAAACGATACATCCAAACGCCACGATATTTGAGGGAGTACAATAATTCACAATTATGGATCCAATGGAACTGATTTTGTCCAAATCCATGATAGTTTCCCAAAAGGCTATTTTCACATGTTAATTAAAACAATTTATTATTACAACTACTTTATTCACTTTTAATTCAAATTAAAAAGTTTACTATCTTCATTCTTTTTAAATAGAATTTAAACCAACTTTGGAACCAATTTTTATTCATATTATATTCAAGATCCAATTATTTAAACGATTCTAATTATTCAAATAACCCTTGTATTTGAAATCTAACCTATTTAACTTATAAAATTAACCTTTCAATACTTAAAATCAATTAAATATTTCAAATTCAAACGAATGAACTTCTGGGTAGTTACATACTTCTCCCTTAAAAGATTTCTGTCCATGAAATTACTAAGGTAGGAGAAATGCCACATTCCCATTAACTTTTCAAAACTAATTAAGCTAAATATATTATAAAATTTTCTAAGTCTTTAAAATTCATTCATAGATACCAACTAATATCATTTAAAGTAATAACACAAAAATTAAAATTTAGTTATCAATTTTTTTAAAATTTCTCATAAATTTTCCAACCCTTTAATTTACAGAAAATTTAGGCAGCATCTTCTTTGTGCGGTTCGATCGGAAATTTTACAATACATATAATCATATGATATATATACATATCATCTCAAGGATGAGGCATCCCATAGGATATGATATGTAATCTGAGATGCGCACCGTTTGTTAGTATCAGCAAGCATATACAATCAATATACAATGTGAAAGCGAGCTTCAAATATGAAGCATACACATCCGTACCTGTTAAACACTCAACAACTAATGAGAACAAGTATATAGAAGGTAAAATCATTATATAACATATACTAATATAACAACCATATGCAACACTAGTAAACAAAGTTAACTAAGCATAGCATACCATCATACCAAATTCATTTTATTCATATTCAGTTTTTTTTCATATTTAATCAATTTAGTATATTTATTTTAATACTAATATCATTTATAAGCCATTCCATAAAATTTTACCTAAGTTTATAAACATTTTATATAACACAACTTATGTTTATTATCACTTTAGTACTTAAATTCATATTCAATTCTAGCAAAAAAAACATTCCAAATCATATTCAATTACTAATTCATTTCAATAGTTCACTTCATTTAACTCAATCCATTAATTCATTACAAATCAAATTCAATTTCATTTAACTTTACTTAAGATAAATTCCATTTCATCCCAATTCAGATTTTTTTTTGCTTAACCAAAATGTTCAACCATTTAAAAATTTCGTTTTACTTTTCATTTTCACAAATTATGTAAGTTATACAAACTTATCTACTTAAAATTTCATAAATCCTTACTTAAATTCATTCACATTCTATAATTACAACTTATGGTATATAATCATTTTATAACTTAAGTTTAAATTCATTTTACACTCTTCTATATCTGAGAATATATAAATTTCCAATTAATTTATTTCATTTGAATATTTACAAGTTTTAAACTTTTTAACTTACTATTTTTTCTAATTTTAAGTTACAAAATCTTGTTTTACCAAAACAAAACTCCAATAGAAAATCACTATGGTTGCAATTCATCATCTAGAAACTGAAAAATGAATATTGATGATGCTGCAGTCATCACACAAATTATTTCCCAACGACTAAAGCGAGTTCAATGCTTTCAATTTCTTTTGATTTAAATTTTAATATTTTTCCATTCAAAAATATTTTCCAAATAATAATATTATTATTTCCCAGAACTTAAACATTTCCAAAATCTTCGAGATTTAAATTCTCCACTTCTTAGTTTAAATCCATTTTTATTTATAAGTCATATTTATAAATATACCTATACACTTTCACTCTTTTTTATATAAGATCATTTCACAAATGTTGATCATTTTAATTACAATAAATACTTTATAATTCACGTTTATAAATTCACTTTGTATTATAGCTCATTTTAAAATTGCTTATCTTTATTTAGGTTATAATAAACAACTTTATTAGACTTAAGTTTATAACAAAAAATATTATCATTCATAAACAACCAAAAAATCCATATATGACTATAATAATTTCTAAAAAATGATTCTTTTATATATAAAATATAATCAAGGTAAAATTGTTTCATTTGCCTAATTTCAAAATAATACTATGCCGGTTTACCTTGTTTACGAGTCTAGAAACACCTATTGATACTATTGTACATTCTGTACTGACTAAAATGCATAAATCACTCAATTGACAAGTCAACACAATATAAAAAAATTATATCACTTAAATATGCGCTCGTATCTATAGTACCTCAAACTCATTATAGCATGCTACTGACACCATTTATAATGATTACCCCATCAAAGCCTAGGTGTTCGCACAACTTAAGCTGTGATACCAACTATGACGTATGGGCCCTCGGCCCTCCGGCAGTGGGTACAACCATCGTGGCTCACACTGGTATCTTACCATTTTCTTTTATAGCCAGCCTCTCAATTGCATCAACCGAACCTTAGGACATGTAAGAGTAAGAGTCATCTGCTCACCACCAAACTCAAGCGAGAACCCCACATCATGTAGCAAGAAAATCCGATCCTGGTCTCTCTGAACCAATAACGATATGAGGCCCTCAATCTCATACGAAAACCTAGTCTTGTAGACTTATCATGTTTCCGCTCTCAACTTAATATCCTTCAGCCAAGAAGAAATCCCGGTAGATTGGAGTACCATAGTCACTCCTTCCTACTTGAATCATCGTTCTTAACGCCAAATGATAATCAAGCCTAGTTAGTTGGCTTCATGCTAAGTGCACGACTAATCAGTTCCCTCATTAAGTCAAGAAATTAAAATTGGCCAACTTTGATAGTCGATTGTTTAACTACCAAAGAACAAATAAAATCTAGCACATAAGCATTCACTAGTCCCAACAAATTAGTCTTCTGCTAATTAGATCACTTTCCAAATATTTACTTCAAATAATCTTTAAAAATATATATTCTCAAAACAACTTTAATCTTTCGACACTGGAAACCATTTCCATACTTATATCAATGGTATAAGTATATTTAATAACATTATCATTTTGGAGACATTATAAATTAATTTTTATAATCGTACAACTCCCGAGTTCATAGGCCACAGAATAGGTATTAAGTATAAGAAGCAATGCTTCCTATACCACCAAGCCTTTTGTACGATCATAAGAACTAATTCGTGTATATTTCACAATGGAAGGTCAAAACACAATTTATGGGATCAAAACTAATGTTGCATAAAACATCGTTACGACAACCCATAAACACTGGTATAGGGATTCAGATAATTAAACTTTAACCCTCGATGTCGAACTTCAACTGTTTATTAGTTAATATGAAGTCGTTCAAGTTGGAGTTTCATTACCTCTCATACCTTGATTGCTCAACAGTCTTAATTTCTAATTAGATTGAAGTTACACACCTCAAATATTAACGTCAAATATAAGATATATACATATACATATACATATACATATATATATACATATATAAACATACATATACATATTCATATACACATACATACATAGATATATACATATATACACATATACATACATACACATATATATATATATAAACTCCCTATACTATATAATACATTTCCTTTTGGAAATCATTTACTATAACAACAGTGTTATAGTCCATGCCTTCGTTACTTTCCTTGAAAATGTTAATTACAACAATAAATGTTGAAATCCATGTTTTTGTCACTTAACAAAATTTAAATCCTATATAAAAACCATTTAAACTCTATTTGGGATATCACTTTCAGAACATTCCTTTAAAAGATAAACCACTTTTAAATGATTAAATCCATATTTAAATCCCAACATAAATCATTTCCATATTTATAAAACTATGTTTATAAATCTACTTTTTATTTTATAAAACTTCTTTTTATAAAATCTCTTTATTTATAAAATTCTATTTATAGATTCATTTTATAAATCTCTTTTACTTGTAAAATCCCAATTATAAATCCATTTACAAAATATCGATTACAAATCCAATAAAGAAATAGATTTATAAATTCCATTTATAAATCTATTTCTTTGTTTAAAAAATATCCTTTTCATAAATTCATTGTATAAACCATTCAAAATTCCTATATAAAGTATTTCTCAAAACTATAATTTTATAACATCAAAAGTCATACATTTTTATTTATTTAAAATAAATTCATTCCTTTTAATAATTCGATAATAATTATTAAAAACATATAAAGTTCCAAAATCTTTTTTAAATCATTTCAATTCAAAATCGTTACCTTACAGTATTTCAAAATACTAGAAATAAAGCTTACTGCTACTATAGCACTAAATAGGAGAGATCATTTATGTCGCAAATATGGCATCCAACACATCATATGTCACATTATATGAAAAGTAAAATCAACGGGGCGAGGAATCCAGTTGGATCCCTCCAACCTATTCCCCTACATCATAAATCACAGTTATAACATATTTAATATGTGTAAATAAAAATCAACAGTGGTAAGGAATTCTGTTAGACACCTCTAACTTCCCCCTCTCCATCACATGCACTATATAATCATAAATTAAATCAACCACTTCGAGGCGAGATCATATACAAAGGATCATCCGCTCATACACGGAACGTAATAGGGTCTCATCCACTCCAAGAGCCAGAATATATCCAAAACAACTAATAAAATACTAAATCATCCAAACAGTCAACAATAAAATTATCTACATATATAGAAATATAAGTAGGCTAGAGAGATGAGTTTAACTCATTGAAATTCTAGTAATCGCTTAAGCGTTCCAGTTTGAATTATATTCGAACGGGCATTCAATTTTAACCCAAAATTCATACAAGCACTAAATCTGCTCAATCCAACTCTATATCATGGTATTCGATAATATAATTGCAAAGCCACTCATCGCGTTCAAATCTGACCTTGTGTGAAAGAGTTATTAATTGTACAATATTCACAAATTAAAAAATATAATTATTTTAATTTAATTACAATCAGTTACATTAATTATCATAATTAACTACCCTAATCTCTCCAAGTAGCATCGTTTCTAGGTCGTGCCTAAATCAAAATCCATGCACGTGACTTCACTAAGCTGTTCACCGATGTTCGTCCGCCAACCTCCATCGCGTTACATAAAAATGGAGCCCCCTGCCTTCCAGCTCTGATTGCCACCATCACCGACCCCCATGACCACTTCCATCACCGATAAAAGCACCCAACACTACCACGACATCAGAGAGCCCTAGCCGTCACTGTGCTTCGCTGATTATGATCATGGCCGTTGAATAGCTTCATATAGTTGAGTTTTACATTTCATTAGTTGACGAGTCTAGAATTAAATACTAGTGTATTATATTAAAAAATTGATCCCCAAAGCTAAAAAATTATCTAAATTAGATAGCTAGCATACTGCTTGTTGTTTGCATTGAGAAAGTTGCAGCCATACTTCCAGCTTACTTGATAAAAGTACTTACAGATTAGCTATTGAGGTAAGTACTACACTGACACAAGACTATGTGGACATTACTAAAGTGGAACGTCGAGTTGAGTTAATATGATATAACCTATCATCCTATGAGGGCAATATATAGGTAGTCCTTGGCCGATTTCATTGCCGAACTCACCATTCAAGGTGAAGAAGTGGAAGAAGATGTGGTTTGACCGTCCTAATGAAAATTGTACAAAGGTAGAGCCTCTATGAATGCAGTTCTAGGGCAGGAGTGATTCCTTTAACCCCAAAAGAAGAAGGATATGCTACACTTTAAAGATAGAGTTCTCGCTTACAAACAACAAAGACAAATATGAAACATTGATTACAACACTCAAGACAACAAAAGAGCTGGGAGTCAAGATGCTACATATATTCATTGTCTCTCAGTTGGCGGTCTACCAATTTAAGATGGAATTTCAAGCTAAGCGAGCAAGACTTAACCCTTAACCAATCAAAGTTTTGGAACTGATGAACGAGTTTGAGCATTATACAATAAGACACTTTCCCAAAGAAGAGAGTATAAAAGTGTAACAAACCGTTTTTCCGTACCCTTTGAATCGACAATAAACCACACATGTCCAACTCAAATTGCACGAATAAGCGGATCATTAAGGGTAGAAAAAGAAAATAAAGACAGAACAGAATCTCACACGAATGGAATAACATATATTATTTCAATAATAATCTTTACAGCGCAAAATTTTAAATACAATATCAGAGTCTAACCTAAATTCAACTTGGACAGTTATAAACATCTGTCCTTACAATTGCTGACAAACATCAAACAAAATACACTAAACAAAGCGGATGATAGAATACGTCCATACGATGATGAAGATCTCCAGCTCTCCTCTGGAAACTCCAACCGTCTTCAACTAAACCTGAAACTACTCGGATCTGACCCGAGTATTAAAAATACCCATATCAGGCTTGATAAACCAGCGTGAGGTACTCGAACTTTAAAATGACTATGTTATCAAAACCTTTGAAAAGAAAGGTGTCTCATAAGACCACGCTCACACATAAACACGGACGGGTTTTTACCTTATGATAACCAAAACACTTCATACCAAAATACACTTGATATTATTTTAATGACATTCTTTTGAAAACACTTTTCAAATAAACTTATTCAAATAAGATATCAATATCTGGACTAAGTCTAAGGTAATATATCCGGACTAGGTTAACGGAATATACCAACGGAATATATGATACCAAAAAGGGGTAGCTGAAATGTTTGCAAGTCATTACAGCTATTTTGGGAATACAATCAAAACCGTAAATCTCGTAGGGATTGGATTTCCAACATGATACGAAACTAGTGACCTTTTTTCCGAACCACGCATAACAAACATAGTTCCCACGGTGCCTTAATCGCTTTTCTCAAACTAGTCACTTGGAAACTATACTTGCTACACTACAAATGATAACCGGCAGTTCCCTGCTTTTCTCAAGCTAACCACTTTATCCACATGAGGCAATAAATGCCTTGAGGCACAGACGTATCTGGTACCTAGGGCTCAGAACATCTGATAACCCAAATCACTACTATCCGAAATGCGAGCATACATCTGACTACATAGAATCCCATCATAACCGGGGTGTGAGGCTCGCGAAGCTACGATCAATTTCTTCAAAGCCACGCTTTTCATAAAAAACCACGCTTTGATCATAACAGGTTCCACTTTGAATGTCACACTATCATTCCACGTCACACGACTGATTTCTAGAAAAGTATAACTTCCTGAGCACGTATGTCTCGGGAAAGGGTGCTAAGCAAAGAGAAGTTTCCTTCTCCGCTACCAACTGATATACATTTATAGAAACCACTCAAATGTGATTTAGAGTACAAAGTCAGACAAACATCCATACAAGTTCGTTCTAGGACTGAACGAAACCGAAGGTACTTTCCTTGGCCATTGCTACGCGAGAAGCCCTTGCAATCCGAAAAATCTCCATTACGAGGAGACTACTGCTATAAATAACTCTATAATGGTGGCCAACCAGAGCATGTTCAACAAACAGTCTTCACGCTATGAAGATCCACGGTCTTCAATAATCATCATCTTCAACATATCTTCACTTTTGAACGTATACATTGGTTCGAAGTAGTTTTCGGATAGGAATTAACCAAATCCGATTCCGGTTCCTTCGAAACCAATCATCGCTTTTAAAAGATGTTAAGTTCATACGTGGATATCAATCATCAATCAATTACTTCATCTTTTAAATAAAATATCTTTCTTAGATATAATCTTTTCAAGTCATTCCATTTTCTTTTCAAATGTATATGGAATTATTAAGCCTCATTTATCAAATCATTTGATTTATTTAAACCTTTCTTAAATCCTGTAATAATTCCAAATCATTTTCTCTTTTACTTAGGAAAACTTTTCCAAATCATTCGGTAAATCTTAATAAAAGATTTTCTTATATTCAAGTTATAACTTTTAACTTAGGGAAAATATTCCCAAATCATTCATTAAATCTTAATCGAAGATTTTCTTCTTAACTTCAAATCATATTCTTACAAATCGAAGACTTTCATAACATAGTACTATTGCCACTTTAAATATGGTAAATTTCACCTCCATGGACTAATTGCAAGTTTCACCTCTAGGGACTAATGGCAATTTTCACCTCCAGGGACTAATGGCAAGTAATCCTCATCATGAATATCTTTCTCTTTTAACTTGGAAAAACTTAAATATGATCTTTTAGAGCATCTGAGCTTTTCTTTTGATCTATTCCACCCCTCGCCTAAGAATAGAAAACATAGGCCAGGTAAGTTCAGGGCACTGGTTGCTCCATCCCTAACCTTAGTTAAACACCTTGTTTTATCTTCCCAGATCTCACAGGTGGGACAAATGTACTAGTCGTTTCCACATACTCAGATTTTCAAATTTATTTTGGAATTGCTTATAAATATTCCAAATTATCTTTCAAAATGCTTAATTATTCTTTTTAAAACATTCACAATTGATTCTGGGAAACGTCATTACATTTAAACTCATATTCCAAAAGTTACAGAATTCGCAGCATAAAAGTGTTGTAGAAAGTGCTATATAAGCTTATTTGATTTAAACAACTTTTAAATATTTGAAAATTCATATTTTCCATTCTAAATCTCTTTCAAACCATTTTAATAGATTTATCAAATTTATTTCATATTTTTAATCATTTGAAAATATCATTTATAAAGAAATCCTGTTTTCGATTCCGAACTGCAAAACCGCGATGTTTTTAGAAAATTGTTTTGGACATATTTCAAAATCTACTTGATGAAATCTTGATTTTCTTTCTTTGTTGAAAATCTATGGATATAATAGACCGGAAAATTCTTATCTCGAAGAATTTCGAGCTATATTTCACTTTGTACACTTATTTAACTTTTACGGCGCGAAATCGCGAACTACCGTTACGCGACGCTCATAGTTTTGACTTGTTTTTCAATTTCTTTTCAAACTTCTTGAAAGCACTTTTAAATGTTTATTAAACATTTCTATATCATTTTAAACAACATTTCCATCATTTCAAATTCATTTTTCATTTCATTTTATATTATAATATTATATTATTATAATATCATTTTCAATCTTTTTAGATATTTTGAAATCATTAAGAGGCTAAATAATTTCCATACACATTTGTATGGATTTAATTCTCATTTAATTAACTATGGTTAATTAATAATCATTTCTCTTATCATTTATCAAACAAGTTATCAACCACATAAACAATCACATAATCAACCAATTTTGCAACCAAATTATCAAACATTTAATCATTCAACATATTCAAACTTTTCAAATCATTATACTTGAAATAATTTATGGATTTATTAGTAAATAAGAGTACTCACCTTTAACTTAACCATTCTTCCTCCCAACATTCATATGCAACAACGCTTCTCTTAAATCCTATTATCTTCACCAAATCTTTTCCGTAGACTTTCCTTTTGATTCCGGCAGCACTTCCTTCTCTTTTTCCCGCTCCGAAGCTTCACAAACTTGCTCCTCTTCCTCATAGGTTCGGCCATGCCTTATTCCTTGCCTTCCTCCATCATTTCTTCACTTCTTAGATGCTAAACCATGTTTAAATGGTATTCTAAGGTCTTTGGTAAAGTTTGGTGGTGTTTGGAGTTGATTTGATATGGTTTTGTAAAAGTTAGTAAGCTTTTGAAAGAGAAGAAGAAGCCATTAAAGAGAGCTTCAAGGAGTAAGAAGAAGAAGAATGAAATAGTGTGAAATTTGTGAAAGAAGTGGTAGGTATTTATAGAAAAAGAAATGAAGTGGTAAATTACCAAAATATCCATTTACCAAATTACCAAAATAACCTTACTTACTTATAAAGTAATCTTATTTTTTTTCAACACTTAACATCATATTTCAAATCATTACTTTATGCCATTTTCACTTAGATATTAAGTAAAGTAAGTAATAATTATGTTTCTTTGATTTGATGTCTTACCTTTTGCTTTGAAATGATATTTTTGTCTTTTTGTGCTTACTTTTTCTTAATTGTTTTCTAGAAGTTTCTAACCTTGTTTGGTAAAAGTAAACTTGATTAGTAAATTAATTAATACTTACACTATTTGAATATATGTTCTTATATAAGAAAATAAAGGTACGGCGACGTTGCGGCAACTTTTAATCGACAAAACGTCGTTTTTCGACGAAATGTTTTACGGTCATGTTTTGACGTTTTAGTTAAACTATTTATTTATGTAAACCAAATTTAAAAAAGAACTTTTTACTTCTTTAAATAAATTAAAACATGTCTCTTTATATTTTAAAATCATATTTAAATAACATCAAAACCTCCAATTTTACGGTGTATGTAAAACTGACAAAATGCGACAAAATTTGGTTATTTTTGTAAAACGATTATTAACATACTTTTAAATCTTTTAATATTCTTTTATTATCTTTATTATATGTTTTCAATTCTATTTATCTTTTTAAATAAACATTTAAACCTATTTATTTAAGCATTTATTTCTTTTTAGCAAAACTTAACGTTTGTTGGTTTGTTGTAAAATCCAAATTTACATTATCAACTATAAGAATAAATAATTTCTCTATTATATCTATTATATATAACTTATTTATTTATGTTTTAAACCTTTTTAAATTTAAAACAAATGAAATATCTCATTTTCGAAGTAGCGAAATTACGGGTCGTTACATTCTCCCCTACTTAAAAGCATTTCGTCCTCGAAATTACTCAAACAAAAGTTTGCCTAAAACATTTATCTTCAAACTTAAATCCATATAATATACACAGATCATCCACATGAAATATCTTATTCGATCTCATATTCGAATACACAACTTTATTTGCGAACTAGCATCGATCCCCCGATCCTCTAGTGCGGACTTTAATCAGGCTCTTTGCTCAAAAACCTTTGCTTTCCTTGCATAGCTCTCAACTATGATAGAAAACTCAAGTACCCAACCATAAACCCTAATCAATGTTCGTCGTCAAGAATCGAGTGATAAATCCTTTTTGGATCGGTGTAAACACCTCAAAGTTCCGAACTCGAATCTTAGATCAAAATTTATGTGATGAAATGATCTACATATAATATATGTATTTATTAACCCTCAAAACTTTCATAAAACCTTTATCTTAAGTCAAAAACTTTATAAAGGTGCTTCTTTATATAATCCCCTTTTATTATTTATTTTCAAATATAAAGGAAAATATTCTAAAGAAACCATTTTTCACTCAAAAGATAATTTATCTTTAAAAGAGTCTTCCCACAATCTTTTAACTCAGTATATTTCCTTTAACACTTTTGTTATTTATAAATCATTCGTAAAACTATTATTTAAGTTTATTTCATCTTATAACTTATGCATATCAATCACTTTTAAAAACTTAAGTCCAAATCCTTAATTAATGCTGGAATTCATTAATAGAACATTTTCTAGGTTATAATTTCCTTTTTTTATTTATAATCACATTTATAAATTATACTTATCCAATTTCATTTACTCAGAATATTTCACAATCTTTTACCGAAAGTTTTCACAAATTTCTTAGCTTTGAGTTTGGTATGAAACGGAAATTTTTGACTGTCCAAAATCGTTGAAATCCCGCTTTATCTTATCAATTAGCGATCCCAATTTATCTTTAGTTTAAAAACTTTTATAAAGATTACTAATCAATGATTCCTTTAATGATTCACATTATTTCCTTAACTTAAAAAAAATTACATAGATCGAGTAACTCCAAAACAATCTAAGGAACTGGGTATTACCAATAGTATTATATATCCTCTTAACAAGAAGAGTAATACTTAAGAGAAGTGCTTACCATCCGAACACATCTCTTGCCCATTTTTAGTTTATTTTCGAGCCAGTCGAATTAGTTATCATAAAATACCTTTTTATATTTGAAGTAGTACCATTTTCAAAATCCTTTAAAGATTACTTTGTAAAACCTATCTTATAAATTCATTTTATCTTATATTAATTAACTTCATTTAAATTACCACAATTCTTTAAATTACTCGAATTTAAATTCTTATTCTTTTATATATAACTTTTACAAAATCAATTCCTATTATTTAAATACATTTTCATCTTATATGTTTATTCCTTAAACAAATCTTATTATTAAATACCTTATAGTCAAATCGTGAAACTTAATTTACAAGGTATTTGTACTTAAATTTTTAAATCAAACAATTGATCAATTTATGATAGTAACTTAGCACTATCATTTCATAATTATTATTTTGGAATAAGTATTGAAGATCTTAATTACCTTATCAGATTTCTTACTTATCGATAATCTTTATGAAACATCCTATAGTCAAACTGTGAAATTCTAATCACAAGATATTCATATTTAAATTTCACTAATCCTGATTTCTAACTATGGAACTTTTCAAAATATATACTTTATATTCAAAACATAATCCTAGGTAAAATTATTTCATTTACCATTTTTTTTTTTCAAAATTAGTGTGTCGATTCGTCTTGTTCAAGTGTTTAGGTACCCTCATCGATAACGGTGATCAGGCGCATCGATTAGAATGCATAAATCACTCAAAAGAAAAATCAACACAAAATATTTTTATTAGTCACTAACAAATACGCGCTCATATATAATACACTCAAACTCATTCTAGGGTGTTACTAACCCTATCTCTAATGAGTTACTCAACCTAGGGTATTACTAGCCCTATCTCTGATGATCTTTACCCAACCAAAGCCAAGGTTCTCGCTTAACCTTCAGCTCTGATACCAAATGTAACAATCCGTTTTTCCGTACCCTTTGAATCGACAATAAACCATACATGTCCAACTCAAATTGCACGAATAAGCGGATCATTAAGGGTAGAAAAAGAAAATAAAGACAGAACAGAATCTCACACGAATAGAATAACATATATTATTTCAATAATAATCTTTACAGCGCAAAATTTTAAATACAATATCAGAGTCTAACCTAAATTCAGCTTGGACAGTTATAAACATCTATCCTTACAATTGCTGACAAACATCAAACAAAATACACTAAACAAAGCGGATGATAGAATACGTCCATACGATGATGAAGATCTCCAGCTCTCCTCTGGAAACTCCAACCGTCTTCAACTGAACCTGAGACTACTCGGATCTGACCCGAGTATTAAAAATACCCATATCAGGCTTGATAAACCAGCGTGAGATACTCAAACTTTAAAATGACTATGTTATCAAAACCTTTGAAAAGAAAGGTGTCTCATAAGACCACGCCCACACATAAACACGGACGGGTTTTTACCTTATGATAACCAAAACACTTCATACCAAAATACACTTGATATTATTTTAATGACATTCTTTTGATAACACTTTTCAAATAAACTTATTCAAATAAGATATCAATATCTGGACTAAGTCTAAGGTAATATATCCGGACTAGGTTAACGGAATATACCAACGGAATATATGATACCAAAGAGGGGTAGCTGAAATGTTTGCAAGTCATTACAGCTATTTTGGGAATACAATCAAAACCGTAAATCTCGTAGGGGTTGGATTTCCAATATGATAGGAAACTAGTGACCTTTTTCCGAACCAAGCATAACAAACATAGTTCCCACGGTGCCTTAATCGCTTTTCTCAAACTAGTCACTTGGAAACTATACTTTCTACACCACAAATGATAACTGGTAGTTTCCTGCTTTTCTCAAGCTAACCACTTTATCCACATGAGGCAATAAAATCCTTGAGGCCCAAACGTATCTGGTACCTAGGGCTCAGAACATCTGATAACCCAAATCACTACTATCTGAAATGCGAGCATACATCTGACCACATAGAATCCCATCATAACCGGGGTGTGAGGCTCGTGAAGCTACGATCAATTTCTTCAAAGCCACGCTTTTCATACAAAACCACGCTTTGATCATAACAGGTTCCACTTTGAATGTCACACTGTCATTCCACGTCACACGACTGATTCTAGAAAAGTACAACTTCTTGAGCACGTATGTCTCAGGAAAGGGTGTTAAGCTAAGAGAAGTTGCATTCTCCGCCACCAACTGATATACATTTATGGAAACCACTCAAATGTGATTTAGAATACAATGTCAGACAAACATCCATACAAGTTCGTTTCAGGACTGAACGAAACCGAAGGTACTTTCCTCGGCCATTACTAGGCGAGAAGCCCTTCCAATCCGAAAAATCTCCATTACGAGGAGACTACTGCTATAAATAACTCTATAATGGTGGCCAAGCAGAGCATGTTCAACAAGCAGTCTTCACGCTATGAAGATCCATGGTCTTCAATAATCATCATCTTCAACATATCTTCACTTTCGAACGTATACATTGGTTTGAAGTGGTTTTCGGATAGGAATTAACCAAATCCGACTCCGGTTCCTTCGAAACCAATCATCGCTTTTAAAAGATGATAAGTTCTTACGTGGATATCAATCATCAATCAATTACTTCATCTTTTAAATCAAATATCTTTCTTAGATATAATCTTTTCAAGTCATTCCATTTTATTTTCAAATGTATATGGAATCATTAAGCCTCATTTATCAAATCATGTGATTTATTTAAACCTTTCTTAAATCCTGTAATAATTCCAAATCATTTTCTATTTTACTTAGGAAAACTTTTCCAAATCATTCATTAAATCTTAATAAAAGATTTTCTTATATTCAAGTTATAACTTTTAACTTAGGGAAAATATTCCCAAATCATTCATTAAATCTTAATCGAAGATTTTCTTCTTAACTTCAAATCATATTCTTACAAATCGAAGACTTTCATAACATAGTACTACTGCCACTTTAAATATGGTAAATTTCACCTCCATGGACTAATGGCAAGTTTCACCTCTAGGGACTAATGGCAATTTTCACCTCCAGGGACTAATGGCAAATAATCCTCATCATGAATATCTTTGTCTTTTAACTTGGAAAAACTTAAATATGATCTTTTAGAGCATCTGGGCTTTCCTTTCGATCTATTCCACCCCTCGCCTAAGAAGAGAAAACATAGGCCAGGTAAGTTCAGGGCACTGGTTGCTCCATCCATAACCTTAGTTAAACACCTTGTTTTATCTTCCCAGATCTCACAGGTGGGACAAATGTACTAGTCGTTTCCACATACTCAGATTTTCAACTTTATTTTAGAATTGCTTATAAATATTCCAAATTATCTTTCAAAATGCTTAATTATCCTTTTTAAAACATTCACAATTGATTCTGGGAAACGTCGTTATATTTAAACTCAAATTCCAAAAGTTATAGAATTCGCAGCATAAAAGTGCTGTAGAAAGTGCTATATAAGCTTATTTGATTTAAACAACTTTTAAATATTTGAAAATTCATATTTTCCATTCCAAATCTCTTTCAAACCATTTTAATAGATTTATCAAATTTATTTCATATTTTTAATCATTTGAAAATATCATTTATAAAGAAATTCTGTTTTGGATTCCGAATTGCAAAACCGCGATGTTTTTAGAAAATTGTTTTGGACATATTTCAAAATCTACTTGATGAAATCTTGATTTTCTTTCTTCGTTGAAAAACAATGGATATAATTGACCGGAAAATTCTTATCTCGAAGAATTCCGAGCTATATTTCACTTTGTACACTTATTTAACTTTTACGGCGCAAAATCGCGAACTGCCGTTACGCGACGCGCATAGTTTTGACTTGTTTTTCAATTTCTTTTCAAACTTCTTGAAAACACTTTTAAATGTTTATTAAACATTTCTAAATCATTTTAAACTCATTTTAAACAACATTTCCATCATTTCAAATTCATTTTTCATTTCATTTTATATTATATTATTATATTATTATAATATCATTTTCAATCTTCTTAGATATTTTGAAATCATTAAGAGGCTAAATAATTTTCATACACACATTTGTATGGATTTAATTCTCATTTAATTAACTATAGTTAATTAATAATCATTTCTCTTATCATTTATCAAACAAGTTATCAACCACATAAACAATCACATAATCAACCAATTTTGCAACCAAATTATCAAACATTTAATCATTCAACATATTCAAACTTTTCAAATCATTATACTTGAAATAATTTATGGATTTATTAGTAAATAAGAGTACTCACCTTTAACTTAACCATTCTTCCTACCAACATTCATATGCAACAACGCTTCTCTTAAATCCTATTATCTTCACCAAATCTTTTCCGTAGACTTTTCTTTTGATTCCGGCAGCACTTCCTTCTCTTTTTCCCGCTCTGAAGCTTCACAAACTTGCTCCTCTTCCTCATAGGTTCGGCCATGCCTTATTCCTTGCCTTCCTCCATCATTTCATCACTTCTTAGATGCTAAATCATGTTTAAATGGTATTCTAAGGTCTTTGGTAAAGTTTGGTGGTGTTTGGAGTTGATTTGATATGGTTTTGAAAAAGTTAGTAAGCTTTTGAAAGAGAAGAAGAAGCCATTAAAGAGAGCTTCAAGGAGTAAGAAGAAGAAGAATGAAATAGTGTGAAATTTGTGAAAGAAGTGGTAGGTATTTATAGAAAAAGAAATGAAGTGGTAAATTACCAAAATATCCATTTACCAAATTACCAAAATAACCTTACTTACTTATAAAGTAATCTTATTTTTTTTCAACACTTAACATCACATTTCAAATCATTACTTTATACCATTTTCACTTAGATATTAAGTAAAGTAAGTAATAATTTTGTTTCTTTGATTTGATGTCTTACTTTTTGCTTTGAAATGATATTTTTGTCTTTTTGTGCTTACTTTTTCTTAATTGTTTTCTAGAAGTTTCTAACCTTGTTTAGTAAAAGTAAACTTGATTAGTGAATTAATTAATACTTACACTATTTGAATATATGTTCTTATATAAGAAAATAAAGGTGCGGCGACGTTGCGACAACTTTTAATCGACAAAACGTCGTTTTTCGACAAAATGTTTTACGGTCATGTTTTGACGTTTTAGTTAAACTATTTATTTATTTAAACCAAATTTAAAAATGAACTTTTTACTTCTTTAAATAAATTAAACATGTCTCTTTATATTTTAAAATCATATTTAAATAACATCAAAACCTTCAATTTTACGGTGTATGTAAAACTGAAAAAACGCGACAAAATTTGGTTATTTTTGTAAAACGATTGTTAACATACTTTTATATCTTTTAATATTCATTTATTATCTTTATTAGATGTTTTCAATGCTATTTATCTTTTTAAATAAACATTTAAACCTATTTATTTAAGCATTTATTTCTTTTTAGCAAAACTTAACGTTTGTTGGTTTGTTGTAAAATCCAAATTTACATTATCAACTATAAGAATAAATAATTTCTCTATTATTATATATTATATATAACTTGTTTATTTATGTTTTAAACCTTTTTAAATTTAAAACAAACAAAATATCTCATTTTCGAAGTAGCGAAATTACGGGTCGTTACAAAAAGCCAATTCCCTGGCCAAACCAGCCAACTTTGGGGATGCACAGCTTTTGGGACTCATTCCAGTAGAAGATTTGTTGGTTCCAAGCATCGACCAGATGGATGTCAATTAAATCTTTGAGGCATGGAGGAGGAGTGATGGATGACTCCAATAAAAGACTACTTGCTGAAGGGGGCTCTCCCAAATGGAAGAAATGAATGATAAAAGCTCACGCATAAGGTATCATGATTTATTATGGAAAGAGTGTTGTATAGGAGATGATTCTTGACCCCTTTCTATGGTGTGTTGCCAAAGAGTAAGCAAAAAATATCCTTGCAAACACACATTAAGGAAGCTATGGTGATAACATTGAGAGGCAAACTTTGGTAAAGAAGGTCTTTCGCTATGGATACTTTTTGCCAACGATCAACCGAGATGCGGCTGTTTACACCAAACAATATAATCGATGCCAAAGGTTTATGAAGATACCAAGAGTCCCATCTATTGAACTTACGCAAATGGTTAACCCATAGCCATTTATGGTTTTGGGAATTGATATAATCGGTGTCTACCGATGTCGTAAAGGACAGTGAAGTATGCTATTATGGTTGTGAACAACTTCTCAAAGTGAGCTGAAGTGGAATCGCTTGCATGATTACTACGAAGAAAGTGATCAAATTTGTGGTGAAGATATCTGGGTAGATTTAGACTTCCATAAAATATGACAATGGAACACAATTCTATAATGCTATGTCCAAAGAGTTCTGTAACCAGTGGCAAATTGAGGAAAGCTTTTTGACAGTAACACACCTACAGGACAATGGGCAGATAGAGCAGTAATAAAATCATCAAATCCATCAATAATAAATGATTGAGGAGAGCTAAGGACAATTGGGTTAATGAGTTCCACTAGCGTCGTAGGCTTATAGGACAACCCACAAGTCCATAACTGGCTATACTCCATTCGGTTTGGCCTGTGGACCTAAGGCCATGATTCCAATTGAACTGGAAGTCTCTTCTTGATTGCTTAAATCCCTTGACTTGGTCAACGAATGATGAAAAGAGGCTAATTTGAGAGTAGCTGCCCACCATATAAGAGTAGCAGGACAGTTTAACACCAAGATGATAAACCATACTTTCAAGATAGGTGATACCATTTTAGAATGGATCATTCTTGGTATTATGGCACATGGTTCAAATTTTGAAGATCCCTATGCGATTGAATGGAACTTTCAAGCTATTGATTTTTGATGGAATCTTAATTCCACGGTCGTGGAATAGCAAGCACTTAAAGCGCCATTTCACTAGGGCTTGCTTCTGCAAATAATTCTTCTTATTGATTAGGAACTGATATAATATGACATAGCCTATCATCCTTTTGTTTATAAATGAAGTTGGATTTTAGAATCGATGGAATGTATTCTTACGAGTTTGACTTTATGCCATGTGATTAGTGGTAGAATAATACGTTCTATGTTTTGAAGAACCAGATGTCTAATTATAGGTTAATAGGTAATAAAGAACTCCTTCGACCAATAGTCAGGTGTCTAGAGTATAATCGTCTTGGAGTTAATCATATGATTCGCCCTTACATATCTAATATTTGACTAGTTTGTAGAGGTAGGCAAAGCCTAATAATGATGTATGGAGCTAGGCATTTGAGACATCAGATCTCGGAGATTGGAACTGGTGTAGAACTATACCTTTTTGCTGGTATGACCATGCTTATGGCCTGGTGAGACTGCATAGTCGAAGATAAGTGAAGATGGTCGATGAGTGATTTTGGTCAACATCAAAAGATAGGTGAGATCAAAGATGGGCATCTAGAGACAGATGTCCAAAACACCATTTCTCAGAGATAATAGATGATGCAAAGTTAAAAAAACTCATGGATATGATTTTGCTTTATGGCTAAATGGGATACGGACATCTAAAGTAAATCGGACTTGACCATAGATTGGGTCAAAGAAATATAGCTTTGTTTAGTTGAGTGAAAAGTGCATTGAAAATGATAGGTGGAGTTTAGTAATGAAATAATACTAAGAAATTTCATAAACTAATTTACGTGTACAGAGTTATAGTAAATAAAGGCATTGCATAGACTTAGGCGTAAATAATAAGAATCTAAATGAGTCACAAGTATTTATTTGTGTATGCAAAAAAATTTATAGATCCATGAATGAAAAGGAAGAGAAGTAAATAAGACAAATTTTAAAAGAGAAAAATTGTTGACTGTTTTTTAGTGTTCTAATTACAAATGCGGGGGCCGTAGCGGTAGCCTATGTAAATGATTAGAAAAACCAAACAAAAATGAACTATCCCTAATGGTGCTTTCACTTCTTTTTCTTCTTTCCCCTCTTAGAAGAGGAAGATGATTTTCTCTTTGGAGGATCGACATCCTTCGGCACTGAAAGGCGGCCCTTCGGATCATTGTCCCAATTGTAGTCACTCCTAAGTTGGTGCGAGATTTGGAAGTCTCAGTAAAGATAACAGCTATGAGTAACGTAGAAGTTGGGACGAAGTATAGAGGAACTAGAAGGGATACAGAAAGAGAGGGTGGGACATCCTCTATGCCTTTCTCCTTTTTAACATCCTTTAGCTTGGAAAGTTTGGTAGCTTTACCTTCTGCCATTGATGGACCAGCTCTAGGGTCCTTAATGTTTGCAAAAGTCACATCCTTATCGTCCATTAATGATTCTGGTTCTTCTATAACCGCTTTGTTCGATACCTCAATCTTTTCAACGTTTGGACCCATAGCGGGCCCTATCGAAGAGGTCAAAATGTAAATTGGGATAGAGATGATGATGGACTCAGTGGCAGAAGCATGAGGGCTTGGAGAAATAGCCACATTCCACAAGTAAGGAGAGGCTGACCTGAAGGTTGATAAATAGAAAATAAAAGATTAGAAATGTGCTTAGGTGTCATTTAAAGTTTCATGAACACAAGAGAGACAAATGATATACCTTTGTGAGAAATTGGTGGAGTTTGAGAAGGAGTCTCGGTATGACCTTCCTCTAAGATATAAGAGAGAATAAGAAGTTTACGAGCAGACTTTAATGGCATATAGTTGGGATTCTTGGGGTTATATGACCCATGTGAGATACTAATGATTTTACTACCATTGATGTTTCCACTATAGTTGCAGTTTTCGAAAAAGGAAACAGGGTCGGAAATGAGAGGCCTAAATGTAAGAGGTACGACCGCACCAAACTGGTCGTCGCTAAGTTGATGTTCTTTGCTTATGTTCCCTGCGAAATAGGGACAGTGCTTCCCAGCAAACCCTTTTAGCTGGATTTGGGGAGGGCCTGCAACAACATGCACCTTCCGACACACCAATGCAAATTTTTGGGTATCTTTCAGACTCATGTCGGTACCATAAGGTTTGAGTAGTCGAGGTTTTTAAACATTTCATAGACTAAAGATACAAGGATAAATCTAAGATATACTGCACTTTTAGACCTCAAAGTGGAAGGGAGAAAAATATGAATATTGAAAATAACCATCTCATAAAATATACAAAAACACAGTCTCGAAATAGTACATTGTAAAATCCACAGTGTACGAAAATACATCAAATAGTCAGATAAAATAGTGAATAGAGTGAATAGTACATGGAGAGTAGTAGGAAATTAAAAGGGACTCTAATGCCAAGCTCGCCTCTCGAAGTATTATCACTGGGATTATCACTTGCTGCTTATCCTCCCATTGTAGAGAAAATGAAAGGAAAAGGGGTGGAATAGATAAAATTCTAATAAATGAGCACATCATTAATATATGGTGATCACATGTAATTAACTTTAGTAATATTTTATGTGGCCTAGGATGCTCCACAAATGTGCGTGAATTGCTTATTTTCTTTACTTAATGGATTTAACTCAATACACACCACAGTAACGACTTATGCAGGCTAATATTTAGGGTCGAACAACTAATTGAACCCCGGGACCACTAACAATCGGCTAATGCTATTAGAACTATTCCATATAGGGTTCCCTACAAACTTACACTATGGGACTACATTTCCCACAACTACGGCTACACAGAACTAATCCAACATAGGTTCCCTATAGTTTCCACTATGGGGTTACATTTTCCACAACAACGACAACACGTATCCTAGTTACGCATTAGGGGAGCATGTAATGCCGACTTGTCGAAGTGTCTCATCATCGCTGCATCTATGTTCACCTCTCAATGGTAACGTAATGCCTCTTATTTTACCATATTCGGATCCATTAACAACACAATATCACGTCGCATCACCGTGAGTACCAAGGAACTCCAATTAATGTCGATCAGGCATCATCATCAATGTTGCACGTCCGCCGTGGAACCTCCTCTAAGTGCAATTTTCAATGGAATCACCCCAATTGAATATCGATTCCTATAAGATAAATAACATTTATTCAGTCTCGCAATGTCCTACTGTCTCCACATAAGAAACTAAGTTCCTTTTTTTTTTGAAAATGGGTTCTTTATTCATTTTCATAGAGGAAAGATACAACATACAACATGATACACATACAAAGCCCTATAAACGTTTTAAGCATGAGACAATTAAATTAGAAAATTAGAGAATGGAATAAGTATTAAGCATAAACAAAAACATTATTGTCCAGGCCTCCTATAAGCAACTTCTTCGTGCTATACTAAAACAATTGTTAGGCATGTGAGATTTCTATAGGTGACACTGAAGCAATTGTGGGCACGTGAGAAATCCCAAGTAACCAATCATGTTCTTGGCCTTTCCTTCCACTTCAAGCTGTTATTGTAACTGCTGCAGACACAACTTTCAGTTTTTTTCCTAATACATTGCCATGTTTATCACCATAGTAGCTAAGGACCTAAAGCAACTGCCTAAATGGGAAAATTTGGAACCCGGTGTCAGATCTGATATCCACTTGTGCTGCTATGAATCCTTAGCCTGATAGACCTTTTTTTATCGCGCTAATTCAAGTTCGTTAGATCGGAACTTCTCTTTTCAAATCAGCAAACAAGTTACTTAAATATCGTTGAAAACGCTACTCCACCAAACTCTAAATTACTTTCCAGAACCCACAAACTATGAGTATATATAGTTCTAGATCCGTGTTACTAGAGTATATGATGCTTCCTAGTCTTCTAACAACGAATTTATCTAGCACATTAATCCTAACCTCATTTATTCTACTTCAAGCCGTAGTTTTGTTTTGCAAGTCTATCTTTATTCTTGAGCTCGGTTATTACCAATTTAACATCGAGAAAAAAATATTAAAAAAATTATTTCACCCTTCGCCCATTTAAACATCAGGAAATAAATTAGAAAAAATTATGACAGCCTTCTTCACCATTGTTTTGTAGTTCTACCCTTGAAGAGAGGAACTCTACCCACTAGGTAGCTTTCCTACTTATGCTAATATATATGTGTGTGTGTGTAATACACTAATATTTAATTTATAACTTGGGTCTTAGGTTTAGGCCGAGGTTCATACTATGTTCAGAAAATGCTAACTGGTAGACCGCTTTCTCATGGAGCGATCGACCGCTTTCACCTAGAGCAGTCGATTGCTTGTTGTCGACCGACTCCAGTAAGCTTATCAACCAGTCATGAAGGTTTTTATTATTTTCATTTCATTAATTATTGTTTGTTTATTTATTCAGCGTCATCTACCATCGTATATTAAAATAAATTGTTAGTTGCTATTTGACATGCACGAACCCCAATTACAGTAACCTAAGTATGTGAATCTTAAGTTTATAATTTCCCAAACTCATATCCAATTTCATTTGTACCAAATCTATTTAATCTAGATTTAAAATCAATTCTTATCAATATAACAAAAATGGGTATACTCGGGTTTATTAGTTTCTTAATTTATAGGTTAACAATAGTCGGATCTATATTAGAACAGAGGAATCATATTCATAAAATAACTATCAAATTTCCATTTTAATTAAAAGATATTTCTAATTAGATTTCTAACAACATAGATCAAAAAGAATATACTAAAATTAATTGTATATAAATCATCTAATCAACAATGAACCCGCTCATCTTAAACCAAAGCTATCCCCTACGAATTACACCTGGAATCTCCCCCGTTCGCTAGATCTTCACTTGAATTTGCCTTTCTTCAATCTCCACTCTTCTTTTAATTTAATTAGAAAATTTGAGATTTGAGGAAAAAGAGGATTTTATTTTTCAAAGGAGCAGAGTTTGGATATACTATTCTAATTTTGTGAATTAGGGTTGGATGAGGGTTGTATTTATAGAGGTGCAAGTAGGTATCGGTCGCCCAAAAGTGACGACCTAATCTTAAGCATTGGAAATAATATACAATTAGATCTGAGTCGTTGGTTTCCCAAACTCTAGCCATAAAATGTGATCGGTCGACTGTTACATATAATGATGTCAACTGCATGCAGTCTACGGGTCCCAATCTACTTGTCGACCAATGAGTTTTCTTATGGGGCATTTCACTAAAAGGACAAACTTTGCAGTCCAATTAGTTTCTAGGACACACATCCACAAAAATTAATTTCAAGGCCAAAGTCAGCAAAATAATTACTTTTAAGGACAAAGTCAGAAGTCCAATTACTTTCATGGACATAATTTCATAGGTTCTTAGGCCTTAAAAACTAATTATTTTGCATTTTTTCCTCAAAAGTAATTATTTCAGTTGTGTGTCCTGGAAACTAATTACACTTTCTAAAGAGGCCCTTGTGGCTAATTTCCACTTTCCTTATTTATTAATTTTTATTTCCAAATTTTGTTTATTTAATTAATTTTGATTTTGAAATTTAAAAACTTACTAACCTTTTCATATTAGCTCCGTTTTCAAAATATTATATATGAAAATTATCTAGAAAATCACTACGAGCACAACGGTACAAATTTCATATCCAAATTTAGATATTTGTAAGAATTTCTTTTTTTCCCTTATTATATTTAAATTTAATTCTTTTGTAAAATTTCCACTTGAATTTTTAGGGTGTTACATTCTCCCCTCTTAAATGGATTTCATCCTTGAAATCTCCAATGATAGAAAAATATAACTCATGCATACTAAAATTAATAGCTACAACCATTTACTCATCCATCAACCATTGAAAAATATTTTCCTTAGTTGAATTTCTAATGCAGTATGTACATGCAGGCGTGGAATGCATATGTACCTGTACTAATGCGAAAAAATATTAGGCGGTTTCCTGATCTAGTTGGCCTCTTAAAATGCAAGTGCTTATGTCATGTATCCAAATGTATGCAACGTCCTTTGTAAATGTATACTTGTAATTCTACATGTGTGTGCAACCATTCAATCCATATACAACAACCATATGCATATAACCCAATGAAACAAAACAAGTGATGGTGTGCGTGTATGCTAACTCAAGAATACATTTGCCTATGTGTTCAAAGAACAAGCAATTGCATCAATTAGCATCCATCATCCAAAACATGTCCTATTAACACGTTCAAAACTATTCTTAACATTCAATGGTTCCTACTTATGGGGAATACTAAGCTAGAACCTAACACCTGAATGATTTATACTTATTTGACTAAAATGGAAACGTACCACAAAAGAGTTGTGGGTAGGTAGCTCGGATCCTCTCCTTAGACTCCCATGTACTCTCAATTTTATGATTACATGGTTACTCGGTATTGACTTTCCAAGGGATATTTATTAGAGAAACTAGAGAGTTAATAATGGACATATTTGGATAGTCATAGAGGATGACATATGGTTTTCTCTAGTTGACTTTGGGCCATGCTTAGGTAAAATAGTAATCTGCTTCAGGTTAAGGGCAAGGAAATCTTAAGAGCCAAGTAAGGTGTTCCGAACTTCGGCGTATCGATGATGTGAATCATTTCAATCGAGAACATCTAGGGAGAATACGTATGGACTTAGTGAGGTATAAATAGGCATGTTCGACAAGGTTAAGTGAAGTAATAGGACACGGTGTGTTTCAAATTGAGTCGTGTGTTGATGGATCTTTGATAACTCTGGATGCAATGTGTGTTTAGTGGGGCAAGGTTATGTGAGGACGCTCACTTGTGTACCCTACACTAAGATGTTTTGGCCTACCCTAGGAGGGAAATACCTATAGGATACGAATGTGATCGAATACCGAATTTGATTACGACATGGGATGTCACCAACCTAGGAGGTCATCGTACAAGTTATCAGGCATCCAAGAGCATCTTAGTGGTGATACAAAGCCTTAATGATGGATACGATGACATCAAGCCTTGGCGATGGCTATGGTTGTTTGAGAACTTAGTGGTGGTCTAGTTCGCCTTAGTGATGACAAGGAGCTAATTCGGGCGTTGGTGAGGCTGTAGTGTTAAGTAGTTGCTGAACCTAGTGATGGTAACACGAATTATAATATATCCAAGTGTGTTTGGTAAAGGACCTTAAATGGTTTATATTTCCCGATCGTACGTATGGGACCGGATATCATGGATTGATGCAAATGCAACATTATTTTAAGGATGTAACCTTGAGTAGCCACATACATTATTTTTGAGGGTGTACGTATGAGATAGTACGCTGACTAATATGAGGATGAGACTATTTGGAAGTTCATTGATGGTTTTGAAGACATACATATTATGATGGATGTGTAGTCAACATAGGGTAGGATACATATGTTATTTGTTGGTATAACAAGGTGATGATTACTTTTTTGGGTGTACATGCTTACTTTGATGAGCTATAATTATAATTATTGTTTAGGTGTATTTTTATTGTGCAAGCACGCTTGCACCAGCTTAAATCTTATTGTGTATTTTTATTAAGGGCATTTATGGGTAGATTGTTAAGACGCATGTTATGGCTTGTGGAGTTGATATATGGTTGAGATTGTTTCATCCTTTATTGATGGAGTGTTATTTTTACATAGGATTGCATGACTGAGGAATTATATGTGTTATTATAGTATGTATGTTGAATCCATTTTTTTGAATGGATTTTATTATATCACGGGTGATAGTGTTATTCAGGTGTCATATACTACTTTATAAGTGATATATTTCCCTATATTTTGTTATAAAACACACGATGATTATTTATTGATTTGGTTGAGGGTTATATTTAGGAAATTATGAGAGTGCAATTCTTTTATAGGGGAGAATGCAATGATCTACAAATTTAACATTTTTAATATTAAATTAATAAAAAATGGATTTAATAAGAGGTGAATTGGGTGTTGTTGTTATAACTGTTGCATAGGTTTTTCCGGGTAGATTAGTTTTGTTTACAATTTTGATGTATATGGAGTCACGGTTTGCAGAATAGATGTGTTTATAATGTTTAAATAGAGTACGCAGCCACTTTTGGGCCAAACGGTGACATATAACTGAACTCGCCTCATTACATGTATATATGATGCTTATAAATCCTAGAGAGTAGCCACCGCATCAGACTTTCTTCCCTAATTTCAAATTCTCACCTAATCTCAATTTAATGGCATATGATTTTCATTAACTACAAATTGTTTTAAAATTGTAATTGTTCAATACCTATCGAACTATATATCATTTCAAAGCTCTTGATGAATGGAGTCGACGGGTGGTTTTTATATGTCATAAAAGTGCTCAAACTGTTTGGAATCGATGGCCAAAAATGGTGGTGGCGAAACCCTAAGGGTGATTTAGGATTTTTTTTTTTTAATTTAGAGGCCATTGACGAAACAGGATGCATGAATTTGTAGCCCTCGACGACTAAAGTGGAATGGTGGTTGGAATTCCGATTGACATTGGAATCAACTAGAATTTGTCCTAGAAGATTGACAGCTGTCGGTTTTACGATGTAGTGGAGTGCCACTATAGGTGACATCAGTTGGTGTTGTTGGTAGAGGACGTTGAGCAGGTCACGACTGTGGTGACAGTGCGACATTAGGTTAACGGAACTAGGAGATGTTGGTGGTCGAAGCATTGTATGTGGGGGTATTGTACATGTGTACAAGTGGCAGTCAAGAACGATACATGTGCGTTAATTTATTTTTCTGTTATTTTAACGTGTACGATTTATTTATTTAAAAAAGTTCTATTGAGTTCTTATAACCTTATTGCCATTTGCATATGAACTCGGATCCACGCTCGATTTCTTCCATTGGAGTCATAGCAGAATTTCGAACAATTTAGCACTGGGTTTGCTATGTTTTGAGGCTATTACAAAGTGTGTTGGTATGTTAATTTAGTTCGATTTATTGATTGGCGATAAATTAAAATGTCATAACATATATGAAGATGGAAATGACTAAATGTAATGACCCATAAATTTTAATAAATAAATTGGTTAATTTAAATGAGATCTTTGTAATTAAATTTAGAAAGAAATAATTTTTTTTATAATTTATAATGAAATGAATGCTAAAAAGAAGTGTAGCAACGGTAATTTAAAAGTTAATTATTGATAATTGGAGTAAAATCCCAATAAAGAAATAGTGTTAATTGTTGCACTTGAGTATAAAATTTAAAATAAGCAATTAAAAGTAAGAATTTAATTAACCAATGGAATAATATTGATTAATAGTAACTGTATGTAAATTTGGTTTCATAAAATAAGCGTGATTGCCCGACCAATAGGTACGTCTTCGGATTACGGTTTGTAGCATTATTATAATATTTTTCCCGTGTTGGGATATATTATTTTGAAAAATATATGTTATATATTGTTATATTTGATATTATATTTTCTCCCGAGCCTCCCCGTACAAAGGAGACTCTACCGAAATTTTTCGTAAATTTGGACTTCGAAAATTTTTGAAAAGGGTTTTCCAAACCTTATTAATTTAAGTATAAAAAGATTAATGGTTATAAATTGGTATATTTTATTTAAATTAATTAATTTTGTAAAATTTATTTGTTTATAAATTTAATTTTTTTAGTAAGATATATTGATTTCCAAATTTTTCTTTTCCTATTCGGGGACGAAAAGTTTTGAGTGGGGGAGAGTGTAACGACCCATAAATTTTAATAAATAAATTGGTTAATTTAAATGAGATCTTTGCAATTAAATATAGAAATTAAAAAATATATATAATTTATAATGAAATGAATGCTTTAAAGAAGTGTAGCAATGGTAATTTAAAAGTTAATTATTGATAATTGGAGTAAAATCCCAATAAAGAAAAAGTGTTAATTGTTGCACTTGAGTATAAAATTTAAAATAAGTAATTAAAAGTAAGCATTTAATTAACCAATGCAATAATATTGATTAATAGTAACTGTATGTAAATTAAGGTAGCGATGTTAGTGGCAGTTGATGAATAACCAATTCAATGCAATCCCAATGGATTGAAACAACTATTTGAGTTATAATTGATCAAAATAATATTTGGTAATAAATTAAAATAAGAAAAATAAATGTAAATATTGAATTAATCAATGAATTAATAATGAATAAATAGTGATTAAATAAAATCAATGTTCTGTATGTAATTGTTTGGAAATAATAACTAGAATGCAAGGTAAACAATACTAATCAAAGTTAATAAATTTATGAATTGAACGGAATACCAATTAATGAAAATAAATCTAAATGTTATACTTGGTTATAAATGAAGTATACGAAACAAAATGTAAGTATGGAATAGATTTATGAAATACCATAAATTTAATGGTAATTGGATAAAATTAATATCATATGAGTCATTGCAACATTTATTTGTAAACTATAAACCTATAAGTGTGATTTAGGACAAATAGTGACCGTTATTATTTGTTACCAGTTTACTTAGGCTATTAAATTTTGATTGGGGATCATTTGAAATTAAAAATGAAACTTGGTATTACATTTATGAGTTTAAGACAAATATTAAAAGATATGAATGTAAATAAGATGCATAGAAATGTTTGTTTATTTTGTAAATTAATAAATGATGTAATAAAAGAATGGAACCAAGATGGAATGATTTATTTGATTTAAATCTTAATTAATGTGTGCATTAATTTATAATGCTATATAAAAGGGTAAATTAACAATTTAAAAGGATGACTTACTAATAAAATAATGTATAATAAATGGAAAGCAAATTAAGTATGACTGTGAGAAAATTTGGCAATAGTGCAAAACTTTAATCATTTACCCATTCATTTAATGCATTGAATTAGATCTAAATCAAATTACAACATTTGGTTATTAATAATAGTGTATAAGGGAAGCTTAACGTTAATGCCAACGATTAGTATAGGTTGACCATTTATTTCGTATATTTAATATAAACCGATAATCAGTTACATTTAAATGAAAATAAATGTCTCATTAATGGGGGTAAGAACTGTAATTGTAAAGTGTAATTATAATAAAGCAATGGTATGCATATTTTATTCATAAGATAATATAAAGGAATGAAACCTGTTTGGATGAATTAATGGAGGTTCTAATTATAACAAATGTATATATATTTGACAACTTCAATATATTTGGAAATAGTAGTTAGTACAAAGGGAAGTTGGAGATTTGAATATATTAATGGAATGAAATGTGGGACAAGTGTTAACTGCGTTAAAGAGTAATAATAGACTCAATTAAAGGGTTGGAATTGAATCTAATCAGTTTAATTGGAATTTATTAAGATTAATAATTGGATTCAATTTATAATAAAGGGATTTTTTTTAAGTAAACGAAATAAATGCTATAATTGGTGAGTTAATTTACTTTAAATTGATATGGGAATTGGATTAAAGGATTAGAAACTACTAAAGTAATATAAGGTGATAAAATTTATGAATTTTAGAATTTGAATTTAAAAAGTGATTTAATTTATTTAATATTAGTTTATTTAATTAACTGGAAAATATCCATTTTGGCCACTGACTCGGATTTCGTCGAAACCAGTTTCATCGGATCCGTAACGGTGAATTATTGTAGGGTTTCAAGTTTCGTAACGATCGGACTTTTCGTTTGATCGTACGAACTCGAAACGCCCAGGAATCAATTAAAATGAAATCAATTGAAATCAATTTGAAATAATTTGATTTTAGCGTAACTTCTTCATATGATGAAATTTGGACTTGAAACCTTTTCCATTGCGTTTAAAATATTTTAAAACATCTATTTTGATATATGGTTTAACCCAATTTCGTTCCAGAGTCAGAACGGGCTTTTCAGACCATTTATCATTCAGCGCGTTTATAAATCGGGTCCGTCCATTCTATTTCAACCTTGCCTATATATAACCTGTTATAAACCCTAGCCTGTCTCTATTTCTCATTTGTCTGTGCGTACAATTCCATCAGCTCCTTCTCTTTCCAATGGCAGCAAACCCTAATTTCAATTGCAATTCAAAAATCAAATGAAAATTCAATCTCCTCAAATACTATCAAATTTTATATGGATTCGAAGCTCTCGAAGAGCGTAACTCATATCTACAACTCGTTTTTTGATTCGACGCATTGTTTGTCTAGAAATTGAAGAACAATTTTCGGTCGTTCATCACATCGAAATCAAACTAGCCCGATCGTCAAACCATTTTTGGGTTTCGTAGAGAGTCTTGTGCGCTGTCCATCGGTGCGGTTCATCAGAGGAATCGGCGGCTAGATCGTCGGCAAATCGCTGTTTAGGGTTCTTTTTTTGGCGGCTTCTGCATATAGGGGCCTCGGTCGGCGATCATCGAGTGACCTGGAGGATCGGCGAGGGAGGCGGCACTGCCTGTGGTGGTGCATGCGGCCGCGATGGCCTGGATCGAATGGCGATGAACGTGATTTTGGGGGATGCGTGTTCGAAGAATTTGCGTGAAAATTTTTGGTACCCATAGCCGCTGTATTTTTGTAGCCTCGAATTTAAATTGTATAACTTCAAACGTGCATAACTTTTTCATACAAGGTCCAATTCATGCGCAGTTTTCTCCGTTGCGATTCTATCGAAATTACAGACATTTTGATTCGAGTTTGGACGGATTCTGAGACTGTGAAATTTTGGGTTTAAATTGGATTTACATTCAATTTAAATTCAAAAGGTGAGTGTTTTAACCCACTCACAACTTCTAAATTTTCTTATGTTCGTTAAATTTAATTTATCTTGTGATTTTGAATTTATTTATTACTGTTTGTATATTTTTGAATCATCATCTCAGTAAATTGCATTATTTTGAATTAAACTGTTATTTAATTTATTATTGCATATAAACTGCCAGTTTGATAGATTGTTTAATTTATTATTGAATATAACTTTCAGTAATTACCCGTTATATATTATATGCTCTGTGTTGATGTTATTGTTAAATTGGATGATGATTGTAATAAATGGTTGATGATTGTTATTGGATGAATGGATGTTGTATTTCATATTATTTTAAACTGCAAATTTGGTATGCACTTTTCGGGATTGTGGATTGAAATGATATATGACAGTATTTTTATTTTAAATTGCGGATTGAAATGATAAATATCTGTATCACCTGACCATAGGATAGAAAATTATATACAGACACTGTTGGTCTATATATATAAATGTTTTGAAAATGATTTCTATGTTTTTGGGTAGAATTATACGGTTTAAATAAATATTGATTCTTTTTGATATTATATAAATCTGTTTAATGACAATAAGTTAAATAATGGTGTTTGCTCTATTAAAATAAATTTGGTTAAGTATTTAAATCATACTTTTATATAGAGGTTATAATAATTTAAATAAATTAAGATTTGGAAGATAAAATATGAATTGGATGTGAATTAAAGTATTTAAGAATTTTACTCGAATAAAATTTGATTTGAAATTTAGATAAATTTGAGATTTTATGAAATTGAGATTATGTAAGAATTAAACCAACAGGGTTGATGTGAAATTTATTATATTGGAAATTTTAAAAGGTATAATTATTATAACTTGATTTTTAGGTCTAGGTGAATTAAATTATTATTTCAAGTATAATGAATTGAAGGCAATATCTAGTTATTTGTAATTTGAGTTTTATTTAAATAATATGGGGTTTATTACATAAATTATTTCAAAACAAAATAATAGGAAATTAAATTTTTGAATCGAAATTGTCAAATTTAGTTTTGAAACTTTGGAATATTTAAAGCCTTGATATTTATCGAAATTGAAATGTTTATAGAAATTGAAATGTTTCGAAGTTATGAATTTAAAAGCACTATGTTTTAAAGGTGTTAAAATTTCAAATGTTTGGTTTTGAAGTAAAAAATTTGGAAGTGCTATGATTATGAAAAAGGGATATATTTGAAATATATATTGATTTGAAAAAAGGGATATCATATTGATTTGGTTTTTAAATTAGAAATGATATCATATTTATATGGTTTTGAAATAAATATTATATCCTGGTTTTGAAGTATAAATTATTTTGAAATGACCGCGGTGTTATAATAACATTGGGTTGTTAAAGAGACCAGGATCGGAAGTTGTCATACTCTCTGCCAACTCCGAAAACCACTTTAACAACCATGTACATGGTGGAAATTCCAGAATGAAGTAGGATGGTGGCGGCATTTCCTTTGAGGTAAATATGTGGACCCGACTCCCGTGAGTTGGCATAAGGTGGCTAAAACAGGAGCGATTCTCGGGCCAAGGAGGTAGCCCCTCTTATCGGACACATCCCTTCGATATTATACTCTGACTTTTGAATTTATTCGGTGACCACTTTTGATTTTTTGATTTTGGGGGTGTGGCTCGAGATGGGCGGTAGCCGCACGCTATGCGTTACCACTAGCCCAGATAGCAATTGGTATATCTACCCTGACATTGCCTAGTTGTGCCGTGTCACCTACTCTAGCGCGCCTTATACGATTTTGTTTTGTACCATACCTATGGAGTGCCCTCTGACGACCCCCAGTACGGGGGAGATTACGGTACTATATAGACTATGGGAATATAAAAGTGTGTTAAGGGCTATATGGGTAACCCCTTAACGCAATTTTCAGTATATCATACTTTACTTTAGACACTATTATAATAGCGTATATTACTACATAGTATATAGTTTAACGGATCCTTAGGATATGTGAATCTCGAACATCTCTTAAGTTACTGCACTCACTTTTGACACTGGATAGAAGATGTCAAATCCCGTAAACATCTCTGACGCCGTTTCACTCATATTATTTACTGTTGATTTAACTTACATGAGATCTTTTAGTTCTGACTCGAGTGTTTTGTCTTTTCAATTCGCTCGGGTCAGCCTGAGCATTTCAGGGTTTGAAGGCCTTATTTATGGAGGACAAAGACGATGATGGTATTATTACTATTATTTACTATAGTGTTCCACTGCATCACATTGATCCGTTGCACTGTTATTATTCTTTGGTATGTGTAAGACTGGTATATATTTTATAAGAATAATCGAATATTTGGTAAATAGCTTCATGAACTGTATATTTGATTATTATATTTTATCGTTCCGCTGCAAGATTCTATTTTTATTTATTTTCTTTCTCTGCTTTTTCTTATTTACCCCATAACAATCCGCCCTTCTGTATGCTTTAAGTCTGACGTGTGTGTCTTAACGTAAGTTTAAAGCGTACAAAAAGGCGGGACGTTACACTAAGCTTAGGGTAAGCTATAAAATGGCAAGTTGTATTGTTCATATAACATGGTATATAAAAATGTATGAAATATTGAAGGATTTTGACCTAAATACGATGGTTTATTCTATGTGTAGGGTACACAATTAATAAAATAAGGAAATGGAATGAAAACAAGATTTGAAATTATGCACACTCGTAGAGATATTGTAACAACCATGCTTTCTAAGCTATAAAAATAAATAAATTTAATTAAAACGAGTGTATATGCACGTCTGCGTGGACCTGTTTCTAGCCACTTAGGGTCATCTACTTCTAGTCACATGGAATCTGCAAACCCAAATCGAACGAACCTAAGAAGACCCTAACCCAATAGATCTCGGGGTCGAATCTAGATAATAAAAATATTGTAAAGACCCAGTCAAACCTGACTCGAACCGACCCAACCAAAAAATAGTACTAAGATATATGAATTTTTAGTGTTACTACCGAATCGGACCCGAACTTCCCCAATTAGAACCGAAGCTCGAATTGGGTCGGATCTAGGCTTTTAATTATGTAGTTTGGACCCGACAAAATCCAACCTACGTACAACCAATATCCGTCGGATTGGGTCTGATTACCACCTCTGCTCTTATACTTTCTCTACGAATGAAATTCAACTTATTCCACTGAATGTAATGTTTATGCATCAATTCACTATGTTCATCCAAATTTTATTGATTAATGCATAATCAAGGGGTATTTATTTCTATTTAAATGCAACACCTATTATATTTCGGGTTCCAAATAAAAAACAATTTAAAATTAGTACATACTGACTTCCACATCCCTGCTTCTATATAACTTCAAAATGGTGATATAATTTCATGTTTCCATTTATAATTATTGATAATGAGAGTAAATATATAGGCTACTAAATTTTTATTATCCCAACAACAATAACAACAAACGCAAAAGCTTTAAACTATAAAATAAACAACTTCATCTATGAATGTGTCTTTTAACAACAATCTACTGCATTTTTTATAGTTCAACTTTGCTAATAATCTTTTTGAACAAAAGCAGAGGGAACTATATCTCACTATTTACATGACCATACTCACTTAAGTCCACACAAACAGTACTACAAAAATAACACGGTAACATACAAAATATAACAACCTTTAAAGGTACATGGCATGCAAAAAACAAAATGAAACAGTTCATTCAACTTTCACAAACCAAAAATTTAAAAACATAAAAAATAAAACGTCTTTGCTGCACTAAATTTCAACATGAGCTTTGTTCATCCAAATTCATAACCACCTTCTTGCGCCACCAACTGAAAGTGAATGCAGCTATCGACCTATACAAAATAAACATGGACATATTAAATTATTGAAATATTGAAGAAACTTGCACTGATTGAAAGTGAATTAGGAATGTATTATAGGAATGAAAATGTTTTACATTTATTTTGTATAAATATTAAAGCTCGGTTATACTTGTAATTTTACATTGGATATCAGTGTGTATTGCATCCTTCACTAGATCATACTTCTGCATTGTTTCATTGATCAATTACTCTCACCGGGTTTAGTACTCGAGGATTGACCATCATAAAGTCAAAATAAAAGAGAAAAAAAGGTCCTTGTTTGTGTTATGAAATCACCATGAAGGGTTAGTCGTGAATTTTTAAGTATTCGATACTCAATTATTGAACTAACACTACAATGCAAGCACTAAACGTATTTTTTTTCAATTTTTCTTTACATAGTTCTATGGAGTTTGAGGTAACCGATGATTTTGGTTATTTATTCTTCTTTTATGTATGATATCTCATCATAATTAATAAGTAAATTTCATTGTTGGCATCGGCAAATGAAACATATTTTACTATTCAACTTATGAAATAATTTTTTTATAGTTGAGTCACACTTTTCATACTTATATCGTTGATTTATTAATAAAATTGTCTAGTTGTTTCCATCTTGTTTCCATTTAAGATGTTTATATGGTTTTCTGATTATGCTTATGTCTAAGTACACAGAATTTACATTGACAAAGTGATAGTAATGATTGCTTACACAGATATGAACTGCACTCTGAAGTACTTATGGCACAAACAACCATGTCTACTAAAAATTCATGCATGTATTGTTTCTCATAAGTACAATTTTTTATTGGCTAGCAACACCAACCTGGCCCTGGATTATAAACCATTAGTAATATCTATGTTTCACGAATAAGTGTTGGAGTTACTGTTGACAAATTCAACAGATAAGTAAGGAAAAAAGATAGTTATGAAGTTCATACTGTTATTGGTTTGAAGAATCATTTATGGCAACCGGTTGAATTTTTTTGATCTATAGTGTATAAAATAGGAATATACTTTTTGGTCAGTTACCCAAAGAAACTTGACTGTAAAGTAAAGATTTGTATGTTTAACCAATTTTGTCTTGCATACTGACATGTGCACGGTAGATCTAAGAAATATACAAAATATAGACTTTAACTTATATATCTAATAAAGTGAACATATACTAAAAATAAATAGGTTGCCAGTCAACGACAAATATTTTGCATTGCATAAATTCTCTTCAAACTTTTACCTCAATCGTGCAAAAAAAGACCAAAAAACAATATAGAAAAAAGATGCAATCCGAACAAGGATGGAACAAAACTTAAGCCTGAAGAAAAAACTCTAAATAAAATAAACAAAGGTTTAAAATGTGTGTTAGTTGTATTCCAGTGTAAGTTATTTACTGTAATGTATAATGGATGCTCACAAAAAATAAATTCAAAAGAAGTGTACATCCATAGTTTTCCAATAACGAACATAACAAAAGAGTTCATGAAATATCGCCAAGCCTCTCATAGTTAAGCATCCATTGACTTTCTAGTTTCTTGTTTACCATCTATAAAATAAAATGATAAGACATGGAAAATTAAGAAACTCATTCCATATATCTTCTTATTGTTCCACCAAAATAAACGAAAATTAGTCATATATATGTTCCTAATGTATCATGCATGAGCTAAAAAATCAACTCAAAAACAGACTCTGTAAACTCCATTGCCTTAAACATAGTATTATTGGGTTAGCATATAACCATAAATCATAAACCTTCCAACTTATGAGGAATAAAAAGTGTACATCTGTCTACATCATATTTGGAGAATACAGAGTATGCACATGACTGTATTAAAGCTTTGTTTATTTAATGGGAAGTTAAACCAACTCATGAATGTGTCCCACACTTACTATCCATGAAACAAAGAGTCGAGCCTCTTGATTATATAGTTTGGATTCACCTAAGATATAATAGTATTAACTTCTATGTTATAAGAATAATCACTATGAACACAATACGTGATCTATCAACATTATTTTGTACCATAACTCCCTCTCCAATTAAAGTAACGAAATCAAAGGTTGATAACCAAATTTAAGAGTAGCTAGCATCATTTTTCTGAACTATTGAGTTCTCAAGAGTTCACATAAGCCTTAGCTTTATATACATTTTCAGTGAAAACATATAAAACTGACTACAGAAGTAATCAATTCATTACAAACAAATCAGTAGTTGAGTACAAATTAATGCTAAATAGAATATTATGATGATTGGGAAAACTGTATTAAAATTCCTTTTACATTAAACTATTGTCCTATTACTCTAAGAGTAATGGGAAAAAGGAAACTACTGATGGTATGTCAAAATTATAGTAATAAGACGATTTTTTTAAACTTCCGATAATAAGACTTTTTTTTTATTGAGACATAAAATTTTGTTGTCTTGGAATGAATTTTCCACTACCAACCTCACAAAAGAATTAAGCTATAACATCACTGACATGATTGCGCGTACTTGATTATAAACTTGTTATAGGATTTATATCATGCTTTATTAATGATACCTCATTTTACATATTCACTCTGTTTCTACCATTAATATCATATGCGCCTAATTTTCAAACGTGGTTATAAAACGATAAATTCACAATTGCATTTTGTTCGTCCTATATTTTTATTTTATAATTACACTACGTTCCTTAATTAGTCGTTAGAACACCAAACCAAAATGAGTAACAAATATATTTGCATAGTAAGAATTGTAAAGATATATAATTCTATCATTTAAAATTTGCACCACGCACTACGCTAATTTATGATTTAGTATCTTCCAATGAATGGTTGAATTAAGATTAAGTATAAGACAAAATATTTTATTTTATATTCAGTTTTGTATGGTTATCCAACTTTGGACCTAAATACTGTATGAATCAAAACATGAATTATGGTTTTTGTACAATTGTCATAATGGGAATAGCTCCATTTGGTTATAACATTATATGAGAATAGCTCCATTTGGTTCAAAAAATATAGGGAAATAGCTTTATGACCTACTAAGAGTTTAGATGAGTAATATTTTTAGGCTTCTGTAATAGGTAAAGACATGAATGTACATGCGAAATTTAAGTAAACAATATTGAAACATGTGTTCAATAATAACCGTGTTCTAACGTTGTATCGTGTGATATGATTATTAAAACATTAAAATGGATAGCCTTTAATAATTGTTATGTACTTATTATTGTCGACTCTGTAATGTATTTTATGTAATGCTAATGAAGTGCAAACTGTGATTCTTCCACACAAAATGATATTTATGGCAATCAACTATGAGCTGAATGATTAGCAATAATTAACTAAGATTGAGTTCACATGAAAATTCACAAAAAATGATCACCACTCATTCAGAATAACATTAAAAGATTTAGCATGTATATATTTTTGTAATAATATAATAACTAACATATACAAAGTTATGACGTACCAGGTCATTTACTTATATCCCTTCAGAAATGTGTTTCTAGTTTCTTATAGGCACACCAAAATCATTATTCCCTATGATATTTTTAAAACCCTTGCATCCTATATTAGAAAAATAAAGCAGGCCAAATTTTCTTTAGCAATCGAAGAGCAATGTTAAAATGGTCTCTCATTTCAACTTCTAACCTATTGTACATTAACTTTTTGTATAAAACAAATTGTGCAAATTCACCTTTTAAAACATCTATGTTTAAAAATGAATTCTAATAATGCGATTAGAACCTTCACTACCATAGACACCTATGTTCGAAGAGGACAATAAAGTTTTCTATGAACTATTGTTCTTCTAACACCCTTGGATACTTGCAGGCAATGAAAAACATTGAGCAAAGTACATTTATTGCAACCCTCCAAGGTAGGCACAAATTTAAATAACTATTACATTTACAAATTATATAATCAAACTAAGCTCAGAATAGAATAATATTTTTTGTGAGATGATTTGACAAATACCATATAAAAAACTTCTCGAATTCATCATCTCATAGAGACATTGTGACAATAAATATGGTACTGTCATTTCAAATTTAAATGAAATAGACTTAAGTTATCACTATTGATAATTAAATCATAAAATTCTTGTAAGCCTTCTTAGAAAGCATCAGCTTTAAAGCATCATGCTCGGTAAGGATTCCAAAACATGATAGTTGTTTATTAGATAAGGAGTTTTGAAATACTTTAGCATATACATATATTTTATGATATAGTACACCAGAGTTGTATACGGGCTCATTAATTGTATATGCAAAAAAACACCACTTCATAAACTTATAGTAGATGGAGCCTACATTGAATCCAACTCTTCCCTATCTTGTCTAAAGAAATTTTGCAAAGCAAGCATCTTCACAGGCTCAAGCTACAAACTATTCATCGCCTCTATGTAGTTACACCTACCGCTTGAGCACTCATACGGTGAGCAGTGAGCTATCTCTTCTGACTAATCCAATCGCTCTCCGTTGATGCTATGTCGATGGTGAGATCAAGTTTGGGGATGAATGGAATAAGGAATCAATAGCGAGTCACTGAAGAATCGAGGATCGAATTCCGTGAAGCGAGGGTAAGGGAGACTGATGTTGAGGGAGGTTGCATAGACGCTACGTCGCTAGCAAGATTGAATCTTGGTGGTAGATTTGGGATTAATTTCGATGGTAGAGGAGGTGTGGATTAGAGTTAAGGTATTTAAAACAGCGTGAGGTAGAGAGAGGGCAAAGGGATAATGGAGGAGTTTGGATTTGGTAATGAATGCCTCTGATTTAGGATTTTATTAGAGCCATTGAAGTATTTGAGGACTATGGGTATTTTGGGCAATTCAAAACGACATGGTTAAAGTAAGTTCATGGAATTATCATTATTAGTGGTAAAGATAAATCATTTGAAATTGATTTTAATAACTATTATTTATGAAAATAAAATTTTACTTAATTAAATTCTATTTAATAAAAGATTTTGTTTTAATAAATCAAAAAATTAACTTACAAATAATTTTCGAATAGCATATTGAAATCAAGTAAAAATGATTTAATAAATATAAAATATTTTATAGTATAAATACTTTTAATATGACTAAAATTGTTGAAAAATAAATTTACTTTATGTTAATACAATGAATAATTAAATAAAAATAAACGAGTATTGAATTGAAAGAAATTGTCCAATTATTAATATATATCTGGTGTAATGAAGTGTAGATCAATATGAAATATACTGAATTTTATCTGCAAATAAATAAAATAATTTATGTAAAATAAAAAAATGAAATTAAAAAGGTTAAAATGGGAAAAATATTAAAGATTGGTGTATAACTTTCCTTTTTCCATTTTCTAACTTAAGTCCCAAAATTCTAGAATTCACTTGCTCAAGAAAACAAGACCCGGTTCCTCTACATTTTGCCCTAACTCCCAATAGAACACCCACGACAAATCGAAAAAACCATTACACATGGAAATTGAGGCACATGGTAGCTGCCTACAATAGGCATCGATGAGGCCAAGCATCACAATTTAGTTCGAAAGGAAAGGAAACAGGGTCCGTAAGCACACAAAGAGGAATTAATGGTGTGGCATTCGTACATTGCTTAGTAGCAGCATTTGATGATGCAACTTGGATTAATTGCGATGTGGAGGAGACTCATACCTAGCGAGGAGGCACGTGTTGATATGGGCTGAGTTGCAACAATATGGAATTGATGATATGAGGCTGAGCATGCTTAAGGAAAGCAGTTACAAACTGAAACGATGACGTGAAGGAGTTGATGGCTAATGCTTGCATGTGGGGGGAGGTGATGTCAAGTTAAAGCTATGGGCTGATGAGATCTTGAAGTTGATTACATCATATCGGTGAGTTTCTAAACTCACAACTATGTTAATATCATATGGTTGATGCATATTTATCCCATATACTATTTTAATTGTTTAGTTGAATAAATGATTGGTATATTGATTTGTAATTAATTATTGTTTGGATGTTTGTTGATTGTGTTGGTCGGAAGTGTTAGTTTGCAAATGAAACTTTGTTCGATTGCAAATTGAACAATCACTATGAGAAAAAAGGCAGATGACTGATAGGCTTCGTTGTCTGATTTCATATATATTTGTCATTAAATCTTATGCCGTCTCACTGCACATTAGACCATAGAGATGCCCCGTCATCTGATATGCACAAGCACGACAAAAAAACCATATGTTATCTGATTTTATAGTACCATTTCCAGAAATTTTTGTTAGACAACATATAAATATTGACTGATATGAATAATTGTTCACGAAACGAAATTTAAATATTTTATTTAAACAAATATTTAATTTCAAATCAAATTCATATCCAATACAACTATCACTCTACTTACATTTTCAAGTACAACTTTCACTATCACTCTCGTATATACAACATTTATATACACTTTCATATGTAACATCTCTTTTACTCACACTCACACGAGTTTATTTTTGATGTTAACATTGATTTGCTTGCTCCAGCTTGCATCCATCCATCTTCTATACCTATCAAATAAACAACATAATAAAATGGAGAAAGAAACAAACCTAAATTGCAAAAATAGAATTGAATTTGAATATTAATATTGCCTTAATTTTTTGGGTTTGTTTTTCTTCATGTTTTAGATAGGGACAAATATATATATATATATATATATATATATATATATATATATGTACATAGAAAACTTATGATATATGCAGTATATTACTGTAAATATCACAAGGTCGAGCCTCAATCTAATCTCTCGAACAAGTGTGCACAAGGTCAGACCAAGCCATGTACATAAGGCATTCAGCATTACACGGTCACAAATATATACATACATATGTATGCCTGTATATATGGTGCAGCTTATATAAGTGAAGACCGAAATATGGTGCAGCGAACATCACCAAAGGGACAATTCAATAGATGTGAAGACCAAAAAATGGTGCAGCGAACGCAAGTGCATAAGCTCAAATTAGTACACCAAAATGAACAAAATGGAAATCAAATTCAAGCCAGAATAAGAATTCATACATGAACGAAAATGCATGTACATGTGTATCAGGCCAATACTAATGCAACAACAGCATGAATTGTGATTTAGATTGAACAAGGCAACAAGATGGAAATCATATATAGGCGATACACAGTGTATCAAGAGGAGATACACACAGCTGCAACTCGATAGCATATATATCAAGAAACTAACTCGGTGCACACATCATTTATGTACTGGAAATAGGTTCAACTCAAAGTGCTTCAGAACTGAAAACAAGTTCAACTAAACCTCAAAATGGTTCAAGCTCAAGGCAATTTAAGTGTACACATGAACATACAGATATATATAAGTGTATATACAAAGTATATACAAGTGTATACAAGTATATACAAACACATACAAATACATATAAGTATATACAAGAACTGAACTGGAACAAGATTTGCAATTGAACCAGATTAGATAACTCAAACAAAATCAGTTGGAAACAAAATCAGTCACAAACAAAAGCAGTCAAACTTAACTTCCCAAAACATGGCAATATTTATATGATTCTCATCACTAAAAAACCAAAAAAAAATCAAGCAATACTCGGAGTCAAGGAAATCAACCAATACAACAAATCGAAGTCAAGACCAAAGTCAGGGAAATCAACCAGAGTCAAATATTAGGAATCAAAGGATGAATAAGTAAAATTCCTATAAATATTCATTATCAAAATAATTCCAGTATGCACTGCCTTAAATAAGTCAATAGACCACAAATAAATGCACAAAGCAACATAGTTCAAAAAAAGGAAATGGTTCGAGTTTATATGCCACAAATAAGTGCACAAATAAATCCAGTATGGACCACTTTGAACAAAGCATGAATAATGCCAAACCCAATTTTAAACTAGAAGATCAAAGTGGAACAAACCATAGAGCAAAGTGGAGCAAAAAAGCTTAGGCAAAACAATTCAACAATTGGTTCAAGCTCAAAATGGTTCAAGCTAATATATGAACAAGGCTCAAATTGAACACCTACAATAAACTGAATAAGGCAGTGTCACAAATTATCATCAAAACAGATAAGGAAAACAATGAGAACTTGAGTTTTAAACCAAACAGCAAACCCATACATGCATTAGATCAAAGTATACATGTATATGTAGTAAACAAGTTCAAGTGATCATGTGCAACATGGATATACATGTATATGTGGTAAACAAGTGCAAGTGATCATGTGCAACATGGATATACATGTATATGTGGTAAACAATTCAAGTGCAAGTGCTCAGGTGCAATAAGTGCAAGTTTAAAGCATACATGTATATACATGTATATGAAATGAGCATACACGTATATGTAGTAAACAATTCAACTCAGGTGCAACATGGAAAATGCACTGGAACAAACCATAGAGCAAGTATATACAAGTGTGCATAAACAAGCTCAGGCAAAACAACAAGTGCTAAAGATAGTATATACAAGCTCCAATGTACATACGAACATACAAATATATATAAGTACACATAAGTATATACAAGCACATACAAGCACATACAAGTACATATAAGTATATACTAGTGTGCACCGCCTTGACAAAGCAGTATTGTGCAGTATCTTGTCAAGGCAGCGCACTGGGTTGTCACAAATTGAATAGAAAGTGCAAGGCAAGACCAGCAAACCAGAAATAAAGATACACATAGGAGTACAAGTGCAGATAAACAAACATAGGCAAGTAAACATGTATCAAGCTTCATAAATAGCTATTAGAAAGACAAGAAATGGTGAGACACATGCATACATATATACGTATGTATGTATACACAATGTAACCATCATGAAGTACATAGTTCAAGTTGAAGTGTGCATGAGTTTATGCAAGTGGAAAAGCATTTCATAAATTATCAGAAAACTCAAACAGAATCATTCGAAAATAGAATCAGTCAGAAATAAAACCAAACAAAATTAACTTCCCAAAAAAAGGAAGTGCCACAAATTAAAACAAGTAAGTGCCGCAAATATTCACACATATATACATGTATGTATGTATGTATGTATGTATGTATGTATGTATGTATGTATGTATGTATGTATGTATGTATATACATGGAAGTTCAAAACAAGGCAGCATATCAATGGAAACACATTGCAATCAGTAATGACTGAAACCAAATTGAACTAGTCATTACAAGAAATACAAGGCAACACATTACAAGTTTCAGAAAGTCGAGCACAAGGCACTAAGCAAAAGTTCAACAGAAACCAAATTAAACAAAATTACAAGTTTTAGCAAGTTTCAAAAATACAAGGTATGATCGAAATCAAATTGAACTAAAAGGAAAAACAAGGCAACACATTGCAGATAGTCGAGCACAAAGCAAATTGAGCACAAAGTGGAATTGAACCAGTTAGTAGAAATATTCGAAACAAAATATCAAAACAAAAATATAGGGTTTCGATCCCTATAAATTTCACCCAAAATCATCATTGGCAAATAGCCGAGCACAAAGTATAAAATCAATATTAAAATTAGGGAGTCCATACCAAATTTTCGATCAATCTTGATCGACAAAGAAGCTACCAAAGAGGTTCCTCATCAAGAGAATCAAGCACGCAATCAATCGATGAAGAAGAGCTAGGGAAAGATTAGGGTTTAATCAATCGACGCAATCAAATACAGTAAATAGGGGTAATTAGGGTTGCATCGTTTGATTCTCTAATTTGAGAGACGGGAGAAAAAGAAATGAAAAGAAAGGGGCATAGTTAACAAATACATTGGGGAACAAAATAAAAAGAGCGACCATGAAAAAATTAAGGGGGAAAAGATGGAGCCAAAACTAAAAATTTTGATAACTTAAATCAGATGATAGATAAAATTTTGTCTAAATAACAAGCATATTCATAGAGATTTCACGGGCTATTCAAACAACAGGTGAAAGATTTCAGGGCTGTTCAGACAATAGATGGTTATTTCTTATGTTGTGTGAAAAAATGGGATAATAGAAAATCTATCTTATGTTGCGTGATCACTATTGTTTGATTCACTTTGTGGCATAGTGAATATACATATTAGTATATTGAAGTGTGTACTTTAGGGAAGATCGAAGTTCGACAGAACATGACTCGGGTCACGCGATATATTTATAGTTGTGTTTAGTTGATATGTTCGTGGAGTAATTTTACTCCATAACTTATATATTTAGATATTTATTTACCTTCTTGTTTAAAAATATGTTTGAAACGTTAGGGAAAATTATCTAATGGTTTTGAAATTTTATTACAAAATATTTTAGTAAATTTTATTCAATTTAGCTATTTTCATATTCATAAATATATTTTTAATTATAAATATAAATATAGTTTTCTTTTGGTTATAAAACCCTTACCAAAATCCATATTATAATATATTATACGTTTGGAATTAGTTTAAAGGCAAAATAAAATATATAGCTATTATATAAAATATACTATGAAAATAATAATATTATTTTAAAGAGATTTTTATATAAAGGGTATTAATATATTTTTGAAAGAGTTGTCAAACCTTAGAAAAATATAAAACACTTTTTATGAAATAGTTAAAAGTTTTTGGATATATTTTTGACTAAATAAAAGTTTTCTATAATATGAGAATTTCAAATATGGTATAACTTAAAAGAAAATGTTTTATTTGAATTAGTTTGAGTATGAAGTGAATTAAATTCTATGGTTTGAAATAAATATAAATTATTTTGAAGTGTGTGTATATATATATATGTATGTATGTATTCAAAAATAGTAACTAATTATAGAAAATTGTGGAAATTATATTATAAAGGATGTTAGGTTGATAACCGTTCTTGAATGTTTCAAAATATACAGTAAAGTTTAGAAGTAAATTTTTGTATAGAAATCTTTATTTTGGGATTAAATAAATAAAGTAAATGTATAAAATATATTTTAAATTATTGTTTTCAAAATATGAAATGAATCAAAAGGTTTTATTACATATTTATAAATATAATCTCTTTCCAAAATTATATTTGAATCTTTGATTATTCTTATTCTGTGTAACGAGAAATCTGAATAAATGGAGTTATAGTACTATCTGGTATGAGACATTCAATAATATTTCTCCGGTTATGCTTTAGACTCGTTATATAGAATATCGTGGAGATTAAGTGTAATTTATACGCAGTCAATAAATGTTGATAAGGCAGTGGCATGAGGCACAGTTGTGATATTTATTTGATTATTCATTGTAAGTGGATGACATTCACATGACAAAAAATAATACGATGAGATTGTACTTACGTAAGGTGATGCTCATAGGTGTGAGCGGAGAGGTGCCCTTATTGATAATGTGTGCCACTATCATGATGTACACCAATTATTGGAGTTAGAGAGAACCAGAGGGCTAGAATCTACACTAGCAGCTTGATCCTTGGGTCACGCCCTAGATCTATGACCCCTTTATTGGATATTATAATTGATGCACGTCATGAGGTTTGGGTTAGGTGGCCCATAAGGTAGGTCCGCTATAACGCTTGTGTTGCATAGGTCAGCAATATGTTACCTATATGGGAAAAGCAGGGTCATGACTGAGGCTACACGTAGATGAGTCATTGGTGGATGTGTGTCACAATGTCTATCGAGGAAACTAAAGACTGTATGAGCAAATCTAGTTAGGTGACCCTGGGCTCCTAGAGTGGGCATAAAGCTATTGAAAGTGTGTAGGACCGTATAATATGGATAAACAGTAATGCAGAGTATAGATAGTAAATAGTGCGGAATATAAATGCAGTAAGTAAAATGACGCCAGATATTTTATACTGGTTCGGAGCACCGTCCTACGTCCAGTCCCAGACTCCTTCTGGAATTTCACTACAACAACCCTCACTTAACCCGGAGGAACAGGTTTATACAACCCTGAGCAGCAGAACAGGAACCTGAGCAGCAGAACAGGATTTCGCCTCAGCAGCCGAAGAGGACTTTCCCTTGCCTGAGCAGCAGAACAGGACTTTGACAAAACATGAAAGTAGTTGACTAAGTGTGTTCTTGATAACACTGATTTGTCAATTAAGATTACAAACTTCCTATAATCAATTCCTCAAGTATATAAATAGTGTGTGAAGATTTGAGAAGGAAGAATATTGCTAAGAATCAACGTATATAAAATATAATTCAAAGTTTCAAAGCAATTGAAAGTATTGGAGCACTTAGAATAATCACAAGAGAGAGAGTAGAGAGTTAGAATCAAAGATTGGTGTTTTTTGAAGAAGAGAGAACTCCTATATATATTCATTAGAAAATTGCAACCCTTGGTGAAGAGTTTCAGCCAAGAGAAACAACTTTTGATGGTTTGCATCTCTTCATGAACAAGATGTCTATTCAGAATTTTGCAGTTGTTGCCGGTTCAGTCGACTGGAAATATTGGTCAGTCGATTGGTTTTGAAAAATTTTAAAAAATGTATTTTAAAATTTAAAAGAGGTGACGACTGTGCATATGCACAGTCAGTCGACTGGCATAACCAGTCAGTTGACTGGCTGTGCATATTTTGCACAGTGACTTTCTTTTTTAAAGAAATATTCTTTTTAAAGAAATATTGAAAACTTGAGGATTGATTTTAACATATAACTAAGACTCAACACAAATAATAGTTACTTTAATCATAGAGTTGTAGGCTTAATCCTCTGTTGTGTTCTTTTTGTTATGAGTGAATGTAAATTCTTTTCTTGGTTTCTGAACTGATTTGTCATAATCAAAACAAGTGATTCAACATTCTCCCCCTTTTTGATTGATGACAACCTGTATATCTTTTTTTTTTTTAAATATCTCCCCCTGAATGTATGATATCTTTTTCCTGCATCAAATATGTTAGTGCACATACTTTTATCCCCCTTTGTCATCGACAAAAAGGAGACATAGCATAATATATAAATATGAATAGAAGAAATATAGAAGCGAGACTATTTAGTACAAGTCTCAATATTTAAATAAGTGACAAGATTTAATACAAGATTCAAATATGCTCGAAATTAAAACAAAAGCTATAGATAGATAATGCATACTTATCTCCCCCTTTATCATAAAGTCTACTCATCAAGATGTCAATCGAAATCTTCCTCTGGTGCAGGTTCTTTTCCAGGCCTAGAAGTTCCATGAGCACCACTACCTGTGCCACTAGTATCACTACTAGTATTTTCTTCAGATGTTGACCATGTAAACCTTGGTGCTGGTCGTTTACCATGAGCTATTGAGGATGCAGTTGTGGAAGTTGAACATGAAATTGCATCCCAAAGAATAGAGAAGAATCCTTTGACTTTGTCCAATTTTTTATCCACCTTCTTCAAGCGAGATCCTAATATTTGTTGATTCGTAGAAAGAATTTCAACGGATTCTCGTAAACTAGCTGAAGTTGCAAGACGAGTTTCTTCGTCTTCTTCGGGAAGAGAAGTACGTTCACGAATAATTGGCCCACCTGATGAACGTTGACGTTGCTGTGGATGCCATTCTTCGAAGGAGGTAATAGTCGGTGGAACAGATGGTAGTTTCATGAGACTTAAAGTGCGGATATTGATAACTCCAACGGAAGAAGTTTCGGATTCCGATTGAGGAGTACCCACATTTAAAAGCAATCGCATTATATATTCTCCGAAATAAATCATTCTCATATTACCATTGTTGAAAGTGAGAAACTCGTCCAATATTCTTCGTAGCCAATTTACTTGAATTCCTCCCCAAAGTGGATATAGAGCTTTGAAGTTTTCTGGGTAGATAAGTTCATATGACCCAGTTCTTGGTAATATAATCCTCATGAGAGCTTTGTGAATTACTCTCGCTTTTGGTCGAAGTAGACTAGATTTCAATTCCGTCATGGTATCTCCCATGAACATATGGCTAGTTCGATCCCTTTGTCGAATATTGCATTCGATATCATCAAGTAAAATGCCATGATTAGGGGTTTGAAGAATGTGTGCCATTCGGTCTAAAGAAAAAAATACTTGTTTTCCACATACTAACTCCAAACACAATCATTCGTATTAGATGGGCGTTGATGAGGTAGATTTAAATTGGCATAAAATAATTTTACCATAAGGTGGTTGATTTTGTGAGAATTTGCATTCAAATCGAGTAGAGACTCCAAACCAGATCTACGCATGAGTTCTTGTAATCCATAAGCCGCGAAGTCGCTGTAAACCATGAATGAACCCTCAAAAATCCTTGAATTTTTCATCTTGTGCCATCTTTGAACTGCCACATCATTGTATAACCATTGTGCGATTCGAGCGTCGGTAGGATCGATGGATGATGAACCTTGCCTTTGACGCTTTGGAGGAGCCATTTGAATAATTTTTTTATGAAGAAATTGAGTGAAATTAGGTTTCTAGGGTTTGTGGGCGAAAAAATTTGGGGAAAAACTGAAGGAATGAAGTAAAAAAGAGAAGGAATGAAGTAAAAAAGAGAAGGAAAGAAGGTAAATAGGGGTTAAATGTACAGCCAGTCGACTGGAATAATGAACCAGTCGACTGGTGGATGTTAAATTTTTAACTAAAGTGATCAGTCAGTCGACTGAGTATAGTAGGTCAGTCGACTGAATGGTTTCCCGAAAGTTTGTGGAACCTGCAATCAGTCGACTGACCTATCTTCTCAGTCGACTGACTGTAACTTAATCATGCAGTAGGGAAAAAATGAAAATTTTATTTTAAAAACAAATATAAATATGGAATACAGGAATTTTGAAAACAATATTACACAAGAATTGATGATTAATTAGGGAGTTTTGGTGATGATTCTTGTGGTTCTTCTTTTGTATTCTCAACATAGGGTTGTAAAGGTGACCAATAATTTTGGCGTTCCCATGAATTTGGAGATGCCTGAGGTTGAGATGGAGTTTGTTCACATTTATTCCATCCAGAAGAGCTTGGTTGATGGGATGATGAAGGTTGAAAAACATCACGCTTAGCCGATTTGCCACAAAATTTAAGGGCGATTGATTAATAAGACTAAGGCGATTTGAATTCATTCGCTGTTCATAGAACATTTCTCTTTGTAGATTAACTTGCTCCTTTTGATAATGATGTATTTCATCAATTTTCTCTTTAGTTTTTGGTGAAAAGAACAAAGATCTTCTAGACTTCTTTGGCTTAGATGAAAATCCAGTGTGATGTCTTCCCGGTTCATGAACAGGAGTAGGGGTTGGCAAAGAAGGTGTTGAACTGCTGGATGAGTTATAGCTACTAGGAGAAGATGGAGTAGCAAAGGAAAGTTTTGAGTTTGATGAATTATAAGAGTTTGGAGAGTCCATTGTTGAGGATGTTGAACCTACAAAGCATTGTTGCTCACAACGCCTTTACCGATGATATATCCTTTGGAGTTGTCTCCAAATGTGACAGAACCTCCATCTGAGTAAATAATATTTGATAGCATATCTTTGTCTCCAGTCATATGTTTTGAGCAACCACTGTCGAGTATCCATTTTCCTCTTTTCTTGAGTGGGACCTGCAAAAAATAAACGATAATATTGGTACCCACTTTTTGATAGGGTCCTAAGAGTTAAATCTTAGGAAACCAAACCCAAGAGGGCTCAGTATCCCATTTAAAAATGTAATCCTTATTTTTATGAACAGTTTCAAGAAAAGTGTTTATATATTTCTTCCTTATTAAATTGTTATTTGTTATAGGAACCCATATTTTTATACTTTTTGAGAGAGGATTTGGGTGTATTTTAGTAGGATTAATATTTCTCCTAATTTTCTTTCTAGGTGGAGCAGTTGTTTTGTTAACATATCCTAATCCTTTCTTACTTGAGATAGATTGCGAGCTATCAATAATTTTTGATAAGGTTTCTCTTCCTTTATTAAAGTTTGAGACATTTCTAGTAATGCTTTCTAACTTAGTTTTAAGACTAGTATTATCCAATTGTATCAATTTTACTTTTGTTTTTAGTTCATGATTTTCAGAAACAAGAGCGTCATTCTTTTCTTTTTGAGTTTCAATTTCTTGACTCAAAAGAGTGAGTTGAGAATTGATATTAGAGAATGATTCTTGTAATTTTTCAAGTTCTTCTTCTAGTATTTTTTTCTCATCTTTAAGCATATCTCTCTCAAATTCCGCTTTGTTCTGAAGTTCATGAGACTCTTTATATTTTCTTTTGAGATTTTTCAAAGTATCAATTAGTTCTGAATTTATCTCAATCATATCTTCAAAAGTAAAATCACTAACCTTATTTTCAGTAGCCATGAAGCAGACATTAGATTGCTCGTTTTCACTGTCACTACTGTTTTCTGATGAAGAAGTATCTGAGTCATCCCAAGTTACTGAGAATGCTTTCTTTTTATTGTCTTTTCTTCCCTTGATATATTTTTTCTTTAACTCTGGGCATTCCTTTTGGATGTGACCTTTCTTATAACAATTATAACATTCTAGAACTAAAGATGATGGTTTGATTGGAAAGTTCCTTCTTCCATTATTCTTGTAGGTTTTTCGGAATTTTAAGAATTTTTTGAAATTTTTAGCAATAAATGCTAAATCTTCTTCATCCGAATCTTCATCCTTTTCTTCTTCAGCATGGAAAGCTATGTTCTTTTTGTCTTGAGCTTGTACTCGTTTTGCCTGCAAATTTACTTCATAGGACATTAGATTTCCTATTAACTCTTCAAGTTTTATGGTAGAGAGGTCATTAGCTTCTTCAATGGCCAAGACTTTTCTTTCCCATTCATCCGTTAAAGAGTTAAGGATTTTTGATACAATATCAAAACCAGTGTATTTCTCTCCTAATCCTAATAGTGAATGATAAATATCTTAAAATCTAGAGTACATATCATTGATGGTTTCATCTTGTTTCATTCTAAAGTTTTGAAATTGATTTTTGAGCATGGAGATTTTGCTTTGTTTGACTTTGTTGGTTCCTTCATGAGTAATTTTAAGTGTTCTCCATATTTCATAAGCAGTTTGACACATGCTAACACGATTAAATTCATTTCTATCTAGTACACAGAATAGCATGTTCATTGCTTTAGCATTGGCAGTAGCATCCAGTTTTTGTGTGTTTGACCAAGTAGAATATTCTCCAGTAGGAAGAGTGTATTCATTTTGAGTGATATTCCATGATTCAAAACTATTAGATTGCATGTAGATTCTCATACGAGTAGACCAGCAATTATAATTCAAACCATTAAAGAATGGAGGTCGTGCAGTAGATTGACCTTCATGAAAACTAGTGTTAGTGACAGTGTTGGTGGAAGTGCTGGTGTTGTTTTCCATATTTAACAAGATATCAGATAACTTTGTAACGGTTATATGATGCCTCGCTCCGATACCAAATGAAAGTGTGTAGGACCGTATAATATGGATAAACAGTAATGCAGAGTATAGATAGTAAATAGTGCGGAATATAAATGCAGTAAGTAAAATGACGCCAGATATTTTATACTGGTTCGGAGCACCGTCCTACGTCCAGTCCCAGACTCCTTCTGGAATTTCACTACAACAACCCTCACTTAACCCGGAGGAACAGGTTTATACAACCCTGAGCAGCAGAACAGGGACCTGAGCAGCAGAACAGGATTTCGCCTCAGCAGCCGAAGAGGACTTTCCCTTACCTGAGCAGCAGAACAGGACTTTGACAAAATATGAAAGTAGTTGACTAAGTGTGTTCTTGATAACACTGATTTGTCAATTAAGATTACAAACTTCCTATAATCAATTCCTCAAGTATATAAATAGAGTGTGAAGATTTGAGAAGGAAGAATATTGCTAAGAATCAACGTATATAAAATATAATTCAAAGTTTCAAAGCAATTGAAAGTATTGGAGCACTTAGAATAATCACAAGAGAGAGAGTAGAGAGTTAGAATCAAAGATTGGTGTTTTTTGAAGAAGAGAGAACTCCTATATATATTCATTAGAAAATTGCAACCCTTGGTGAAGAGTTTCAGCCAAGAGAAACAACTTTTGATGGTTTGCATCTCTTCATGAAGAAGATGTCTATTCAGAATTCTGCAGTTGTTGCCGGTTCAGTCGACTGGAAATATTGGTCAGTCGACTGGTTTTGAAAAAAATTTAAAAATGTATTTTAAAATTTAAAAGAGGTGACGACTGTGCATATGCACAGTCAGTCGACTGGCATAACCAGTCAGTCGACTGGCTGTGCATATTTTGCACAGTGACTTTCTTTTTTAAAGAAATATTCTTTTTAAAGAAATATTGAAAACTTGAGGATTGATTTTAACATATAACTAAGACTCAACACAAATAATAGTTACTTTAATCATAGAGTTGTAGGCTTGATCCTCTGTTGTCTTCTTTTTGTTATGGGTGAATGTAAATTCTTTTCTTGGTTTCTGAACTGATTTGTCATAATCAAAACAAGTGATTCAGCAGCTATCAGTCTCCCTTCTGATTCTATCGAAGTGGTATTGACATATACTATTAATATACCTCATCCAAGTATAGATATGGGTTAGGCGACCTATGGTTAGGTGACCCACATATTGATATGTGTGTGTGTGTGTGTGTGTGTGCATATGTATATGTATACATGTATGGCTCTACTTGGGACTTCATGTCCGTTGTACAGTCGTTCCCCATCATGATATATCCTGATTTATTTATATATATAAGGAGACGATAATATACTTGGATAGGTGTCCAGAGTATAGTGAATTCTCGTATCTTTTATTGTATATGGTTTTTCAAACAAGCAGCCTATATTCTATATTGATGCTGGTATTCTATTACTTGAGATTGAGAGATATATCAGGGCATTGCTATTTGTTAGTCTTATACTTGATGACATCTTTATTTGATGATTCCTAGACTTTGATGATGATCCGGATATGGAAGATTAACCTATTTGATATTGTTTCGATTAGATAAATATTTGATGTGATTTTATATGGATGATGACATCTATATGCTTGGTTTTATGGTTTTTGCTATTTTGTTATATTGTTGTATTTATGTAATCACTATTATTCTATGCATATTCTATATCTGTATATGTGTTGACTTCTAAATTTAGATATTGTTTGACCTATATGTTATTTATGTAATACTCGGGTTAGTTCGAGACATTTCAGGTTCAAGGACAATGAGACCTGTTTGATTTCCTTGGCATAGAGGAGATTATATATTCAGTATTATTGGTTATCATCTTGTATTACATAGCATCGTGTGTATATTATTGGGGTGTATATTGACACATGTTTTGTGTGTGTGTATTATCGTTGCGATATTGGCTCTATGACGTTTGATATTTATTGTATATTGCGTAGTTTTATCTTGGAGGCATACGTGTTTATTATTTTGTGCCGATACCTAGTACGTTTTGTGATGTGCTATATTCGATGTTTAAATACGTACTTGTTGCCCCACCTCTTGGCCAGGCCGGGATACCACAAATTCAGCTAGAATTGATGGTTATCAGGATTGGAGATCGGTTGTATTTGAAACTATGGATGATAGATGAATGGTCTCGGATAAAAAAAACTCAAAAAATGGATAGGTATGGGATTGACACTTCACCTAGGCAATGGATCGGATCGGATCCTCTATTTCTGACCCAATCAAGGTGAAATTAGTATAAAGTGATAAGGAAGGTCCTATAAGGCTACATTTCAAATTTCAAGTTGATCGGAGTTTGGATGCTCGAGTTGTGCGCAACAAAAGATGGATCGTTGTTGACGGATCGATAGTAACTTGCTTGGAGTTGAACCTAGGAAAATTTGCTACTTGTTTGGAGTTGGATGCATGTTTGCTTGGAGATTACTTGGAGAAACGATCGACACCAATCATTTTTCATGTTAGAGTCAGATACGTGTTTTCTTGAAGATTGCTTGGAGAAAAACGATTGGCACTGATCGTTTTTATTACTTGGAGTTGGATATGTGTTTGCTTGGAGAAAAACGATCGGCACCGATCGTTTTTAGTGCTTAGAGTTGGATATTTTTTTGCCTGGAGAAAAATGATCGACATCAATCGTCTGTCTTGCTTGGAGTTAGAATCATATTTTCTTGGAGAAAATTTGGATTTTACCAGAGTCTAACCCTGGGCCAGAATTTTCAGCACCTACTTCAAGTCAGAAAGGTGATTACTTCGCGTCTCGCTTTGGGTCAATCCTAAAGTGGGTTTTTCGACGATCGTTTTGGCGATTTTCGAAGATGATCGGTCCATAACTAAAAATCTACAACTTCATTACACATGAAACTTTAGAAACATCAATATATTGAAGAAAAGAGTCACCCAAAACGACTGCATTTTATTTGGAGAAAGTTGAACGATCGACCTACATCTTTCTTGAATGATCGTATTATTTTAGTCCAAACAATTCAACTCGCTGATGATCGATCAATATCTCACAAATGCTAAGTCGGAAGGACATGAAAATTGAGAATAGTAAAATAACATGTAGAGGAAGATACCTTATCGATCGCACATCATTAGGAGAAACTTGAACGAGCGGCTACGTCGTTCTTGAACGATCGTATCATTTTAGCCTAAATGATCCAGCTCAATCATGATCGATCAATATCTCTTAAACGGTAAGTCGGAATGATATGCAATTTAGAGAGAAAGTAGCTAACATCATACGCGACCTACTGGAACGATTGAACCCCAAAAGGAGCTAATATGAACGATCGACGCCGATCATTTTTTGGTGAGCGATCGACCCCATTTAGTGGATTGAGCCGTTTGGGCCTGGAGGTTCTTCTGGTGAAATTTCAACCAGATCCATAAACGTCTTCACCTATAAACATAGCAGACTTGGCTCATTGCATGGGATCTTCTTCTAGATCATCTTTTTTCTCCTCTTCATCACTTCTTATCTCTTCCTCCATTAATTTTCTAAGGCTAAAAACAACTGTATTTATAATCCTACAGTGTGAAAAAAAGATTATTGGGGTGGTCGTAGGTCAGAGTTTGCCGAACCACTATAAAACTTGCATGTTCATTTACTTTTCTACAATCTATTCTATGATCTGTGAATCCAAATTTTTCTGTTTGGATCAAAATATTGGATATTGGTGTTTTCGCATACAACCGAGTGTTGATGACTATTTTTAGCGCTAACAGTACAAGTATTATCCTAAGAAAATATTCACGCGCCACCCCTTATAGCCTCATTCTCCGTATTATCTGACAGTATTACTCAATAATACTCTTGCGGTATAGAGGTAGAGGTGTTATAGATATTGAATGGGAGGGTGCCAAGGCTTAATGAATTCTAAATTCAATAGGTTTATGGTAGGGTGCCAAGTCAAATGGGTCCGGTATAGTAAATAACTTCACTATGAGTATATCAAAATGGATGTAACAAATGAATGAATGAAACAATAACATGAAACAAAAGTATTTTTGTAATTGGGGGGAGATATTGACTCTTTATAAGCATGCTTGCTATAATGTATTCATAGTGTTTATATTCAACCTCATAGGAAAGTCCAATTGCTCCCAAGGTGGATGAGTAACATTTTAACTGGTGATGTTGTTCGAGAAAGATGAATTAGTGATAGATAAACCTATTGTGGTAATCACAAAATAAAGTTGAGGATAACCTTTAAAATGGACATCTAAATAAGGGTCTTAGTAATGCATATAAATGAACATTAGCTACATGACATGGTTCATAAATTGTTGATAAGTATAGGTTACACTTATTTTTAAATTGATCAATGCATGACATGGTTTATAACGTGACATTAAATATATGGTATATTTATATTTGAAATGATACTTATATATTTATGTTCAATATATGTTGTTCTGACATCATTTGAGGTAATTGTAGTTGATGATTTAGTGAGAGGAAAACCCGTTTTGTTAGGCGGTGTGGTATCACTATATATTGTGATTACGAAGATGTATTACTCATACCAGACTTTATGTCTAACCCACATTTTTATATTTTTTATCCCTTAAACTCACGGGTACTCAATTGAGTAAGCTAAGTTTATGAGATAACCATGTTATCTTGAAGACGAACAAAATGGTAAAGATAAAGCATGTGGCTTAATAGTTAATTAAGTTTTATTTTAGTTTATAGTGTTTCAAATCCAGGTTATATTTACTAGTTAAGTGAACATGCTAGCATTTTCATATGTCGGGCATGTCATTATTATGTATGCTATATGATATTTACCCATACGAGGGAATATTATGGGGATGAATATGAAGTAACAATTTTATAACGAAACATCTATTTATTGTTGTTGGAAAAAAAGTAATATCATTTTGTTACTTGAAAATAATTTTGGTGATGACTACAGAATCATCAACGATGTTCATTTTTCAGATCTCGAAATAGGGGATGTTACATATATGTCCATTTCGTTATCATAAACCAAAATTTAGGAGGTAAGTATGTCATTTGGTATTTACATCAAGAAAAATCAAGTGAAATTTATTTTGATTTATATATCTCAAGATTTATTTAATAATCGAAGATATCGCTCTTAAAGTTCGCTCAAGATGACAATAAACAATGCTTGAAAACGACGTTCAAATCTTAAATCGGGTGTGTTGAATATGCAAGTATATGATTTTTGTTTGATGATAATAAACATATATATTCATTTAAATGTATTTGTTAAATATTTTATTTTTCACATAATTAATAAATATTTGTTGAATAAAATTAATAACGCAGAATTTAAATTCAAATGGATATTTTATTCAAACAAATATTTATTACAATTTTGAAAAGTACAAATTTGAGCTCTCACTATGTATATACAACATTTCACATTACAATACAAATTTGATTACATCACAATCTTCCATATACATTTGCACCTCACTACATATCACTGATTCACTCGTATTTTATCTTCAACTCTATTCCAGATTGAATCTAGCATCTGAGCAATCTGCAAAAATAAACACTAACGCGGTAAAATTGAAAAGAAAATATTTTTGCAGTGTAAAATAAAATGTATTTTGAAAATATTATTTGCCTCAATTATTTGGATTATTCGTCATCATTTAATTTTTAATTCATCAAACATGAACAACTTGTGACATGCATAGTGTATCACTGTACATGCCACAAGGCCGTGCACACCGATATACACTTGATAAATCTATAGGGACAGGGGAGCACAAAGTCAAACCCAATTAAAAGTCAGGTTCAACTCAAGTGAAATACAACTAAAATCACGATATCAGCACAAGGTCAAACCCGAGCTTTAAGCTAGATTCAACTCAGGTGCAATACAAAACTATGGGTCAAGATACATACAACACAGCCTCGACCAAAAGTCGAATGTACACATAAACCCAGACTAGTCAGAGGAATGAAGCATGGTCAAACACTAGTACAAAACTGGTCATTTGTGTCGGTTGTGTAACCCCTGTTGTGTCGGTTTTACAACCGACTCAAATGAAGACGACACAAAAGGCATTTTTCTGTTGTGTTGGTTGTACAACCGACACAAATATCAATTATTTGTGTCGGTTGTTAATAGAGAACCGACACAAAACTATAAACAGTTGTGTCGGTCTTTCTAATAGGACCGACACAAATTAGCTTGTATAGTGAAGCAAACGGCCGTTTATTGTGTCGGTCCTTTAAGAAAAACCGACACAACTGTTGCTTGTTTTGTGTCGGTTCTTTATTGACGACCGACACAAATGATTGATATTTGTGTCGGTTATGTTTGTTTTTTCAACCGACACAACTGATATGCAGTTGTATCGGTTCCCTTTGAAGTAACAACCGACACAAGTTATATTTGAAGCAAAAAAATATATTATTACCATTCAAGATTATTAAAACAGTATGAAATTGAATTTTAATTTTTTATAAACAAACGTTACTATGAACTGATTGAACAAAAAATATAATTATATTATCCATCAACATAATTCATGTTTACAGATCAAAATAGAATATAATCTATCACAAACATAACGTACATAACAAAATACCAACGTACGTCACAAAAGATCAGCGTACACAACAAAAAACAGCTACATTCAATTATACATGATATAACTAGCTAAATTCTCTCGAACCTCGTCTATCTCTTGTTGGTTATAAGAACCGTCTCGTACAAAGTTCTGCAATTAAGAGAATTGTTATACAAAAGACAATAATTAAGTCAGGAATACTCTGCATAAAAGAATCTGAAAGGAATGTAATTCAAACACAGGTCGAACCATAAGCTGAATATAGGAAACAGTAATTTGGGACCTGTGTTATTCACCGTGTACCATGATCATATTATCTGTATTAGAGGTGATTTGTTACTTGCATGTGCAATATGTAATAATGTTTGTTGTTTTCACAATTAAATGCTGTGTAGTTAACAGTCTCAATGGTTTCTTCTAACTAGCATTTCCACCACCAGACATTGCATACTACATTGCCATACTCCCAAACAAACTGCCCATTCATATACACTTACATTCACCCACCAGACCATACATTCGTCTTACAACCCTTTGACACTCTTTGACAATACATTCACCTACCGGAGCCTCTGCTGTCATCATCATCAAACATCATGACTTCAAACCAAACTTCTTACTTCTGCAAAACAAACTTCATCATCAAACCTGAAGCAACTGCTGTTCTCCTACCATTCCAACTGCCTACCATTGTAACTCACATACAAACCAAAGCTGCCTTCTTATCTCAAAACTGACCACACTTCTCTGCCAAACAAACTTGCAACACCAAACAAACAACTCTATACAGACTTCAATTATCAACACTGCTACTGCAAACAAGTTTGTTGACAGTATTCAACAAACTTCTTCAAACTAAAGCACGACGAACGAGGCCAAAAAGAATAAAAAAAGTGAAAAAAAAATCACCACTGTCAGCCTCAATCACCACTAGCCCATCAAACTTCAACACTGCTTCGACAACACTTCGAACCACCTTCTATCAACACAACATTATACACAACTACTATTTCCAGTAACTGCAGCCATACCACCACAATACTCAACCAGTCAACTACCAACAACCATAATCTACATTCAGCAACTTAACTCATCAACATTCAATAGTGCAACAGTGCACTGTATCACCACCCTTCCTTATGCATATCCCATTGCCTTGCCCACTTCTGTCAACAACATATAACCACTACACCTATCACCACACCTATAACAACAATTGCACAGTGCCATCATCACCTATCACCACCTAAAACAAACTGTCTTCATCTCAATTCCCTATGCCTGCATATCGTTTCATCAATCTACCACACTGCCTTGTAACTTCTTTCATCACAGTGCACTGTTACAAACACTGAATATCAACTACCACCACAGCCACATACATCCATCCACCACACTACCTTCAATCACTCAATCAACCACCATCTAACAACACCTCTGTCCATACTACTTTAACATTCACATTCCCTTCAAACAAACAACTGTAGCCATCAACCAACAGACTTCACCAAATAACCTACAGTACTGCCACTTGCAACAACTGCTGCTCATTCCCAAAATTACTGTCATTCCCCTCTCCTACTAATAACACTTCAATATTCATCATCCAACTGCCTGCAACACCTATAAACACACAATCCCCTACCAGCACCCTACTGACATCTCCGATACAGCTCCAAAACCAAATCGAACACCCCAATCGACTCACCCTGCAATCGCCTCTTCGAACATCAAACATTGAATCAACTGCCTGTAGCGACCAAAATCTCCCCCTTCAATCTCCCAAAACGCAACGTAACCTAATTACGCCTGCCTTTGTGTGAATTTGGAAATTAGTCGTACCATTTTCTCATTTCTTAAAGAAACAATGGAACATATTGAGATGTCCTGATGTATTAAATAAAATTATGCATATATATACAAGACATCATACAATTCTCATTCCTTTTTAAAATGGTGTATTACTATTACATATATATACAATGCTATATATATAAACAGTTACTCAAAACAATTGAGTTTATTTGATTTGCAAGGCAGTGAAGTATGTAGACTTTAGGGTGGTAGAGTGTATGGGTGATGGTTGAACTATAGTTGGAGATTGTAGTGATGAGAAAGTAGGGAGGATGGTGTGTTTTGGTTGCTCGAGTTGAAGCAGATGACAGGAGATGTGGTAGGAGATGTGATAGGTGATAGTGTATGGTTGGATCTTGGAGACTGTAGTGAGGCAGGAGATGGAGTTGAAGATTGTGGTGAATGATGATGGTGTAATGATTAGGTAGTGGGTTGATTGGGTGATTGGAGTGTATGGATGTGCGGGTTGCCGATGTGACTGTGCAGTTGAATGTCGGTGAGGGTGAGTCATGGTAGAAGTTTGCATTGAGGAAGTGTATATATGGTTGGTGATTGAATAATGACAGTTGAAAGTTTATGAAGGTGGTGATGGAGAAGTAACTGCTCAGGTTTGATGAAAGGAGGGATGTTTGTGATGCAAGCAGGTGATGTAGTGGGCAGTCAAGTTTATGGCAGTGGGAAAGTTTGTATTTATGACAGTGGGGAAGTTTGTATGCAAGTAGTTAATGTGTTTGGTTTGTAATCTTTAGGCTGATGATGGAGGTAGTGTGGAAACTTGATAGAGGAAGTGGTGGTTTGGAACAAGTGAGCTGAAGTGGTGGTAGGCTTGCTGACAGGTTGATGGTTGGAGAAGAGGGAGTATGTTGTAGATTGCTGCTGTGTTGATGAAGGCAAGTGAAGGTTTGATGAGGCAGGGGTAGGTTGTACTTGATGGTGGCGGTTTAATAAATGAATGATGATGATTGTAACACAAAAAATGATGATTGTAACAAAGAAGTTTTTGTAACAGAGAGATGTAATGCACCAGAGAAATGCACTATATAATGCACGAAAGAAATGCACTATATACCTTTTTCTAAATAAAAGCAGTTACTATAAGTTTGTATGCCATATATATGTTGCAGTATCTACCAATCAATTCAAGTATACCTGACTCAAACCTGTATGCCTTTTTCTATTTCTAAATAAAAGCAGTTACTATAAGTTTGTATGCCACATATATGAAATGAACTGAATCTGAAAGGATGGGAATAATTATTTCTAAATGCTTAGTGTGCACTGTATATATGTTGCAGTCACTATAACAGTATGGACATGACTCAAACTTGTATATGTGCACTATAACAGTATGTATATGTGCACTATAACAGTATGTATGCCATATATATGTTGCAGTCACTATAACAGTATGGACATGACTCAAACCTGTATACTTTTTTCTATTTCTAAATAAAAGCAGTTACTATAAGTTTGTATGCCATATATATGAAATGAACTGAATCTGAAAGGATGGGAATAATTATTTCAGAATGCTTAGTGTGCACTGTGTACCCCAATTGAAGTATACTCAGCAACTAACTGCAAATTTAAAAATTCTACCACCATGAGTAAGTATGACATGAGTTAGTACAACTATTTGTTTTATGTATTAGTGTAATTCTTTATGGACAAATAGGGGTAACAAAACGAAGAAGCAATGCAATATTGGATATGCAGCTATAACAGTGACAATACTACGTGTGAAGGAAAGAAAAAACCAGGGTGATTGTGACAAATGACTTGGTTATAAATTTCATAAATAAATAGCGTGTGACTTGTGGATATGGCATAAAAAAAACCATACCATAAACTCCTCGGTTTCACAATACTTCTTAAATGTTTCCCATTGTGTTTTTGTAACCCCATCATAAAATTCGTATGGCTCTTTATGGTTTTCTGGAAGCTCTCTAGTCTTCGTAATCCAACCACTAACCAATTTTGTTTTGAAACCCTTCCATGCTCCACAAACATTTTTTAACACATTATTTTTCATTTTTTCGTCGATGTGATACTCGGTCTGAGGTAATAAAAAATAAAAAATAAACAACGTCAAAGCAGTAAAAATGAATTTGATAAACAATGAAAGCGGTTCATGACTCCAAACACAAAGGATCCAACTGACAATTTAATAAGCAAACAAACGAATTTATAATACCTTAATGTCTTCCCAGATGGTATCCTTAAGCCCTTGACTAACGCTTAATAGAACAAAAAACTTAATATTACAAAAACTAAGCTTACCACTGGAATGGAGAGGGATAAAATATACTTTGCATCCACATAAAAAACCAATATTTGCATTGTTTGAAGGGACAACTACTTTATCCACATTACATTTACATATATGATTTCACATATTAACATAACATAACTATGGTTAATGATTACAATGATTAAAATTAATCAATCATAAAGGAATGAAATATATCTGATTACTTCTGTAATAATGGATCAAATGCACCTTTTTTTTTCAGAAGAAAAGGCGTAAAACTCTGGTATATACAGAGTGATTCATATTGGAATGCAGCTATTTTATAAATATACATACCTTTCACGATTATATCCATAGGTATGAAACCACCAACTGCAGCAACATCTTCTTTAACCTCATCCCAAATGAGGTCAGTATCAACAAACTGTAAAATATATTATCCTTATAGATGTATCTTTACTGAAAGCAACCCCAGCAAGGGAGCAGCAAAATCTATGATTTCTTTTTTCATTGTATAAATCTGACTATAATAAATTGCAGATATTTATCCATTGTTTTTTTTTACTTGACTGTTGGTTGATCTAGTGGTTTGGCTTAATCGTCCGTTTACAAGAGTTAGTTGTTCACACCATGAAATCAAAAACCCATGATTTTGAACTGTATTTATGTATCATTAATTTACAAAATTACACATTAGCAATACTTCACACCTCATTTAGAGCTAATCCTTCTGGTTTAAAAATATTATCTTACTCGTACATTAATTTTACTTTCGATTCACATTTGCTAAAATGCTTGTTAATTATAAACTAGGTGAATAACAAGTTTTATACAAAATTGTATTAGTATCTTTTTCATTAATAGGTTCTTTAAACTGCTACTTGTCCAACCATTTATTATCTAAGCCAAATCATATTAGCAAGTTTAAACATATACCGACACACGGTAGGAAAAGAATAGAATGATAAAAATAAAAATAAAAAAGGTTTTCAATTGCATATGTTAACACATATGTTGATCAAGAAACAATGAGTTCAAATTAAAAATGATAAATTATTTATTAAGGTAGTTTATTGCAGTAAGGAGCAATGAGTAACCAAAAATATTATTAGTAGTATGTTATTGTTTCAATTCGATGAATTGTACAAGGATTGGAAGGAAAGACATGAAGAAAACAGAAATACTTGTTAAAATATACTTATAATGGAGTTCAATTATCAAAAACAAATTAATTTTCCAATTTTTTGTCAATAATCTTGACAACGATCTAAGGCATGTATTAATCATGAAGATAGGCAAAGGCGAATAAAAGAAAAGAGAACACATAATTTGTGTTTTTCAACAATTTAAGAAAGAGAAGCATAAGAAAATACGAGACAAGACAAGAACTTTTGGACAACAAATGCTTATATAAAGAGAAAATGTATTTATAAACCCGACATCTAAACAACGTTTACATTAACTATGTATATTTTTCATATATTGCAATTGCAATTACATATGGATGCGTTTGATGAGCTCATTTAACTAGTATATACAACTTAAAGTAATTTTAACCAAATTTAAATAAAATAAAATTTTTATTTAAAATTTTAGATTATAATTAAAATCAACCTAGATTTCGCAGGGTCAATCAAAATCTAAATAAAAGAATTTTCAAAATTCACACTTTTAACCCGCTTTAAATTAGGCCGATTCCAACATTATACGGTGTTTCAACTCTTAGATTCATATAACTACTTGAAATTACATGAACTTTGATCTGTTCATCAACACTTTTCACTTTGTACTCCTAATTTATTCTACTAGAATCTAGGAAATTCGTATAAATTTTTGGACGTGAATGTACGAGTGGTGAAGTAATAAGGCACTTTAGGAAGACATTCCAAGGAAGGAAAATAAAATATGCAGTACTAAGTTAATAGTCAAAATTGGTGCATGAAGTTAATCGAATTGATATTTAAATCCAATTATTATAATTGTATAATCATATTAGTCAAGGAAGATATTATACTCAACATCGGAGGATTATTCCTTATGACCACTTTAAAAAGGAAAAGGAGAAAAAAGAAAAATAAAACAAGAATAGTATGAACAGATCCTAAACTAAGATGCATAGGCTATATAGTATCCAAGTAAACTAGAAGAAGCCGTACAAATTGAATATTATGAAGTTTTCAAAATTGTCATAAAAGTTACCAGTTTATCATCTTAATTTCTTACCGCAACTCTAGTGCAGTCAATAACAGCAACCAGGTTTATATCGATAATACGCTTCCATGTTGCACTGTCATCCTCTCATCCTTGAAATCCTCTACTGCTACAAACCATACCCCTCAACTTCCACATGGCAACCAGACCATCAAATCCTATATCACTCAGCAGCAGTTCTGTTCTACACAACCTCTGCCTTGCATCACAAACTAGTTCACTAACCAAAACCAATTCAATGCCTGTTGCAATTCACCACTACATATACAACTGTTCACTTCTGTTATGCACATCCCCTTCATTCAGATACACGACCAACTTCTACCACATCCAAAACTACACAACTCATAACATCTTCCACTTACATCACTGAACAACTGTCAAACAGCCATCACCTTGCTGCCTCATCTTCTTACATCTGAACTTCACACACTTTTAACCATCAAATATACTCATTAACACTCCACTCTGCATACTCTTTTGTGTTTAAATCACCACACTTCGTAACTCAATTTCTGTCAACTTCAAACTTCCAGACAAATACCGCAACACTCACCAGTGCAATACAACACTTACCAGTGCAACACCTACTAGAGCTTCTAAAACCATCACCAGACATACATCATTCAACCTGTCACCATACTAACCAACATTCCCATAGTACGCCCATCCTCAAATCAAAACAAATTGCTCTACGAATCGCCTGATTTCAAAAGTCGAACATCCCTAATTCGAAGCGGAAGGCCAGGAACAACCCACGTGAACCACCTCGAACCGCAACCAAAACCATCACCTGAATTTGAACAAGACATCAACCAAAGTCGACAACTCCACCGTTTCTAATATGTATTATCACATAATTTGTATTTAATAAACTGTTGATAGATGAGTACTGAACAGTTCGTACCATTTAATTATAGAAAATAGTGAATGTAAATGCAACAGATCGAAATTAAAATACCTTCAAGCACATGTGGTCGAAGTCCGATGGGAATGGCCATAGCGATGGCTGAGGTTAACCGTTGGTAGGTGATAGACCTTCGTCAATTGCTGATCGTAGTTATCGAGCTAGGGTATCAGATTCCCAAACTTCAGTTGCAATTGCAGGAATAGATGTCGATGGAGGCGGGAGCAGATTGTTAATCGTCGATCGGTAGTTTGGGGTTGGAATCGGGGAGGATGGTAAAGGGAATTAGGGTATGTGAGAAATCTTCAACAGTTGCTGATTGTAGTTAAATGGTAATAGGCGTTGGCGGAGACGGGCATGAGATTGCAAATCATTGATTGTTAGTGTAGATATAGAAACAGTGAGAATGGGAAAGGGAATCAGGGTTTTAACGTTGAGGAAGGAGTGAGGAAGTGTGAAAATGCAGGAAAAGATCTGGAGCGGAATGGGGAGAGCAGAGACGGGTCGGGTACGTGATGGCTAAATTTTTCCTCTAAAATTTATGGCTCGCGGGAAAAGATGGGGCGGCTGAAATGGATTTGGGGGGAAAAGTTGTGTGCCTATTGTGTCGGTTTTTGGACAACCGATGCTATTGTATTTAATTGTGTCGGTTGTTCAAACAACCGACACGAGTAGATCTATTGCTTCCGTTCAATTGTGTCGGTTTCTTAAGAACAACAGATGCAAATTACATTTTTAACATTTTCTTCTTACCCCATAAGTCAATAGTTTCGGTTGTTAATGAACAACCGACACAAATTACACTATTTGTGTCGGTTTTATGGAAAACCGACACAAATGAGGCGAAGCAACTGATCTGTTTTGTACTAGTGAAACCAGACTACACAATGAATGCAGCAAAACCAAAATGAACAAAATATACATGTGCATCTAATCAAACCAGTGTGACAACAATGGTGCAGCAGCCTCAAGACCAACGAGCAAGCCAACTGAATACAGGTGCAGATTCAAATTCATATGGCACCAGAGCACTAATATACAGATGAACACAAATGCAATAACCAAAGGCAAGCCCAGTTATAATATGAAACTGACTCAATGCACATGACTTAAATACACCAGATCAGAAGGTCAAAGTGAACCAGACCACCAGATACAAGACAATATGGTTGCAGTGAAGACAGAGCTCGAGGCAACATGCGCATGTGAAGTTATCAAGTGCACCAGTACAAAACAATGACACCGGTGACATGCACAAATACAAGCAAAAGCAAGCTAGTGATGTACATATTAACCAAGACAATTGACCCACATCACAACACACAAAGCCGGTTTTGAACAAAGACATGATGAAGCCAGTGATACCAGATCACAATAGGAACTCAATAATGACCAAACTTATATGCAAACAGAAATGTACATAGTGGAGTTACGAAACAACTTCAAAATCAAGTTTAGTGCACAATGAAGACAGGTGAACCAAATAATGCAATGAAGTGAATACAACATTTCTACAAGGCATATGGAATCAATTACAATACCACAATATTCAAGCATGCAAATACAACATGAAGCAACCAGATTTCGAGTTGAGCAGTGACAATATACATGAAACCCAAAGCTAACGCATATATATATATATATATATATATATATATATATGATGAAAATGCACAAGTACAGTCAGAAACAAAATCAAGCATGAAGTTTCAAAAAATGACAGAAGTCAAATGTAATAGCAGTTTTATCAAAGCCGAAGTGAGGTAATATCAAAATTCAATTCGAAGCCGTGAGCAATTGAACAGAGTCAATATCATGCCGCAAGTCAATCAAGGAAATCAAACAAGTTCAAATTTTAACAATATCAATTGAACGAAGTCAAAGTATTCAACACCGTGGTGGCCAAGGAAGTCAAAACCAAAGTCGTGACAAGCAAGCAAACATAATGTGCGAAATTGAAGAAGTCGGTAAAAATCACCAGCATTTAAACAATATCAAAAGGCCTAGCATATAATTATCAGGCGAATTCATATGAAAAATACGAATGAAAATATAGGGGATCGAACCATATGTAAACCCTTAACATCATTGGCCAAAAGATCATTCGAGTTCAAGCATAAAGAATAATCATTCAGCTCGAATCAAGATCGAGTTCAAGCAAGCTAACGAGTAAAGCAAAAAAGCATAAATTACATACCAGATTTTACAAATTGAACTCGATCATCGAAGCGGCCGAAGAAAGCTACAAGGAGACGGTCGATCGACTGAGCAAGGAAAGCAAAATCACATATTCGATCAACCAACTAAAGTCAGCAGCTTCAACAAAGCAAAACCCTAAATATGGAAAAGGAACGAACGAAGACAAAGCAACCATTACTCACAAAGAAGTCGGACCGAAGGATTAGAAGAAAAAGGAGATAAATCGTTTATCTCAATATTTTTATTTGGGTCGACTTTTATTATCTTGGGCTTTATTTAAAAAATTAGGGTTTTGTATTTTTTAAATTGTTTTTATTTGCAATTTACTTTTAAACTCTTGTAATTTCTAGTCGTGTGACTATGTGATAAACTACGGTGGTGTAGTTCGAGAATTCGTAACTCAATGGCTGAGTTGTGTCAGGGTTTTAAACGTAGAGTTAGGTTAGTCGATAGCGAGTGTCGCGAGTTTACGTTTTTAAGCGTCCGACTACTCAATTTCTAGTAGAAACCTTAGAGGCGGCACGTAGGCAGGGTTTTGTCGAAGCTGGGTAAATCTGTATGTTTTATTTCTGCATTTTTTATTATTCTGCTATTATCTGTGCTGCTGTTACACGACTATTATCTGTGCTGAAATTATATATAAAAACTTCCGCAATAATTTTTATAATTAATAGTATCACCCTATTCACCCCATCTATGGTGAAATCGATCCTACAGGATGTTAGCATGAAGCAAGCCCCGAGTCCACTCGTTGCTACAACCGTTGTCAACTTCGGTGCAAAAATTCCCAAGCATGTAGCAGCTTGACGAGGGTCTCCTTGCCGACCGCTCTGAAGCAAATTTCAACCTTGACTCTCAATTCAATATTTAACCCAAACATATGCGCTCCCTCTCGACCTTTGGTATTTAAGAGCTTGACTCGAAGATAGCACAACTCAAACTTGTGCCCCTCATCTCTAATCGGTCGAACCACTTCAACCCATCTTCAATCGCTTGACACCCACATTCAAGCTATGCTAATTTTGAACCAAATGTTTCAGTCTCGAAAATCACAATTATCTAAGCAATAAAAGAAGAGATCGATAATTATTATCTCGCTATTTCTGTGCACCTTTTATTTTTATTTATAAAATTGCTTGAGATCTACTCGTAATATATGTTAATTTTATCTCTTTGATTGCATCAATACTAGTAGATTTGAATGTATACTTACGCGATCTAAACATGTATTCGTGTGATGCGTGGTCATGCCTTAGCAACTTGCTTTAATTTCTTTCGTACCTTTTAGTAGAAATTTCTACTACCTTCTGACGTATGCATTGGTCCGGTATACATTTCAAATATTTTTTCTAAATCATTGTTAACGTTTATTTTTCCCAATGCCTAGATGTGGTTTTTATTTGAAAATATGTTGTATTACATGTCATGTCTTGATACCACAAACAATTTTGATCACTGCAACTTCATCGAAGATGTCTACGTCTCTATGGACTTTAATCTCACTATACTAGTCACACAGTAAACATTTAACATGCCATTCAACAGAAGCGAAATAAATGGAGAGACAGCTCTGCTGGTCCGATTTCAATAATAGAAAACAGCAGCCAGGGATTTGTACAGCATTGAAAAAAGAAACTGTCCCGTAGAAGTCAGATGATAATGATAAGTCGAGCATCCCTCAGACGTCCTTCCCTCTTCTTTTCAAATAACTCGGTTTATGGAATGAACAAGATTGGATGATTTTATTCCCACTTCGCTTTCAATTTTTTTACAGTCCGATATTTATCAATTTTCATGAAAATTGTTTTTATCTTCAAACCGTATCAGATCACCATGCAAAGAAACAATCACGTACATAACTCCTAAATAGCGAGGTTTCGTTCAGTCAAACGAGATTCGTGTAACAATCTAGTTTTGATCGAATGGAGTTTGTACAATAACATAGTTCAAATCGAGAAAGTTTTGTATAATAATCTAATTCGGATCGAACGTGGTGGTTCGTAAACAAACCACTTTATATTTGAACATAATTTATGAAAAATGAGAATATTTTCAAAATCAATTGGAGGATGAAAAAAAGGCACGTGACAATTATTTTTAACATGATAACAGAAGAAGGAAAGTGAGATGGGAATAATTTAAATCAGGAAGTGTTTATTGTTATAATCAAAACTTTGCTAATGTGCTGCTGTCACGTCAGCTGACGTTAACATAGTGTTTATTGTCAAAGTCTAGTTTTACATGTCCCAGTACATTGGTCGACATCATAGTCCATATGAATTCGTTGATTCAATGACTGCCTTTATCTGGAACTACCGAATGTACATCTTTTATATTTTGATTGTTTGAAACGGAGAAATCAAGGTATTCATTGTTTAAACTTAAACGTCAAATTAAACGATTAATTTGTTTGCACGGGTTAACCATGTTTACTATCAAATATACAAAAATATACTACACATGCTAATGTTCCAAATTCATATGTTAGTTCTTATTCAAATCATTGAGAGTAAATGATTTACCGCAGGAACTATCTTATTCAAGCACACTATACTAAACTTTGTATACTCTCTACTCTATAGTATTTCGTGCTTAGCAAAAGACAAGAGCCTCCGACTTCGAAGGAGACGTGTTTAATTACTTTATACCTAAGTGGTCATGTCTGATGCGTATTATTGCCTTCTGCCGGATACAGTCACATGTACATGATTGGCATGTTAAACCGGCATGATTCACTTCAAATGCCTAAGACCAACCTTGTATACTATATACCTTAATTATCCCATTCTTACAATTTCCTTTCTATTTTCTTATAATTTTAAAAATAAAATATCACTCTCTTCTTAACTTGTCTAATTCTTCGCAATATAAACCTCCAACAAACATATTACCATTATACAATCTATTAAATTTGATTCTATTGAGTATAAAAGAGGATCAGTGACTATTTAAATTTTGCTTCTACTTCTTAATCGGAATCATCTTCTCTTCTTAATTTGATGGAAATAAAAAAGAAAATAAGTAACTATTTAAATTCTTACTTCTCATTCATTCAAATTCAAAATCCTCTTTTTTCCTTGATTTGATAAAAAAATTCACTGCCCCTGATGATTATTTATCACTTCAAGTTGACACATAAATTTTCATCATACTTGAAAAACTATAACAACATGACCTTTCATTTACTATTTCATCCACTCATAAACATATTACATCTTCGTTTTCCAGTTTAGCTATTTTCTTAGAATTTTAGAAATAAAATACCGTTCTCTCCTTAATTTGCCTCGTTCTTCGAAATGTAGACCTTCAACAAAAATATTATTGTTATATTATATATTCTATCTTTCTATTACATATAAAAAAGAATAAGTAACTATTTGAATTCTTGTTTCTCATTCAATTTCATTCGGAATCTTCTTCCCTCCTTAATTTGAGGGAAAAGTTTCACACGCCCCTAATAATTATTTATCATTTCAAGTTGACAAATAAATTTTCATCATACTTGGAAAGCCATAACAGTATGACCTTTTATTTTATATTTCATCTACTCAGAAATATATTCCATCCAATTTTACTTTCATTTTCTTATCTTCTTTATTTAATTTCATCCCCTTAAATGTATTTTCCATTTTCATTTTCCCAATTTACTTTCATTTTCGCTTCTTCTGATCCTTAAACTACCAACTCTTTCGTTTTCTTTCTTTACATCCAAGTGGAAATTTTACTTCTTTCGTTGGTTGTGTTTTCTTCTAGCTTTGGTTGTAATCGTAGAATTACATCTTCCATCACTAATGGTATGATGTTAAATACGTAAGATTTTATTTTATTATATATTAGTTTGGTTCAAGGGATTAAGGTTGGCTTCTTCAAAAAATTAATATGTAAAATAAAGCATTACTTGTTTTCCAACAAGTAATCAAGTTAAAAGATATCATTTTCTAAAAAGTTATTATAGCTGTCTTCTTCAGTTGTAGGTAATCTGTTCGCCGAAATGTCAAAGTAAATAAATAAATGACCTGTGTAATGATCAAGTCAAAAATTGATTAGTTTATTAAAAAGTATATAAGATTTCCATTTAGTTACGTATTTTCCATTGTATAGACTCGATGATCTTAACTTACGCATACAATAGCATAAAGGTTATTAACTAGGTAGCAAGTTGTAACTCAATAGCAATTTATAAGCTCGATAGCCACCGATTCAATAACATTAAATCCATGGAATCGATAGCAAGTTATAAACTCGATAGCTATAGATACGATAACATTAAATTACAAACTTGATAGCTAGAGATATGATAGTATTATCTTATAGACTCAATAGCTACAAATTTGATAGCATCGTATAAATTTGATAACATATACTTATAATAGCTAGGCTGTAAAAAGATAGCTATAGGGTTGATAGCTTTTCAATATGAAAGTTATAAAGACAATAACTTTTGTTATACAATCAATAGTTATGGGATCGGCAACTTTTCTCTATGAAACTTATATATATGGTAGCCAAAGATGGGTGTTAATGAAAGCATTTTGGAAGTCAGTTTCCATAATTTCTAACTTGATTTTTTATAGCATACGAAGTTACAAAATAAATGGTGATAAGTTAAAATGTGATAACGTATATGAAGATGGAAATGGCTAAAGCTTAGGGTAAGCTATAAAATGATTAGTTGTATCATTCATATAACATGGTATATAAAAATGTTTTATATAAAATATTGAAGGATTTCGACCAAAATATGAGGATCTATGGAATGTGTAGGGTGTACAATTAATAAAATGAAGAAATGGAATAAATTTTAGATCTTAAATTATGTCCACTCATGGAGATATTGTAACAACCATGTTTCCTATGCTATAAAAATAAATAAATTTAATTAAAATAAAATGTTTAAATTTGATTTTAATAACTAATGTTTATGAAAATAGAATTTTATTTAATTAAATTCTATTCAATAAAATATTTTGTTTTAAAAAATCAAAAAATTAACTTATAAGTTCTTTTCGAATAACATACTGAAATCAAGTAAAAATGCTTTAGTAAATATAAAATATATTAGAGTATAAATACTGTTAGAAAACTGGGGTGGCTACAACACAATGTTGGATCTTAAGGCTATTCAGACACTAGAAGTGGTGAATTGTGTATCGACTACTTACTTATGAATATAAAACTGTATTTACTCAAATTGCAAACAGAGAGAAGTAATCAGAGAATAAGCAAGTAATAAAGTAAAATGCAGTAAGCCAACAGGGTTGTCGCAGTTGGTTGATGGTCCGGACTGCGTGATCGAAGGTCACGAGTTCGAGCCCCGAAACTGACAACCCTGTAACAAGTACCCGGAGTATGTGTTTGGCAGGCACATACTTCCCTAGAGTTTACAAGCAAAGCTTGGTTCTCTAGGTAATTCAAAAAAAAAAAGTAAAATGTAGTAATGTAAATAACATCCGGATTTTTATACTGGTTCGGATTAATCAATCCTACATCCAGTCCTGCACTCTATCGTGCAGAATTCCACTATAATCGCTTGCTTTCCACGGGTGGTAAGAACACCTTTACAATCTTGGTTTCACTGGCTATAAGACAGACCCTCTTGATTTTACAGGCTACAAGAACACCTTCTCTTTATCACCAACAACAAACTATGGCAAGTAGTAGTATCTTCAATACAGATTCTTGCAGATTCGGTACAATGATCCTATGGACCTCCAATGGCAATATATCTTTGAATTCTTTGAGAAATAGGATGAAATAAGAGAGAAAATGATATGAATTAAAGTACAACTCTGTGATATTGTGTGGTTTTGCAAATCGGTGAAGAATTAGAGTGAAATAGTATCGATTTGCAAGGAGATTTGAAGAGTAAACAATGGATTTCTTTTGCAAATGTTTGGAGAAGAAGGGGTAAGAGAAAATGAGAATTCTTGATGTTAAAATTCATTTTCAGAGGCCTTTATATAGTGGTTGAAGAGACGTGTCTTTTGGTAAAGAGGTGGAGGGAAATGTCTTTTCATTTAAAATTTAAAATTCTGAAAACTGCTAGTATGTCGACATGCCCAAGTACCCCATGTCGACATGGGTGTGTTGCAAAATGAACAGCAACACTAATAAGTGTTGCAAATTTTCAGCATTTCAAATTACCTTATATTTGTGGATTTTTGTGATTCGGTTGAGGTCAATGGTTGATGATCTTCAAGTATAATTGCCATGAGATCTTTAACAAGATATTCTAAGGTTCAACCAACTCCTCATCACTTCAAACACCTTTATGCTTCAACATTCTTCTCTAATTGGGTTTTGTTCTTCAATTGCTCTGATCAACCTTCTTCCATAATTTATTTGCTTCCACTGTATTCTTGTTTATCTCTGTAAATGTCTCCATAATATATCTAATATGGCTGCATAACTCGAAGATACATTAGTAGTAATATTTATATGGTTGTTGTCATCAAAATCAATACCTAGGGTATTAACAATCTCCCACTTTTTGATGATGACAACCATATAAATATTTGAGAGATAAAATATAATATTTTTATATTTGACTCCCCCTAACTCTATGCACTCCCCTTATCATTTTGCCTAGTATATTTATACCTTTTCTCCCCCTTTGTCATCAACAAAAAGGGCGAAAAAGAGTCACTTAAATCACTGCTAGACAATATGTAGAGTTTGTATATAGAGATAAATGCTTATAAATAAAACACTTGAGGGGAAACCAAATCAATTCAAAACATGAAATAAACTTATCAAATAACAAGATGAGTTTTAGAGTTACTGACTTTGCTGATGCCAATAACAAATCCTTTTCGTATTTATCCAATGTATAATAGATTTCTTGTCATATGCTTCGAGCATCTGTTATCTGATATACATTGTTTGGTACCTGAAAAATTATAAAATATGCACACCGGTATCCTTTTTATTATGGGTCCATGGGGTTAAGTTTTGGGACGCCAAACCCATGAAGAGTTTGAATGTCCTTTCAAAATATAATTATTAGATGAATGAACGTTATTAATAAAATTATCAATATATTTTTCTTTTTCAATATCATCCACCCTTTTTGGAACCCATAAATTAATGAATCTATTTGGAGGTTTTAACTTTAATTTTCTAGGTTTTGGTTTGAACTTGGTAGCCTTAACAAACTTAGTATTTTGAATACTATTTTTCTTTAATTTAGCCTTAGGGGTGTATCCAAGTCCGTGCTTATTCCTAGTGTGTTTAGATGTAGATAATAATTTTTCTAGATTATCCTTCCCTTTGTTAAATTTATCAACATCAGTTTTCATTTTGTCATAATCCTTATTACGGTTAAGAATAACATTGTCTAGAGATGTTATTTTGTCATTCAGATCAATGATTTGTGACTTCATTGAAAGATTTTCTGATTTTAAGGATTCATTTTCACTTTTTAGTTTTTCAAAACTTACAAGTGTCAAATCCTTTTCATCATTATACTTATTAAGTCTTTGAATTTCATCTTTTAGATATTGTTTTTCTTCAGTTAACCTTTCATTATATATTTTTAATCTATCTATCTCTGCCAAACTATTATTGTACTCTTTCCTAAGTATTTTGTATCCATGATTCATATCATTCAAAACATTAGTAATTTCTTTATTAAAATTCCATACCTGGTCATCCTTTGCCATGAAGCACATGTTGGCGTTTTCTGTTTCCGAATCACTATCACTTGATGATGTATCTGAATCATCCCATTTTGCATTGAGTGCCTGTTTCCTCTCCTTATTGAAAGTGTTAGACTTTGATTTCTTCAGTTTGGGACAGTCTCTTTTCAAATGACCGGGTTTATCACATTCAAAACACTTAACAACATTTCCAATTCTAGAATTATTGTTGTTAGTTTTTAGAAGGTTGTTTGTTATCCAATACTTCAAGAATTTCTTGAGCTTCTTGATCATAAACTCGATATCATCATCAATAGCATCATCATCTGGTTCATCTTTGTCGATCATAGCATTGAGTGCGAGTGATTTCTTCTTATTTGCCTGATTCTCTTTTCTAATATGCAACTTTACTTCATAAGACATTAGGTTACCAATTAAATCTTCTATTTTCATAATACTAATATCATTGGCTTCTTCAATTGCCAGAGTCTTCTGATCTCATTCACTAGGAAGTGAATTCAAGATCTTCCTGACTTGGTCTTCTTCAGTAATTTTCTTTCCTAATGATATTAAAGCATGTATTATATCTTGAAATCTAGAATACATATCAGAAATAGACTCATTTGGTTTCATTTGAAAGAGTTGAAATTGGTTAGACAGCATAGATATCTTTGTTTGTTTTACTCTATTGGTGCCTTCATGTGTGACTTGCAGTGTTTTCCAAATTTCATATGCAGAATTACAAATAGACACTTGATTAAATTCATTTCTATTTAAGGAGCAAAATAAAATGTTCATGGCCTTAGAGTTATTAAATGCTTGTGTCTTTTGGTCTAGTGTCCATTTCGAATATTCAGTTTGAGGTTTTATATACTCTATTTGGGTAATGTTCCAAATATCCAAACCATTAGGCTGCAAATAACATTTCGTCCTACAAGCCCAATAAGCATAACTACTACCATCAAATAGAGGGGGTCTAGTGGTAGATTGCCCTTCTACAAAAGTGTTAAAAAATGTGTTACTAGTATCATTAGCCATTTATACTTTTCAAAAACCAAGTTATGAATTTTTGAAAACCAATGCTCTGGTACTAAATGTTAGAAAACTGGGGTGGCTACAATACAATGTTGGATCTTAAGGCCATTCAGACACTAGAAGTGGTGAATTGTGTATCAACTACTTACTTATGAATATAAAACTGTATTTACTCAAATTGCAAACAGAAAGAAGTAATCGGAGAATAAGTAAGTAATAGAGTAAAATGCAGTAATATAAATAACACCCTATTTTTATATTGGTTCAGATTAACCAATCCTACATCCAGTTCTGCACTCTATCGTGCAGAATTCCACTATAATCGTTTTCTTTCCACGGGTGGCAAGAACACCTTTACAATCTTGGTTTCACGGGCTACAAGACACACCCTCTTGATTTTACAGGCTACAAGAACACCTTCTTCTTATCACCACCAACAAACTATGGCAAGTAGTAGTATCTTCAATACAGATTCTTGCAGATTTGGTACAATGATCCTATAGACCTCCAATATCAATATATCTTTGAATTCTTTGAGGAATAGGATGAAATCGGAGAGAAAATGATGTGAATTAAAGCATAACTCTCTGAAATTGTGTGGTTTGCAAATCGGTGAAGAATTAGAGTGAAATAGTATCGATTTGCAAGGAGATTTGAAGAGTATGCAATGGATTTCTTTTGCAAATGTTTGGAGAAGAAGGAGTAAGAGAAAATGAGAATTCTTGATGTTTAAATTCGTTTTCAAAGGCCTTTATATAGTGGTTGAAGAGATGTGTCTTTTGGTGAAGAGGTGGAGGGAAATGTCTCTTCATTTAAAATTTAAAATTCTGAAAATTGCTAGTATGTCGACATGTCCAAGTACCCCATGTCGATATGGGTGTGTTGCAAAATGAACAGCAACACTAATAAGTGTTGCAAATTTTCAGCATTACAAATTACCTTATATTTGTGGATTTTTGTGATTCGGTTGAGGTCAATGGTTGATGATCTTCAAGTATAATTGTCATGAGATCTTTAACAAGATATTCTAAGGTTTAACTAACTCCTCATCACTTCAAACACCTTTATGCTTCAGTATTCTTCTCTAATTGGGTTTGTTCTTCAATTGCTCTGAGCAACCTTCTTTTATAATTCATTTGCTTCCACTGTATTCTTATTTATCTCTGTAAATGTCTTCATAATATATTTAATATGGCCGCATAACTCAAAGATACATTAGTAGTAATATTTATATGGTTGTTGTCATCAAAATCAATCCCTAGGGTATTAACAAATACTTTTGATATGGTTAAAAATTGTCGAAAAATAAATGTACTTTATGTTAATACAACGAATAATTAAATAAAAATAAACGAGTATTGAATTGAAAGAAATTGTCCGATTATTGAAATATATCCGGTGCAATGAAATGTAGATCAATTTGAACTAAACTGAAGTTTATTTACAAATAACTTAAAAAATTTATGTAAAAGAAAAAAATGAAATTAAAAAAAAGGTAAAATGGGAAAAAGATTTAAGATTGGCATAGAACTTTCCTTTTCCCATTTTCTAACTTAAGTCCCAAAATTAAAGAATTCACCTCCTCAAGAAAACAGGACTTGGTTCCTCTACATTGTGCCCTAACCCCCAATTGAACACGCGCTACAAATCAAAAAAAACATCGCACGTGGATATTAAGGCGTGTGGTAGTTGCCTACAGCCGACGTCGATGAGGCCAAGCACTACGACTTGGCGATTTGAAGGGAGAAGAAGCAGGGTTCGTAAGCACACACAGAGGAATCAATGGTGTAGCATTCGTATGTAGCTTGGTGGTAGCATTTGATGATGCAACTAGGATTAATTACAATGTAATGGAGGCTCATACCTAGCGAGGAGGCACATGTTGATATGGGTTGGGTTGCAACAATATGGAATTCACGATGTGAGGCTGAGCATGATTAGGGAGAGCAGTTACCCGAACTAAAGCGATGGCATGAAGGAGTTGATGGCTAACGCTTGCATGTGAGGGAAGGTGATGTCAAGTTGAAGCTAAGGGCTGTAGAGATCTTGAAGTTGATTACATCATTTCGATGAGTTTCTAAACTCGCAACTATGTCTATATCATATGGTTTGATGTGTATTTATCCCGTACACCGCTTGAATTGTTTGGTTGAACAAATTATCTGTATACTGGTTTGTAATTAATTATTGTTTGGATGTTAGTTGATTATGTCGATTGGAAGTGTCAATTTGCAAACAAAACTCTATTCGATTGCAAATTGAACAATATACATATTAGTTTGTTGAAGTGTGTATTTTAGGGAAGACTGGAGTTCGACAGAACACGGCTTGGGTCACGCGATATATTTATAATGATGTTTAGTTGATATGTTCGTAGAGTAATTTTACTCCATAACTTATAAATTTATATATTTATTTACTTTCTTGTTTTAAAAAGATATTTGAAATGTTTTGGAAAATTATTTAATGGCTCTGAAATTTTAAGACGAGATATTTTAGTAAATTTTATCCAGTTTAGCTATTTTCGTATTTGCAAATATATTTTTAATTATAAATATAGTTTTCTTTTGGTCATAGAACCTTTTTTAAAATCAACATTATAATATGATAGAGTATAAGTTTGGAATTGGTTTAAAGGAAGAATAAAATATATAGCTATTATATAAAGTATACTATGAAAATAATAATGTTATTTTAAAGAGATTTTTATATGAAGGTTATTTATTTATTTCTGAAAGAGTTTTCAAATCTTAGAAAAATATAAAACTCTTTTTATGAAATAGTAAAATTTTTTTGGATATTCTTTTGACTAAATAAAAGTCTCTTTCTATAATATGAGAATTTCATATGTGGTATAAGTTAAAAGAAAATGTTTTGTTTGAATTAGTTTGAGTATAAAGTGAATTATATTCTATGGTTTGAAATAGATATAAATTATTTTGGAGTATATGTATTTATTTAATAATAGTAACTAATTATAGAAAATGGTGGAAATTATATTATAAAGGATGTTTGGTTTATAACCGATCTTGGATGTTTTAAAATATACAGGTAAGATTTAGAAGTAAATTTTTATATATAGATCTTTATTTTGGGATTAAATAAATAAAGTAAACATATATTTCAATGTAGAAAATATATTTTAAAGGTTTTTATTGTTTTCAAAATATAAAATTGAATTAATAAGTTTTATTACATATTTATAAATATAATCTCTTTTCAAAATTATATCTGAATGTTTTGACTATTTTCATTATGTGCAATGAGAAATCTGAATAAACGAAATTATAATATAATCTGGCATGAGACATTCGGTAATATTTTTGTGGTTATTCTTTGGACTCGTGATATAGAATATTGTGAAGATTAAGTGTAATTTATACGCAGTGATAAACGTTTGAGTATCGAGCAGTGGTAAGAGACGTTGTTGTGATATTTATTTGATTATCCATTGTAAGTAGATGACACTCACGTGGCGAAAATAGTATGATGAGAATGTACTTACATAAGGTGATGCTCACAGGTGTGAGTAGGGTAGGTATCCTTATGCTTATTGATATTTTGTGCCGTTATCATGATGTACACTTGTTATTGGAGTTAGAGAGAACCAGATGACTTGTATCCACCCTAGCGGTTTGATCATGGAGTCGCGCCCTAGATCTACAACACCTTTGTTGGATATTATATTTGATGCACATCACGAGATTTAGGTTAGGTAGCCTATAAGTTAGGTGTGCTATAACCCCTTGTGTCGAATAGGCCAGCGATATGTTACATATATAGAAAAAGCAGAGTCATGACTGAGGCTACACGTAGATGAACACTGGTGGATGTGTGTCATGATGTCTGTCGAGGTTACTGAATACTATATGAGCAGATCTAGTTAGGTGACCCTGAGCTCCTAGAGTGGGCATATGACCATCAGTCTCCCTTCTGATTCTAATGAAGTGGTAGATTGACATATACTATTGATATACCCCATCCAAGTATAGATATGGGTTAGCGGCCTAGGGTTATGTTACCCACATATTGATATGTGTGCATGTATGCATATGTATATGTATACGATAGACTCTACTTGGGACTGCATGTCAATTGTATAGCCATTCATCGTCATGATATATCCTGATTTATTTATATACAAAGAGATGAGATTATATCTGGATAGATGTCCATAGTATAGTGGATTTTCATATCTTTTATTATACATAATTTTTCAGATGGGCGGCATATATTCTATATTGATGTTGGTATTCAGTTACTTGAGATTGAGAGATATATTGGAGATTGCTCTTTGCTAATATAATTATACCTGATGACATCTCTATGATTTCTGGACTTTGATGATGATTCTAGATATGGATGGTTCACCCATTTGATATTGTATCAATTAAATAATATTTAATGTGATTTCATATGGATGATGACATCTTTATGCTTGGTTTTGTGGTTGTTGCTTTGTTATACTATTGTTTGTATGTCATCATTATTATTCTATGCATGTTATATATATATATATATATATATATATATATATATATATGCGTTGACCTTTAAATTTAGATATAGTCTGTCCCATGTTTTATTTACGTAATACTCGGGTCAGTCCGAGACATTTCAAGTTCAGGGACGAGACCGGATTGAGTTTTTGGGCATAGAGGACACTACATATTCAATATTGTTGATTATCATCCTATATTACATAGTCTCGTGTGTATATCATTGGGATGTATATTGGACATATGTTGTATATTTTGTATTATATATATTATACATTGGCTCTATGATGTTTGATATTTACTCTATATTGTGCATTGTTCTATGTTGGAGATGCGCGTGTTTATTGTTTTGTGCCGATACCTAGTACCTTTTGTGTCGTGCTATGTTCGATGTTTAAATACGTACCAGAATTAGCCCAATGAAATATTCATGCATGTACCCATTATAGTCTTATTCTCCATATTAACTGACAGTATTACTCACTAATACTTTTGGAGTATAGAGATGAGGGTGTAACGGTTATTGAATGGGAGGGTGCCAAGGCTTAGTAAAGTCTAATTCAATAGGTTTATGGCAGGATGCCAAGTCAAATGGGTTCGATATAGTAAATATCTTCACTATGAGTACATCAAAATGGATGCAATAAATGAATGAATGAAACAACAACGTGAAACGAAAGTATCTTTAAAATTAGGAGGAGCCATTGACGCTTAGTAAGCACGCTTGTTAGTAAGCACGAGATTAACCGGTTTACTTGAAGATGAATAAAACTGTAAAGACGGAACATGTGGCTTAATAGTTAATTAAGTTTTATTTCAAATTATAATGTTGTATATCCAGGTTGTATTGACTAGTTACGCGAACATGCTAGCATTTTCATACGTCGGGCATATAATTGTTATATATGCTTTATGATATTTACCCATACGAGGGCGCATTATAGGGAATGAATATGTAATAATAATTTGTGTAAGAAACTTCTATTTGCTGTTGTTGGAAAAAAGGTAAAATCATTTTGTTACTAGGAAATAACTTTGGTGATGGCAACAGAATCATCGAATCGAAAGAGGGATGTTACATATATGTTCTTTTCGTTAGCATAAATTAAACTTTTAGGATGTAAGTATTTCATTTGGTTTTTACATCAAGAAAAATATGGTGAAAATAGTCTAATTTATATATCTCAAGATTTATTCAATAATCAAAGACATCGCTCTTAAAGTTCGCTCAAGATGATACTAAAGTAATGCTTGGAAATACGTTTGAATCTCAAATTGGGTGTTAGCATGAAGAAAGCCTCGAGTCCACTCATTGTCGGACCCGATGTCAACTTCGGTGCAAAAATTCCCAAGCATGTAACGGCTTGACCAGGGTCCCCTTGTAGATCGCTCTAAAGCAAATTTCGACCTTGACTCTCAAGTCAATTTTTAACCCAAACATCATGCGCTCGAGCTCGACCCTTGGTATTTAAGAGCTTGACGCGAAGATAGCACTACTCAAACTCTTGCCACTCACCTTTAATCGGTCGAACCACTTCAACCCACCTTCGATCACTTGACACTCCAAACTCCCTTATGTAGCCGCACGAAACTTTACCTCTCCACCTTGTGTCATCCAAATTTGACACCATTCAGGCTATGCTAATTTTGAACCGAATGTTCCGAAAATCACAATTATCTAAGCAATAAAAGAAGAAGTTGATAATCATTATGTCATTATTTTTGTGCACCTTTTGTTTTTTTCTATTTATTTATTATTTTTAGTTATAAAATTGATCGGAGATCTACTCGTATATATGTTAACTGTATCTCTTTGATTGCATCAATACTAGTAGATTTGGATGTATTTTTAGGTGATTTAAACATGTATTTATGTGATGCGTCTCTATGCCTTAGCAACTTGCTTTAATTTCTTTGTACCTTTTAGTAGAAATTTCCACCACCTTCTGACGTATGCATCGGTCTGGTATGCATTTCAATTTTTTTTGGACCATGAAGTTCCCTATTTTTTATATTGTTGTAAGAAAAGTTTCTCTTATAATGAGTATGTAAATTAAGTCTCTATTTTTTCTAAATCAGAAAGTGCAAATTATCTTGCGCTTTCTTTATATAAAGCGAAAGTTGACTTGCGTTTTTCAAAATTTTAATTTTTTTCGAAATTTTCAAAATTTTCAAAAAAAAATCATAGTGAAAATGTTGCAAGTTAATTTGCATTCTCTATCAGAAAAATGCAAAACATCCTGCGTTTTCTATTTTTCAAAAAATGAAGACTAAATTTATATATTCATATCTACATGAACTTTTCTTATAACAATATCAAAACAGAGACCTGTGACTTTTTTTTTTTAAAAAAAAAAATCATTGTCATGTTTATTTTTCCCAATGTCTAGATGTGCTTTTTATTTGGAAATATGTTGTATTACATGTCATGTGTTGACACAAACAACTTTGATAACTGCAACTTCATGGAAGATGTCAATTCACTATACTAGTCACACAATAAACATGTAATATGCCATTCAACAGAAGCAGAATGAACGGGGAAAGCCGGCTCTCTTTGATCCGATTCAAATAATAAAAAAGCAGCCAGAGATTTGTACAAAATTGAAAAACAAATTGTCCGGTAGAGGCCAGAGAATAAGTCGAGCATCACTCACACATTTTTCCCACTTCTTTTTGAATAAATAGCTCAGTTTTTGGAATGAAGAATCAAGATAATTTAAAATAGGAAGAGTTTATTATAATTCAAAACTTTGGTCATGTGCTGCAGTCTCGTCAGCTAACGTGACATAACGCTTACCCTTTGACAACAATTAGATGTAACGGTCAACATGTCCTAACATACGATAGTCTAGTTTTACATGTTGTAGCACTTTTGCTGAACATCATGGTCAATGTGAATTCGTTGATTCAGCGACTGCCTTTATTTGGAGCCACTGAATATCCATTATATTTTTGGTTGTTTGAAAAAACGGAGAAATTAAAGTATTCATTATTTAAATTTTAAACTTAAACGTCAAATTAAACGATTAATTTGTTTGCACGGGTTAACCATGTGTACTATCAAATATACAAAAATATACTGCACATGCGAATGTCGCAAATTCATACGTTAATGTTCTTATTCAAATCATTGACAGTAAATGATTTTAACTGTAGGAAATATGTTATTCAAACACACTATACTAAACTTTGTATACTTTTTACTCTATAGTATTTCGTGCTTAGCAAAAGACAAGAGCCTCCGACTTTGAATGATACGTATTTTAATACTTGATGCTTAAGGGGTCATGTGTATAATCGTCTTCTGCAGGATGCAGCCACATGTACATGATTGGCATGTTAAACGTGACGTGATTCACTTCAAATGCCTGACCAATCATACATAATATTCTATCAGCGTGCATACATATATACACGTTGTAAAACACATTTGGTTTCAAATTATATAGTTCTCAAATACATGTTTTGAAAAACACCTCTACTGCTATTTTAAGGAACACCATAAATATTTTACAACTTTTAAAAGGGTAAACAGTCGCATTTTTTCAAAAAGGAATTCAAAATTGTGGAAGCATATTAATTTTGGTCGTAGATGCCATTAACTCGCAATTGAGTTCAAAAGAAGATTTGTCTATAAAATAATTTTAGGGTGTGATTTAAAATAAGAAGTGTTTAATTTAAAAATAAGGGACGAACTTAATTTCCACTAAAAGCTTATCCGCTCTTACAACTGAAATTTAGGTTGGTTCGATGATCAAATTATATAAAATGTTTAACCGAATTGAACTTAAAAGGTTGAAAATCATACCATACTTATCAAGTTATATTTGATTGGTTCGGTTGACTATTGGTCTAATAGAATTGAAAAATATTTCATATAATCAATTTTGAATGTTAAATATTTAACCGTAAGAAATAAATTTGCGATTAAAGTATTTTTCTAATGTTATTATATGATTTTGACATATTTATGATATATATGAATTACTCAAATTTCAAAACTAAATTTAAAAAATTATTGAAACATTAGTGATTCTGTCAATGTTATAAAATTTTGATTAATTCTATAATAAAGCAATATTATTTTATAAATCGACTAAATTAACTTACACAACTGAACCAAATTCATTAAAATGAACAGATTCAATTATATTATTTTTTTCAAAGTGAAGATCGTTTGTCTCAACCGTGGACACATGGTCTAAGAGCAACTATAGGGGTGCACATATTACAAAATCTACGCTCATAAAATGTAATCACATGTTTTAACTAGTAGTTTTAGGCTTAAGCGCCTATTCAACAGACGCTTGAAGCTCAGGCGCCCGAGTTCTTTTGAGCTCGGACGCATGTTCAATAGACGTCCGACTCCAGGCATCTGTTGAACAGATGCTTGAAAGCAGCGCCTACATCAGGCGCGAAAATCCACTGTTCCCTCACATATTTACTCTTGCCTCACTCTTTAATTTAGTTTTCATATATATACCGACTTGTCAAAATGCAACCGCAACCCGTCAGAGTTGCTAAACGGACCATACGTTACATAGCCGATGACAATGCTGATGCAGCTTTTATTATTTTCGATCTTAGCATGACCGCGGATAGCCTATGAGTATTGCACGAGCCACTACCGACTGGAGCACATCGACTTACTGCAGTGCTAGCTGCTCCATAGGTATAATTTTAGCACATAATCGTTATATTAACATGTCTGTCATATACATGATATTATTAGTTTGCTTAGTTTACTATTAATATTTCGCTTACTTTGAATCATATTTCGCTTACTTACTCACTTTAGCCGATGGGGAGGTTAGATGAGGTGCTATTACACGGACATGTCTACAACAATATGTAGTAGACTACATGGAAGCCGAGGAGATACCCACTCCTGTTATTCGTGTCTTTTTATTATATCCGTTTGGTTCTACATTTTTCTCGAACAATAAGGGCACGATTAGACTTAGATATCTGACAGGATTGGTAGTTGTAGATGGAATTCATATATGTGACTATGGTACTGCCATCCTTTGTTGTCTTTTTTAATGTTGGATACTTATGCACTACAACAGTCTCGATAGATGTACGTTTTCATTGGTATATCCTCCCTTTTTGGTACTACGAGTATATGACCAACGTGCACTCACGGCTCATCACTGAGGCTGAAGCGAAAAACACACTTTATATTTATTTCCCTAGACCACGTCATTGGGGTACCACTATGCATCTAACTCGTGCTGCACAAGGAGTGCATAATGAGTTGATGAAGGCCAGATAGTAGATGGATATGAGGCGGTGCAATAACATCATCACTCGTCCACGGCACAATAATATTCAGTTTACGAAGCCTGGCGAGGATCATCCCCTCACTTTCCATTTCAGGCTTATGAGACGTAGGGTTACTATAACAACCCGCTATTTCGGACCATTCAAATCGACAATAAAACCACACATGTCTGACTTGAATAATTCGAAACAGTAGATATTATATAATTTGGAGCAAATAAAACCAATCACAGAATTATAGACACAGATAAATCAGAATAACTCGCAGCGGAAATAAAATAACAATAGTAGTTCATGAAGCTACTACAACGAAGTCTCAATCACAGTCTTAAAACAAGTACAAAATCCCATAGTCTGAAAAGTAAATACAACAGAAATCTCAAATACATAAATGTTCACTAGTACATAAGCTGAATAGAAAATACTGAATGGAAATAGATAACAACTAGATAGATAGTCTCCAGCGATCCTAGCTCTAGAAGGTGAAATCCAAAGCTGATACTCAGGCTAACCCGAGCGTAAGAAAATAATCACAAACACTCGAGTCAGGATATACATACTTATACAATGTAAACCAACTCAAGTGAACTATAATAAAATGCAGAAGTAACTTATAGGATGCTTGGGATCGTCCATCCTTTATCCGTTAAACTATTTACTATGTAGTAATATACGCTATTAAAATAGTGTCTAAAGTAAAGTATAATATACTTGAAAATAGCGTTAAGGAGTTACCAAATATCCCCCTTAACACATTTTATATATTCTCATAGTCTATACAGTACCGTAATCTCATCCGTATTGGACGTCATCAGAGGGCACTCCATATGTATGGTACAAAACAAAACTCGTATAAGGCGCGCTAGGGAACGTGACACGGCACAACGAGGCAATGCCGTGGTAGATATACCAAATACGCATCCGGGCTGTTAGTAACGCATAGCAGCCACTACTGTCCATCTCGAGCCACACTCCCAAAATCAAAGAGTATCCCAATCAATCACAAAGTAATAGAATGATATCGAAGAAGTGTGTCCGATAAGAGGAGCTACCTCATTGGCCCAGAATCGCTCCTGTTTTAGCCACCTTATGCCAACTCACGGGAGTCGGGTCCACGTTCATACCTCAAAGGAAGTTGCCACCATCCTATTTCATTCTGGAATCTCCACCGCGTACACGGTTGTTAAAGTGGTTTTCGGTATCGATAGAGAGTATGTCCATATCCGATCCCGATCTCCTTAACAACCCAACGTTATTATAACCCGTGGTTATAAATTTCAAAAATGATTTATATTTCACTTCAAAACATATTCATTTAAGCCATTTAAATTCAATGTCAAATAATATTCATTTCAAAGTTGTAGCATTCGTAAGTTATTCAATCAATTACAAAATTTCCAAAACATTGTAAATTTCAGCTACAGCAGCAATTTTAAAATATTACGGTAGATATAGTAATATTTCAAAACATTGTCATTTTCAAAAACAGCAGCACTTATAAAGTGCTACGGTAGGTATTTTAGTATTTCAGACAGTTCAGTTTCAGAAACAGCAGCACTTACAAAGTGCTACAGTAGGTATTTAGTTATTGCAAAACAGTTTAGTTTCTGCAACAGCAGCACTTACACAGTGCTACAGTAGCTTATTAATTATTTCAGAATATAGTTTACTTTCAGTAACAGCAGCGCTTACAAAATGCTACAGTAACTTTTTATTATTTTAGAATATAGTTTACTTTCAGAAATGATAGCAATTAGTAAATGTTGTCTTAAAACCACAGCATTTTGGAAATGCTACAAATACTAATTCCAGATTTTATTATAACATTTTAGAAACATCAAAACTTCAAATTTTAGCTATTTTAACTAAAAAAACATATCTCACGCTTCAAAAACATTCATTTGGTTATCATTTAACTTATGATTTAAATAAAATAACTTTTATAATTAATATATCCAAATTAACTATAATCCATTTATTAAGTCAAAGGTACACTATTTTACTTAACTTTTATCTTAACAAATAACTTAATTCTTTATTTCAAAATACCCATCTCATAAATAAAACTGAATTTTCGTTTATTTACTTAACTTAAAAAAATTCATTTGAAAACCAAATTTCCAATTATCTAGTTAAGTCATATTTCAAATACATTTTAACCAATTATTTACTTATACATTTTACTTACAGCAAATCACTATAAAATTTATTTAAATCATTTAAATCCAATTTATGTTAAAATGTCATATTTTTACATTTTAAAATACTTAATAAATTTTTAAAAAATATTAAAAATTAACCACGGGTCTGTATAATATTTTCTAACCTAGGTTAAGTGATATGGATAATATATCATTTCAATCCATAATTTAAAAACAATCCGGCTTCTATCATGTCAAACCCGCAATCCAAGTCAAATAAAATAAATAAAAATCGCTTGAGTTTATCATTTAACGATTTTTTATTATTCTAATGTCCGTTCGGGTATGTATCATTTCAACCCATAGTGATTCTATACTAACAGGGAACTTGCAGTGTGAGATACAGATAATAAAATAACAGCATAACATATAATATCATATCAGGTTATGTAACATGTATATAATCAGATCACATGCATATATGAACATTGCATATCAGTTATTACACATTCACTTGCCATCGTTTCACAAGAGTGATAAACTCACCTTCTAAAACTAAAGATTACGAAGTAGAGACACACAACAACACTGAAAGGCACGACAAAGCACGAACTAGGTTCGAGGAGAAGTAGCACCCAAATCCAAATCTTGTAAACAAATAATTATCATAAATATAAGTATATATCTCAACGCATAAGATTATAGATTTAAAATAATGAAAGTTTTGTGAAATAAAATGACATAAACATGCTTTAAACATCAAGAGTGCTCGGCCACCACATACATAGGCTCGGCTACACCCCTAATGGCTCGGCTATGTTGTGTTTGAGGCAACTAGGTTAGTTATAGGGTCAACTAGGCACGGCTATGGTGTAGAAAATGGAAGGCAAAGCAAGTAAAGGCATTAGGAAGGCTAAAGGTCAAAGCAACATGAGTTTTGGGTTCAAGTGGGTTCGGCCCAATGCAACATGGCTTGGTCTAGTTCAAGGCAAGGGTCGGGTCTGGGTCATTAGGTGGGGCGGCCAGTGGTCATATCAGTCACGGCAAGGGGCTGGAGGAGGAGTAGGTGGTGGAGGCCGAGGCACACAATAGGAAGGTGATGATGTAGAGGAGATTGGTTAGGGTTTGGATCAAGTTTTGGTGGTGTGGTTTGGATCTAGGGTCACGACAAGGCATGGTCAGATCATGGTGAGGGTTGCTGGCCGTGGAAGGGGGTGGTGGAGGAGGTGATGGTCGGCTAGGGGTTGATGGTGAAAGGTAGAGGCTGAGCATGAGCTAGAGAAAAAATAAAAGAGAAAGCAAAAGAAGAAGGAAGTCATGGAACTTACTGTATTTTTTTTCTTCAGGAAGCAAATGAGATATGAGATGGGACGAGAAACTTTTTTTGTACGTGAATTACAAAATAGTTGGCAGCTAGGGTTAGGGAGTGAATGGCTAAGAAAATGTAAAGGCTAGAAAAGGAAAAGGCTTACTTGATTTCCAAGAAAAGAAACTGAAGACTCTTTGAATTTCCAATCCAAAAATCAAATAAAAATCACATTAAAAAGTCCAAATAAAATAGAAAATAGAAAATAAATATAAAATAGAATTGAAGTAGAAAATATAGAATAGAAAATAAACAGAAAAATGCTGAAAATAATCCGTGTAAAAGGCTGAAAGTTATCAAATTTAAAAAGTATAAAACAGAATTTTACGAAATGAAAAGCAGCACGAACATCAGAATCAAATATAGTTCCAAAGAAAAAGATTAGAATTTAAAAATTCAAATTTACAATTTTCAACTATGGTCAAACTTTGAATTTCAGTTGACCAAAATATAAAAAAATTAGAAAATATTTATTTTATTGTATTTGGAAATTATAAACCAAATCTAAAACTACATTGGAAAATTCCAAATTCCAAATTTTAAATAAATAAAAATCAATGTTTTCAAATAAATTGAATTAAAGATATTTACAAAAATTATGGGTTGTTACACCCTCCTCCACTCAAAACTTTTCGTCCACGAAAAGAAACGAGACCCGAAACAAGGAAAGATGAGATAGAAAAGCAAATAGTACCTAAAACAAACAATTCCGGATTCGAAGCACGCATGCTCTCCTCCGTCCCCCACGTACAATCCCGATCATCCGTACTCCACTGCACTTTGACCAGGTTGACAGATTTCCTTCTTAGCTGCTTCGTATCTTTTCGATAATACGGAGTGGCTTCCTCTCGACAGTAAGGTTAGGCTCAATATCCAAACTCTTGAGAGCAGAAGGCTAGACAATCAAAGATGGATCATGTAGATATCGACGAAGATGCGAAACATGGAATACATTATGCACTCCATAAAATTTCTCAGGCAAATCCAGACGATAAGCTAAAGAACCAATCCTCTCCAAGATACAGAAAGAACCAACAAGCCTAAGAGCAAGCTTCTCTCTACGACCAAACTGAATCACTTTCCTTAAGGGAGAAACCTTAAGGAAAACCAGATCACCAACAGAAAACTCCAAACTCCTCCTACGTCGATCAACATACTTCTTCTGCCTATCCTGAGCAATCCTCATCTTCCACTTAACCTCCTCAACCTTCTCAGAAGCTTCCAAAATCACATCAGGACCAAGAACCAAACGATTACCGGATTCAATCCAGTAAGATGGAGATCTACAAGGTCTTCCGTAAAGAGCAGCAAATGGAGACATTTTAATACTAGCCTGAATTCAAAGATGGAATGAGATAGATAAAAGATTAAGATAAGATCAAAATAGAAGATGGAAAATATACCTGATAACTCTTGTTATAGGTGAATTTAACAAGATGGAGATGATCTTCCCAAGATCCTCCATAATCAAGAACACAAGCACGAAGAAGATCCTCTAGAATCTGATTCACGCTTTCCGTTTGACCGTCTATCTGCGGATGGTAAGAAGTGCTCAGATTCAGACGAGTACAAAAAGATTCCTAAAAAGCTTTCCATAACTAACTGGTAAAGATAGGATCTCAATCACAAACAATGCTGATAGGAATACCATGTAGACGAACAATCTTCCTCATATAAATCTCAACCAAACTGGAAGCAGAATGGGTAGATTTGACCGGAATGAAATGAGATGATTTGGTCAATCTATCCACAGTAACCGAAATACTCTCATTATCCCTCCGAGTCCTTGGTAAACCATCAATAAAATCCATGGAAACATGTTCCCATTTTCAATTTGGAACCTCAAGGGCTGCAACAAACCTGTGGTCTTCTAGTGATCTGCCTTGACTTACTGACAAGTCCACACCTACTTACAAAGATAGAGATATCATGCCTCATACCTCTCCACCAATAAAACCTCTTTGTGTCCTGATACATCTTCTTCACACCAGGATGAATAGAAAGTCTGGATCGATGATGTTCCCGAAGTAACTCTTGCCTTAATCCATCAACATTCAGGACACAAATCCGATTATTAATCCTCAAAATACCTCTATCATCGATCTAAGATCCACTAACATCAATACTACTACCACCGACGCTGCCACGAACACTCTCCTTCATACGCCTAGGCTTTACATCCTCATCCTACTTAGCAATGATATGATCCAAACGAGGAGAGGAAGAAACAACAAGCTGACACAACAAGGCCTTCTTCCTACTCAAAGCACCAGCTACAACATTAGCCTTTCCAGGGATATAGCTAATGTCAAGATCATAAGAAGCAAGAAACTCCAGCCACCTAACTTGCTGCTGATTCAAATCCTTTTACGTGAAGATATATTTCAAAGACTGATGATCGGTAAAGAGCTCAAACTTAGCACCCAAAAGATGATGTCTCCAAAGCTTCAAGGCAAAGACAACTGCAAGAAATTCTAAATCATGAGCTGCATAATTTGCTTCATGGGTCTTCAGCAGGTGACTGGCATAAGCAATCACCTTCCCATCTTACATCAGAACAGCTCCCAAACCCTCACGACAAGCATCAGTATATACTGTTAATCCTTCATTTCTATTTGAAACGGTGAGCACTGGTGTGAAAGTAAGCTTACGCTTCAGCTCATTGAGTGCAACTTTACACTTATCACTCCATATAAACTTAGCATTCTTTCAAGTTAAAGCAGCGAGAGGTCTTGAAATCCGAGCAAAATTCTCAATGAATCTCCGATAATAGCCGGCAAGGCCCAGAAAACAGCGAATATCAGATAGAGTCCTAGGAGTTTCCCAATCCTGTAACAAAATAGGGAGAAATAAGGACCACGGAAAATATAGAATGATCCAATTACAGAAAGAGAAGAATAGAAATACTTACATTGATCGCAGCGATCTTGACTGGATCAACAGAAACTCCATTACTAGAAAAAATATGCTCGAGAAATCGAACTTCATCCTTCCAGAAATGACATTTAGAGAATTTAACTTTCAACTGATGACTCCTAAGAGTCTTCGGAACAAAGCTCAAGTGGGATTTATACTCTTTCTTAAAATTGGAGAACACAAGAATATCATCAACAAAGACCAAAACAAATTTGTTAAGCACATCGCGAAAGACACGATTCATCAAATCAACAAAGAAAGCAGGAGCATTAGTCAAACCAAAAGGAATAACTAACCACTCATAAAAACCATTCTCAATACGAAAAGAAGTCTTAGGAATACTTTCATCAGCAACTCTGAGCTGGTGAAAATCTATGGCAAGGTCAAGCTAAGAGAAAACAGTAGCTCCATGGAGCTGATCAAACATATCATTGATGCGAGGCATATGATATCTGTTCCTCATAGTGAACTTGTTCAGCTCCTTATAATCAACATACATCCTCAAAGAACCATCAGACTTAGTGACGAAAACCACTGCTGCTCCCCATTTTGAATGGATAGGTCTAATCAGACCCTTGGAGAACAAGTCATCAGTTTGCTTCCTTAACTCAACCTTATCACGGGGTGCCATTCTTCTAGGAGGAAGAACTACAGGTCGAGCTCCAGGAACAAGATCAATACAGAACTCAATTTCCCGCTTAGGAGGTAAAGAAGTGATTTCACCAAATACATCGGGATATAGTCTGACCATAGGAGTAGAATCAAGATCATCCGGAGAAGAGTCAAGAGAAAAACTGCTGGCATAATCCTGAGGCAAGCAACACTGAATCACCAAAGAATTACCAAAATCATCTACAAGAGAAACAGTCCGGGTTTTACAAGAGATAACGGCTATGAGAAATGCGGATTACGGATCTTAAGGCTAGGATAAACACTAGTGGGGGGTGAATAGTGTTTTTAAGGAATTTATTAAATATTTTTGAGTTTTTGTTAATTTCAACACAAATATGATTACAGAATCAAACACAGATGCAAAAATAAAGTAAAAGCAGTAAAGGAAAGAACACACCGGATTTCATACTAGTTCGGAGTTACCCTACATCCAGTCCCGCACACAAATGCAGATTTCCTTTCAAAAGCAATTGTACAATTACACCATCGATTTCAAGGTTACGAGGTACACCCTCCAGATTCGCAATCCTCTGGATATTGATTTCATGGGCAACAAGTTCACCCAATTGATTTCCAAGGCTACAATCACACCTTTTCTCGCTTGATTGATTTCCAAGGCCACAATCACACCTTTTCTCGTTTAATTAATTACAAAGAAGCCTATAACTCTGAATAGCACCGAGGATCTTGTTGAGATAGTAATAGAGAATCAAACCAGAGATAATCTAGTTAGATTCAATGTTGATTTCGGCAGAGTAATGGTAGGAATAAGTATAAAGAAATGTGGAAGAAGAAGAGAAATGAAAACCAGAAAATATGATATAAAAATTTATTGAAAACAGCCCCTATTTATAGAAGAACAACAGCCATGTCCATTCGTGAAGAGATATGACGAATATACACTTCTTTTGAAATTTAAATTTTGAAATTAACTGACACTGTGTCGACATGGGTGCATTGCGCATGTCGACATCTCAAAGGAAATTTTGGTGTTTTGTTTTTCTTTGAAAATATATTTTATCTTATATTAAAACTATTTTAAACTTTTATAAATATACTTAACTATAGTTAAAATACATAAATAAATATAGAGAATAATATTTTGGTATATATAAAATTTTACTATAATTTTATATTTAAATCTAAGTATAAATATTAAAAGTTAAATATATTATTATTAAAAGACAGTTTAAAACTAAAGATAATTTGATTTTGAAATTAAAGATTATTTTGAGACTAAAAGTATTTAAAACCAGGATAGATGATTTTGATTCTTTTAAAAGGAAGGTTTTGAAAATATTTTGAAAACAAGATATAATTTTGTGAAATCATTTTGAATAAAAGTTAGCAGATACAAAACAATATTCCATTAGATTTTTCGTAGGTTCCATCCTACTTAGGGTTCCATCCCTTTAACAGGCTCGAAGTGGATTCCATTCCACGAATAAATTGGATTTTAAGATTCCAGTGCCTTTCTAGGAGTTTTAACAAAATTCCTTATTAAAAATAAATTACTTGAAATCTTGAACTCTTGATAATCTTGATTTTCTTGATACTCTATACTGTATAGTCTTCATTCTTGGTACCTGCATGGTTAAATCCTGCATATACATATATTTCTAAACTATAATATTAGTATTTATATTTTATAATCCTATTCTAAGGTTGTTGTCATCAAAACCATCATCTCAAGGACTAACGACGGCATCATGCCTCTTCAGCCAATCACCCCCAAGTAATAAATCAAAAGCATCAAAACCCAGAACATAGAAATCACCACTGAAACGGGGATCAAAATAGAGAAGTTTCACTTGGTTACAAATCCTACTAAGGTTTGCGGGACCCCCAGTAGGACTTGAAACAGACAAAAGCTCATCAAGAAACTTAGGAAAAAGGAGATGCTCAAATTTATCACAAATATCCACATAAATAAAGCTACGGAAAGCTCCGGTATCAAACAGAACACGAACAGGGAAATTAAACAGAGAAAAAGTGCCCTGAAGTGTACCTTGAGCATCATTAGGAGAAAGTGTAGGTGCAAGAGGAGGAGCTGGTGAAGAAGCAAAAGTAACAGCAAAAATACCAGATGACTTGCCCTTCTGCTGAGTAGGGTAGTTGTTCTTGAAATGGCCAGGCTGTAGACAAATGTGGCAGAGATCACACCTAGTCAACTGAGCTGGAGGAGGAATAGCAGCACCAACTAAAGCAGGACAGCTATTAGCACAGTGTCCATTCTAATTACATCTGAAGCAAGTAATGGAAGATAGGTCGACGGCCTGCCTCTGAGATGAAGAAGATCCCAAGGCTTGAGTCTTGTTCCAATTCTTCCTCTGCTGATGAAAATTGGGCTTCCTCTTTTTAGGATTACCAGAGGAAGACAGAGCTGAAGCAGAACGAGCAGTTGGAGGATCCTTAGAAGTAGGATTCTCGTATCTAATGTCCATATCTATCAGAATAGTGAAAGGGCTATGCACATGAGCGATGAGACGATCATAGTACGTGCACCAGCAATGAACTTCTCATTCTTCTTGAGAGGAGTGTCAATCAAATTAGGGCCAAACTTATAAAGTTCATTGAACTTCCTCTCATATTCAGCAAAAGGCATATCACCCAGTTTCAGATCCATGAATTCCCGATAAAGCTAAGATTTCCCTGCCTCAGGCATCCACTTCACAATAAAAGCATCCCTAAAGCACGATAAATAACATAAGGAAGATTTCAAAAAGAGAGAACTGAACCAAATTTCAAAACAATAGAAGATGATACCTAAACAGCTCCCACGAAATGTCAGCCTCAGCAGTGTGAGCTGTGATAGACTCCCACTAATCCAAGGCTGCTCCTTTCAACTACCAAGCTGCCAATTGACGCTGCTGGGCATTAGTGATCTCAAGACCGGAGAAAATCCCCCTCCAAATCCTTCAACCACTGTTGAGCTTCAATAATGCTCTCAGGTCCTGTGAACTTGGTGCCACCAAGCTCGGTGTATTCCTTATAGAGTTTAGTGCACCTGACTGGTGCAACAGGTTCAGGAGCTGTGGCAACACCACACCCCCTACCTCTAGCATTCCTTTGACTCGTCCTTAAAAATCAAGAATGAATTTTAAGACAGAGGTAATTAAGAAACAAGGACAAGATTAAATACGCTAAGATTAGATGCAACGAGAATTGAATATCCCGAACAAATAAATTATCAACAAGGTGGATAAAGAAAAGAAGGAAGTTAAGAAAAAATTTATTTCAAAATAAGAAAAAAAATTATTTCAAAATAAGAAAAAAATTTATATCAAAATACTCTTTGAAAATCCTTTAAAAATCATTTGAAAAATTATTTTATACTTTAAAATACGTTCTCTCACAAAGAAATGATTCTAAGACTGATTTCTCTCATTCTAGGGTATTTCTACACTATCTCTAATGAGCTTTTGCTCTACAGGCTAAGGTTTCCCTAAAACCTGGCTCTGATATCAAATGTAACGACCCACTATTTTGGACCATTGAAATCGATAGTAAGACCACACATGTCTGATTTGAGTAATTTAAAACAATAGATTGTAATATAATTTGGAGCAAATAAAACCAATCACAGACACGGATAAATCAGAATAACTCGCAGCGGAAATAAAATAACAATAGTAGTTCATGAAGCTACTACAGCAAAGTATTAAACACAGTCTCAAAACAAGTACAAAATCCCATAGTCTAAAAAGTAAATACAACAGAAATCCCAAATACATAAATGTTCACTAGTACATAAGCTGAATAAAAAATACTGAACGGAAATAGATAACAACTAGATAGATAGTCTCCGGCAATCCTAGCTCCAGAAGGTGAAATCCAAAGCTAATAGTCAGGCTGACCCGAGTGTAAGAAAATAACTACAAACACTCGAGTCAAGACATACATACTTATACAATGTAAACCAACTCAAGTGAACTGTAATAAAATGCAGAAGTAACTTAAAGGATGCTTGGGACCGTCCATCCTTTAAGGATCCGTTAAACTATTTACTATGTAGTAATATACGCTATTAAAATAGTATCTAAAGTAAAGTATAATATACTTGAAAATAGCGTTAAGGTGTTACCCAATATCCCCCTTAACACATTTTATATATTTCCATAGTCTATACAGTACCGTAATCTCACCCGTGTTGGACGTCATCAGAGGGCACTCCATAGGTATGGTACAAAACAAAACTCGTATAAGGCACGCTAGGGAATGTGACACGACACAATGAGGCAATACCAGGGTAGATATACCAATTACGCATCTAAACCGTTGGTAACGCATAGCAGCCACTACAGCCCACCTCAAACCACACTCCCAAAATCAAAGGGGGCCCCAATCAATCACAAAGTAATAGAATGGTATCGAAGAAGTGTGTCCGATAAGAGGAGCTACCTCATTGGCCTGGAATCGCTCCTGTTTTAGCCACCTTATGCCAACTCACGGGAGTCGGGTCCACATTCATACCTTAAAGGAAGTCGCCACCATCCTATTTCATTCTGGAATCTCCACCGCGTACACGGTTGTTAAAGTGGTTTTCGGTATCGATAAAGAGTATGCCCATATCTGATCCCGGTCTCTTTAACAACCCAACGTTATTATAACCCATGGTTATAAATTTCAAAAATGGTTTATACTTCACTTCAAAACATATTCATTTAAACCATTTAGATTCGATGTCAAATAATATTCATTTCAAAGTTGTCGCATTCCTAAGTTCATTCATTCAATTATAAAATTTCCAAAACATTGTAAATTTTAGCTACAACAACACTTATAAAATTTTACGGTAGATATAGTAATATTTCAAAACATTGTCATTTTCAGAAACAGCAGCACTTATAAAGTGCTACGGTAGGTATTTTAGTATTTCAAAACAGTTCAGTTTCAGAAACAGCAGCACTTACAAAGTGCTACACTAGGTACTTAGTTATTGCAAAGCAATTTAGTTCAGCAACAGCAGCACTTACAAAGTGCTGTTGAATATGCGCTTATATGATTTTTTGTTTGATGATAATAAACATATATACATTCGTTTAAATGTATTTGTTAATATACTATTTATTTTCACAGATTAAATAAATATTTGCTGAATAAAATAAATAACACGGAATTTGAATTCAAACGAATATTTTATTCAAACAAATATTTATTACAATTTTGAATAGTACAAATTCAAGCACTCACTATACACTATACAACTTTGATACAAATTCAATTACATCACAATTTCACATTTACATCAGCACCTCACTACATATCACTCACACTCGTATTTATCTTCAACTTTATTTCAGATAGAATCAAGCATCTGAGCAATCTGCAAAAATATTCACTAACGCAGTAAAATTGAAAAAGAAATATTTTTTGCAATATAAAATGTGAATATTGAAAATAATATTTGCCTCGGTTATTTGGGTTGTTCGTCATCATTTAAATTTGAATTCATCATACACGAACAACTTGTGACATACACAGTGTATCACTGTATATGCCACAAGGCCGTGCACACCGATATATACACTTGATAATGCTACAGGGACAGGTGAGCACAGGTCAAACCCAAATGAAAAGCAGGGTTCAACTCACATGCAATATATCACAACACGAGCACAAGGTCAAACCCGAGTTTTAAAACTGGGTTCAACACAAGGCACAATAAACTGAATGCAAAGGTCAAGCCATTGTTGTCATGACTCCACTCAAATACAAAGCTTCGACAAATCAAAAATGCCATCAGATCAGCAAACTACAATGTCACAGAAAACACTGTGCACATTGATACATGATCAGACACAAGACAACTAGTGCACAAATGCACACAATCCAGGCAAAGCAAGATGACCACAAACTTAACAATGCATACAGCAAAAATGAAGAATGCCAACAGTACAAATATACAATGGTCAGTCAACAGAACCTCGCATGAAAGCTTGAACATGTCCAGTTACAACAAAGCACCAGTACAACAACCAGAAACATGATCAACACAGCAATAATAGTCAGGCAGTATGGATCAGGCCAGACCAACCAGAAAAGGTGCAAACCAAGACATAGTGCATATATGAAGTACACATGTGCAACTACATCAACTAGCAAATCAAACCAGAATGCATCAGTGTACAGTGAGCCCGACAACAAAGTGACTCAAGACTGCAACAAACATCAGCAGGTACAAGATGCCCAACCAAATGAATATCAATGCAAACCAGCAATTAAGCACATGTATGCAGATCAGTGTCGACAACCAAGTAAATGCAGAGAACAGTGCAATCATGAAGATTGCAGCAAAAATGCAGACATAACAGGTGAAGTGCAACAAGAATCAGACTCAAGTACATGGTAAACATGTACACAAATGCAAAGCTTAAGTATGCAGATCAAAAGCAAATGTTCTTAGCTGCAAGTTCAAACCAAAACACCAAGTGCAACAGCATGAACAAAAGATCAAAGAAAAAGATGGTCAGAGCCGTAGTATACAGAGTGACACAACAATATGCACAGATGCATTCAAGACTAAAACCAGGCAATGACAATGCAAGCCTAGCATCAAGACACTAAGCAACTATCAAAGTTCAAGTTATACAAGATAGCTACAACACAAAAGTTTTCAAACCAACTACAAATGCACAGCATACATACGAAACAGAGAAACCAGAAGTCAAGTTATAAAATTCAAGTGCCAGAGAAGTCAAAATTCACGAATGAAAAAAGAAATCAAGTGCGTACGCGTATTCTTTGAAATAGTCAAAGAAAAGTAAAAGTAGAAAGTCTCTGCCGTATGAATCAAGGAATCGAACAAGTCATATGATCAAAGCCGTGACCATCAATATACGATTTGAAGAAGTCAGAAACAATCTCAAACATTCAAGCATCATCAAGTGGCAGAGAAATGAGATTGACAAAGTCAAATAAATCATCAGCATCAAAGTGTAATCGAACGGCAAAGCAACAAATTTTGAAGCAATCAGACGAACGAAAAATCAGGTTAACGAACCCTATAAAATGCCCCAATCATCATCGGCATGAAGACATGAGTTCGTACACGAAAATCGAAAAGCACAAAAGCATAAATTCTTACCAAAGCAAAAATCGAACTCGTCGAAGCAGCAGTGAGCAACAAAGAATTGATCGAGCAAGGCAACACGCAAATTCCTATCGATCGAACAAATAGCGCAGCTTCGAAAGCCCTAGTTTTTGGACGAAGAGGAACAGCCATTATCACATATGAGATAAAAGAAAAGGGCCGGCATAGTAAAAAAAATAAAAGAAGTTTGGACCGGTTTATTTTTCTTTTGGACTTAAAAGTTTTTAAACCGTTTTAAATTTCTAGTCGTGTGACTAAGGGACAAGCTACGTGGCGTAGCTTGAGAATTCGCAACTCGGTGGTTGAGTTGTGGCAAGGTTTTGAGCGTAGAGTTAGATTAGTCAATAGCGAGTATAGAGAGTTTACGTGTGTAAGCGAGGGACTATCTAATTTCTAGTAGAAACCTTGGGGGCAGCACGTAGGCAGGGTTTTGTCGAAGCTGGGTAAATTCTTTGTTGTTCTGTTTTTTCTGTTATTTATATTCTGCGATATCTGTGCTGCTATTCTGTGATCTGAATTGAATATTTTATAAGCTTCCGCGATTAATTTTTATAATTAACACTATCACCCTATTCACCCCCCCTCTAGGGTGAAATCGATCCTACAAGTGCTACAGAGCTTATTTATTATTTCAGAATATAGTTTACTTTAGCAAATGCTATATTAAAACCACAACATTTTGAAAATGCTATCAATACTAATTCCAGATTTTATTATAACATTTCAGAAACATTAAAACTTCATATTTTAGCCATTTTAACTAAAAAAACATATCTCACGCTTCAAAAACTTTCACTTGGTTACCATTTAACTTATGATTTAAATAAAATAACTTTTATAATCAAAATATCCAAATTAACTATAATCCATTTATTAAGTCAAAGGTACACTATTTAACTTAAAACTTATTTTAATAAATAACTTAATTCTTTATTTCAAAATACCCATCTCATAAATAAAACCAAAATTCCATTTATTTACTTAACTTTAAAAAAGTTCATTTGAAAACCAAATTTCCAATTATCTAGTTAAGTCATATTTCAAATACATTATAACCAATTATTTACTTATACATTTTACTTACAGAAAATCACTATAAAATTTATTTAAATCATTTAAATCTAATTTAAATTAAAATGTCATATTTTTACATTTAAAAATATTTAATAAATTTTTAGAAAATATTAAAAATTAACCACGGGTCTGTATAATATTTTCTAGCTTAGGTCAAGTGATACGGATAATATTTCATTTCAATCCGTAATTCAAAAAGAAAAATCCGGGTTCTATCATTTCAAACCCGAAATCCCAAGTCAATAAAATAAATAAAAACCGCTTGAGCCTATCATTTCAGCTCATAGCGGTTTTTTCTTATTCTAATGTCTGTTCGAGTATGTATCATTTCAACCCATAGTGATTCTATACTAACATGGAACTTGTAGTGTGAGATACAGAAAATAAAACAACAATATAGCATATAATATCATGTCAGGTGATGTAACAGGTATATAATCAGGTTATACATCATATAATCAGATCACAGGCATATATGAGCATTGCATATCAGTTATTACACATTCACTTGTCATCGTTTCACAGTTATATAAGCACGGATGCCAAGAGTGATAAACTCACTTTCTAAAGCTAAAGATTACGAAGTAGAGACACGCAATAACACTGAAAGGCACGACAAAGCACGAACTAGGTTCGAGGAGAAGTAACACCCAAATTTAAATCTTGTAAACAAATAATAATCATAAATATAAGTATATATCTCAACACATAAGATTATAAATTTAAAACAATGAAAGTTTTGTGAAATAAAATGACGTAAACATGCTTCAAACATCAAGAGTGCTCGGCCACCACATACATAGGCTCGGCCACACCCCTATATGGCTCGGCTATGTTGTGTTTGAGGCAACTAGGCTTGGTTATTGGGTCAAATAGGCACGGCTATGGTGTAGAAAATGAAAGGCAAAGCAAGTAAAGGCATTAGGAAGGCTAAAGGGCAAGGCAACATTAGTTTTGGGTTCAAGTGGGTTCGGCCCTATGCAACATGTCTCGGTCTGGTTTAAGGCAATGGTTAGGTCTGGGTCATTAGGTGGTGTGGCCAGTGGTCATGTCAGTCACGGTAAGGGGCTGGAGGAGGAGTAGGTGGTGGAGGCTGAGGCAAACAATAGGAAGGTGATAATGTAGAGGAGATTGGCTAGGGTTTGTATCAAATTTTGGTGGTGTGGTTTGGATCTAGGGTCACGGCAAGGCATGGTCAGATCATGGTGTGGGGTTGCTAGCTGTGGAAAGGGGTGGTGGAGGAGGTGATGGTCGGCTAGGGGTTGATGGTGAAAGGTAGAGGCCGAGCATGAGCTAGAGAAAAAATAAAAGAGAAAGCAAAAGAAGAAAGAAGCCATGGAACTTACTGTATTTTTTTCTTCGGGAAGCAAATGAGAAATGAGATGGGATGAGAAACTTTTTTGTACGTGAGTTACAAAATAGGCGACGACCAAGGTTAGGGAGTGAACGGCTAAGAAAGTGTAAAGGCTTGAAAAGGAAAAGGCTTACTTGATTTCCTAGAAAAGAAACCGAAGACTCTTTGAATTTCCAATCCAAAAATCAAATAAAAATCACATTAAAAAGTCCAAACAAAACAGAAAATAGAAAATAAATATAAAATAGAATTGAAGTAGAAAAATATAGAATAGAAAATAAACAGAAAAATGCTGAAAATAATTGCGTGTAAAACGCTGAAAGTTGTCAAATTTAAAATGTATAAAACGGAATTTTACGAAACGGAAAGCAGCACGAACATCAGAATCAAATATAGCTCCAAAGAAAAAAATTAGAATTTAAAATTCAAATTTAAAATTTTCAACTGTGGTCATACTTTAACTTTCAGTTGACCAAAATATAAAATTTTTAGAAAACATTTATTTTATTGTATTTGGAAATTAAGTTGTAAACCAAATCTAAAATTACACTGGAAAATTCCAAAATTTCAAATTTTAAATAATTAAAAATCAAAGTTTTCAAATAAATCGAATTAAAAATATTTATAAAAATTATGGGTTGATACACCACCTTTCAAGTTCCTACATGCCATTTCATAATGGTATTTAGGGGAGTAGTGTTGGTTGCAGTTGTTTGGTATACTCCATATTCTATCTGATCCGCTTCCATGAGATGATATGTATGGATCTATCCAGGTTGGCCTGACTTATATGTTAGATTCTCGATTTTGATTATAACAAACTATATAAAATGTTATGTGTATTTTAAACCATCTTTGCAGGAGATTTATTGCAGATTCATCTACAGATGTTTATAGCTGTATATTATGTTTCTAGAATCTGTTTATTACTTAGAAAATTTGTTAAAATCTCTCCTTAAATGATATATATGTATATAAACATATACATACACATGCACACACATGCACAAAACAGCAAAATCAGACGTCTGAATCTATTCATTCAGACGTCTAAGTACTGAAATGAGAATATTGTTCTCACAATATTCAGATGTCTGAATTGGTTTACTCAGACGTCTGAATCCCATCTGAAGCTTTTTTTTCCTACCTTTCTTATTCTATATTTATTATCTTTTTACCCCTACCTTTTCATCACCTATATAATAACTTTTTCACTTCTTTACCTCTTACTTCAGAACCCTAACCCCCATTTTCATCTCACTCGAAGCTTTTACTCTTCCTCTAACTTACCAATGGCACCAAGATCAAAGTGAACAAGAGAATCAACTTTCGGACCATCCGAAGACCAAATCCGACAGTGGCTATGGAATGATGTTGCTGTTTCTAGGTTCAATTCCATAAAGAACTCCAACATCTTTGAAGGAACATTCATGAAATTCCCGGACTTCGCAGCATATCGTATTAGAGAATTAGTAGAGCAATTTCACTTCGACAGCTTGATTGGGTATACTTCTAATAATGTTAAAATTAATCATCTTATGATTAAACTTTTTCTTGCAAACTTAAATTTGGATCATCAAAATCCTCAAAACCGTCAAGATTGTGTTTGGTCGTTAATTTGTGGCGTAAGAATTTTCTTACCTTTACAAAGACTAGGTCATATTTTAAATTGTCCTTATCAAGGAATTGATACTATTGAAATTGAAGTTGATATGGAACATCGTGATGAAGTTTCACATCAATTTTTATCCGATGAACTTATAAATATGGGCAATTTAAAATCTACCCACTTATGGCCACAAGCTAGGCTAATTCACCATGCTCTTATTCGATCTCTCCAACCAAGAACGGGTAGCTATGAAAAAGTGTATAAAGAAAACTTTCAAGCACTTTATTCTATCTATTCTAATCAACAAGTAAATCGGGGAAAGATTATTTTGGATGAATTCCAAGATATCACAATCCGAAGGAAATATAGAACTATTCCTTATGGTGCCTATATTATGCGCATTCTCCTAAATATCGTTGTACCAATGCTTGATTCCGATTTTACAAGTATTAGTGAGTTAGGCGCTAAAACTTTAGGTTTGATGGGTCTTCCTATACGGCCTCCTTCTCAACAAATCATTTCCTTCCAACAATGGTCACAAAATATTCAACTAGGTGTTCCTCAACCTCGAGACACTAGTATTGCTTCTTCTTCCCGTACCCATCATGAAGAAGAGGAGGAGTATGTTGACACCATTCAAGAAATTGGCCCGGATACTTCTTCAAGGCAAGCCATCATTGCTCTCTCCCGAAATCAATCAAAGATTCATCGGGACATAAAAGCACTTGAGAAAAAGACGGAAAGAAAATTCAATTCTATCAAAGGCTTTCTCAATAAGATATGGGATCAAATTTCTTGTTCCAGCTCTACATCTGCTCAAGCTTACAATCCATCTCCTTTTGAATGGTCTTCCTCAAGATCAAGCTCAAATCACAATGATCCATCTCTTTTGAGTCAATTTTAATTCATCTTGCTTTTAATTATTTGTGTTAGTTGTATGAGAACTTGTCACTTTTATTTCTTTATGTTAGTTGTATGAGAAATATTTATAACATTATGTACTTTTTCTCTATTTTTATGGATTATCTATTATCATTCATGTTCCTTCTTTTTGTCAACGACAAAAGGGGAGAAGTTTAAATTGTGCATATTGATAGGGGGAGTATCTAGTCTATTAATTTTATATAGTTGTCATCATCAAAAAGGGGGAGAATGTTAGACTCTCGATTTTGATTATAACAAACTATATAAAATGTTATGTGTATTTTAAACCATCTTTGCAGGATATTTATTACAGATTCATCTACAGATATTTATAGCTGTATATTATGTTTCTAGAGTCTGTATATTACTTAGAAAATTTGTTAAAATCTCTCCTTAAATGATATATATATATATAAGCATATACATACACATGCACACACATGCTCATACATGCACAAAACAGCAAAATCAGACGTCTGAATCTATTCATTCAGACGTCTGAGTACTGAAATGAGAATATTGTTCTCACAATATTCAGACGTCTGAATTGAAATATTCAGACGTCTGAATGAGGTCAAAAATGAACTATTTCCTTGCTGTTTACGTTTTCAATCTAATTCAGAAGTCTGAATTTTTTTATTCGGACGTTTGAATATCCTCAACTGCTATTTTCTTGAAAAGTCACTTCTCTTCACCAAGAGAAACATCCTTTCAAATCAATAGTTGCATCCATTCTTTTTCATATAACTTTTCATTTAAAGATGCAACTCTTCATATACTATATATAGATTATAGAATTCAACAAACAGATTACCGAATTTACTTTAGCATTCTTGAATTCTTATCTATTCTCAAAGTTTTCAAACTGCACTCAAATTCTTACATATTTTGATCATTGATCACTTTATCTTCCACAATTCTCAAAGCATATCACACTATGTATCATAAAGGAGAAGATTATAGGAAGATTGTACTCAATTGACTTATTAGTGTTATTTAAGAACACACTACAGTCAGATATCTTTTGTATTAAAGTCCTATTCGGTTGCTTAGGCGGGTGAAGTCCTGTTCGGTTGCTCAGGCAGTGTAAACCTATTCCTCTGGGTTAAGTGAGGGTTGTTGTAGTTAAAATCCAGAAGGAGTCTGGGACTGGACGTAGAACGGGAAGTTCGAACCAGTATAAAAATTCCTGGTGTGCTTGTTTTATTTTTATTTACTTTGCTATTATCATCTGTTTCCGCATTTAGATTTAATTATATTCCATATTACACGATCCTATGTAATAGCAAGCCATACTAGCTTCAATTGGCTTCTTTCAATATATTGTTGAGATGAGGGCCGCGAGACGGGTAGATGGTGAGCCTTTTACTTTACTCGAAAATTTGGATTCATATTGGGCTCGAGTATCCCCACATACTTACATGTTACATGACTATATACGGGGTTTGAACTTCGACCATGTTGGCCTGCGCATCACTTCCAGTACAGTTGCATGACCACTAGCTACCTTTTAGCCTACGTCGTCTCAATACACACAGCCTATTACGTTCGACCTCCCTCGGCATGCATTCAGAGTATATGCTTTATAGAGTGAGATAGTTGAGTATCCACTGTAGTTTCCTATAGATGACGATGCTCACGATGTACCCTCTACTGGTTTATATCATTTGCATCAGGTACATATAATTTTATAATTTCGTATAATTCGCTGGTTTTTAGATACCCTGATATATGTATAAATTTTCTTCTTCAGATCGTAGTTTTCTCGGTACATGGATTATGATAGAGGGGTAATTGCCGCATTTGAGTATATGTCGCTTGACTACAGTCAGCTTATTCATCATATTCATTTTCAATGGTAGCAGACTCAGCATGAGGCTCAGATACATGAGTACCCGACTCGAATTTAGCAGCAACCACTGAGCCACATGATTTCGATGACGTTAACGATCATAGCGACGATAACGATGACAACGACAATGAGGGAATCAATGATGGTTCCCCTTTTATGAAGTGATGTTATTTTTGTGTTTCATGCATGTTTCACATAGACTATTATTTTACGATGTACGTATTTGAGATGTTGATGTTCATGTATGTATTCTTGTTTATGTTCTTCTAAGTATTCTTATTCTGTTGTTAGTTCTTTGTATGTTGTTGTTGATGATTCTTAGAGACTTTGTCGATTATGATACTTTGCTAATTCTCTGTTGTGAAGAAACAATTACAAAGAAACAAACATACTTGTGTTTGTTTCTCACCAAATTCGATGAATGTTTGTTATGTGGTTGTTGAGATCACACTTGATTCATATGACATGGATTGCGAACTGTCTATTTAAGTGAATGTGTTATAGTGAAAGTTCATAAAATATTCAATGACAAATGAAAGTTGGATTCCACGAGATTATTTGGTGCTAATCAAAGCATATATAGAAAATGACCGTAGACACATGGAAGAGAAGATGAATCAATGTTTTTGGGTTATTCTAAATGAAGAATTCAATAACTATTATCTGGGTTTTTAACCCATCAGGGACTAACAGGAAACGGAACGACCTCGTGTAATCAGAATAGTTTAGAACTTAACCAGAAAAGGAAAGATAATGATTTAACAAGAGCCAAGCTATATTACCGGAGAAACGATGACAAAAGACTATGGAAACATCTCCAACTCCAAACTCCAGAAAGTTTCTAAGTGCTTGGATCATCAACGACCCATGCCTCCCCTCAAATCTTCAAATGAACTAACTAAGGATGCAATGATAAGAGGCCAAGGCATTGGCTTGCAAACGAGCCAAGACCATGGGTCGCCAGCAACCCATGGCTTTGCCTCGGTTTGCAAGCCAAATCTCCACGGGGTCGTTCCCTACCTACCTACGAGCAGTGGATGAAGTGGCCTGGCCTAGAAGTCCTCCTCTCTCTATAAATACCATCCTACCTGCAATATAAACGTGATCTTCTTCGGATTGGTTGTTGAAGCTTTGCTGGAATTATTCTTCATTCTCTACCTCCCTTACAACAATCTCCAAAGAAATTTACAATATTCGAAGGAATTCACCGTGATTCTCTAGTGGATTCCAACTCCAAGGATTTAATCTACCTAAAGACAATCAAAGCCTCATAATTAAATATCTCTTGTATAGCAATCGGTCTTTAATAAAATTATAAAGTGGACTTAGGCTTCATTAACAACCAAACCACTATAAAAATTCCCTATCTACTTTCTTTTACTATTCTTTTACTATATCTGTGATCTGTGGTATTGCTCTGTCAGAACAGGAATGGTGCTTTCAAACTCTAACTAAGGTGTTGACTCATTTTTTGGGTTAGCATTTTGGTGCTTTCATTGAGAACCCAACTCGGACCTAGATCTAGCTATCTACTTTGGATCCCATAGATCCATAAGTTAGATCCTTAATATTTGCTTGAAGAATCCACTGTTTGGAACCAATGGCCCCTGAAAGAATAAGAACTGCTTATGGAAGATCCACAGAGACAGTGGTAGCTAGTAAAGATGTTAATACCCAACAGACTAAAGTAAATGGTGCTGACTTAGGGAATAAGGCACCAGCCTCCTTCAGTCGGCATGAAGTTGTTACCGGAGAAGAGTTAAATAAAATGGTTGATGAGATCAATCAAAAAATGGAAAGTAGCCAAAAGGCTCTAATAGACAAGCTTAATGCTCTACTAACCCTATAGTCGAATCTCGCTCCAAGGACTATTCCTGAACCTGCAGCTGCCATAGAACAAGAGAATTCCTCCGCATCCGGTCTACATAGAAGAAACAAAAAACAATTATAAAAGAGGGTGACAATAGGACTTAACGTGGACGGAAATGCAAGTACTCCATTCACCACAATGCAACCTATTCTGAATGTAAGCCAAGGGGAAAAGACCCCTTTAGAGGACATTGCTATGGATCTTTCCAATTAGGAGGACGGAGAGAAAGATGACAAATTACAAGGAAATGCCAATACATTTGATAATGCAAGGAATACACAAACTACTCTAGTTAGACCGATTGTAAGCCAACGGGACCCTATAGGAGTGGCTCTCCCGAAGATAGGAGAGCCTAGGCCTCAGCCCACTCACCAAGACCGTTTGAAAAGTCAAACACTTGGCGTAGTGACAGATCGCCATTTTCAGGACTACTAGACATCAGAGGCTTACATAGCAGAGATGGTGAAACGATCAATGGAGGAGAGTAAAGATAGAAGATATGATGAATGGGATCTAAGCCAAGTCAGACTCCCTTCACCGATGGAATCTTGAATGAGAGATATCCATAAAAATTCACAATGTCAATTATTCTATCCTATGCCGTAACGAAGGACCTGAAACCTCACTTGTACAAATACAGTTAGTATATGGATGGAGCAAATGCCTCTGAAACTGTTCGATGAAAATGCTTCCCTACCTTTCTCGAAGGGTTGCGTCAATGTAGTTCACTAGGCTTCCACCAAGGTCTATCACTACTTTTGACCAACTAGCGAAAAAGTTCCTTGATCAGTTCAGACTCCATACTACGTAGCCAAAAGACACCAAGTCCCAATCCGAGTTGTTCCAAGGATGTAACGAATCACTGAAATCTTTCATGAATGGGTTTAACAACAAGGTGATGGAAGTAAGCAACCCCAACGAAGACATGGTTTTTTTGGCATTAGTTCGTGCCATTCACCCAGAAACTAAATTCAAAAAGTGGATTAAAATGAAGCAACCTATCACTAGGAAAGATTTCGATCGCAAAGCAAGTCAATACCCAAGGTTGGAGGAAGCATAGGAAATAAAAGGGAAGTCTACTAGTGTGCAATCGGAAAACACCGGGCAATGCGATGTAGCATTTTACATACTTCTCAAAATGTTGAAGGAACCACTGGGAAAGACGGAAATTCAAAGAGAAAAGGTCAAAACTCCAATAAGAAGAATGTAATTGTAGCGATAAAAAGCTCAAAGGGTTTAAGCCCGAAGGCTACACTTCCCTGAGCAACAAACCAAAAAACATATTTCTCGCAATTCAAGGAACCAAGTAATGCAAAAAGTCACCCAAAAGGAGGGAATTGAGCAATGGAAACGCTCAGGGAAATTATGCCGCTTCCACGAGATATATAACCACAATACAAATGAATGCTGCCACCTAAAGAATCTTATTGAGGGACTGATCTAGGATAACAAACTCTGACAGTACGTAAGACAACCGCAAAACTCTGATCAATCTGTGAGTCCTCAACACCTAAGAAAACGACAGAATCAAGCAGGAACCAGTGTAGAAGGGTCGAAACGAACTGACCAGAGGCTCATCATCGGAACAATATCCGAGGGACTACATCCCATGCAAAGAAGTTGGGAAGAAATGGAACGGTATGCAAGTTCATTGAAACATGCTCCGAAGGAATCATTTTTGGCTGTAGAGGATGAAACTCTAGTTAAGATGCAAAGGGTCTTGAATGATGACATTGTGTTCCGAAATCGGGACACCGGTGGGATCGAATCTCCAACTCTCGATCCGACGGTGGTGACGGTAGGAATTGGACCTATTGTAGTTCGACGGTTGTTGGTTATCAACGACAGCTCCGTTAACATTCTCTTAAAACGCATTTTGATCAAATGAAGATTGGTATAAAAAGTGTATCCGTGTGTCAAACAAAGATTTTACTAGTAAACCCAAACAACCGGTGGGAACAATTGACCTATTAGTAGAGCTTGGAGAGGGTGAGTGAAGGGTCATCCTTATTCAGACTTTTGTGATCGTGGATGAATTGTCAGCATACAACGTCTTAGGACGCCCGCATTAGCCGACTTTAGAATAGCACCAGCCCAATGGTGCCTAACAATGAAGTTCACTACAGAACACGAAGTCGAAATTGTGAAAGAAGACCAAAACTCCGTCCGGGAATGCGACATTGCAGAATTATGTAAGTCAAGAAGAAAGGAAAAGAGAAAGGATGTGGGGAAAGCCTCTACATTTGTGAACCTTCAGAATAGCAACTACAAAGCCGTCGCTGGCTTGGGGGCCATAGCCGATTCGATAAGGCTTTGGACCGTATAAAGAATAGCTCAGGGGAGGATTAGGCAACAATGGCAGAATTGATGGTATCAGTCCCAGTCTGTATGGATAACCCAATGCTAGTCCTGAAGATTGGGTCGCACATTGGAAATAAGATGCAGTCGGAACTAACCAAAATCTTTCATGCCAATTTGAACGTATTTGCGTGGACATAGTCCAACATGTCTAGGGTATCACCCGAAATTGCATACCACGCACTCAACATTGAGCCCAAATTTACGCCGGTGCAGCAAAAAAGGCGCAGCTTCGGCCCTAAATGGTCCAAGGCACTAAGCGAGGAAGTAGATAAACTGATGCCTAACGGCTTCATCCGAGATGCGAATTACCCTAAACGCGTATCAAACCCAGTCATAGTCAAGAAGTCTAATGGAAAATGGCGAACTTGTATTGATTTCTTGGACTCAAACAAAGCTTGTTCAAGGATAGCTTCCTGCTCCCTAGAATTGACCAGCTTGTGGATGGAATAACGGGATATGGAATGATGTCGTTTATGGATGCATACTTGGGCTATAACTAGATCTTGATGTATGAGCCTGACCAAGAGAACAGTATCTTCATCACCGGTTTGGAATTGTACCGCTACAGGGTAATGCCGTTAGGCTTGAAAATGCAGGGGCAACATACCAAAAGCTAGTGAATACTAAGTTCAAACGCCAGATTTGGAAAGTCTATGGAAGTTTACTAGACGATATGTTGGTCAAATCTCAAGTAGCTGCTAACCATCTGGACAACCTTGCTGAAATGTTTGAGATACTCCGAAAATACGGAATGAAGCTCAACCTGCTTAAATGTCACTTCAGAGTAGCCTTTGGGAAATTCTTGGCGTTCATAGTAAGTGCCTGGGGCATTAAAGTGAATCCAAAGCAAATAACAACATTACGAGAAGTCCAAGCCCCTAAAAATAAGAAGGAACTTCAAAGCTTGAATGGAAAAGTCATAGCACTGATTCGATTCGTCTCAAAAGCACCAGATAAGTGCATATCGTTCTTCGATGCACTGAAGAAGGAAAAAAAACTTTGGATGGAGTGAAGCTTGTCATACAGCTTTCGAGGAATTGCTACGACACATATAAGCTCCCTCAATCTTATCAAAGCCGGTGGATGGAGAAGACATATTCGTTTATTTAGTAGTTTCCCCGCATGCACTGAGTGCCGCTCTTGTGCGAGAAGAAGCGACAATCCGTCGTCCTATGTGCTGCATAGCAAATGATTCATCGGAGCTGAGAAGAATTACCCGAAATTGAAGAAGCTAGCATATGGTCTTTTGATCGTGTCTCGGAAATTACGATCATACTTCTAGGCTCATCTAATTAAAGTATTGACTGACCAACCCCTAAAGCAATTTTTATACCGGCCAGAAACTTCTGGACGACTATTCAAGTGGAATATAGAGCTAAGTCAATATGACATCACATACCATCCCAGGAAAGCCATCAATGGGCAGGCGTTGGCCGACTTTATCGTCGAATTTACCATAAGGGATGACGAGGAAGAAGTTCAGTTAGAAGTAAGTACGCAGTAGAAGCTCTTCATTAATAGTGCATCCCACAACTTCTGTTCGGAAGCAGGGGCAGTGCTTGAAACCCTCGAGGGGCTAGCCATTAGCTATGCTTTGCACTTGGAATTACCAATAACAAATAATGAAGCAGAATATAAAGCATTGCTTGCAGGACTGAATGTTGTGAAGGAACTTAAGATAAAATCTACTCATATATACAGCGATTCTCAACTGGTCATCGGTTAAGTTAAAAGGGAATACCAAGAGCATGGAGAAAATCTTTCCCTGTACCTATCCAAAGTACAAGAACTGCTAAGCGGCATCAAGCACAACATTATAACTCACATCCCATGAAAGCAAAACACCAAGGCAGATTATTTGGCCAAACTGGCAAGTTTCGAAGAAGCTTAGTCATAGGGGTTGGTCCCGATTATAACTCTAACCAACCCAAACATAGACGAAATGGACGTAGACTAGATCCTCGAAACCACCTTCGAACCAGATACATGGATGACACCGACAAAGAACTATCTACTTGCAAGAACCCTTCCAACTGACCGAAATCAACGGAAGAAGCTCCTCCAGAAGGAGCCACGGTTCATGATACAGTATGAGATACCCTATCGAAGGGGATTCTCGACCCCTCTTCTTAGGTGTGTGATAGATGATGAAGCATGAAGAATCCTAAAGGAAGTACATGTAGGCGAATATGGAGACCACATATGGGGATAGACCCCTTGTGAAGAAATTCCTTCGGTATGGGTATTTTTAGCCAACGATAAATCGGGACGCTATAAATCATGGGCGGAGGTGCGATCGTTGCCAAAGATTCAATAAAATCAAGAGAACTCCTTCAACAGAGCTAACTTCGATGGTCAGCACATGGCCGTTTGCAATATGGGGGATCGATTTGACTAGCGTCCTGCCAATAGCGAAAGGAGGAGTCAAATATGCCTTTGTTGTCGTAGATTATTTCACAAAGTGGGCCGAAGAAGAACTACTGGCCACCATAACCACAAAGAAAGTTGTTAACTTTATTACTAAAAAAATCATTTGCAGATTTGGTGTGCTGCCAAAAATCATCACCGACAATGGGACGCAGTTCGAAAGAGTCGAGTTCAAAGACTTTGTAAGTGCTTCCGAATTGAAAAGAGCTTTTCCGTAGTGGCTCATCCGTAGGCAAAGATCATCAAGTCCACTATCAAAAGTGGCCGACAATATCCCAAAGAAACCAAGTTGATGAATTTCCACTCGCACTGTGGGATTAGAGAACTATCCACAACCGGTCAAACTTCATTCACCCTAGCATATGGTTTAGAAGCAACGATTGCTGTTGAATTAGAAGTCCCCTTGCATTGAAAGCGGAATTTTAATCAGAAACAGAACGAGCAGCTCCTACTCAAATCGATGGATATGGTTGATGAAAAAATGAAAAGAAGAAGAACTGAGAACCGCAGCCCACCAAAAAAGGGTCGCATGGTACTTCAACTTCAAAGTTCACAATCAAACCTTCGAAGTGGGAGATCTTATGCTTAAGCGAGTTTATCCTGGTCCGGGGTCCTTTAGACCAAACTAAGGGATCATATGTCATTAATCAAAAGCAAAGGGACAAAATTTTCAAGCTAGCAACCATCGACGGAACTCAAGTTTTTAGGGCATGAAATAGCGAATCTCTTCGCCATTACTTTGTCTAAAAGCTATCTTATGTATCCTTTATTTTCCAGCAAATAGGCCATCCCAGGATACCGAGGGCATTGTATATAGGCAAAAACTGCCCTACATTCCTTAATAAAGTTTGCTTCTTGAACTAACAAAACCATGTTCATAATGATTACATGTTGGGTCAATGGAAGCAAATCGACTCAAACCGTTAGACTGGTGGAACCTGATCTTGGCCTTTCAAAAACCGGTGTTGCCCCAGCAACATTGAGAAGTCTAAAATCAACACTCCTCGTATTGCTCGAAGATAGGTAACATCGAGGAGTGCCAAATGTTACGCACCCCATAAGCCGCACATAAAAATAATAATTTCTCACATTGCCCGAAGATAGGAAACGTTGAGAAAAAAACAAAGGCCACACACCCCATAAGCCACACATTAAAATAATAGCTCCTCACATTGTCCGAAGATAGGCAATACCGAGAAAAAACCAAAAGCTGCGCACCCCATAAGCCACACACTAAAATAATAACTCCTTACGTTGCTTGAAGATAGGCTACACTGAGGAAAAACAAAAGCCTCGCACCTCATAAGCCGAGCACTAAAATAATAACTCCTTACATTGCCCGAATATAGGCAACACTAAGGAAAAACAAAAGTCGTGCACCGTATGCTGCGCGCTAAAATAACAACTCCTCACGTTACCCAAAGATAGCTAACACTGAGAAAAAAGAAAAATCGTGCACTCTGCAAGTCGCATACTAAATTCCAAAGCATTAACTACTCACACTGCTCGAAGAAAGGCCACGTTGGGGAACACTAAAAAAACATGTTCCTCACGTGGCCTGAAGATAAGCAACATCGAGGAGCACTAGAAACCGCACATCTCATAATTAGTACCAACTGCTCCTATAATCAGGAATAATGAGCACAACACAACATAATTGGAATGATACAAAATGACTGAAAAGTCTCAGCTACAGACACTTAAGAGTTGAAACTGCCCTCAATTAATCCATACACTTTTCGCCTCCGAGATACGCGTGTATTGCATACTTGTTGAAATATCATAAAAAGCTTGGAGTGCATGCTAAAGTTGCAAAACTTCCAAAAAAGGATAATCGAGTTGTAACTTAGCCAAATTTTAATAAACAATTTATAAACCCTAAGTTACCGATTATTTGAATATTATTCGAAGTAAACAGCCCTGTGAACTAGGGGGCATACACCTATAGTTGGATAAATAATGCATGAAAATAATAAGTTCACAGGTTCTATCACTCAAAACAAAAAATTTCCAAATAATTTTTAAACAAAGAAATCAACAAATAATATCTAAATTTCTAAGAATTTCTAAGCAAAAATTTCCTAAGTTCTAGTAATTTCTAAAGGTTCTATTAACTTCAAAAGTGCTGTTGATTTCTAAATTATGTTACTTCGAACGAAGGTCTTTGGCTATAATCATAGAACTAAAATAGTATGAAATAAAACAAGCACAAATACACTAAATAAATATGAAAAAATAGATAAGAGTACAGTCAAAATATCAATTTATTGCTTATAATTTTCTATACACAGGGCCAAAATGTAGGGGCTGTGTCCACACAACACCGACAAACAAAAAGAAAATACAAACTCCATAGTAAAAATGCAAAGTACAGACTCTGCACTCGAGTAGAATGACTCAAAAAAGAAAAAAAAACAAGTCAATCTTCATGCAAGTTGTTGACCAAAAACGAGTCACTCTTCGTACAAGCTGCTCAACACTTCTTTCCACCGCTCCACTTTCCACCCTTGATCGGCAGCTTCTGCTTCTTGTCGGGAGTGGTGTCGCTGCCGGTAATGTCGACGAGCAGCTCGATGGCAATGTCCTTATCTTCCTCCGAAGCCTTCTTATAAGCCTCTCCCTTTGTCTTTCGCCTTCGTGATTTATAGGAGCTTTTAGAGGCTTTGATCGCTTCGACCTTTTCCCACTTGATAGTGACCAGCTCATGTTGAGTTCTCTGCAGTTGCTTCGCCTGAGTCTCCTGCTCATTAGCCTCTACTGCTATAATGTCGCCTTCCAAATACATGGAAGGGTTATCCAGACCATGAAGCGCGGCTATCATTTCAGCCTTCGGCCCCGACTGCGAGCCAAATGCAGATATGGAAGACGGAATAGCAATAGAAACAACTGCAGAATATATGGAGATGGCGGCAGGTCCGAGCGACGAAGAAGCTGGCACGTCAAGCCATTGCTATAGTCCATAATGATCTAGAAAATTATGGCCCCTATACTGGCATCGACCGATGTCAATTCCAGTTCTTATGACATAATAAAGAATAGAAACTTCACAGCTGTAGGTGTATATTCAATCTCTTAAGCTATTCGAGGTACTTAGTGGCGTGTTCCATGCTTCTTTGCTTTCTTCTGGTATGACAGCTTTGCTCCTTGCCTTTTTCCATCCTCCATAAGCTTATGCTCTTGCAACTCTTGCTTGTGTTCTCTTACATCCTCATAATGCATTTCCTCTGTTTCAATGTACCATTCAGTTGGTAGTTGGGGGGAAGACATATTCGGCAGAGTGTCTAAGACCTTCATATGAGTAAGATGATGGCAAAGAAGTATGGTCGTAATCCATCATTTTTGTATGCTTTTTGAGATTATGATGGCAAAGAAATATGAATAAGATGGTGGTAAAGAAGTATGTCGTAACTTATATAACCAATGCTGGTTTCCTTATGATTAAAGCCAATTTGAATTCATAATTTCAATGCTTGCTACCATGTCATTAAAATCATGCGACAAGGCTACAGTGTTCGAATGTGATAGGACACTGTACCCCCTTTGAATTCAAATAACCATTGCTTGCTGCCAAGTGGGTATCCACAATTTGAATTCAAACATTCAATGCTGACTGCCATGTGTTTAAAAAAGTGCAACGTGGCTATAGTGTTCGGATGTGACTGGATACTGCAGCCACTTTTTATTCAAACAAGTTTGCCGCCATGTGATTTAAGCTATGTAACTACTATAAAAACCGACAATATGATCGTTCATTCTTGCTCATTTATATCTACTAAAATAATGTTAGTGAAATATCTTATATTTTTCGATGATAGAGACGACAACTTTGATGAGATGATGAAATATCAGCTGTTGTGAAAGAGAGCTAATAGCCTTGTCTGTGTTATAACTTGGTTAATCCAGTGAGCAATATAGTGGATTATTTATTGGTCGTCGCTACAAAAATCACAGACATTCCTGGTACAATGAATGCTGATGTAAGACTATCTTAATCTAGATATACTTATACTGTTGATGATTTTATAAAAAGATTCTGCATGCATCGACCTTTATTCCTTAGGATATTACAATCAAATGATAAATGCTTCATCTTCAAACATAATGCATCTACTACTCATGGACTGACTGGTATGCAAAATGACTGCTGCGTTGATAATGCTTGTATATGTAGGATCAACAGACGCTCCAGTTGAGAATTTGCATTTAGGAGAAAGAACGGTACTAGAATCTTTTGGAACATTTCTGTCAAGCGATCGTCGACATTTATGGCAATCAATACTTATAAAGACCAAATGAAGCTGACATAGCAAGATTAATGGATGCATGGCAGTAGAGGATGACCGAGAATGTTGGATAGTGTATGCACCGAGAGTAGAAGAACCGTCAAAATGCGTATGCCGGAGCTTATCAGGGTAAGTCTCGTAGGTCAATGATTATTCTTGAAGTAGTAGCTTCATATGACATATGGATCTGGCATGCCTTTTTCGAAATGCCAAATTCTGACAACGACCTAAATGTAGTCGAATTATCCACTTTGTTTAATGATTTAGCTAATGGTAGATCAACTCCGTGTTCCTTTAGTTTAGGAGGTAACAGGTGCTGTAACGACCTAGAATTTCCATCATTCGTTATTTGTAGATTTAATTGATTTTAAATATTCAAAAGTAAATTTTATAAGACGAATAACTTATATTTCGAATATCTAGATTTAATTGGATAATTAAATTGTTAATTGAATATTTGAAATTGCTGAAATAATCGAAAATTGGATTTAATGTGAATGAAAATGATTTATAAAGTTGAATTAAATTCTATTTGAATTAGAATAATGTTATAGAACTTTTAAAATTGAATTAAAAGTCAAGTTGTAAAAATTGAAAATTTTAATATTTAATTGACGGGTAAAATATCCATTTTTCAAACAGTCTCGGATTCTGACGAAACCAGTTTCATCGGATCTATAATATTTCATTTTTTTAAGATTTTAAATTTTGTGTCAATCAGATTTACGGTTTTTCCGGGGCAAGCTAAAACGCATAGAAGTTTGTTTTAAGTAAATTTTTAAATTTAAATATTCGATTTGAAAACTTATCTTTCAAATACGATCAAATTGGCTTTCGATATATATTCCATTGCGTTCGGAATAGGGGTAAAATATTATGAACGTCAGGCGGCACGCAACGTTTCGAGTTCGGAAAAATCTCGGATGAATAGTGCACAAATATTTTCTATAAAAGGACCTTAATTTTTCTAATTTTCAGAAACCCTAAATCTACTAGGGCTAGCCGCCATTTTCATTCTAATGGCCAGAAATGCTCGATCCATTCTCCTTCATTTTCTTTAAATCCATCCATCTATACGCAAAACTTTCTAAAAGAAAATTGTAGAGCTTAACATGATCTACGAGTCCAACAACCAAGATTGGATTTAACACCATGGATCGACAGAAAATGGCCATCGTTCGTTGTGCATTCGAGAATGTTTATCAAGACGATGGCGTAACCGGGTTCGACCGGCCTCTGGTCGATGGTGGCTCGCATGGAAGGCTTCGAAATGGCGCTACCCGGTCGTCTTCGAATGCACCATAGTTCGAGCGATAATTCGATGATCGACGGCTAAATGGGTTATTTACGTTCGAACCTGATGGAGTATGGGAAGAAAAGGCGAATGGCCAAATGATGATGAAGCAGATCGAACAGCCTGGATCGATTAGGTCTAAAATTAAAAAAATTGTAAATTGATTTATATTAAATGTATAAACTTCTAAACTACATAACTTTTTGATACGAGGTACGTTTCGCACGAAACCAATTGCGTTGGGTCCGTATTGACGAGCACTACACTATGGAGCTGGATTGGGATTTATTCGAGCTAGTGAAAATTTTGGTTGAAATTAAAATACTTGTTTAATTTTAATCGGAATAAATCGCTACCGCGACGACTACAAGCAATATGAGTACAACTCACTCTTTCTGACTTTCTAATATTTTTAAGTGAGAAATAATTTATTTTATGATGATTGATGATTGTTTTTATGTTATATGATATATTGATTGGTGTTTGGATAAATATACATGCCTAGTGGAGCAGATGACTTTATACGTTTCCGTGTACGAGTGGATGACCCTTTGTACACGCGTCTGCCTCGAAGCGGACATTGTACATAAATTTCTAATATGCATATTTGTTGCAGGTGACATGTTGGAGAGATCCAACTAGATTCCTCACCAGTATTGATTTATTTACAGATATTGTTATATATTCTGTTATCGTATGATATATAATGTTTTGGATGTCGTGATTGTTGTATTTAGTGCTATTGCAGCATTGGGCCATATTTTGGAAATTTAAAAATGTTAATGATGATTTTCAAATTTAAAGTGATTTTGAAAATATACGTTTTGTTGAATTTTAAAGTGTTAAAGGATTCGATTTATTTTAAATAAATAAATGTTACAATTTTTATGTTATAAACATTATGATGTTTTGGTAAATATAATTGAAATGTGATTTTTGAAATATAAAGTTAACTGTTTTGTGAAATAGTATAAATGGAGATTTTTGAATTATTATAAATGGTTTTATATATAAGATTTATAAAAAATGAATTTTTATAGATCGAAATAATGGAATTATAAAGGAGTTTTTATAAGTGTTAAAATGAAGTTATAAATGAATCTTAAATGTGATTAAGATTTGTGAATTTGTGTAGTTATAAAATAAATGAATTTGTAAATAAATGATATAAGTAATTAACTTATAAATTGGATTTGGCATATAAATGAGATAAATGGAATTGGTTAATAAAGGAGATATGTAAATTGAAGTTTTTATAAAATAAAAATGTGAATTTATAAACATTGTTTTGTAAATTCGAAATCAATTTAAATTGGTAAGTTAAATTTAGAAGTTATTAAAGGATTATATTCACGATTTTGGACAGTGAATAATATACTAAAGAAATGTTTTGGAAAGTGATATTTTAAAATAGAATAAAATGTCTTAAAGATAGTTTTAAAATGTGTTAAATGTCGAATACATAGATTTCAACATTCATTGTTGAAATAGACGTTTTTGATAAGTAAGGAAATGATGGACTATAACACTGTTGTTATAGTAAATGATTTTCAAAAGGAAATGTTTTTGTACAGTATTGGGATTTATATATCTATCTTATTTTCGAATCCCTATACTTGTGATTTTGGGTTCTCATAACGATGTTTTACGCAACATTCGTTTTAACCCAAATAAAAGATATTTAAAAGAATGTTTTCCTTATAGAATGAAATATATACTTAACCTTGATTAAGTATATGGAATATTTTCCAAATGTAGAAAATAAATTGATTGTGAATTACTTATTATTAAATAAGTATTTGAAAATGTTATCCAAAATAGAAGTTGAAATGATTTTGAGAATATATCCTTTTAAAGATAGATTGAAGTGAATATTTGGCAAGTGAATTAACTAAAAGATTAATTAAAAGGCCTAGTGATTGTATATGGTGCTAAATATTTGTTTGTTTGTTTTGATAGTTAAATAACCGACTATCAAACTTGGCCATAACTTTAGTTCCTCGACTTGATGTTGGAACTATTTAGTCGTACACTTAGTACGTAGCCTTCTGTGCAGGCTTGATTATCGTTTATGTTGTGGATGTTGATTCGTATAGTGCGGAGTATTACTCCAATCTATCGAGCTTCCTTCTTGGCCCCAAGGATAGCAAGTTGAAAGTTGAAAATGTGATAAGTCTATGAGACTTAATTTCTGTGTGAGGTTGAGAAACGCTTTTGCATTGTTGGTGCGAAGAGACCGGGATCAAATTTATCTGAAAACCACTTCAGACCGACGTATATGCGACGATTATGCAGGTTGCTTATTGATGATATTGTTATATCGGATTTTCATAGTGGAGGACTGCTTGTTGATCGTTTGGAGTTAAAATCCCAATATACATATAATAGCAGTGGTCTCATCATTATGAAATATCCAATGCAAGGACTATTCGCTACTAATCCTAGGGATTTTTGGACAAGATGTGGTAGGAAAGTGCCTTCGGTTTGTCCTGTTCCTGGACAACTTGTATGGATGTTTGTCTGACATTGCATTTCTATAGATTACGTACATTGGTTTTTACAAACGTACATCAGTGATGGCGGAGAAGGCAACTTCTCTTAGCTTAACACCCTCCTTGAGACGTATGAGCTTAAGGGTTGTATTTTTGTGGAAGGAAATTAGGAGTCAACGGAAATGGCCATGTGTCATTAAAAGTGATGTGGTATGTGAATATGAAAGGTAGTCGTTACCTCTAGCCTCATCAACCGGAAATGGCCAAAATAGGGTTAAATGCAGCAGGGCTAAGTGGGTCGCTCCCATTAGGGTATGATCATCCTCTTCTAGATATATATTTGCATGCTATGACGTCATGTATCTGATTAATGTGGTTTGTATGCTAGAGGGCCTTCGGTAAAGGTCGGTAACGACATGAGGATGATATATTCGGTACCACCTAGTTATAGAGGTGGGTCGATCATGTGTTGGTAGAGGTTCCTTTGTGTTGTTCCTCGGTACATTCTTCTAGAGATGTACTGCCGGAAGGTAGTCCCTTCACCTGGTCATTTGTATAGAAATCCAAACTCCACTACGTGTTTGCCATTTTGATCGTATTACCCAAATGGGCTATATGCTGGAATTTAATCAATGTAACAATTTCGGCTATGATTAATATTATTTGTATATAGTAGACACTACTATAATATAACACGAATTTGATATGATATGTTTTAGTTATCGTAAGGTAAAAACATGTCCGTGTTTATGTGTGGGCTTGTCTTACGAGATACTTTTATTTTGAAAACTAAGGAAAAGTTTGGTAATTTAATAAATTCAGTTGAGTGTGTTTCTCACGCTGGTTTACCAGACTGATCCGAGCGTTCTTCCCTTTCAATGCTCGGGTCAGACCGAGTATATTTACAGGTCTAGATTTGATGCTTTTGGAGCTTCAGCAGGAGAGCTGAAGATCTTCATTTTCGTACATCAGTTTTACTTGATTATCCGCTACATTGTTGCTTAGTTGTTTATATTATCAGCAATTGTGAGGACATGTTATTACAACTGTCCATGCTGATAATTTGTGATTGATTATTGAACTCTAATTGATGCATGTACATACAGTTTCTGTTTTGTTAAGATAATTGATATGATATTATATGTTTTCCGCTGCGATGTGAGATTCTATATTGTTCTGTTTAGTTCTATCTTCTCTCATTCTTCTATTCTCTTCTTCTCTCTTCTTTTCTTTCTCTTGACTTTCCGTCAGTCGATGCTTTTAGGATCGAACATGTGTGGATTATTGTCGATTCAAAGGTTGTGGATTTTCAGGTCATCACATTTGGTGTCAGAGCTTAGATTTTGTATATTCCTAAGCTTTGATGTGTACTCAGTATAGATAGGGACAGTAGCACTCCTAGATTGAGTTGAGTGTACTATATATACGAGCGCGTATTTGTTAGTGATTACAAAATGTTTTATATCGTGTTTACTTATCCGTTGAGATGTTTGTGAATTCTGGTTGGTATGTAGGACGCCATATTATCGATAGGGATTTTCAAATATTTTAACGAGGCAAGTCGACATAGTATCACTTTAAATTGGTTAAATGAAATAATCTTGCCTCGATTATATTTTTTATATAAAGAAATAATTTTTCAAAAATTATTAAAGTGTATATAAATTGATTGTTTGGTTGTTTGAAAATGTAAATATATATAAGTTAATAAAAGCTGTTTGAATAATCTAAATAGAAACAACAATTGTAAGAGAATGAATTATATAAGCAAATGAATTATAAATATTGAATTATAATTAATATGATTTACAATTGTGTTAGTCTTATATATAAGAAGTGAAACTACATAAATATATTTATAATAATGAGTTATAAATAAAAATGGATTTAACCAAGAATTTGAAATTTTGAATCTCGTTTATTTTGGAAATTATTTTTCAAAATTAAAAACATTATATTATTATAAATCTTAATAAGCTAATTGAATTTGAATTGATCTTATATAAATAAAGAAAAATAGTGAAATTATACAAGTGAAAGATTTATAAATAAAAGAATTTTTAAAAAAGAATATAAGGTACTGAATTCACTACTGTTGCTGGGAAATAATAAGGGTGATGACTGCAACATCATCGGTATCATTTTCGAGTTTCTGTGTGATGAATTTGCTACCAATAGTAAACTGAAATTGAAATTGAAGTTTTGTTGTGATAAAAAAATTTGATTTAAAATCCAAGTTGAAATTGATAAATTCAAGTAAAACGAGTTTTGGACTTACAATATGAAATAAGAATTTACTTTAGTTAAGTTAAAGAAATTTGAGTTAGCATAATAAATATATGATTTGAAAATTAACTTAGTAAAGTTAAATAAATTGAATTGGATTTTAACTGGATTTGATGAGTTATTGAAATGAAAAATAAACTTAAGATAGTAAAGTGATTATATAATATGAATATTGAAAGTTTAGATAATTAAGTTGTATAACTTATAAAATGAGAAAATGTAAGTAAAACCAATTGTTAAAATGGTTAAACAATTTTGTTAAGCAAAACAAAATTTGAATTTGAAGGGTGATATGATTTTGACTTAAGTTAAATAAAATGACTTTAGAGATGAAACGAAAGATAAATTAAGTGATGTTAAATGAAGTTGATTTTAGTATCGAAGTAAATTAATAAAGTGAATTAATAAAATGAATCAGTGAAATGAATTAATTAAATGAATATGAACATGAGTTATATAAATGAAATTCAATCTTAAGATGTAAAATGAATCAGCATTAGAAATGTTGTTGCTAAGAATTGGATAAAACTTAAGTTGAGAAGTTGTGAAATAATAATAATATTAGAAATGTTTTATAGAAATGTGATTATAGTGAATACTAGAATTCAATCTAAATTGAATATTAAACCAATTAGAATTAAATGTGTTAAACCAAATTGAATGTAAGCGAATTAAATTAATTTGGTAAATGTTGGTTATGCATTGGTTGTTAGATGAATGTTAATTGATTGTGTAGAAAATCCGTATGAAATTGAACTAATGAAATGGAAAGCTAAATAGTTGAATTCAAATTGGAAGTTAAGTGAATCTAAATAGAATTGAATTTGAAAGTGAACTAACTTGAATGTAAATTAGTGGAAGTAAACTAACTTGAATTTGAACGAATGAATGTTAGTAAAATCCAATGTTAATGAATCAAATGTGATTAAATTGAAAATCAATTCAGTAAGTATTAATGAGAAGTGAAAGTGTATTGATTTGGTTATGGATGTTAGTTGGATGATAGTTGTTTGATGGTTGGATTTGTTGCATTTGATCGCATTTGCGACGTTGGCAAATATAGTTTTTGATATATGTTGTATATTGATATTACTTTCATATATACATGTTATCTCATTGTTTGTTGAGTGTTTAGTAGGTGCGGATGGCGCTTGCTTCGCTTTTGGAGCTCGCTTTCGCGCTATATTAGCCGTATATGCTCGCTAATAATATATAAGGTTCATATCTCAGATTACATATCGTACTTTTATACTTTTTTCCCTTTGGAATGCCTCATCCTCGAAGTTGAGATGTATATTTGTGATATATATATATGTTGTGATCCAACGACAATCGAACCGTGCAAAGGAGACACTAGCGAAATTTTCTGAAAACTTAAGGCGTTCGATTTTTTTTTGAGATTTTGGAAAAAATTTGATTTTGAGTTGAAAAGTTAAATGATATTTGTTGGTTTGAAAAGATAACTATAAATGGATTTGAAAACTTATAAAAGTTTTTGTAAGTTTAACTATTGGATTTTGGGAAAGTTAAACATTTAAGTGATTTTGGTAAATCTAAATTGGAGGAATTGTTTTTGAAAAGTTAATGGATTTTGTGACTTTTCTTACTTGGTAATTTCGAGGACGAAATTCTTTTAAGTAGGGGAGAATGTAACGACCCAGAATTTTCTTCATTCGATATTCGTATATGTAATTGATTTTAAATATTCAAAAGTAAATTTTATAAGTCGAATAACTTATATTTCGAATATCAAGATTTAATTGGATAATTAAATTGTTAATTGAAATTTGAAATTGCTGAAATAATTGAAAATTTGATCTAATGTGAATGAAAATAATTGATAAAGTTGAACTAAATTCTATTTGAATTAGAATAATGTTACAGAACTTTTAAAGTTGAATTAAAAGTCAAGTTGTAAAAATTGAATATTTTAATATTTAATTGACGTGTAAAAATAGCTATTTTTCAAACAGTCTTGGATTTCGACGAAACAAGTTTCATCAGATCCGCAATGTTTTATTTTTGTAAGATTTCAAATTTCGTGTCAATCGGATTTACGGTTTGTCCGGGGCAAGCTAAAACGCGTTGAAATTCATTTAAGTAAAATTTTAAATTTAAATATTCGATTCGAAAACCTATCTTTCAATACGATCGAATTGGCTTCCGATATATATTCCATTGCATTCGGAATAGGGTAAAACATTATAAACGCCAAGCGGCACGCTTCGTTTCGAGTTCGGAAAAATCTCGGATGAATAGTGCACGGATATTTTCTATAAAAGGACCTTAATTGTTCTAATTTTCAAAAACCATAAATCTACTAGGGCAGGCCGCCATTTTCATTCCAATGGCCAGAAATTCTTGATCCATTCTCCTTCATTTTCTTCAAATCCATCCATCTATACGCAAAACTTGCTAAAGGAAAATTGTAGAGCTTAACACGATCTACGAATCCAACGGTCAAGATTGGATTTAATGCATGGATCGACAGAAAATGGCCAGCGTTCATTGTGCGTTCGAGCATGTTTATCTAGGCGATGGCGCAACCGGGTTCGATCGGCCTCTGGCCGATGGTGGCTCACGTGGAAGGCTTCGAAATGGCGTTGCCTGATCGTCATCGAATGCGCCATAGTTCGAGCGATAATTCGTGATGATCGGCGGCTAAATGGGTTATTTACGTTCAAACTTGATGGAGTGGGGAAGAAAAGGCAAACGACCAGATGATGATGAAGCAGAACGAACGGCCTGGATCGACTAGGTTTAAAATAAATAAATAAAATTGTTAATTGATTTATATTAAATGCACAAACTTCTAAACTACATAACTTTTTGATACGAGGTCCGTTTCGCACAAAACGAATTGCGTTGGATCCGTATTGACGAGCGTTACATTATGGAGCTAGATTGGGATTTATTTGAGATAGTGAAAATTTTGGTTGAAATTAAATGCTTGTTTAATTTTAATCGGAATAAATCGCTATCGCGACGACTACAAACGATGTGAGTACAAATCACTCTTTCTAACTCACTGATATTTTTATATAAGTGAGAAATAATTTCTTTTATGATGATTGATGATTGTTTGGATGATATATGATATATTGATTGGTATTTGGATATATATACCTGCCTAATTGAGCAGATGACCCTATACGTTCCCGTGTATGAGCGGTCGATCCTTTGTACGTGCCTCTGCCTCGAAGCGGACATTGTACGTATATTTCTAATATGCATATTTGTTGCATATTAATAGATATTGTTATATATTCTGTTATCATATGATATATGATGTTTTGGATGTCGTGATTATTGTATTTAGTGCTATTGCAGCATTGGGCCATATTTTGAAAATTTAAAAATGTTAAAGTGATGATTTTCAAATTTAAAAGGATTTTCAAGTGATTTTGAAAATATACATTTTGTTGAATTTTGAAGTGTTAAAGGAATGGATTTATTTTAAATAAATAAATGTTATAATATTTATGTTATAAACATTATAATGTTTTGGGAAATATAATTGAAATGTGATTTTTGAAATATGAAGTTAACTATTTTGTGAAATAATATAAATGGAGATTTTTGAATTATTATAAATGGTGTTATATATAATATTCATAAAAAAATTAAATTTTCATAAACCGAAATAATGGAATTATAAAGGAGTTTTTATAAGTGTTAAAATAAAGTTACAAATGAATCTTATAAGTGATTAAGATTTGTGAATTTGTGAAGTTATTAAATAAATGAATTTGTAAATAAATGATATAAGTAATTAACTTATAAATTGGATTTGGCATTAAAATGAGATAAATGGAATTGGTTAATAAAGGAGATTTATAAATTGAAGTTTTTATAAAATAAAAATGTGAATTTATAAACATTGTTTTGTAAATCCGAAATCAATTAAAATTGATAAGTTAAATTTAGAAGTTATTAAAGGATTATATTCACGATTTTGAACAGTGAATAATATATTAAAGAAATGTTTTGGAAACTGATATTTTAAAATGGAATAAAATGTCTTAAAGATGGTTTTAAAATGTGTCAAATGTTGAATACATAGATTTCAACACTCATTGTTGAAATAGACGTTTTCGAGAAATAAGGAAATGATGGACTATAACACTGTTGTTATAGTAAATGATTTCTGAAGGAAATGTTTTCGCATAGTATTAGGATTTATATATCTATCTCATTTTCGAATCCCTATACTTGTGATTTTGGGTTGTCGTAACGATGTTTTACGCAACATTCGTTTTCACCTAAATAAATGATGTTTAAAAGAATGTTTTCCTTATAGAATGAAATATATACTTAACCTTGATTAAGTATATGGAATATTTTTCAAATGTTGAAAATAAATTGATGGTGAATTGCTTATTATTAAATAAGTATTTGGAAATGTTTTCCAAAATAGAAGTTGAAATGGTTTTGAGAATATATTCTTTTAAAGATAAACTGAAGTGAATATTTGGCAAGTGAATTAATTAATGAAGATTAATTAAAAGGCCTAATAATTGTATACGGGGTCAAATATTGGTTTGTTTGTTTTGATAGTTAAATAACCGACAATCAAACTTGGCCAAAATTTTAGTTCCTCGACTTGATGTGGGAACTATTTAGTCATACACTTAGTGCGTAGCCTTCTATGTAGGCTTGATTATCGTTTGTGTTGGGGATGTTGATTCGTATAGTGCGGAGTACTACTCCAATATATCGAGCTTCCTTCTTGGCCCGAAGGATAGCAAGTTGAAAATTTGAAACGTGATAAGTCTATGAGACTTAGTTTCTATGTGAGGTTGAGAAACGCTTTTGTGTTGTTGGTGCGAAGGGACCGGGATCAGATTTATCTGAAAACTACTTCGGACCAACGTATATGCGACGATTGTGCAAGTTGCTTATTGATGATATTGTTATTCTGGATTTTCATTGTGGGAGACTGCTTGTTGATCGTTTGGGGTTAAAATCCCAATATACATATAGTAGCAGTGGTATCTTCATTATGAAATATCCAATACAAGGACTATTCGCTACTAATCCTAGGGATTTCCCGACAGGATGTGGTAGGAAAGTACCTTCGGTTTGTCCTGTTCCTGGACAACTTGTATGGATGTTTGTCTGACATTGCATTTCTACAGATTACGTAGACTGGGTTTTATAAACGTACATCAGCGGTGTCGGAGAAGACAACATCTCTTAGCTTAACACCCTTCCTGAGATGTATGAGCTTAAGGGTTGTATTTTTGTGGAAGGCAATTAGTAGTCAACGGAAATGGCTGTAACGACCTGGAATTTTGGGTCGCTAGATTTGAACATTTAATTCATTTTAAATTTCGAATATGGATTATAATTTTAATTTTGAAATAAAAAGATTTAGGTTAAATTGATAGTTAAATTTCAAATATGGGAATTTGATTGAAATTTGAATAAAAATAATGTAACATTAGAATTGGGATAATTGGTAATTCTGAGTGTAAATAGATATAAAATTAGATTCTAAAATTTATTTTCAGTCTATTTCAATTTGAATTATAATATTTGACTGTTGGATGAAATTAAAAGTCGATAGGTTGAATTTGGAATTTTATATTAATTTAATAATGGAATTTAATAATATAATAATGCAAATAATTTGATTCTGGTCCGGAATGAATCAGAATGATTTCTAATGTGAATATAAGTTCTATTTGATTTATAATAAAGTTAGTAAAGTTTTAAAATTGAAATTTTAAATGATTTCGACGATTTTGAAAATCGCTCGAAATAATCGACGAGTTAAAATAGCCTTCCGAGGCACAGTCTCGGAATTCGACAAAACTAGTTCCATTGGATCCGTAATAGTTAGTTATTATCAGATTTCAATTTCCATAGCAATCGGAGTTTTCGTTTGACCCTGGCAGCTCAAAACGCATAGAAACGATTTTAATCGATTTAATTTAAAATTGATCGTTTATTTCCGTAACTCGTGCATATGACCAAATTAACTTCCCAAACATGTTTCATTGTGTTCGGAACGTAGGTAAAACCTTAGAAACGCCTGTCGGCACACGTCGTTTGGAGATCGTGTGTAAAAGTTACTTTAAAGTGAATTTAATAATAAAATAATAGTAATTAACGTTTATATAATCACGTTTACTAAGAAACCCTAGCCTATTTCACCGGCCGCCACTCCTTTACTCCAATGGCTGAAATTCAATCACCTTCCATCTTAGATCTACCATAATCCATCGAGTTTTAGAATATTCTTCCAACTGGAATGTCGTAGAGGGTGGAGAGATGCTCGAATCCAACGTTGGAGATGGGTTTTCGTCGACCAGAGGAGGAGGATAGCGGCTGCGTTCGTGTGAATTTCGTGCTCGCTTTTCGAGGTCAGGGGCTGACCGAGCTACGCCGGATCCTGGCCGTGGGTGGTGCTTGTTGCGACGCGATTGAGGGTGGTAGCCGATCGATGGAATGGCGAGCGTGGAGGAGGCGATTCCTAACCCTAGTCGGCGTAGATGGGTTCGTTCGTTCGAACCTGGAACGATTGCATGCGTGAGGATGAAGACGTTGTGCGGCCGTGATTTTGGGATAGTAGATCATGCATCCTTTTTGGTAAATTAAAAATAAAAATTGAAAATTGAAAAGAAGTCGTTTTATAAATTATACTAAATGTTTAAAATAACATATCTTTCACATACTGTATCAGAATTCAACGAAACAGGAAGCATCAGAATCGCAGAGACGCGTACTACACAGTGGTTCAATTCTAGGATCATTCTGAGCAAGTAAAAATTTAAGTTAAATCGAACGCCGTTCGATTTAATTTAAATTTGAGCGCTCGTCGAAAACCCAATGTGAGTTATTCTCACTCACATCTGGATACTGGTAATTTAGATTGCTGATTTTTAAATGGTTGATTGGTTGTTTAGGCGACTATGATAATTATTATCAGATTGCATCGATATTTATTTGTTGTGCTAATATATGTGGATGTAGGGAAACAGGTTGGAGAGATCCAACTGGATTCCTCACAAATAGAAATTTATCTATATTCTATGATATATTGTTTTAGATCTTGCTATGTTGTGTTCTATTTATATACTGCGATAGATTAAATTGAAAATTATTGTGTTGTACTATGATTGAATGAATATAATCTGGGAATTTAAATATAAATAAATGAATAGGGTTTAAAGAAAATTAAAGAAATTCTTAAGCAAAGAATTTAAAAGGAGTTAAATTCAAGTAATTGGTTGATAATTTGAAGTGTTTGAAGTTGTGGTTTAAAAAGGGAACCGGGAATTGTTAAAATAACAGCGAGATTTATTTTTAAAGAATGGGAAGTGTGCTTTCTCCTGGAAATTTTATTTTGTTTTTAAGAAAGCTTTCAAATTATAAATTTGCAGTTTAAATATGTTTAGAATATTTTAGAAGGAAATATTATTTTAAATTGTTTTAAGTGAAAGCAAATATTTGATTAAGTAATTATGGTAATTAATTATTTTATAAAGTAAAGTAGTATTAAGTTTTCAAAGGAAATTATAATATAAATATTTGATTTAATAACTTTATTTTTAAAAGTTAAATTTGACTTAAAGTACTTAGGAAACCTCTATATATTTCCTTAAGTTTTGTTTTCAATTAAATAATTTCTAGAAGCTTTATTTTAAATATTTTAAACATATATTTTGAAGTGATTTCCAGCAAATAGCAATATGAGGAGTTTATTTTTAAAATATGGAAAGGAATTTATGGGATGAACGTAAAATTGAATTGGGATAAATCGTGTAAGATCTATAAAAAGGATTCTTTGGATTATTCTAAAATGGAAGCGTATTTCCCTGAAAGCCAAGTATGTTTTTAAGCTGATTTTTGAAAAGTTAGAAGCTTTGAAGTTATATTAAAGAATGATTTCAAGAAAATCATTTAAGTGGCAAGAATATTAAAAGTGAACATCTATCGAATTATTTATAGAAGTAATTATTTTAATGGTAAGTAGTATTATGTTTAAAAGAATATTATTAACGTTTATACATTATAAAATGGTTTTATTTTAAAGATAATCAATTAAAATTTTATTAAAACTTGTCTAGAATTTCATAGTTTTATTTCAAGATCTAGTATGGCTTAACTTTATTTTAAAGAAAATAGTTTATATTTTATAAAGCAGTTTGATTGGAAATATTTTTAAAGGTATATAGATATATTTTAAATCAAGTATGTAAGAAGTTTTAATATAAATGTTTTAATGTATTTTCAAGAATAAAGTATTTAAATTATTTTAAACCTTAAATATTGGTACTTGGATGTTTTCAGAGGAAGTAAAGATTTGGGAATCTATTCCATGAGAAGAATTGAGTTTGAAAGGTGTTTCAAAGGGAATTTGAAAATGAAACATAACTAAAAGGATATTTTTGAGGAAAATAAATAACGTGGGAAATTATTTATTGTGTGATGGATGTTTGTGAATGTTAATTGATAGTAAATCACCGACTATCAATATTGGACAAATGCATTGATCGTTTCGAAGAGACCGGGATCGAGATGTATTTCTCAAAAACCACTTCGATCCGGTTTGTACGTTTTCGTGGAAAAACGAGTTCGGAGTCGAAGATGGAGCAGTGAAGTGCAAGGGCTAGTCGCTACTAATCCTGAGGATATTTCCAAAATGGATGTAGTAGGAGTAGTGCCTTCGGTTCCGTTCGAACCCGGGACGGACTTATATGAATGAATGCTTTCGGAACATCGTCAGGTGGGCGATGGTCATTCTAAGCGAAACGATCTTAAAGGTAACGCTTAGCCTCAAGCCTCATCAATCGGGAATGACTGAAAATCAGGGGTTATGTAGTAAGGCTTGGTGGGCAGCATCCATTTCCAAGTAAGGTCATCCCTGTCCAGATGTCCCTTTTATTTCGGCTTAGTGGTGCGGTTGCTGATCCCAACCGTGGGGTGATCTTACTCGGGATTATCCAGTAAGGGATAATCCGGGCCTTGTGTTGCAGGGGATCGGGCGTAGTCCTCGGTACACTGATCTAGACCAGGTACTGTGACAGGTGGTACCCCAGTGCCTAGTCATTAGTTGGAAATCCATTCTCCCTATGCGCCTTTTACGAGTTTTGTTTGTATTATCCACTCTATGGCTAGTAGCTGGAATTTAATGAATGTAACAATTTCAGCTATTTTATTAGTATTTGTATATATACCCTGTTATAATATCAGAGGATTTTTATAAAAAGTGTTTTAGCCATCGTAAGGTAAAAACCCGACATGTTTATTTGTGGCGTGGTCTTACGAGATGCTTTTGTTTTCAAAAGGATTCTTGAAACTTTAATAATCAATTTGGGTGCATTATTATCAGCTGGTATTGCAGACTGTCTCGGGTGTTATTTCATTATAATGCTCGGGTCAGACCGAGTATTATATGTTCAGGATATGATGCTATGGAGCAGGAGAGGAGCTGGAGTCCGAGATGTATTATTCGTACTTGTTTATATCCGCTGCTGATATTGTATGAGATTGTCTGACTGGTAATTGTTGTTTGTTTCTAATACTCTGATGATGTAATATATAAAACGGATAGCTTTCATTTTGTGTAAAGCTCTATTATTGACTTTTATATTTTATTCCGATGCGACAGTGAGATCCTGATATTGTTTAGTTTCTTCTCTCTTCTATCTCCTTTATTTACCCTTAACAATCTGTCTTTTCCGGCACTCGATCGTCAGCATACCAATACTGTGGAGTATTTTGTGTCGATTTTCGAGGGTCGAGAAGGGCGGGTCATCACAATGGCCGTGTGGCATTCAAGTGATGTGATATGTGATTATGTAAGGTAATCATTACCTCTAGCCTCATCAATCGGAAATGACGAAAACAGGGTTAGGTGCAGCAGGGCTAAGTGGGTCGCTCCTATTAGGTATGATCATCCTCTTAAAGATATATCTTTGCACGCTATGACGTCGTGTGTCCGATTATTGTGGTTTGTATGCTAGAGGGCCCTCGGTAAATGTCGGTAACGACCGGAGGATGATATATTAGGTACCATCTAGTTATAGAGGTGTGCGGTCTTGTGTTGGTAGAGGTTCCTTTGTGCCGTTCCTCGATACATTCTTCTAGAGATGTACTGTCGGAAGGTAGTCCCTTCACCTGGTCAATTGTATGAAAATCCAAGCTCCACTACGTGTTTGCCATTTTGATTGTATTACCCAATTGGGCTATATGCTGGAATTTAATCAATGTAACAATTTTGGCTATGATTAATATTATTTGTATGTAGTAGACACTACTATAATATAACATGAATTTGATATGATATGTTTTAGTTATCGTACGGTAAAAACACGTTCGTGTTTATGTGTGGGCTTGTCTTACGAGATACTTTTGTTTTGAAAACTAAGAAAAAGTTTGGTAATTTAATAAATTCAGTTGAGTGTATTTCTCACGCTGGTTTACCAGACTGATCCGAATGTTCTTCCCTTTCAATGCTCGGGTCAGATCGAGTATATTTACAGGCCTACATTTGATGCTTTTGGAGCTTCAGCATGAAAGCTGGAGATCTTCATTTTCGTACATCGGTTTTGCTTGATTATCCGCTGCATTGTTGCTTGTTTATATTATCAGCAATTGTGAGGACATGTTATTATAACTGTCCAGGCTGATAATTTGTGATTGAAGCTATCACCACTTTGGTCGTATTCTCGGATCGAATCGTTAAACAATGCACACTAAATGTAATACAAATCGTAGTCTTTCGTGGAATTTCAACTACCGATAGGGAATGTTCCGTCATTCGAAGCCGTATTATCTTCTAAATCAAATTATTCAAAACCGCATCTTGCGGAATCGACATCGAAATCGAAAAACATTTGAAATGAAAAAAGTGTGAGTAGAATGATTGGAAATGTGGTAGAGTGTTGAGTGTGAGGAGGAGGATTGATGATGGTTGGTATTTGTAGAGGAGGAGTGAAATATAACCGTTTATGATTGGGAGGGAATATAATTGGACGGACATCTGTTCACCAGACGCCACATTCCATACGCGTGTTGAACATGTGTCTGAGACTTGGACGTCTGTTCAATAGACGTCCAACTATATTACAGATATGTAACCAAATCGATTTGAAATATAATCGATTTAAGAATGTAAACTCTGCTGGAGGACAACGTTGGGGTATATACTACAAAATGTAATTTCTAACCTGTCGTTAGAGATGCTCTAAACGTCACAAAATATAGCTAATACACACTCATAATTCTAAAAGGGACGGGTGCTGGGACACAAAACCTGCAAAATGAACACAATCCGAGTCCAAAGCTCATAACTTTACCGCCTCTGTCAGCTTACAAATTCTCTCCCGCCATCGAAATCAAGAAAGAACCAAATGACAGAGAAACCCTAACGAAATCTTGGAACTTAGTTCAAATCAATTCCATTGAATTATTTTTCTGGTTATTCAATGGGCAATAGGCGGCGACGTTCATGGACGAAGATGCCCCTTTCGCCGGAGAATACTCCGCCTTCGCCGTCTGTCCCTCACACTTCGTCAAGAAACACTCACCGTTCTTCGGAGAACGTTCCTCCTTTTCCGTCGGAAAATGACACTGTCCCGGGGACTGGCGCCTCCACTGCTGGTGAATTTTTCCAAATTTTTATTATTTTAAAAATTGGGGCTTAATTTTTTATTTTATTATTTGTTGGTTTTATTTGGCAGAAAGTTGTATGAAATTTTGAATGAAAGTTCTTTACGGATTCTTAATATGTATATGAAGCTCGCAGCCTTTGGCATTTGTCTAAGGAATTAGCAATCCTAAGGTGCATCTATGAAAGTTGAAGGTGTCAGTCATATGTGGAAGGTCGTAACTGTGAACCATAAAGTTAGTCATATGTGGGTATTGTTATCTACAGTCCATGGGGACATTTTTTCCCTAAATTTTTTATTACCATGAGCTGTATTAATCAAACAAGCCCACTCATATAATTACAATCAAATTAACATAATTGTCTTTTCTTTTATTTTCCCTAATTATCCCTTAATCTGCACTAACCTTTAATCCAAAATTCTTCATCAAGCATGACCTTCCATTACCGAACTAAATTAGTAAACTTGAAATCCCCTTGCCTAGCTAAAATCACAAAGGCGACAAACCCTTACCAAATTAAATTATTAGCGTCGATAACCCCTGATCGATTTTGTTTTTGACGATTCAGCATCAAATTTTGCTACGGTCAATAATCATGATTTTGGTTATCAACATTTTGAAGTTTGGGTTTTGAAAGAAGAGAAATAAATAAGGGTAGTTGAGGGATATAGTTTAATTTAATAATCAAGGCATCGTTTGTTTAAAATGTTGAATGCTGAACGCTAAATACTGATTGCTGAATACTTAAATATTTTTTGTTTGCCTTCTAATTAGAAATTTGTTTTGTTAACATAAATTACTGCTTTGACAGTATTACCTTTTGAATTTAAAATTAATTATTCTTCGATGATACCGCCATATAAAACACATTTAATCATCTTATCTTATGTCTTATATTTCATTAAAAAAACAAATGCTCACACGTTTAAGTTGTACAAGGTCGTCGAAAATAGAAAATTTGATGACATAAATATATTTTATAAAATTTTGGTTGAATATTTCATTATAATTAAATTGAAGCTTGTGATGCATTTAGATTATCAATTAATGTTTTACGTATTATTAATATATGTTCAACGCGTCGAAATAATCCAATTTTACATTATTATTTAATATGTTGATTTTTCGCATGTGTATTGTAGATTTTGTTTTAGTTTTCACTTATTTTAAGATAAATCGGTACTATTCACGTTGTCGACATTATTTCTTTATATTTTTTCACACCTGCATCACATATTTCAATTTTTTTTCATTTGTGTTCTTCTTAGCTAATTTATTAATTATCATATTTTAACTTCAAATTGTATGCAGACGTTATGGTAGGTTACCATCAATTTTTTTTTTCATCCTTACTTTTTAATGTATTCATTTCTAGTGATTGGAAAAAATTACATGTTATGTTACACATTGGTATAATTGGGAAATGTGGTGTAATAAATGATCTTTAACAATAAGCACTAAAATTTTGCTTATTCAATTCAGTGAACGAAAGGGCTTAATGAAAATACTCATTTGAAAACAAACAGCCTATCAACCTCTTATCACATATTTAATTAAGCATTCAACCTTTTTTCTTTCAGAACAAACTCAGCCTAATATATGTACTCCTGGCTTAACTTTCAGTTTGAGTGTAGTGCTCTTGAAATTGACCCCCCATGTTGAAAAGTTTTTGGAGTGTCAACAATGCCCCTTTTCTTTTCTTTTTTCTTGTCAACTGACGTATTATTATTTCATTCATGCTTATGAATCTGGGTAAAAAGTAGGCACTGCAACTTTGTATTTGTATGAACGATCATGTTAACTGACAGCCATTTTTTTCAGCGAACAAAATTTCCCAACCGATGATACCCTAAAATCTTTATTGGATGAAAATGGTTGGATTTCTATACATGAAATTGCGGAGATTAAAAAGGTAAGCTTTCTAATGGTATATCTTACTACTAGAGTTACACTCTGTTCAATTGTTTGCATTTTCTCGTCAAAAACTGGGTTCTACATGCTTTTCAACATATATTTGGTATATATTTTATGTCAGAGGATGAGCAGTTGTCAGCAATTATTGTTTTTGTCAAAATATTTTTTTCATAGAGACCCGTTATCTGATTTCTACTGGCGATGACAAGCAACTGTCATGCATCATCTTCGTTTTCATGTTAACTTAATGGCATCTTGATTTCTGTTTTGATACATTTCACAGATTAACAAAGCAACAAATAATACAACTTTCATTCTGGAAGCCCTACAGAGCTCTACTTACATTGAAGTGCAGGTTGTTTATCTTTGTTCTTTTTATATACTTAGAAGTTAACTAGTGTAACCTGTGCGTTGCACATGATATGTTTTAAAATAATAATATAAACATTTTTAAAGAACCAATTTATCATACAATATATGGTGAATTTGTCAAGATAATTGAGTTTTGAACTGAACTTATTATTTTAAGCACATAGTTTTTGTTATGTGATTTAATTATTTTATATTTGTATGAAAAGTTAAATTCTCATATTTGCAGATAATAACGAGTTAGATACCGGTTTATTATTTACAGCATTTAATGTTTGTTTAGAAAATAAATGAAAATTAGTATTCTTAATTAATTTTAAAATTAATATTTTTATAAATTTCATTAGGCAACTGTTTATATATATAGATTTTAAGTTTAACATTTAGTACATTTGTTTAAAAGTTAACTGATATATGGATTAAATTTTAAATACACTCGAGAGAATGACAAAAATACTTAAAAGTGAATGAGTAACAGTACTGAATGAAATATTTTTATGTATTTGAAGCTCTTGCAGCTAATATAAATATTAGATCACTTAATTTATTTAAATATATGAATTTGAATGTAAAATAAGATAATAAAACTTAGTAGAATTTTATAAATAATTGTAGAAATAATTAAATGTTGATATTTAATTGTAAAATGATAATGGAGAGAATAGGTAGAACTTTAGTTATAGCTATAACAATGTTAAATTGTTGGGATTTGATTATAAAATATGTAGAGAGAATTAACGAGAGAGGGCAAAATCCCTAAATTAATATAGAGTGAGAGATTCTTTTGCTTCACTATGGTGTGATAGATTTCTCATACATTATCCTTGTCTATTTTATGTTGGAAATTGTTATTTTTTTAGAGTACATTGTGTTGGACTAATTTCAATTTTATAGGGCAACAAAATGCGAAGACATATTGCTCAGTCAACTTCTCATTGCCAGGAAGTTCAGGAAAGTAGTAGTTTTAACAGCTCCGATGCTGACAAAAATAGCAGGGTTACTGCGGTAGAGGATAATTTCCTTGAAGCTAAGAGAGATCTTGACATATGCTTGTCCGCTAGTGATAATCATACAGGGGAACCAAGTCCCAACAAAAATAAACCATCTCTAGAGCAATTATATATTCAACAGAGTCTTATGGTGGAGCCGACAAATAACTCTGCCAATCAAAATAGCGCCTTAGATGAATGTTTAAACTCTGACGGACAGCACGGTTAATACTGCTGGCAATCCCAGTCTTAAGAATCCATCAAATCACAATGTCTGTTTAGATACATCAATTAGTCAAAAGTACTCAAATGATGGCATGAATAATCACAATTTTGAGACAGTGAGCTTTATAAGCTGTGGCAGGGATGACTCGGAGCATATGTCAACAAGTGAAGATGACGATCAATTGCCGAATACAAGGTAAAATGCGCATGATTTCCGCTGGACATTTCATATTTACTCTTGTGCTTAAATGCGAGCAAAACTCTCCTGTGGTATATCCTTTCAACTTGATATTAACCAACAACACAGATGCGGAATCAAATAAAATCGAATATTGAAATGACGAAACAATCAAATAAAATTATCGGGATTGTTTACCTTCAAAAAGATGAAATTAACCGATTAATAATAAATGAAAGGGAAGCACATCAAAAGTTGTTAATGTGACAACGTGATAGTATACGTCCACTAAGGGAAGAATTTTTTATTAATATCAAGAGAGAAAGTTACAGAGATTGGTACAAGTTATTTTTATTACAAAGCCTCCTTTAAATATATGCTTTGAAACTTAATATTGAATTTATCCCAAAATGATGGGTTAAATAAAACAACAAAACCTAATATTGTATCACATTTTTTAACATTCCACCTTGATACAAAATATATCTTTAAACAAAGTCATCTAACTCCATCTACACCTTCATACTCCGAGCAGTCTCGAGCATAGCGGAAGCATTTTCAATGAGCTTCGTCAATGCCATAACCCATTACACATTTCGATGAACTCCGGCAACGCCATCAATCGCTAGCAAAGTGTTTAAACATATCGTTTCCATGTAGGATCTTTCAATATTCTCAATGAAAACAAACGTCTGCATCTATCAATTCTCTCTCCGCCATGCCATTAGAAACCTAGCACCGTGATAAGCGGATCAAGTTCGAGCAATGCTCGAACATTGCAACATGTAAGGACTTGGTGAACATGTCTGCTGCATTCTCCTCCGTGTGAACCTTTTGAAGGTGAATTAGCTTCTTTTTATTCATTGTGACAAGGAAGGATTTTTTTTCACATTGTTGTCAAAAATCTTAAAATTTTACGATTTGAATCCCGATTCAGATCGGATCTCTCCTTTTACGATTCGATTTATGTTTCGATTCAAACTTAGTTAAAACTATAATTAAAAAAAATACTCATTTATACTAACATATTTAATATGCTTACCTGAATTCACAATTTTGGTTATAATGTTTTCAGAACAAAATAAAAATGTAATCAGAGAGAAAATTTAAGTTTTAAGTAAGTTGTAGAAATATTAACTTCAAAATCAATATCAAAGTGTATACGTACAGAAATATGGATCTTTCGAATCCACGATTCACAATTTAAATCCAGTTTCGATTTAAAGTTTGAAATTTACGATTTACGATTTAAATCTCATTTTGAAAACCTTGTTTTTTCATCTTTATGTGCTTAGTCCTTGAGCTGAAAGCCAGATTTTCAACTAAGTGAATTGCACTTTGACTGTCACAATTCACTTCTACTCTATCATACACAAAGCCCAAATCACACATCAACCGCTTTCAATACATGACCTTCTTAGCCGCTTCAACAGCAGCTATAAGCTCTTTCTCTGTAGTAGACAAAATAATAACGGTCTACAACCTCGCTCTTCAACTAATAGTTGTCCCTCCAACAGTGAACACATAAGCCAAGGTTGATTTCCTTCGGTCTCTATTGTTGCATAGTCAAAATCACAAAATCTACCAAGCTGAAATCTCTATTTCTATCGCAAAAAACAAGCCTATGGTCTATAGTTCCTATAAGATATCTGAAAATGTACTTTACTGCCTCCCAATGCGTCTTTCCTGAATTTTACATGTATCTACTAACCAATCCAACAACTTGTGCAATGTCAGGCCTCGTGCAAAGCATAACATGCTTCAAACTACCAACTGCACTCGTATAGAGCACCTTCTTCATGTAAGCTTTGTCCTTCTCTGGGATCGGAAAGGCTTTATTAGAAAGCTGTATGTGCAAAGGTATAGATGTACTAATTGCCTTTACTCCTTTCATGTTAAATCGAGCAAGCACCTTCTTAAAATACTCCTTTTGATTGAGCCTCAAAAGACCTAGTTTCTATCCCTTTGGATTTCCATATCCAAAATCTTCATTGCTTTAGCAAGGTCTTTCATCTTAAATCCCGCTTTTAGCTTCATATTCAAACTATCGTTTCAGCTTTATACTTAAAAACAATCAACATGTCATCCACATACAAGGGGTAAATACACCTAACTGCCACTTTCTAAATGCTTGAAGTATACACAAGCGTCTTTGATACTGAAAAAACAAGTAATAGCATAAAAAAGTTAAATCTCTTGTACCATTGTCTAGGCTACTGTTTGAGTCCATAAAGTGACTTCTTCAACTTGCAAAGTCGTTTCTCTTTCCCACTCACAACAAATTTTTCTGCTTGCTTCATGTAAATGATCTCCTCCAAATCACCATGTAAGAAAACAGTTTTCACATCAAGTTGCACCAACTCCGAGTCATGAATAGCAACAATAACAAACAAAATACTAATGAAGGTATGCCTCACTACATGTGAAAATATCTTATTATACTCTACTCCCTTCCTTCGTGAGTACCCTTTAATATGGTCATTATGAACCTCCTAGAGGAGGCGGTATCAAATCGCAAGTCTTGTTCTTTCTTAATGACTCTAACTTCTCTTCCATAGCGCACATCCACTTTGAGCTATCACTCGACTTCGTAGCTTCTTCAAAGTCAAACGACTCATTATGAACCACATGTAGGACACAATTAAACTGATCATCAAGGCGTGCATACTGTCAATCACCATACCTTTTGGGTGGCCAAATAATCCTATGACGGACCCGAATAGATACAACTTCGTCTAAACTCCTTTCAGCCTACCTTGAACCGCACTTTCTCTGGTCTCATGCATATCACCCACACTACTAGAAGGAACATGTGGACTACTATGTGATGTCTCATCGACTGCATCTACATCTCTCACAGCAACAACTCTACTACTAGGATGAAATATGAGAACATCTTCCAACTCCTTAGGCCTATCAGACTCATCTGATGTGGTAGGTAACTCCTCCTTAGGATTGAACATTGCAGACTCATCAAAAATTACATGTCTAAAATGCACAATATTTTTATCAACAGGGTTTCAAATTCGATGTCCTTTGATACCATTCGTGTATCTTATATATGTGCCCTTATATACTCTAGCTTCCAGCTTATTATCACATATATAGTGAACATACACAGGACAACCGAAAATACGAAAGTAACCAATATACGCTGCTTTACCTCTCAACTTATTTTTTGAAATCTTCTCATCTATGACCGAGCACAAAATTCGATTTATAATATGCGCTACAGTCGATAAAGCTTCAGCTCAAAAGCCTCTAGACAAGCTCGCGTCAATTTCAAACAACATGTCTTCTTAAGTAGAGTCTGATTCATTCTCTCAGCAATCCCATTGGACTGTGGATCTCCTGTTGTAGTAAAATATATCCGAATGCTATGCTGCTTATAAATATTGAGGAACCCCTTAAAAAAAATTCACTGTCGTTATCAGATCTAAGCACCTTCAATTTCAACCAGATTGATACTCAACTAGCGCTTTCCAAGCTTTAAACTTCTCAAAGGTTTCTAATTGACCTTCATCACTGTAACGACCCGTATTTTTACGGATCGATAGATCGTAGAATTATTAGGTCGTTAGTGTTGTTTATGTTGTCTCTGGACTGAGTCGTATAGGAAGTTAACTCGTGTGTTAAGTGTTGAGTCGTTAACGAGTTAACTAATGGACCGAGTTGAGAATTTGACCGACTCATAGAGGTAGCGACCTATAGGTTTGGCCGAGTTAGTGAGTTGCCGAGTTAAGGTAGTGGCCGACTCATAGGGTCAACGAGTTATAGGGTTTGGCCGACCTAGGTGTTGCCGACTTAAGAGGGCGACCGACTCAAGGGGTGAACGGCTTATAGGATTAGCGACCTATAGAAGGACCGACTTAAGGCTTAGCCGGGGGTTAATGAGTCGGTGAGGCCATGGGTCGTGAGTTATTTTGTGTGTTAGGATGAGTCGTTTGAACGAGTTAAGGATAGGTCGAGTCGGTTAGCTGGTGGCCCTGTACTTTGTTAGAAGCTTGAGTCGTGTGTGTAGTTGAGTCGTCATACGACTTAGGACTTAGGAGTGTTAGCAGCATGAAGTGTTAGGCCGGTTACTTGATGAGTCGTGAGTCGTGAGACGATGAGTCGGCAGCTAGTTAAGTCGTGACCGGTTTAGGTTGAGTTGGCATGTGTTATGTGTTAAGTCGCGCGCATGCATGAGTCGTAAGTCGTGACTCGGGGTTGAATTAGGCCCGTGTTTGAGTTGCGTATTGGTTGAGTCGTGAACTATGTTGAGTCGTTAGGCAGTTAACCCGCGTGTGTGTGTTGTGTCGTGTTGGCTTGAGTCGGCAGAGGCTTGTTGAGTCTTGAGTCGTGGGCATATAAGTCACGAGCGACTTAAGGTTAAGTCGTTAAGTCGCGAACGACTTAGGGATGAGTCGGCGACCGACTTAAGGGGGTTTTTCAGCCTATAAATAGAGGGGTTTGGCTCACTTTTTGGCACCGGTTTTTGAAGCGACGAAGTGCTGCTATTTTGAGAGCTCGACTACAACATTTCTTCATCTCCTTTTCTCCATTTCAATCTAGTTCTAACATCCATCCAAGATCGAAGATCCAAGAGCCAAAGTTGAAGATCTTCATCCAACCAAGCTAGATTTCATCGTTTCAAGCGGGATTTCGACGAATCAAGTTTGAATCCTTGTTGTCCAGATCTGAAGTTGATAGTTTTTGAAGTGTTTGGGTGATTCGGTGAGTGGTGGTTATCTCTCACGCGGACCCAAAGGAGTATATTGGATTGGTGGTTTGTTGAAGTGTTGTAGATAGTGATTTTATGCATATTTCTTTAGATCCAAGTGTAGATCCATTACTTATGAAGAAGTTTACTTATGCAAGTTCATTCACCAAGTTGTAGAGATAAAAACCCATGATTTATATTTGTTAGATCTATGCTAAAAACCCTTGATTCAGGTATGTTAGATCCATGCTCATTTATTTACGAAATTGCCATTTTAGTTATAAATGCCTATTTAGATCTTGATTGACTACTTGTTGTTTGGATTAATGTTTGCCTTGTTTGATTGTTGTGAATGAGTTATCTAGTTGATAGATTTGGACAAGTATGGTCAAAGACGATTCAAAAGCTACAGAAGAGGCTCTTGAATGGTGAAAGTTGCTCAAGGCATATGTAGTGGATGTTGAAGCTCATATGTATGGATTGGATGATGTTGAGATGGAATTTTGCCTTGATGCGATGAGGCAAACCATGATGTTAAGATGAGCCTTTGCTATAATGAAGATGAGGCAAAGAATGATGTGATGTAACCTTGGTATAATCGAGAAGGATTGCTCCAAGCATGTTGATAACTTGAAGGGTAGTTCGAGTTGATTGGTAATGGATGGCTCAAGAGGTAGTTTGGGCTAGGTTGAGAATAGTCGTCAAGGAGGATGACTAGAAGGCTTGGATTTCATCGTTGTTGAAGGTTCTAGCAGACTCAAAGCAAGAGTGCAAGGGTTGCCCTAAAGACTACAGGTAGGTGGTCTGGACACCCTAAAGACTACAGGTAGGTGGTCGAGTACTCTGGGTAGTTGCGAAAATTCCTAGGCACGGGTCATGATGACGTGCGGAGTTATGTCTAGAACCGGGGTTACCATTAGCCCTTGATAGATGGCTCAGGAAGGAGTCGGTCATTCAATTAACGGTGATTTCGAAGCAAGGTTAACAGTGATAGCCAGAGTCATGCATGTTTGGACGTTTGGTTGTATCGTCATTCGGTCTCAAGAGCGGTGTTTTCTGGGTGCTTATCTGATCTTGGTTTAGGCCTTGGGGGTTTGTATTTGGAAAACATCGACCTTGACTCGAGTGATTATTGCTTTACTTTAATTGCCTGCTATGTTATGCTTGCTTCTCCTTAATGTGTGTCTGGGAGCTATCACTGTAGAAAGAGGTGGAGTGGGATGGTTTGGTTCCTATTCCTTTTATCCCTTATACTCTTTTGGTATGTTTGATAGTTGATTTACTGCTCACTAAGACTTTGTCTGACTCAAGGTTTTATGTCTCCTCTTATTACCTTGGGCTGTTCATCCATGTTGGGATGGGCAGACTAGGTAGCAGGTGACAGGTATTGTTCTTGGAGATCTACGTTGATGATGACGAAGACGAGCAGGAGGCTTTTGCATATTATTTCATATTATGTACTGGGTTTTTCCGCTGTATATACTTTGAGTGCTTTGTAGTGAGGTTTTGATGTATTGACTGTTCTGATGATTGTATCAAACTTCTAAGATGCTTATTTGATGATATTCTGTTATGAAGCTTCACTGCACATATATTTCTCTATTGTATTTTATCCATGCGCTGTGAGTTATGCGATAGATTCTGCGATGTTTATTCTACCCTTGACGGTCACCCATGGCTGCTTGGCACGCCTTTCAGCGCATTATTTCCTTGTTTTGGTGCGGGAGTCATGGGAGGTCGTCACATTTGGTATCAGAGCAAGGTTAATCGATTTTAGCCAACGCTCGCTGACGTAATTACGTAAGAGAGACGTAATTGTATTTTGATGAATGATTACTATATATAATATAGTAGTTTAGAAGGATTTGAACTCCTTATGCAGTTGTTTCTCAAGGTGTTCTAAGTCATTCCTTTTTGTAGATATCAAGGATGAGTCGAAGGGGGAGACCAGCTGCTAGGGAAGACCGTGCTGCTAGGGAAGCTGTTGATTATGCTCCTATGTTTGAGGCCATGATGACTTCGATCATGAGGAGGATACCAGCTTCGGGGTCATCAGTAGATGTTGGAGTTCAAGTTCAAGCTCCAAGATCGGTGGATTTTACTAAGCTTTGTAAGGACTATACTTCTCTTGGAGGAAAGGTTTTCTTGGGAACGGAATCAACTATTGAAGTGCAGAGATGGATTGATGCTTGTAGGAGGATCTTTGGTGATTTGGGAATCGAGGATGCAACTAAGAGGAAGCTTGCATCAAGGCAATTTCAAGGGAGAGCTTCGGATTGGTGGAATTCTATCACCATTGATACTCCGGAGGAGGAGATTACTTGGGAGCAATTCCAAGTCAGATTTGAAGCTAAGTTCATCTCTACGGCTCAGAAATCTGTCTTGTTTAAGAAGTTTGTGGAACTCAAGCAAGGTGGAAGATCAGTTCTTGAGTATGTTTCTGAGTTTGAAGCTTTGTCCAAGTATGCCAGATCGTATATTGATTCTCCCTATCAGAAGAATGAGAAGTTTGTGACCGGTTTGGACACTTATCTTGAGAGACAGTTGGTGGATCATCTAGACGATCCGTTTGAGAAGCTTGTGGAGAAAGCTCTCAGGCATGAGAGTTTGTTTCCTAGGGAGAGTTCTGTTGTTGCTGTAACCAAGGAAGGATCTAAACCACAGCAAGGTGGCAACAAGAAGAGGAAGCAGCAGCAACAGAAGGGTAAGGATGGCCAGAAGAAGCCGAAGGGTGAAGTGACCTGCTACAACTGTCAGCAGAAGGGCCATCTCTTCAGAGATTGCAAGAATCCCAAGGTGCCGGGAAAGTGTTACAACTGTGATAAGCTGGGACATATCAAGAAGGATTGCTCAGAACCAAGGAAAGATAGGCAGATTGTACAAGCTTATGCTATGAAAGCAGTGCCGTCGTCTTCAAAAGCTCCTACTGCTGAAGAGAAGGGGAAGAGTGTGGTGGTTCAAGGTAATCTTTCCATTTGTGGTGTTCCAGTTAGAGTGTTGTTTGATACTGGAGCGTCGCATTCTTTTATTTGTGATGATCTTGTAGGCCGGTTAGGTTTGGAACCGGATATTGTTGATAGGCCATTGGTTGTGACTAATCCAGTTGGGGGTTCGTCTTGTTTGTGTATGATATGCCGTGGTCTAGTTGTGTCGAGTCATGATTGCTCTTTTGTTTGTGATTGCTTTATTCTGAACTTTGCGGGGTTCGGAATTATTTTGGGTATGGACTGGCTTAGAAAGTATGCGGCAAGGATTGATTGTGAGAGGCTGGAGGTGACAGTCGGGAATGTGGAAGGGCGAAAGGTTGTGATACGATGTAAGCATGAAGAAGGCGTCTTCATGAGCTTCATGTATTCGCTGGTTGTTCCACGGGATGGACTGTCATCGGTGCCTATTGTGAATGGATTTAAGGATGTCTTTGATGAAGTCAAAGGGTTACCGCCGCATAGGGAGATCGAGTTTTGTATCGATCTAGTTGAGGGAGCCAGACCTGTTGTGATGCCTCTTAGGCGGATGGCGCCTAGGGAACAACAAGAGCTGAAGGTGCAAGTTGATGACCTTTTGCAGAAAGGATTCATTCGGCGTAGTGTGTCCGAATGGGGTGCACCAGTTGTGTTCGCAACCAAAGCGGATGGATCGTTGAGGTTGTGTGTGGATTATCGTGAGCTGAATAAGGTGACTAAGAAGAACAAGTATCCATTGCCGAGAATAGATGACTTGTTTGATCAGCTTCACGAGGCGAGGGTGTTTTCTCAGATGGATTTGGCAACGGGATTTCACCAGTTGAGAGTGGCTAAGGATAGTGTGCCGAAGACTGCTTTTAGGACACCATCCGGGTTTTATGAGTGGCTGGTAATGCCGTTTGGTTTGACTAACGCACCAGCATATTTTGTGGATCTTATGAATAGAGTATTTAGAGATCAGTTGAACAAGTTCGTACTTGTGTTCGTGGATGATATTCTGATTTATTCCAGAACTGAAGAAGAGCACAAGATGCACTTGCGTATTGTTTTGGAAATCTTACGGAAACATCAGCTGAAGGATAAGTTTTCGAAGTGTCACTTCTGGAAGAGTGAAGTGAGATTCTTAGGCCACGTTATCTCTGGAAATGGAATAGCGGTTGATCCCGCTAAGGTGGCAGCAATACAGGATTGGATTAGACCTAAGAATGCATCTGATGTGAGAAGTTTTCTTGGATTAGCAGGATATTATCGTTGGTTTATCAAAGACTTTTCCAAGATAGCTGCACCATTAACAGGATTGACGAAGAAGAACCAAGTGTTCTGTTGGGATGCTAAGTGTGAGCAAGCTTTTGGAATCCTGAAAGAGCGACTGACAAGTGCTCCTGTTTTGACTATTCCAAGTGGGAATGATGAGATGGTGGTTTACACCGATGCCTGTGGTACTGGACTTGGAGCAGTGCTGATGCAGAAGGATAAAGTTGTTGCGTATGTTAGTCGACAACTGAAGCCGCATGAAAGAAATTACCCGACTCATGATTTGGAGTTAGCAGCGATTGTTTTTGCTTTGAAGATGTGGAGACATTACCTATTGGGAGTTCGATTCGAGTTGTTTACGGATCATAAGTCGTTGAAGTATCTGTTCTCCCAAAAGGATTTGAATCTCCGACAGCAACGGTGGCTAGAGTTCTTGGCATCGTATGATTTTGGTATAGCCTATACTCCGGGAAAAGGTAACGCAGTGGCAGATGCGTTGAGTCGAAGACATGCAGGATTGGGAGCCATGTTTTCGGAATGGAAGAGTCTTGAGTATTTGGCTGGATTTGATTTCAGGCCTAGATGTGAGTTGGAACCTGAGATGTTGGCAAACTTATCGATAAGACCTACTCTTGTGGAAAGAATTGACGAGAGCCAAAAGCGAGACGATAAGCTTGTCAAGATTATCCGTGATTTGGAATCTGGATTGGAACCAGAAAAGGATAAAAGATTCGAGGTCGATCGAGAGGGTTGGCTTCGAAAGCAAGGACGGCTAGTTGTTCCCGATATAGATGGATTGAGAGATGAAGTTCTGAGGGAAAGTCATCACTCGAAGTTGACAATTCATCCAGGTGGTAATAAGATGTATCGGGATATGAAGAGAGCATATTACTGGGAAGGTATGAAGAAGGATGTCGGAAATTTTATTTCCAGATGTATGAACTGCCAGTTGGTGAAAGCTGAGCAGAAGAAGCCCAGTGGATTACTTCAGCCATTAGAGGTTCCTACATGGAAGTGGGAGCAAGTGTCAATGGATTTTATCGATGGTCTACCTAGAACAAGAGCGGGGAATGAAGGGATTTGGGTCATCGTAGATCGGTTGACCAAGAGTGCAAGGTTCATTCCTGTTCGATCGACTAGGACTGCATCGAAGTTGGCTGAGTTGTATGTGAAGTGGATTGTTCGATTCCATGGTATTCCGAAGGGTATAGTGAGCGATCGAGACCCATTGTTCACTAGTGGATTTTGGAAGAGCTTCCAGGAAGTTTTGGGAACCGAGTTGTGTTTAAGTACAGCTTATCACCCTCAAACAGATGGTCAGACTGAGAGAGTCAACCGAGTTTTGGAAGATCTTCTTAAAGCATGTGTTTTGGATTTCGGAGGATCATGGGAAGATCACCTTCATTTGGTGGAATTTGCTTATAATAACAGTTATCAGTCGAGCATTGGTATGGCACCATATGAGGCATTATATGGAAGACCGTGTAACTCTCCGACATGTTGGTTGGAAACTGGAGAAAAGCTAATGCTTGGGCCAGAGATGATTCGACAGACTTCGGATTGTATAGGGATCATTCGGCAACGAATGAAGGCAGCCCAAGATCGTCAGAAAAGTTATGCCAATAATCATCGTAAGGATTTGGAATTCGACATAGGTGATATGGTTTTTGTGAAGATTTCTTCTCTGAAGAATGTTATTCGATTTGGAAAGAAAGGAAAGTTAACTCCGAGATTTGTTGGACCATTCCCGATTATCGAGCGAATTGGAAAGCTCGCTTATAGATTGGAGTTACCGGGGAAGATGGCGGGTGTGCACAATGTTTTTCACGTATCGTATCTACGGAAGTGTGTGCATGACCCAAGTACTGTGGTTTCTGCTGATAGTCGTGAAGATTTAGAGGTTGATCCAGTGGTTAGAAGACCTCGTAAGCCACTTCGTGTTGTTGAGACCGACACGAAACAGCTTAGGAGGAAGACGATTACGTTGCTCAAGGTACAATGGAGTGATGATGTTAACGACTGTACGTGGGAGGAGGAAGAGAGGATGAAGGCAGCTCATCCCGAACTCTTCGAGGTATGGCCCTAAAGTGTCGTGACATCTCATGAATTTGTAGCTTGTTCTAAGTCTTAGAATTCTGCATGCTAGGTTAGAATTGGATGCATGATTTGTTGATTGCTATGGATGGTAGGCATGCGAAATATCTTTGATTGCTGTTATTTGCTTGGAATTTCGGGGGCGAAATTCCTAAGGGGGAGAGAATGTAACGACCCGTATTTTTACGGATCGATAGATCGTAGAATTATTAGGTCGTTAGTGTTGTTTATGTTGTCTCTAGACTGAGTCGTATAGGAAGTTAACTCGTGTGTTAAGTGTTGAGTCGTTAACGAGTTAACTAGTGGACCGAGTTGAGAATTTGACCGACTCATAGAGGTAGCGACCTATAGGTTTGGCCGAGTTAGTGAGTTGCCGAGTTAAGGTAGTGGCCGACTCATAGGGTCAACGAGTTATAGGGTTTGGCCGACTTAGGTGTTGCCGACTTAAGAGGGCAACCGACTCAAGGGGTGAACGGCTTATAGGATTAGCGACCTATAGAAGGACCGACTTAAGGCTTAGCCGGGGGTTAATGAGTCGGTGAGGCCATGGGTCATGAGTTATTTTGTGTGTTAGGATGAGTCGTTTGACCGAGTTAAGGATAGGTCGAGTCGGTTAGCTGGTGGCCCTGTACTTTGTTAGAAGCTTGAGTCGTGTGTGTAGTTGAGTCGTCATACGACTTAGGACTTAGGAGTGTTAGCGGCATGAAGTGTTAGGCCGGTTACTTGATGAGTCGTGAGTCGTGAGACGATGAGTCGGCAGCTAGTTAAGTCGTGACCGGTTTAGGTTGAGTTGGCATGTGTTATGTGTTAAGTCGCGCGCATGCATGAGTCGTAAGTCGTGACTCGGGGTTGAATTAGGCCCGTGTTTGAGTTGCGTATTGGTTGAGTCGTGAACTATGTTGAGTCGTTAGGCAGTTAACCCGCGTGTGTGTGTTGTGTCGTGTTGGCTTGAGTCGGCAGAGGCTTGTTGAGTCTTGAGTCGTGGGCATATAAGTCACGAGCGACTTAAGGTTAAGTCGTTAAGTCGCGAACGACTTAGGGATGAGTCGGCGGCCGACTTAAGGGGGTTTTTCAGCCTATAAATAGAGGGGTTTGGCTCACTTTTTGGCATCGGTTTTTGAAGCGACGAAGTGCTGCTATTTTGAGAGCTCGACTACAACATTTCTTCATCTCCTTTTCTCCATTTCAATCTAGTTCTAACATCCATCCAAGATCGAAGATCCAAGAGCCAAAGTTGAAGATCTTCATCCAACCAAGCTAGATTTCATCGTTTCAAGCGGGATTTCGACGAATCAAGCTTGAATCCTTGCTGTCCAGATCTGAAGTTGATAGTTTTTGAAGTGTTTGGGTGATTCGGTGAGTGGTGGTTATCTCTCACGCGGACCCAAAGGAGTATATTGGATTGGTGGTTTGTTGAAGTGTTGTAGATAGTGATTTTATGCATATTTCTTTAGATCCAAGTGTAGATCCATTACTTATGAAGAAGTTTACTTATGCAAGTTCATTCACCAAGTTGTAGAGATAAAAACCCATGATTTATATTTGTTAGATCTATGCTAAAAACCCTTGATTCAGGTATGTTAGATCCATGCTCATTTATTTACGAAATTGCCATTTTAGTTATAAATGCCTATTTAGATCTTGATTGACTACTTGTTGTTTGGATTAATGTTTGCCTTGTTTGATTGTTGTGAATGAGTTATCTAGTTGATAGATTTGGACAAGTATGGTCAAAGACGATTCAAAAGCTACGGAAGAGGCTCTTGAATGGTGAAAGTTGCTCAAGGCATATGTAGTGGATGTTGAAGCTCATATGTATGGATTGGATGATGTTGAGATGGAATTTTGCCTTGATGCGATGAGGCAAACCATGATGTTAAGATGAGCCTTTGCTATAATGAAGATGAGGCAAAGAATGATGTGATGTAACCTTGGTATAATCGAGAAGGATTGCTCCAAGCATGTTGACAACTTGAAGGGTAGTTCGAGTTGATTGGTAATGGATGGCTCAAGAGGTAGTTTGGGCTAGGTTGAGAATAGTCGTCAAGGAGGATGACTAGAAGGCTTGGATTTCATCGTTGTTGAAGGTTCTAGCAGACTCAAAGCAAGAGTGCAAGGGTTGCCCTAAAGACTACAGGTAGGTGGTCTGGACACCCTAAAGACTACAGGTAGGTGGTCGAGTACTCTGGGTAGTTGCGAAAATTCCTAGGCACGGGTCATGATGACGTGCGGAGTTATGTCTAGAACCGGGGTTACCATTAGCCCTTGATAGATGGCTCAGGAAGGAGTCGGTCATTCAATTAACGGTGATTTCGAAGCAAGGTTAACAGTGATAGCCAGAGTCATGCATGTTTGGACGTTTGGTTGTATCGTCATTCGGTCTCAAGAGCGGTGTTTTCTGGGTGCTTATCTGATCTTGGTTTAGGCCTTGGGGGTTTGTATTTGGAAAACATCGACCTTGACTCGAGTGATTATTGCTTTACTTTAATTGCCTGCTATGTTATGCTTGCTTCTCCTTAATGTGTGTCTGGGAGCTATCACTGTAGAAAAAGGTGGAGTGGGATGGTTTGGTTCCTATTCCTTTTATCCCTTATACTCTTTTGGTATGTTTGATAGTTGATTTACTGCTCACTAAGACTTTGTCTGACTCAAGGTTTTATGTCTCCTCTTATTACCTTGGGCTGTTCATCCATGTTGGGATGGGCAGACTAGGTAGCAGGTGACAGGTGTTGTTCTTGGAGATCTACGTTGATGATGACGAAGACGAGCAGGAGGCTTTTGCATATTATTTCATATTATGTACTGGGTTTTTCCGCTGTATATACTTTGAGTGCTTTGTAGTGAGGTTTTGATGTATTGACTGTTCTGATGATTGTATCAAACTTCTAAGATGCTTATTTGATGATACTCTGTTATGAAGCTTCACTGCACATATATTTCTCTATTGTATTTTATCCATGCGCTGTGAGTTATGCGATAGATTCTGCGATGTTTATTCTACCCTTGACGGTCACCCATGGCTGCTTGGCACGCCTTTCAGCGCATTATTTCCTTGTTTTGGTGCGGGAGTCATGGGCGGTCGTCACAATCACATACATCCAAACTTTACGAAAAAAGTCATCAAAAAAGAAAATAAAATACTTCGCTTCCCTAATGGAAGCAGTAGCTACTGGTCCCAAAACATCTGTATGCATATAATCAAACACTCTTTGATTTATGAAGTCTAACTCCAAAAGATACATTCGTCTGCTTTTCCAGCACACACTCTCAGCAAATTTCAACTTATCGAAGCTTTCTCCTTTGATCATCTTTCGATTGCGAAACAACTTTAAGCCATTTTCCGAAATATGATCCGATCTTAGATGCCAAAGTCTAGTTGCATCCAAAGCATGCAAACCATCCGCTCCAATACAGGACTCTCTAAGAACTGTGGTTTCCTTCAGCAAATATAGATTTTAGCACACATCTTCCTTCATCGAAATAAATGCACCCCTAGGAACCTTTAAACCATCATTCTTCATAGTTACCTTGCATCCCATGAATGCCAACTGCTCTAAAGAAATCAATGACGCGTATGACTCTGTCAAACATCCTAGTTCGAACTGTATTCTTTTTCATGGATCTACATTTAGCATCATTTCCCATAAGTGCAATTCCCTCTTTTCCAACAAAAAGCTAAAATTATCCTTGTTTGACGTCGTATGAAACGACACCGCTGAATAAAGCACCTCGTGGTCTGTTACATCAGATACTGCCACAGTCAACACACATCATCAGATGTAGTCTTCTCCACCACAATCCATGAAGATCCATCCTCACTCTTCTTCAAATTCGGACAGTCTCTCTTTCAATGGTCCGGTTTCTTACAATCATGACACTTTCCATCCCTAGACTTTCCCCTCCAATCATTTTCGGGCTTCCTAGACTTGGAACACCCCTTATGATTCTAATTCTTCTTCTTCTTTCTTCCTCTCTCAACAAATAGACCCTAACTACTACTTAATTCGCTTTCTTCACTCATCTCTTTCATCCGGTTCCTCAAGTTTTTAATAAAAGACCCTACTTCACATCATCTACAATCAAAGTGTCTCTTTCATAATCAGAATGTTAGCGAAACCTATGTAATGCTCCGAAAGGGAACACAAAAAAACCATCGTCTTTTGTTCTTCATTCACCTTTAAATCCGCAGTCTTCATCTTCATTACAAGACCATCGAAGAAACTAAGACGTGCCTTTACTGAAGCACCCTCTTCCATATTCTTGGTGGAAAACGTCTTTAGTAGAATAGTGAGTGAATTCTTCAGATAAAGATTCTCCAGCTTGGTCCAAATTCTTTTAGCAGTGACTTCCATGCTAATTTCCGAGAAAACATTTCCTCCCATAGCCAGCTGTAGAGTAGTAAACGTCCATTCTTCCATCTTCTTCTCCATGGCAGAAATTTTAGGCGGTAACTTCTCAATGTCAAAAACTATTTGATGAACCATATTCCTTTTTAAAACAGCTTTCATCCTTCATTGCCACTTCTCGAAGTATTTATTCATGTTCCACCTTTTATTATCAATCGAGATCTAGATGCAATATAAAAACCTTTGACATAAGGTTTTGTTACAACAGAGGTTTTCGTCTTTTTCCATACTTCCTTACACCATCTATAAATTAACCTAGACGCTCTGATACCAGATTGTTGGGGTCTATCCTTTCAAGCCGATATTACCCAACAACATAGATGTAGAAACAAATAAGATCGAATATAGAAATGACGAAACAATAAAATCAAATTACCGAGATTGTTTATCTTGAAAATGTAAAATTAACCAATTAATAATAAATGAAAAGGAAGCACACTAAAAGTTTTGAAAGTGGTTCCACTATCAATGTGATAGTGTACCTCCACTAAGGGAAGAAGTATTATATTAATACTAAGAGAAAAGATTACAAAGATTGGTACACCTCTTTTTACAGTGAGGCTTCTTGTATCCATGATTCAGACCATGTATAAAGCTATTATGATTAGATGATGATATTCTGTTCTATGGGAGCTTCACTATATTATATTTTTCTATTGTATTTTATCCATGCGCTGTGAGTTTTACGATAGAGTCTGAGATGTTTATTTTACCCTTGACGGTCACTCATGGTTGCCTGGCACACTTTCAGCGCACCATTCCCTTGTTTCCGTGCGGGAGTCATGGGCGGTCGTCACATTAAGTTATTACTATTGCATAGGCTCCTCTAAATATGAAATTGAGATTGAACTTATCCAACGATGTGAGACTAAATAAAATAACTAAACCTAATATTGTATCACATTTTTCAACAAACACTTTATAAGCTTGTTTTACTCGGTTCAATTGTTCAAAACATTTTAATAATTATAAATGAAATTATTGAAATTTATAGAACGAGAGAGTAGCATTTACACACACACATTGCACTTTAGCTTAACACACTTTCATACTTAACTATATGTATCAATACGTAGTTATTATGATGTCCATGTTTTGCTGCACATGTTAAACATGTCGTTTACGTTCTAGGTGTGCCTTATATGTACCTTGTGTACTAGAATGATAAGTTTAACCAAGTTTGTCCCCAATTGTATGGATTTTGTATCATGCAGCTTTCATCAAGATTGTTTGCAGAATTAATCTAAGAAGAAAAGAAAAAGTGATATCAAGTAAGAACCAAGAAGCACAAGTAATTAATTTTCCACCAACTCTCTTTTATTCAATTCACCAACCTATCTCATGGTTTATTCCTTATATTATACTCTCTACTTAATTCTATTGCTTAAGTTACTTTGTCATTCAATACACTCCTAACTCATTATGGGTTTATATGTGCACACTCTATATAAAACATATCATCTGACATATATGTATATATATTGTCAAATATATTATTCCATTATGTATTTACTAATATATCAACAAATATGCTATACAATATATTATCTTTGATATATTTTTGTGTGTGCACGCACGCGTGCACACACATGTATCAATGATAGTATTCCATAATACATTTATCGATATATCTTCCAAATATGTTAATTGGTTTATCTTTAAAATTTTATATAAGCTAGATTAAGCAGTTGTTAACATAAATATAAGATTGAACCTATTGGTTGAGAGCGTGTTTATCTAAGATACGATGATGCTATCATTTATAGAAACAAACTCTCTTCTAAACGTAATAATATGGGTTGAAGACAAACACCATTGTCCAAGTAGTTAAGTGATTTGGATTTGATGCGAGAGGTTACAAGTTTAAAACTTGTGTAGCATGATTCGAACATTTATTGACATATGATACGTGTCACAGTGACATTTGTATATAAACTATCATTTCAAAATAATAATATTAATACGAGTTGAAAGAAATAATAATGTAAACAATAATGCTAACATTGACAGTTATGGTCTTTTACAACTATAGTTTTATCTTAAACAAATTTTATTTATGGACCGACAAGAAAACCTATTTCAAGTTTAGCCCTTTTTACAAACTTAATTGGAAAATAGGCCTAGATTTCACCAGGGCATGATTTTGTTTTTATAATACGAGACACTTTATTCAATCAGAGCACCTTTTTTATGTCTCAAAGGGCCCGAATCCAAGATATTTAAAATCTCTGTCTAAAGCACCACACTCTAATCACTTGAGCTAGAGACCATTGACTTCACTAGGTCAGGATTTGTATTTGCGCAATTGTAAAGTGTACGATTGGTTTTCATTAAGTCAGGATTTGTATTTGCGCAATTCTAAAGTGTCTAAATAATCGCCCACTTTGAAATTGTGTAGGTATAATTTTTTATTCAAAATTTGTGCTTCAAATTGTGTAAGTATAAAATGCCGATATAGTGAAATTAGGCTTATTTTTGTGATAAGTTTTGAATGAGACCTAAAGCTGAAAAAGTTTTTGTCTCATGTCTATAAATAAAATTTGTCCTTTTATATTCAGTTTACTTGGTTTGTTTGCATTTAAAACATTGAAAATTCAAACAGATAAAAAACGAACATATATAAAACTAGAAACCAATCCCATCCAACCGAAGACAAAACTAGATCGAACGGACCATACTTATTTGGTTTGATTGGTTTATTCAGTTTGAACCTATTTATGTCCACCCGTAAATATTTACTTTTTAAAACAAATAAACATTCTTTATTTGTCCTTTTATATTCAGTTTAATTGGTTAGTTTAGATTTAAAATATTAAAAATTCAAACAGATCAAAAACGAACACATATGCAACTAGAAACCAAACCCATCCAATTTAAAAACAAAACCAGTTCGAACGGACCATACTTATTTGGTTTGGTTGGTTTATTCGGTTTGAACCGATTTATGTTCACACATAAATACTTACTTTCTAAAACAAATTAAACATTCAAAATTTTGCACGAGTGCCTTCCCTTAAGAACTGTATTCGTATCGCAAAAATTTAACACTTTACCTTGACATGGATATAACCCATACTTTTCATCTTAATACCAAAAACCTTTTCACCCGCATCCAATTCAAACCTTCACCTCCATGTATGTGTTTAGGAATCGGGCTGTTAGGTGTGGCTCGCATTTGAGAGTGCGTGTGTTGAACGATAAGTCATACATCGTAAGAAATATGACACATAACGTGATATATATGTGGGATTGGTGACACATAACATTGCAAAGTCCTTTTGTTACAAGCAAGTGTTGCCAAGATCATATACGCGCTCGTTCCGAAAGACGATGAAAAAGATGTTCAATCGAGAAGCTGACACATCGAAAGCTTCATTATGTGACGCTATTATAGACAATGAAGCAATCATTTATGAGGACACGTTGGAGTGTTGAAACACAACATGGTATCAGAGCCGATGGTTCGAGGGACCATTGGATGATGCGAGTGATCGAAGCAAGGACTCCTTGAGGCTTGGATATATGTATGCAGCTTGACGCCACTGTTAAATACGCCGCCTGCACCATTACGTTGAGAACTGATGCTCTAAAATGGCTTGAGTGGAAAATACCCGCCTTAAGGTAAAGATTTGATAATGCAGCCTTGCCCAACTACGTAAGTAGTGAGGAAAAAAGCAGTATGATCCGACCGCAGAATTTCTTCAGTATGCTCCAAATGAAGGTCGGAGAAAATGCTTTAGTCAAGGTGGGCTGATAGGTGTGGCTCGCATTGTGAGTGCGTGGGTTGAACAAGTAACTCCCACATCGCAAGAAATATGATGCATAATGTGATATATATATATATATATATATATATATATATATATATGAGATTGATAGCACTTGATATTGAAAATTTCTTTTATTACAAGCAAGTGTTGACAAAATCAGGTATGTGCGCGTTTCGTAAGATGATGAAAAAGATATTCAATCGAAACGCTGACACATTGGAAGCTTTATTAGATGACACCATTACAGATAATGAAGCGTGCGTTCATGGTGACGTGTTTGAAGTGCCGAAACACTATACGGGTATACGCTCAAGATGGTTTCAGAACTAGTGTAGCACCACGATACCTTCACATGATATTTATGATTTTTGTTTCTTTCCAGCGCCACATTTGTTCGAGCAAATATGATCTCTCTGTCTTGATTTAAAAAGTCTCTGCTTCCATTCTCATTACGTGTTTATCACATTGTATAAGTTGTCCCACCATCGTATTCTGCGCAAAACTTGCATATCACCTTTTTTAAGCTCTATTGACGCCACCTTGACATAGGTAGTTGCATCCTTTCATCTTTGATTGTTAAACTAAAATTTGGTTATTCTTAATTTATGGAGTCTAATTTTCCTTATAGTTATATTTTTTGTCAAACATCTTTAACCTAGCCAACATCTTCCATGATGCATGCACTGCAGGTGTCATCTTCTCCATTTTATTTACATTATCAACAAAATTGTCTTGTTTTCCATATATATGACAGCACGATATTACATCAAGGAACCGCTCCTTGCTTGGATCATCATCCGCAACAAAAGCAAATGTGTTTTTTCTTCTCCCACATCAATTTCTTCATCACTACCGTTGTCTGGGATTTACCATTCTCATTCTATATCCAGTGCACAAAGTTCCCGCTAAAGTGGGCATTGCAATGGGTAATTTGTAAGCAGTGTTACTCTCATTACTCGTGAGGTTATTTTCTAATTTGATCAAGATACCAAGCATCCAAAAAAAATCTGAATCTAACCAACGTTTCAAATCTTAAATTTCGGATGGGATCTTTGGTAGACATCTTGGTTCAATTTTAAATTGAAATCTTTATATCTCGAATCAGATAAGTGTCGAACAAGAAAAAAGCTGCATTTGAATGTTTGTTTTGTCCAAATGCGAAAAGAACGTTTTAGAGGAAATCTCGAGTGAAATGAATGAGATTTAAAATTGGCAACCTAAATGACAATCTCATATCGAAATCCTTATAATCTTCCAAATCACGAGCAATGATGAAGACTAAAGCATATCGAGTGGCTTGTACTATACATATTGCAAGTCGCAATAAAAAACCCCAAAATTGCACAAATAAGACATCATTTAGTATTTAAATCTAGTATTTTATATCTTTTATCCATACAAAATTTGATGTGCAGCCTTGACGCAATGGTTATGTCACCAGCGTGATGATCTGGACGTCCATGTTCAAGTCCGGAAACAACATCTTCGCAATACAAAAAAAATGTTGCGTACATTATCGATCTCTCCAGAGCTCGCTACCGTGCGGGAGCCTTGTGCACCGAGTTCCACCTTTATCCATACAAAATTTATTAATATTATAATATAATGCAAGGTATTAACATAAAATAAATAAATTTAAAATCTTTTCGTGGCCTGTAGAAAATTTAAGACGCAACTAGAGCAACCTAAGTTGCACAAAAGACACAAACGTTTAGTAAGTTATATCCATTTCATACATCATACATAATAAAATACATCTCTGACAACCAATCAGATTCATTTTTTAATCCAATTCAATGTGTCATCCATAATTTCATATAATCAAATGAAGCTATTGTACTCCTATACAACCAAAACAGTCCAAAGAAATAAGAAGAAAAACTACAAAGACGAGTAAGAAGTAGACATGACTGTTGGAATTCCCTAAAAATAAGTTGAATGAAATATACAAAGTCCTACATCTTCAAATTGTGAGAGCTATATTGGTTTAAATATAGCTTTCTCATGAGGAGGTTGGGGGCCTGAGGCTCCCAAATGTATGCATCGTTGTGAGGAGGGAGATTATGCATCACCACCACACGCGCGCGCCGCCGTCCGACCGACCGACCGTGGCTCGGGTACGGGTCTAAAATGACCATTCTTTTGCTGGGCCATTGTTAACAGTTTTTTGGGCTTCGGCTGAAACTGGGTTGGGCCTGCAATATGAAGAGAAGCAGCAGGCGGGTAAAAACGGACGCGGGACTGAAGAGACACAACTTCTAAAGCGCGCGCAAACGAACAGGTGCGGCCCAACTTCTGAAGCGCGCGCAAACGAACAGGTGCGGCCCATGTGAGGAGACGCGGCCGAACAGCAGGCAAGTGCGATGAAAAAGCAACAGGCGCGACCGCTTGGACAAACGGGTGCAGTCGCGACCGTTCGAAGGGATACAGACCAATTATAAATAAGGAGGAAAACTGATCACTTTCCTCACCGAATTTTTAATCTAACTTATCTCTTCTCTTCTAAACACAACTGCTGTCTAATATTCAAATCACAGAGTGATATACTCATTACAATTTCGTGCAGAATTCGTCTGTTGTATCTTAGGAGAATTTTAAAATAAAATTCTTAAGGAAATCGTTACGACGAGCCTCAGACGTAATCCGAGATGGCAGCAGTCGAATTTTCAAAGAATTCTACTCACAACAGACCTGAGATGATGATGATTTCTTGACATGGCAAAATCAAATGTTGTTTTATCTCACCACACTTGGTCTGCAAAAGTACCTCGAGGAGGAGGAACCGATTCCTGCACCAGGCATGGAAGCAGATGTGAATACGTGGAAGCATTCCGATTTTTTATGCAAAAAATATATTCTGAATTGTCTTGACAAGATGCTATACAAAGTATACCAGCCTTCAAAAACATCAAAAGAACTCTGGAATGTACTTACCACAAAGTACAAGACGCAGAATATCAGTCTTAAGAAATTCATTGTAGACAAATTCATGGACTACAAGATGGTTGACTCCAAACCGGTGAATGCTCAACTGCATGAATTGCAAATCATCATTCATGAACTCGAAGCGGAAGGTCATGTGGTTGGAGAATCGTTTTTGGTTGAAGCCATCACGGGAAAACTGCCGCCGTCATGGAGAGATTACCGCAACTATCTAAAGTATAAGAAGAAGGAAATCTCTTTACAGGATCTCATAGTCCGATTGAAAATTGAGGCAGATAACCGTGGAATAACAAAACAAAGCGAGGAGGCATTTGTGGCTGAAGGGTCAAAGACCAAAAACAAAAAGAAGAATTTCCAGAAGAAAAGGAAAGCTCAAGACAACAAACCAAAAGAAAACAAACGAACCAAGAAATTTAATGGCGAATGTTGGGTTTGTGGAAAAGTTGGACATGCCGCTAGAGATTGCAGACTCAAGAAGGAACGCAATAAAGAGGCAAATATAGTATATAACATGGAAGTAGACGAGTCCAACTTCTCGGCGATGGTATCTGAATGCAATCTGGTTCAGAATCCTAACCAATGGTGGGTAGATACAGGCGCTACTCGTCATGTCTGTTCTGACAAATCCATGTTTTCTACATATCAGAAATTCGATCACGAAGAAAAACTCTACATGGGTAATTCTGCAGTTTTCATGATCGAAGGCAGTGGTACAGTAATCCTCAAGTTTACTTCTGGAAAAACTGTTAAGTTGAATAACGTGCTCCACGTTTCAAACATACGCAAGAATCTCATCTCTGGTGCAGTCCTATCAAAGAAGGGATTCAATATGGTGTTCGAGTCAGACAAGATGGTTCTGTCCAAAGCTGGAATGTATATCGGAAGGGGATATTTATGTGATGGCCTATTTAAGGCAAATGCAGCCGTTATCGGCAATAAAACTATGTATTCTGATTGTGTTATTAATAAAATTGAAGTTTCTTACTTGCTTGAGCACGAAATTTTACTATGGCACGATAGATTAGGACACATAAACTTCTGAAAAATGAAGAAATTATCAAACTTGGGATTGATTCCAAATTTCCAAGTAGATAAGAACTACAAATGTGAGACATGTGTATAAGCAAAAATGGTCAAACAACCATTTAAATCTGTTGACAGGAGCACCGAACCATTAGGTTTGGTACATACAGATTTATGTGATTTTAAATCACTACCTACAAGAGGTGGGAAAAAGTATTTCATTACTTTTATTGACGATTATACGCGATATTGCTATGTATATCTTTTAAATAGTAAAGATGAAGCAATAACAGCGTTTATTCTGAGATAGAAAATCAGTTAAATAAAAAGATCAAGATATTGAGATCTGATCGAGGTGGAGAATATGAGTCACCGTTTGAACAGTTCTGTGCAGAGAATGGAATAGTTCATCAAACAACAACACCATATTCACCACAATAAAATGGTGTAGCCGAGAGAAAGAACAGAACGTTAAAAGACATGATTACTGCCATGCTTTTAACTTCTGGTCTACCGACGAACTTGTGGGGGGAAGCATTAAATATGTCTAATCACATATTAAACAATTTTCCTCACAATAAAATGGAAACAATTCCATATAAGATATGGAAAGGACACAAACCAAGCTTTAAATACCTCAAAGTGTGGGGGTGTTTGACAAAAGTTCCAGTTCCGCCTCCCAAGAGAGTCAAACTTGGACCAAAACCAGTAGATTGTTATTATCTTGGGCTAGTCCAAAATAATAGTGCCTACAGATTTTTGGTATTCAAGTCTGGTATAACTGATATTCATGTAAATACAATCATGAAATCAAGAGATGCATCATTCTTTGAAGATGTGTTTCCGCACAAAAGGAATGAAGGAAATAATGTCCCAAAAAGGACAAGGGAAGAATCAAACGATTCGCATGAAGATGAAACTCATCATGAAATTGAGGATGCTGAACCAAGAAGAAGCGTAAGGGCTAGAACTTCCAAAACATTTAGTTCGGACTTTTTTACATATGTATTAGAGCACGAACCTCAAACGTATAAGGAAACAATGCCATGTTTTGAATCTTCATGTTGGAAAGAAGCAATCCAAAGTGAGATTGATTCAATTCTAAGTAATAAAACTTGGGAAATTGTTGATATTCCACCAGGAATAAAACCAATTGGCTGCAAATGGATTTTCAAGAAGAAAATGAAAGCAGATGGCTCTATCGACAAGTATAAAGCCAGACTAGTAGCCAAAAAATATCGTCAAAAAGAAGGAGTAGACTTCTTTGATACATATTCGCCGGTAACACGAATAAACTCTATAAGAATGTTAATAACAATTGCATCCATCTATAATCTAGAGATTCATCAAATGGATGTAAAAACAACATTCTTAAATGAAAATCTCGATGAGGAGATTTACATGGAGCAACCTGAGGGATTTATTTCCAAAGGAAATGAAAACAAAGTCTGTAGATTAGTCAAATCATTATACAGACTAAAACAAGCTCCAAAGCAATGACACGCAAAATTTGATAGTGTCATGATGAGAAATGGTTTTCGTATAAATGAATGTGACAAATGTGTTTATTATAAACAACTTGGACAATCATATGTGATGATTTGTCTATATATGGACGATATGCTAATATTCGGTCCAAATACTCAGGTAATTGAGACCATAAAGAAAATGTTGATCAACAATTTCGACATGAAAGACTTGGGTGTTGCAGATATTATTTTGGGAATAAAAATAATAAGAACATCTAATGGAATTGAGTTATCTCAATCACATTATGTAGAAAAAGTGATTGAAAGATTTCAAATCTTTGGAATTAAAGGAGTAAATACACCTTTTAATCCATCAGAAGTACTGCATAAAAACACTAATGAGAGTGTAATGCAACTGGAATATTCTCGTGTAATAGGATGTCTCATGTATCTCATGAATTACACAAGACCAGATATAGCTTATGCAGTAAGTCGACTAAGCAGATATACAAGTAATCCAGGGAAGGAACATTGGAAAGCACTAATGAGAGTGTTGAGATATTTAAACAATACCACTAATTTTTCCTTACATTATGGAAAATATCCTGCCGTCTTAGAAGGATATAATGATGCAAACTGGATTGCAGATTCAGAGGAATCAAAATCAACGAGTGGTTATGTCTTTACCTTAGCAGGGCAACAGTGTCATGAAAATCTATTAAACAAACATGCATAGCTCGATCCACTATGAAATCAGAGTTCATTGCATTTGATAAAGCAGGCGAAGAAGCAGAATGGCTTCGTCACTTTTTAGAAGATATTCCGTTTTAGCCTAAACCTATACCGGCCATATGGATATACTGTGATAACCAAGCTGCGCTAAGTAGAGCGCACAATTTTGTGTATAATGGAAAGTCAGGACATATTCGTCGACGCCATAACACAGTTAGGCAGTTACTCTCTAATGGAACTATTTCCATTGATTATGTGAAGACAAATGATAACCTAGCGGATCCATTTACTAAAGGTTTATCAAGAGAGAAAATTGACTGCGCATCGAGGGGAATGGGCTTAAAAGCCTAAACCATCAAGATTTATCTTATACGGAAACCTATCCTAGCGACTGGAGATCCCACGGACTAGGATCAATAGGCAAACCAGTTCTGAATAACTCAAGACGTAATGCATTTACGTAGACATAGTCCAACTCCATTCTTATGGTGCAAAATATAAATGCATGCCTACTGAGGTGTTTAAAGGTTAAAACTATGTTTTTTAATGATGGCCATATCTTGACAATAACAAGTGGGGTATATGTATGATACTCTTAATGGTTGCGATCACCTATGTTAGTGTGAGCTGGGTCGGCTCTATGAGAATATTCAAAGGCTTTTATTCTCTAAAAACACTCGCAGAACCAAAAATTGTTCAGGACCAAAATGAACACATCCAAGAGATTGGATGAGAAGGGAATCAATGCTTCGTAAAGCTTATTGTCTGGATATACAATGAAGGCCGACGGTTCAAGATGAAATAATTCACCGATTAGCCAAGTAGATCCGATAAGTTTTAACTAGGGAAAGTTCAAAGTGAAATATCTACTTATCCACGACAAAGCATTATTCCATATGTACTGTGATATTTCGCTTTGTGTGGGGGATATGTATATTATCATTCATGTGGGGGATTGTTGGAATTCCTTAAGAATAAGTTGAATGAAATATACAAAGTCCCACATCTGCAAATTGTGAGAGCTATATTGGTTTAAATATAGCTTTCTCAGGTTGGGAGCCTGTGGCTCTCAAATGCATGCATCGTTGTGAGGAGAGAGATTATGCATCACCACCACACGCGCGCGCGCCGCCGTCGCCGTCCGACCGACCGAACCGGGCCGAGTACGGGTCTAAAATGACCATTCTTTTGCTGGGCCATTGTTAACAGTTTTTTGGGCTTCGGCTGAAACTGGTCTGGGCCTGGAATATGAAGAGAAGCAGCAGGCGGGTAAAAACGGACGCGGGACTGAAGAGACATGACTTCTGAAGCGCGCGCAAACGAACATGTGCGGCCCAACTTCTGAAGCGCGCGCAAAAGAACAGGTGCAACCCATGTGAGGAGACACGGCCGAACAGCAGGCAGGTGCGATGAAAAAGCAACATGCGCGACCGTTTGGACAAACGGGTGCAGTCGCGACCGTTCGAAGGGATACAGACCAATTATAAATAAGGAGGAAAACTGATCACTTTCCTCACCGAATTTTTAATCTAACTTATCTCTTCTCTTCTAAACACAACTGCTGTTCTAATATTCAAATCACAGAGTGATATACTCATTACAATTTCGTGCAGAATTCGTCTGTTGTATCTTGGGAGAATTTTGAAATAAAATTCTTAAGGAAATCGTTACGACGAGCCTCAGACGTAATCCGGTTAGAATTCTAGTCTGATTGTATATTTATATACATTGTTCTATATTTCTATCCATTATTCTGTTTATACTGTTTATTCAAAATAGTATAACGCTGTTGTTGTAATTTATTTACAACATTCATATTGTTATAATAATTACTACAGAATTCCAGTGTAGTGGAAATCTGAGTTATAAACTTGTGCGACGAGTTTATAATTGATTATTCTCTGTTTTGGTATACTAGACATATAACAATGACCAATCTTGGTTTCATGCAAGTTAAAATTGTAAATGCAACTGGATTGAACATTTAATGGGAAGAAGATTGAGAAATTTCAATTACATGGGAAATGGGATTAGATATTGAAATTGCCATTATTTGGTTTCTTGTTACTATTAAACCGATTGCACAAGGAATCAAATATTAACATTTACCAAGGACATGATTGACAAATTTAATAAGTTAATGGACTGCTTTTTGATAACAATGGGCGAGCTTCTTTAGAATTTAATTTATGTATAAAAGATGATGCAGTCCTTATTTCCACTAACATATATTACATATATGTATATAATAGTCATATATGATATTTCCTAATCTCTCTTCCAACTACATTACTAACCACTCAAATTGCATTCTGTAAGTAACTCAACAATCAAACATTTTTATTTTTTATACAATAACCGTTCAAAATTTTGCATGAAAATCTTTCTCAAATGTAGTACTTGTATTGCATTTTGTACATTAAACTTGATTCATTTATGTTAAAAACATACCAGTTAATGGATTTTTACTGTGTAATTGTAATTAAAACCTAATAGACAACCTTTGGCTTGTTATATTATGATTAGCACCTAGCAGCTGTTTGCATTGGTAATTTTTTGTCAATTGGCATCACTTGACATATTTTGTCTTTTTAAATTTGGCCTTGGTTATCAAAGTTATTTTCTTTGTGATTATAGTAGTTGTGGTGTCTTGAAGGTGGAAATTAGGTGGTGGTAGGAAAAATAGCCTTACTTTGAAGGAATAAAAAAGGTAGAGTGATATAGACATAGATATACATATATTATACGGACACACTCGCATACTAGTACTTAGTCACGTCCATTGAACATATGCAAAGAAAACTAGAAGCAAATTCATTTATTGTGAAATAACGGTATGCAGAGATAACACTTAACGCAAATAAAAATGTGAGCTAACGTTTTTTTATTGTGAAATAGCATGAACAAATGCGCACAAAACTCGTTGCTGTATTTCCGGTCATCAATTTGGCTTTGTGTAAATACTGAATAAGAAAAATATACTGTGAGATTTAAATATTATATTTTCAATAAAATTATTCATAACGTTGAAATAAAACAATGAACAAAAGTTGTCCGACTTATGCGACGACCTGAATTTTCGGACCAGTTAAAATCGTCGAAAACCCATCCGTTCTATAACAAACCAATGACAACTACCAATTTAATACACAATATCATTTGATAAATATTCAACACTGCTAAATGTATGCAATATAATTCCAATAATACAACTTACCAAAGTATCATTTATTCTACTAGGTGTGCTTTAATACAAAGAAAACTCAAATACAATAAATTTACCGCTGCATAACTCTGATGAGAAAAACAACAATAGTTATTCCTGCAAACTCAATAAACATGTTCATGCAGAATAAAATGGTAAGCAGGAAAGAAACATTAACACACTATAAATTGCAAACAATACACATGAAAAAGATATATTATTATTGGAGCCGTGTCACTATCATCTGTGACTGCCTACGTAGCCCTATCTAATTGGATATCTAATTAAATACAAGATCAAGACAAAGTAGTTCTTCTATTAATAAATATGACTCAAGAGGCCTACGATGCACAAACAAACATGTAATTTCCAAACTACCCCTTATGCTTAATTTTCACATTTAGATTTTTGAAATCTAACTAACTTTATTATTTCAAAATATAGTGTTTTTAGAAAATAATCTCTTTGAACTAAATTTTCGGATTTATTTCAAATCCTTATAAAATAATATATATATCTTTTATATCAAACTATACTTTTCTTCAAGATTTAAAAATAAATCAATTTTGAAAAGGCATCAGATGCTCAGTATAATAAATAAGTATATCCCTTTATATAAAGAGTGGACTATACTGGGTTACATGAACCCTTATGTTCACTTTTTAGTTATGAGTTATCCGAATCATTGGTAACATAACAAATCCTTTTTTATGTTTCTCGAAGTGACAAATCATTTGCACTAATAATCACAAATATTTTCAATCATAGTATCATTATTCTTTCCGAAATCTTTTTGAGATTAATTTCAAAACCACAGAAATTTAAGTTCTCGAAATAATAGCTTTTTAAACTTTTATGATCCGAAATATTGAAACCAACATTTATTTCCATAATATCTTTAATATCAAAATATGGAAAAACACTTTTATAGATATTTATTTTCAAAAATATTTCAATTTTTTTCAAAGAAACCATTTCATTTAAAAGACAAACATCTTTAAAATTATAATAAACATCTTTTATTATAACTATTACTTAATCGAATATTTTAACCAAATACCTTATAGTCAAACTATGAAATTCTAATCACAAGGTGTTAGTATCTATCCAATTCATACATATGGAAAGTTATTGCTCATAAACTGGCTGACACAATTCAAACAACCAAACAATCCATCAACAACAATAATAAATGCGAACACATCATTATCAATAATTCAACAAATTGAACAATAACACACAAATCAAAATTAACTGGTGTATATAAATAAATGTTCAAACTTGTATAATAGCGTAACAGTGATTTATTCTGCTAATTAGATATCTAGGATAATTTGCAATTTATAATAGTAGAATGAAGATTTATTTAGCTAATTGAATGTCACTAATGAAATATAATTATTTTTAACTACGTTAATCGTTATTAAATTCAATAACTAATATTTTATCAATATTTTATATTTCATCAAATTTGTCAATAACTTGTACTAATGTGTTTACTAGTTCGTACAAATCTAATGCTGAAGACCTCGGGTTAAACGGTTGTATAGAGAAGTAATTCATTTTTAAAGCTAACTACTTTAATCACTAAAATCAAACAACTACATAAAATAACTAAATTAATAATCACTCTAATCCAACCGTTCTCAAAACACACGGCCCAATACCCATCTTCCAAACTCCAAACCCTCATGCACCTCTCCTCCCTCATATCTTCTCGGCCATGCATGCAATCTTCCTCCATGCTTCATTTCCTACCTGCTCACTCAAACCCCTACAAAGTCCACGGCCCAACACGCATGCAAGCTCCATTTTGGTCGAAATGAATGAGTTCATTTCTCCTTTGTTGTGCATAGTTTGTAAACTAAGAGAAGAAGGTAAAGAGATGGAGTATTTAATTTGTGAATAATAAAAAATAAGAAAAGAATTGAAGAAGTGCTTAGTGTTTTCTTTCCTTGCATGCTTGAATGTGTCTTCCCCTTTGTCTCATGCAATTTATAATAGTAGAATGAAGATTTATTTAGCTAATTGAATGTCACTAATGAAATATAATTATTTTTAACTACGTTAATCGTTATTAAATTCAATAACTAATATTTTATCAATATTTTATATTTCATCAAATTTGTCAATAACTTGTACTAATGTGTTTACTAGTTCGTACAAATCTAATGCTGAAGACCTCGGGTTAAACGGTTGTATAGAGAAGTAATTCATTTTTAAAGCTAACTACTTTAATCACTAAAATCAAACAACTACATAAAATAACTAAATTAATAATCACTCTAATCCAACCGTTCTCAAAACACACGGCCCAATACCCATCTTCCAAACTCCAAACCCTCATGCACCTCTCCTCCCTCATATCTTCTCGGCCATGCATGCAATCTTCCTCCATGCTTCATTTCCTACCTGCTCACTCAAACCCCTACAAAGTCCACGGCCCAACATGCATGCAAGCTCCATTTTGGTCGAAATGAATGAGTTCATTTCTCCTTTGTTGTGCATGGTTTGTAAACTAAGAGAAGAAGGTAAAGAGATGGAGTATTTAATTTGTGAATAATAAAAAATAAGAAAAGAATTGAAGAAGTGCTTAGTGTTTTCTTTCCTTGCATGCTTGAATGTGTCTTCCCCTTTGTCTCATGCATGTCCCCCCCCTCTCCGTTATTATTCGAGTTTATGTGTTTGTGTCCTTATCCTTGTGTGAGTGTATGGGTATAAATAAGCTCAAATCCTTAAGAGCCAAGGTAAATAAAATCCATTATGTAAGCCTAAAACGAAGGCATGAAACAAGCAGAAATGACAAAAGGTATGGGTGCGTGCATGCAAAGGTAAGGTATTGTGTGTACGTGACTTGGATACATTTTTGTTTTTAGAAAACATGCCCATATTTTTGCTATTTTATAAACAAATTTCAAACAAACAAAATGGTTATGTTTTACAAACCACTTTCGCTAAACCATGCAACAAACAAGTCCGTATTCACGGCAAGGGACAAAGAAATATGTGCACGCATGTATATTGTGTAAATTTGGTTTTTCTTTTGAAAAGTTAGATTTTGCAGTATCCCGCCACACAATAACACGTTTGAGTACGAGCAGCGAACAACATAAATAAAAATACGATCGCATACAAAAATGCGATACGATCACAAAACAATAAAAAAATACACAGGTTAACTTATTCTGTGAAGTTGCAAAAATAACGACGTTTGACGAAAAATACGTCAAACAAAAATTTAATTATTTTTTAAATTAAAACTTAAGGCAAAATCGTATAAAATAAACTAAAAACACATCATCAAAAATCAAGTCAAAATTTGAAACATAGATTTTAATATAATTAAATTCAATTTCGAATATTTAAATAAATTAAATATTCAAATTCAAAGACCCAAAAATTACGGGTCGTTACAACTTATTTCAAATGCTTAAAATATTTATAACTTTACGTAAAACTATTATGATATGAGTTCTCAAACTCATTCTTCAATTTACTTTGAGAGAACCTCAATATATTTGAATATTCAACGCCACCATTATAATAAAAATAAAAGATGATTCACATGCACTTTGTTCTTGATATGCCACTTGATAAGCTCACTAAAGACAAACACTGCACTCTACAAATAAATACGCCATCAACCAATAAATACATTTGATTGGATTTGTGCTGCCTTGTGAACTTCTCCTCATTTACATGATTGTACTATTCTTGTAAGTGCACACCATTTTAGTCTTAAACTTTTGATTGAAGTGGTCAACATCAAAGCGTAATTACAGAGCCAAGTAATAAAAATACCAATTTTAACCATATGGTAGCGAAAGTGAATAAAATACTATAAAATAAAAATCTTTACAAAATAATTACGATATGTAAAATTTAAAGGAGTTACTTTCAAACATAGTTATGAAAGACGTGCTAAGGCATGTCCGGGCGCAAGACGCAACACGACGTTTGTGTCTTTCTTTCCTATGGTGCCACATGGAAAGATGCAGCGAATAACGTAAATGATACGAGGCGCAATAATGCAATGCCTTTTTGTTATTTTATTGTTTTTTCACTTCCTTTTTACTTATTTTTCATTTTTCCTAATCCAATCTGGATAAATATTAGCATTTATCATATTATTGTGTCAGCACCCGCTTCAGCTTCTTTACATTTTGACAAAGAAGAAATGAACCTAAATGAGATATACCAGAAAGATGTTGAAGCTTATGAATTTGATGAAGCACGTATTGATATGTAAAATATAATTGCTAATTCAGATTCAGATTTCTAGTTTATCGGTAATATGTACTATTATCTTAAATTTTGGCTTTTGAGAACTATTAGCTTGAATTATATGCTTATGATACAATATTTGATGATGTTTTTTCATTAAATGTCTAAAAAGTCTTTGTTACATATGTTTTAGTAAAAAAATATATAAATTATATTGAATTTTTTAAATTAATTGTTATATGTATTAAATTTATGAAAAAAATTCTAAACATGCGTAGTAATTAAAAAGGCACGCGCCATTTGCTACGTCGTGCACCAAGTCTTCAAGGAGGTTTAAATTAAGTGCAGAAGGTGCATTACCTTGTCTTTGAAATAATCGGTAGGGAAGCAAATTCATGCCTCTTTGACTTTGAAATATCTAGCGTAAATTAACCAAAACCGTAGATTTCAATTACTGAACTTAAATTTTACAGCTCACAAATAATCCAGAAGCATAAATAATAGGCGTGGACAATATGGAAAAATCAAAAGCTTCAAAATCGAGTTTCCCATTATATATTGAAATACCCCGTGTAATTTACATGATTGTACCATTCTTGTAAGCTAGCCACCACTTTAGTCTTAAACTTTTGATTGCAGTGGTCAATGTTAGAGGGTAATTATAGAGCAAAGTAATATAAAGACCACTTTTAACTATATGATAATAAAAGTGAATAAAATACATTGGAATAAAAAACTAGTAACTACAGTATGTAAATTTTAAAGGAGTTACTGTTAAATAGATAATCCCATCAAAACTTGAAGTCCGTGATACCGGTTGTAAAAATGAAGAAAAATGAAGTTTATGGGTAAGGAAGCAATATACATTCTTCTTTGACTTCAAAATATCTACTGTAAGTTAGTCAAAACCGTATATTCCAATTATTGAATTTAATTTTTATAGCTCGTAAATAGTTTAGAAGCAGAACTAATAGACGTTGGCAACATGTTAAAATCAGAAGCTTCAAAATAGAATTTTCCATTATATATAGGATAGATACGTATGTATGTATGTATATTCAGGTGTTGGTAGGAAAACTAGTCCAGCTTTGAGGGGAAAAAAAGCTGGAGTAATATTATATTTGTGCACACACATATAAATAATTGCAATAGGTTCTTAACTTTTGGTATGATTGTAAACATCTCAAAATACACTTACTATATACTATTAACGTCGCATGTTCAAATCTTGATCATTGCAAAACTTATCTGTATTTTCCTTTGAAAATTTTGAAATCATTAACTAAGGTCACGTGTTCCATCTCGCTAATGAATTTTTTTCTTCTTCATTTTTTATGTTGCTTTTTCCATTCTCATTATCAAGGGACTATCATTCATACAAGTCTGTCGATAGAATCTGAAAAATCTGAAATTTGTTTGTATTCGTATTTGAATAACGATAAATATATGATATTCGGGTATATAGATAGGATGTGGATATGAAGACATCCACATCTAAAAATCATTCATCCGATTTTTGTTAAAATTATAGTTTATAATGTATATTTTAATACAATGAAAGTATTTATTGTTTTACTAAGTGAATAGTTTATATTATATATGCATTTGATCTATATTAATCGCTCAACACTATTTATTATCGTCATATTTGTTTCTTTTTCATACTTTAATAATCAATGGATTGAAAACATTACGTTAACCCAAATTCTCTATTTGTGTCACTTAATTTATCGATCGTTAGCGGATATGATAGTTATTCGATATCCATTCACATTTTCGGATGTGGATATTCGATATTCGAAAACGATTTCGGATGTAGATGCAGATATGACACCATTCGCATCTGAAAGTGTCCGTTGACATAACTACATTCGTACTTCTATTTCAACTATACGTCGAATGCACTCTTTAGTTTGATTTTTTTTAAAACAATTTAGCATGCTTTATGGATTTTTTTTGAATATTTGAAAATAAAAGAGAATCTCGTATTATCATAAATAATATCTGTTTTTGAATAACATTTTGTAATGTTTTCGGTTTTTTCTTATATTTAAATGCTATTTAAAAACAATATTACAATTACAATTACGATTGCCTGTGTATATATATATATATATCTGAAGTTTTATATTATTCTTCTAATGTAGCATTCAATACTTTAAAATCATTTCTAGCTATATGTTTTTTTTATTGATTTTCCTTTTCAAATTAAAGATAACCGGTGCTAAATTATAAACGATATTGTATTGCGTTATAATGTTATAACGATGTTAAGTTTTTAGATATTTGGATCTTTAGTTTGATTTTTGTTACATACCTAGAGCTAATGGATATTACTGAAGAAATTATTGGTAATTATTTTTCTTTGCATGTGGAGAACGTGGTGCTAAACATGAGCGTGCGCACACGCTTCCACCCGCGCACACGCTTATGTGAGTTTGCAGCATCAGGAATTTCTTTGGTAACAATGATTGGTTTGTTGTCCATGGATGATTGAATTTGATTTTTATTATCTACCTTGAGATAATTGATATTACTAAAGAAACTATGGGTAGCGAACTTACGGGTTTTCTGTATTTTTGTAGTTTCTCTTTGTGAAGATGTGGCTTATTCTTTTCTCTGGAAGTTGTTTTTGTTCTTCCTCCCATAATATATTTTAATTTTTATCTATAAATTTGTTATCTTTGAATTATCATCTTCCCACTTTTTATTTTCTCAATAAAATAAAATAAAAATCAGAATCACAGCTTGTATTAATCTGCTATATACAGTATATATATCTAATTCTGTTGATCTAAATCACTGTCATTTTTGGCTCTGGTTGACTGTTGTAAGCAGAATTGACAGTGTGAACCATTCCAGTGATCAAAATATCCCATCAGTCGGTACCCAGGTACTCTTATGTTGATCCAGACATAAATAATATTCATTTTCCATGTAATGAAGGATTACTGTTGAATTTGAAGGTGTATGCTAATGCATAGTTCTATAACAGAAGCATAATTACAGTAGGATCACTAGCGTACTGGGGCTTCCTGACTATGGATCAAGAGGTCTTGAGTTTAAATCCTTAGAAAGGACCATCAATTTTTAAAAAGGGTGGAAGCAGAATTATGCTTTTCCTTTTTCTGCAAAGGAAAACCCCATGGCCTTTGTGTTTATCCCCTTCAGTGTTTCCATGTATTGCTGGCATATGCTGGTTTTTTTCCCTTTATCCCCCCTTTTCCCTTCCTAGCTTCCTTCATTTTCTTTTTCTTTGGCTGTCCATGCTTGTAAAAGTAAACCTTGTATTAAAAGTTAAGTTCAATTACAGAGCATTGGAAGGCACGCTGCTTTGTATGGTATTATCATATTGTACAAGTGTGTTGCAAATGAGATTAAAAAATACTTTAAATCCATATTCTTTAATTTTCTGTTTTCTTTATTTAAATATATATATTTGACTGTTGCTATCCAACCATAATTTCCTCTTTCTATTACCCAATTAAAATGTCTTCCTGCTACCTACTACTTCTCTAATCTCATTTTCCATTCTATTTTTTTTAAATCAAAATCTAAAAACCCTAGAAAATCTATTTTGAATCAATCTATTCATCAATATCTCTCACAATTTTTTATATTCACACGATGGCAAAAGATAATGAAGAAGAAAAGAACAAGATACTTTCTCAGATATGTTTATTATTATTATTATTGTGTATTATTTTATTTTTTATTTTAATCATAAATTGATATGCGCCTTTGAATTTGAAATTGGACATTGGTTGATAATAGCGTGTCGATTATAGTGTAGCTCGATCGACATGACATTACCGATTGAATCGTCCTACAAGTTTTCTATAAGTTGTCAAATAAACCGATTTCGTGTTATTGTTATATTTATGTGGCTTCAATTTGATTATAGGCATGGTGATTTGAGCTTAAAGTTTGAGTTAGAAGAGGAAATTTTGAGCTGGTGCACTGTTTTAAAATGTGATACTGTTGCCCAATGATTTGGGGTTACTTTTAAAAGAAAAAAAATGAAAAAAAATGCGTAGATAACAAGGACAAAAGAAGTGTGCAACTGCCGACATCCAAAACAAATGCTTTAAGCTTCCTGCACTAAAGGCCGCCTTACGAAGTTTGCTTTAGCGCTTCCTGACACAAACTATTATTTTCTTTTAATAAACATGCATCCAAATATTTCAATAATATAGCATTATTCATCCTCTTTAGCCATATTTTACCAGCAAATACCTTTTCATTTGAAACAACAAGCGCATTGTCAATCGTAGTGTGATCTGTGTCCTCCATCTGACCAAAAAAATGAGCATAAATATTGTATGATAAAATATTATAGTTCAATAAATTATATTGAAATTTTCAATTACAACACCATCAAACCTTATATCATCTTAATCTGTGTTAGCCGTAGGATCATTAAAATCAATCTAAAATAAAAAAAAATAAACAAATCTAAAATTGATATGAGAAGATAAATAGACTTAAAAAAAATAAAAAGTAACTAATCTCTTTGTATTCATCAAAATCAGGATCATCCACAAAGTTTTCATCCAATTTTAGCTAAGATAGTTAACATTATTTTTTTGTTTAGGGCTCAATGAGAAAATTGATTTTGATGACCATAAGCATATGGAGAAAATTCGTAAATAATAAAAAGTTAATGATAGTCCAAAGCTTTCTTTAGATGGCAATAGAAGCATTCTAAAAGAAAGAAATCTGGCTAAAAAGAAGAACGAGGTAATGGATAGAGGAAATTTTGGGGTGGATAGCATATGTTCAGTCCTTTTTTAACTTCATCAAGCAGTTGAACTTAGTCTGAACGAAGGCTGGCTATTATTTCTTATTGCTACAGTACTAAAAGTGCAAAAAAAAAAATTATGGCGTGTTTTACAACCCTAATAGGCGGCCCATTTAATTTCCTATGTACATATAACTGGTCCATTTTCAGACCCTATGATCCGGTCTTCCAGCCGCCTGATCAAGTACTCACATCAACACCGTTCAAAGTAAAAAAAGAATAACTTTTGCAGCCCCTAACATACTAAATAGGAAAATTTTCAAACATAAACTTGTTTTTGAAAACAATAACGCAAATAACCCTGTTTTGAAAATAATTACAAACATAGACCTGTTTTTGCCAGGTAGACGTAGGCGATTTTTCAAAATTCGCCTTCGGGCGAATTTTCAAAATGTGCCAACGGGCGACATTTGAAAATGCGCACGAAGGCGAATTTTGAAAAATCGTCTTCGTTAAAACCCTGCACAAAACAAGACAGCCAGCAACCCTTCTCCCCACTTCCTCAAAACAAAACAAAACCGAACCCAAAAGCCCCAAATTCCTCAAAACCTTCCTCCACTTCCATTTCTTCAATTTTTAGACAAATTCTTTCACAAATTAGTCAATGGCAAGCACGTCTGGTATAGAACAAGAAATATGTACGAATCTATATCCATAATTTGGTATTTCTAATTTAGGGCATGAATTTGTTGCAAATTTACTTCATGAACAAAAATTGTGCTTGTAAAGTAAAGCATTTGAATATCACCGTTGATAATTTGTACACTTTGAACTTGTTTGAACTAAGGTAGTTGTATGTGTACAAAATGCAATAGGCTACTTTGTAAAACATTTTAATATGTACAAAAAGTATGTTAAGCAATAGGTCGAGCATGAATTGTTTTTGCATAATTGTTTGGCTTCCACAACTTACTTCATTGTTTGTTTTCAAGCATATAGTTTGAGCATTTAATATTTTGAATATTGCATGTTTTGTTCTTTCATGCAAATAGTATCTATTTAATCAGACAACTTACTTCATCATGATATGTGTGTGTGTGTGTGCGCGCGCGCGCGCTGTGTGTTTTTCTTCAAACCATGTTGCGATAGAGTGTACAAAATGCAATAGGTTACAACTAAGGTAGTTGTAGTTTATAAAAGCCATATTAAAAATCTATATGAACGACAAGGAGTTTACGTGCATTCATACTACTTTGTGGGTTATGAGGTTGTCAATTTTTGGTTAGTGTATAATTTTTATCGAAATGAATTGATTTTTAATATTTGTATCTTGTAGAGTATGTGGAGATGGAGCCCGGACCCGTTGATGGAAGGGTATTATTTCTTCAAGCACAGCATCATACTTCTAACGATATATGGATGCAGGTGGTTTTTGAAAAAATATAATTTTGTGTTAGTTGGTATAATTCCGGCTTTCTAATTATATATTTATCATTTGTTCAGCGCGACGATCCAGATACAACTATTGATCACTCCACATCGGTGAAGAAGGCGAGTTCAAGTCATCCAGGAGTATTGGCTGAGATTGAAAGGGCTGATTTTTTACACATAATGAAGTTAGGATACATCCAGCTTGACCACTATCTTATCACTGCTTTGGTAGACAAATGGCGACCAGAGACCTCCACTTTTCATTTCCCTGTTGGTGAGATGACGATTACATTAGCAGATGTTGCCGTGTTGTTAGGTTTGCCTATTGAAGGCAATGCAGTGGCTTATGGAGGAGTGGTATATGACTATATGCAATTGTGTCATGATTTACTTGGTCTTGACCCACCCCCCGAACAAACAAGGGGCAATGAGTTTGTGGAAATCATGTGGTATAGACGTCAATTGTCGCACGATATTCCTGCTGATGCTACAGAGGCTCAGATTCAGCAGCGAGCACGTGCTATTATTTTGCACATCATTGTTTCTCGATTGATGTGCGACCATACAAAGACTCGGGTAGATCTGAAATGGCTACCGTATATTGCTGATTTAGGGGAGTGCGGTAAGTTTTCCTGGGGCAGTGCTGTGTTATCTTATACGTATATGGAGATGTCCAGACTCTCTCTTTTGGAGAATAAATCTATTGGTGGCTGTCTGACACTACTACAGGTTTGAAACAAACTCCAATAATTTACTGCTTTACATGATTTGTCTCATTTTGGGTCTTAACTTTTTCTTATAAATGCAGCTTTGGTCGTGGACTTATCTTCCAATCGGAAGATTGTTAGTAACAAACGTTGTTGTCGATCAGTCGATGCCGCTTGGGTCTCTGGCTAATTTTCATTCAACTTTACAGGCAGCTGGTATAAGCAGGGCTTGGGAAGAAGCTGAAAAGCTTCGCAGACGACAAACCGACGAGGAGGGGAGGAGGATGTGCATTAATATCCAAAGGATTCTAGATGTTGTATTGTGCAGGAATAAACTTGATAGGCCAAGACCTCCATCTCCACCTGCAGCGCTTGTGTACACCCGACGTCGGCCTAGAGGAGGTGCGGGTTCATCGTCACAAGGTGCACCGGTACACGAAGAATTTGTTTCTGGCCCATCTCAACCAGCGCTCGCATTACCTTCGTCTTCCACTGCGCGCAGAGATCGGAGTAGCAGCAGCAGCAGCAGTAGCGGTTCTAGACCACTGGTAACGCGTCGGCAGAGAAGAAGCCTGCACGAATTTCATGATCTTCATGAGTAAATCCATATTGGTGCTGGATGCGAGTAGTTAGAGGCTGTTTGGATTTGTAAAATTTGTGTTTGGATTTGTAATATCCGTACGAAGCAATATTGTTTGGCTTTGCAAAATGTTGTTTGGATTTGTAAAATTTGTGTTGTACCGTACGAAGTAATGTAGTTAGATGCATTTCGCTTAAATTTGAGATGTTGTATTTCATGAGCTGCATGTTAAATTTGTCCATTGAGCGACTGCTCTGTTGCCGTGTTGAATTTGTAAAATTTGAGATGTTGTATCTGCTGCTCTGTTTGCAGCAGCAGGTTTCTTTGAGCGAATTTTGAGATTTCGCCAGTAGGCGAATTCTTAAAATGCGCCTGTAGGCGAAATTTAAAAGTTCGCCTGAAGGCGATTTTTGAAATTTCGCCAATTCAAACCTGCACTGTAAAAACCAGTTGACCCTTCTTCCTTTGTCATTTCTTTTTGCTTCAAAGTCGAACCACAAACCTAAATTTGTGCAAAAGCCATCGCAGAAGTCATTAAGGTTGGTATTTTGTCATTTTTTTTCCTCTCTTCTCACAGATGGGTTTGTAGTACGCCAGTCTTCAATTTTGTTCAAATCGGAAAGGAATTCGACCCAAAACATGGTTGCAAATTTGACTAATTTTGGTATTTTCTTTAACTTTTATTTAGGCGAAAATGGATGATTGGGAGATCGATGATCAAACAATGATGGAAATATATGATGACTACGAACGGAATAAGGTTGCAGACGATGAGGTAGAATTTGTTCCGGAGACCGAAGTGGAAGATCTACCAACAGTGGGTGCTACAGAGACAAATGAAGAGACAAATGAAGAAGTAGAGAGTGAACTTGTTTGTGCTACGCGGGAAAATGTCGTACTCGAGAATCCTCAACCGGTTCAACAATCAATGCATACCAGGCTAATGACTGTACTTGCTCATCAAAACCCTAATACGTCAAGTTCTAGCATCAGTGGACGTTCGGTACTTTGCTATTGCGGAGTTGAATGTAACATTGTTGTTTCCAAAAGTCAGAGGAATGCAGGACGTCGCTTTTACGGCTGTAAAGCGTATATCGATGCACAGACGCGTCAGGGGGTGAATAGTTGTAAATTTTTTGAATGGTTCGATCCTCCAATGACCAAAAGGGGGGTCCAATACGCGCTTGAGATGCAAGCTACGGTTAGTCGCTTGGAGAGGATGAATATTGCAATTCGCAATGAAATGCTTGCGGGGTGCTACCGGTTACCACGAAATTGACCGTATGTTTTGATGTAATGGTCGTAAAGTAGTATAATGTGGTTGTTGTTTGTGTATGCTTGCCTTTTATCATCTGTCCGTCCTGTATTTTCTATTGAGAGGTATCTTGTAGTTCAACGGCGTAATAATCTGTTGAGTATTAGTGATTTCGGGTGTTTTTCTATTGGCGACTTTTGTAAATTCGCCTTCAGGCGATTTCTCAAAATTTGCCATAAGGCGACTTTTGAAAATTCGCCTAAAGGCGACTTCAGAAAAGTCGCCTTCAAGAAAAAGTTTTATATCTAGTCAGCTTTTGCACTGGCCTCCTCATTTCCAAACACCAACTTTTCAGATTTGAAGAACCCATTTTCTTTCAGCTTACAATTCCAAACACCAAAACTCTATTTTCTTTCAATAATCAGTTGGTTGTTGAAATAGAGTACTTGCTAGTCTACGCAAACGTCTACGCTATATCTCTGTATACGAATTGGTAAGAAAATTACAAACCCTAGCTTTGTTACTTCCATTAAAATATTTTCGTACGAATGTACAGAAATTGTTTGGTCAACCAGAAATTATTTGTATGTAGAATGGCTAGAAATCTCATTCCAACACTTTGCTACTACGACGGTGAATTGATCGTCGACGAACAAAAAAACGGAAAGTATGTCGGCGGTTTTTGTAAACCAGGGAGAGTACGCAAAGGTTGCACACTATTTGAGTTGAAAGAATCCGTGTACAAAGCGACAAAAATAAGCGCAATCGAATTTGATATTGAGTTGGTGGTTAACTGGCCTACGGATTCAGGTTCAAAAGCAATAACACTTGCGGACGATGAGGATGTTGAAGTTATGTTTTCTGCGGTTAAAAAATCCATAGAGTTGTACGTTGGGAAAGTTGTAAAAGAAAATCTGCAAGAACATGTATAATCTCCTATCGTTAGTACAAGTAGGGCATTTTACAGAAATGTTGGAAACTGATAATCCTTCAGCAAGCTTAGGTTCTCCTACTTACAGTAATCCATATGTACATGCTGAGGGTCATGGTCATCCTCCCATAAACTATGGGTTCATGCATTACATGATGTCGCAACCAACTCCAGAACAGTACTTTCCATACTACACACCACCTACGACGCATCCAAGGTATTAAACTTAACATTGGAATTTATTTTTAAATTACAATTGGTAATACTTTCTTCTAACACATTCAGCTTCCAACAACAAATGCATCTACAAAATGTCTGTGCTGAACAACAAAATATTCATTTGCCGCAACCGTTATATCCTACTCCATCAGAAATGTATGATATAAGTCAAAGGTTTGTTTAGCAATTTATTTGAGTAATGTTTCCTATCTACTTTAGCTTCGTACTAAAATACTGTTGTAAACAGATGCACAACTATTGAAGATACTGCTGTAGAATGTGGTGCTGGACCGTCACAACACTCGCATGATTCCAATATTGACACTGATATGCATGTTAATATAGATGGAGACACCGGTCATGTTCCTGCAATTGATAGTATGGCTGTTGCGACGAGGACTAACAATGATGCGTGTTGGGTAGAACGAATGCAGGTGAACAATGAATCGTTAAACTACGACTTTCCGAATGTAGATGATGTTGAAGGTGATGGTGAAGAAGCTCAAATGGAAGTGTCGTTGGATGATGATCTATGTACTGTACAAATGATGGCATGATCGGTCGTTGCTAATCTACAATTTTCTGGGGAAAAATTTTCAACCGCGTGCATACAAAATGGATTTGCTGTTGGAATGGTATTTGAAAGTAAGCAAAAAATGCTACACCAATTAACCGAATGGTCAATTCTACATGGAGTTTCATACAAGCCGATCAAGTCGAATAAAACTATATACACCGCTATCTGTAATGTTGACACCAACTGTCCATGGAGAATACATGCAATAGTCTCAAAAAAATCGCAGTCTGGCTGGTGGGAAATCAGAAAGTTGCCTAGCGAACATACCTGTGTCAATCCTACAGTTAATTCCAACCACAAGCAAGCCACTTCTGATTTTCTTGTGTCAAAAATCGTGTCATTTGTCAAGGCCGATTTGGATATCTCAGCAGGTGCAGTCCAAGTGCTTGTAGACGATCAACTGTTCATCAAAATTAGTTACATGAAAGCTTGGCGGGCATTAAACAAAACAATAGAAAGAATTTATGGTGACTGGGCCGAATCGTACGCGACTTTGCCTCAATATTTCGAGGAAATAAAGAGAAGTAATCCGGGGACTGTAGGCCATGTGACCCACGATGAAGTTGGCGTATTTGATCGTGCATTTTGGGCATTTGGCCCTTGCATTACAGGTTTTCTACACTGCCGGCCATTGCTATGTATTGACGGGACACACTTGTATGGTAAATACAAAGGGACGTTGCTTGTTGCTACTGCTGTAGATGCGGATGACTGTCTGTTTCCATTAGCTTATGCAGTTGTCGAATCCGAGTCATATGATAGCTGGGGTTGGTTTTTTTCTTGCATGCGTGAATTCATTCACAGTGTTTGCAATCGTCGTATTACTTTCATATCGGATCGGATGAAAGGAATTCCGAAGGCTTTACAGGAGAGGTGGCGAGAACCACACAAACATAGGTTCTGTGCACGACATCTTAAAGCTAATCTTCAAACGGCGGGTTTTAGGGATAAACGACTTACATCTTTATTTTATTCCGCTGCATGTGCTTCAGAAGTGATTGAGTACAACAAAATCAGAGAAGAAATTAAAGCTACAAATTCACGAGCTCATGAATGGATTGAAAGAAGTTTAGGGAATTTTGAAGAAAATTGGGCCCTGTGCAAAGACGATGGAGGACGCTTTCATGTTATGACCACCAATGCATCCGAAAGTTTTAATGGTGTACTAAAAGATGCTCGATCATTACCTATAAAGGCGTTGGTTGCACGAACCTTCTTTCGATCGGTTGAATATTTCTGTAAGAGACGAGAGACGGCAGACGCTATTACAACACGTTTGACTCCAAAATGGGAAGCTAAAATAGCAGATCGAGCTATTGAAGCACGTCGTTGTAAACTAGTTCGCTTCAGTCGAACCGAATGGCAAGTGATTCATTGCTACGGCGATGAATTTAAAGTGTTAATTGATGGTCCTAACTGCTCATGTACATGCAACATCCCCTTACTGCAAAAATTACCATGTGCGCATGTAATGGCGGCTTGTTTGGCACAGGATTACGGTGCTAACAGAGCACATCATGAGTTCGCATCAGATTGGTATTCTGTTCGGAGTTACAAAGCTTCATATCAGCCAGAGTTTCATCCCGTGCGTGATAAGAGATACTGGAGACCATACACCGGTCCACATATATTGCCTCCACCTACAAGAAGACAACCTGGACGACCTAAATCTACAAGGATAAAAAATGTTATGGACGAGCTTCAAACGCCTAAAACAAACAGGTGCAGCAAATGTGGATCGCATGGCCATAACAAAAAGCGATGTACTGCGGCGACCTAACCTTCCTTTATCAAATGTACTGCGGCGACCTAATTATGCTTTCGGTGTATTCAACTTTAAAGACATGTAATTTCTATGTATCAAACTACCTAGTCATGTATCAAACTTAAATGAACTTTGCAATTGTAAGATTTACAAGCTGATATGTACAAAAGTTGTTAGATTTGAAATTATATATCTATACGATTGTGATGTACTCAAGTTGAACTTTGCTTGCTGTCTTGTTTTGTGCAGGGTTCTAACAAAGGGGAATTTTCAGAACTCGCCTTCGTGCGAATTTTCAAAAGTCGCCCGTTGGCGAATTTTGAAAATGCGCCTGAAGGCGAGTTTTGAAAATTCGCCTTCGTCTACCTGGCAGAAACAGACCTATGTTTGTAATTATTTTCAAAACAGGGTTATTTGCGTTATTGTTTTCAAAAACAAGTCTATGTTTGAAAATTTTCCTACTAAATATACTGTAATTAGGGTAAATTTTCTGCAGCAATGAGTAACTTACAGCTAAATGCCGTGTTAACTGGGATGCAGGAAGTCGATGGTAACAAAGTTGGTAAATATGGTCTCGAGACACTTTCAAGGAAAGATGCAAATCTCATTGACAACGCTGTAATGCGTTTTCAGCAGGTTAAACTCTTGTCGGTAGTTATTTTTCTTGATTTCTGTACAGGATTCATGCCACTTTATTTGAATAGTCCTTATTTCTTAACATAACGTTGCGTGCATGATAAATTCTACTATTGGTTGCTAACAGATGTACTTATGCGATGATCAAGTTTTGTGTCAGCATGCACCTACGCTTGTATGATGAATAAGGTTTTGGTATATTAAGTTTTGTGGATGATGACAGATCCTTACAGAAAGTTACCTTTTCTGATGTGTATTTTAACCAAAGGGGAAAAAAACTGACAGCGAGAGATGATCGCGATATCTGAAGTGCGAATATCTCGATGAAAGATGTAAAAAGGATTGAACTTTCTGGTTTTGTATCCCTACAATGTAATCCAATTCTTTTTCGGATAAAATGCAGTTAGATCCAAAAAAATACATATTTAACTTATACCTTTGACAACCCATTATTATTTTTTAGTTAGGTCATCATAAGTCATATAAGGGAATGACAAGGCCGTGCTTCGATTTTTCGGAAAGGATACTGTTTCATCATGAGTTCATCTGTCGAAAGGAACACAATCGTTTTCGGTGATTAAGTTACCTTTTCAGGTCAACAATAGGCTATTATTTTCCTTGATATCAAATACAGTTTAAGTACATTACATATTGACAATTATTAACATTTCAAGCTGTTGAAAATCAACTAAACTGTCAGTTTTAATAATTGAGACATATTGTCATGATATTCTCAAAAATACGTATATTTTTAAGGCTAAACATGAAAAATTTCAAAATCTAGTTTATCAAATTGAAAATAAATGACAAACAATCTAAAATAGCCAATGCCCGAGATAGAATTGCGCATAAGATTTTCCTAGCTTTGAATGTTGCTACCCAAATATTTCTTTACGCTTGATAGACCTTATGCCTACCATATGATTTATATAGCTTTCTAGCTGTCAATGGGTGGTGCTTCTCTTAAACAACTAATGACTTTTTGTGCAAAGTTGTTAAGGCACATGCTTTAGTGTGATTATACTCAAAAAAGCTCAAGGTGTGACCTATGGGCTTTTTTCCCGTGAAAAGGCTCAACAGTCGGTAAAAGCACAAAAAAAGCGCTTCTTCTTTTTTGTTGCAAAAGCCATAAAGGCCTAGACGTGCATTTTTTCTGCGCTGAATTAGTGGTTTCTCTGCCAGCCTTGGCAAGAGAGAGAGGCCTTGCCATTTGTTCTCTTGCACTCAAAAACTCAGCTTTCCAAGCTAAATTACTCTGAATCACCACACGTTTGTCTACATAGATATTTTGGAACATTTCCTTTGTCGTTGATTTTTAGTCGCTCCCATCATATGGCTTCATGCTAAGTCGTTCAAATATTTCAAGAAGTTGGATGCACTGAGTCATATGATAACGCTTAAAACTTCACCCTTAGGCGAATGCACCTCTGGTTATTAATAAAAGAAGTTAGTGAAGTTATGAATTTTGTAAATATGATACGGTTATGGTAAAAATGCAAACAACATACAAATATAAACATACCCTTAGGCGAATGCACCTCTGGTCTTTGGTCCCAAAAGTAGGTCTTTTTGCATTTATCTCAACTAGCTCCTATTTTATTTCTAAGACTTTCCCATTTTATCTGAATTGTATGAAGTCTATCGTACTTGTGTTGGACTTGACCATCTGACCGTCGTCTACTAATTATTTGTTGTTGACGATCATTGTGATATTATGGTATTTGTCCATTGTAACTTCACTCTTTTCTCTGTTTACTGCAAGAACCATAAAACTCAGCAGTACTTTGTAGGAAAATAATTTTATTTTTCAACAATCAAAAGGTAGACTTATGACCACAATAGATTTCGATTGTATCGTTGATTTTTTTTGTAAGTGTATTTGGAAGGTTTAGCAATGGGGAAGGGGAATTAGAGAAGAAGGGATTAGAAAAATGAGATTATACGGGAAGACAATACTTTCTAATTTTTGCCATCCAGCCTCATTTTTGTCATGTTGGTGGAGCAGTACTTTTGCTTGTTACGGCATCTGACATATCGCTGCATCAATGTAAGTCACACGCACGCCCCGCATATGGCTTGTTGACAACTGCATATCAGCTGCGGCCATGTAGTTTTTCTTGTAAAGAAGCTTGCTTTACATGTGATAGTTATCAGCTATGGCACACCCATGTTCATTCCATTGAAAATAGATTTTTCTGGTCTAATCCTCTTCAGTTTGTTTCCACGCACACAAGTGTGTCTCTAGGGTAAGTAGATTATTAATATGAAGTGGATTTCAATAGAGCAAATCTCTTACTATGTGCTAGGATATGAATTAGAAATTAACATCTGTTTTTTCTTGTACTTAAATTGCAACATTTTCTTTTTTCTTTTCCTTTTCCTTTTCCTTTTCTTTTTACAATAAAGGAACCAAACAACAATCACTTACATTTAAATCACATTTGGTTCATGTTTTTTTTTTATCGCTTTGATTTTCACTTAAACATGCGAGCTATCCCATAGGCATGAAAATCGAAGAAATAATTTATTTTTCGTTCTCACAAATCATGTGGCTTGCAGGACGAACTAGCCATGCATTCTATTTGCCAAAGACCTAATACCGTGGCTAAACTTTTCAATCATGATACATCTTTTTGTGATGATGCCTCTGGAGGAAAGCAAAAACGTAAGGGTAATAGTAAATCAGATTCTTCAAATAATTTACATTTGTTTTCATCCAACTTCAGAAGTCGTAGCAACAGTGGCAATCAACAAGAAACTGGGTCAGAAAGCTTGATTGGACGATCTTGCTTCTTTATGGGACCAACACCACCTGAAAACAACGAGTGGGTTTGCTTTGATTATTTTGTAGCACTATGGCTTCTCCTTCTCTCCAACCCTTTCTAATTTGTACTTCTTTCGAATTCCAGTTCTTACAGTGAATTGCTTTCTGGGACGAGCTCACCAGTGGCTGCCATTCAAAGGTCAATCTCTATCTTTATCCTCTTTCTGACTCCCTTTATTTTGTCCTCACATTGCTGTCCTTTTTAGGTACTCTGAGTTCCATAAGCACTGCATAGGTGATTGGCTAAGCAAAGGAAAAGGTTGCAGTGAGGTATGCTATAAAATTTTCATTATCATACATGTATATCATAATTTAATATTAAGCCTTTTGACTTTGGAAGCTGTTATTGTCACTCTCGAAAGTGTTGCTAGGGCTGTAAACGAATATCTTGAACCGACGATATGAATATGCTTAGAGAGGCTCAGATTTATTTATCTGTGCATATAGTGTTGTCCGGTTGCCCCTGTTCTGAAAATTTCAGCTCCAAACTGTTATCTTTGTTTATTATTTAACTTTGCTTTGGGATATATGAACAAATATTAGTCGGTTGTCATTTTGATTAAGTCGAACTGTATTTAAATTTAACAAGTTACTCTTTCTTTATTGTTAAGCTCTTTACTAAATTATTGATTATTGTTGAATTTAGCAAACCAAATATAATTACTATACAACCTAGTCTGGTTCTAACTAGATATTGCTCATTAACATGTACCATTCAGAATTCAGAATTGAGAAGTTGTCTACATGGAGTTGGTAGTAGTGAGCATTAAGTCATGTAACTAGATTCATTTAATATTTGAATTCAAGCCTGTTTAATTTTTGCATGGTTAAAAATTTGCATATCTATTTGAATATTTGATCGAGATGTTGATTGCCGTTGCATCAATCAGACCAGATTGGAATGTTGTGCATTACTCAATCAACAAACCTAGTTACATTAGTATAGAGCTGCATTAATTATTGTCATCATTTTGGATTTGTTACAATCATTTTTAAGCTCTTCAAAGATATTTTTATCCTTCCTGATAACATTAAACATTCACAGATGCGGAACATTATAGAGCATTTATGTTTTTATTCTACCTTTTTATAATTTTCTCATATCCTACAATATAATCGTTTTGTTGTATTGCAGGAAATGTTCAAACTCTTTCGCTTTTGGTCATATTTCTTGCGGGAACACTTCATTAAATCCGTTTATGAAAAATTCAAAATGTTGGCAATAGAGGATTTTTCTAGTAACCACGACTATGGTATCCAGTGTCTTTTTAGATTTTTCAGGTATGCCCATCTTAGCTTCAACTTTTTTCACATCGATTATGTTTTGGTTTCAACGGGTCTGTCATTTATGTGCTATATTTGTACCCACTTGGTTTATTCTTCCCAGTTCTGGCTTGAAGAAAAGGTTTAATGGAGATATATACAAAGATTTTGAGAAACTGACTGTAGATTTTTATCGAAAGGGCTATCTTTACGGTGTTGAAAAATACCGGTAATGTGTTTAATTGACTCATTTCTTCTCTTCCATGATTCTTTCTGCTTCTGGATTAGATGGCTTATGTTACATGAATAACACCTACGGTGTGCTCCAGGCCAGTTTCTTTTATATCATACTGTTGCATGCATATTATCTGTTAATTTTGTACACCTGGTATAAAAGTTATTTCTTACATAAACATTGCACATGCACATACACAATCGCAATGCACAAACACACTATTTTTCAACAAAATAAAATAAAAATAAAAGGATATATTCCAAAAGGATATGATATGTTGTTCAATTCCTTTGGTATGATTTTTTTTTTAAAAAAACATTTTGAAAACCACAAGCAGCAACACGCACGATATTTGAGCATAATAAATCGAAAAAGAACCAATCAGGTAAAAATCTTATGTTAACTCATTTATTGTGCATGAACCAGCATCCCTTTAGTTGGATTGGGAAAAACCGATCCAGTGTGTTATTGCATTTTAGTATAATATTTTGCCTTAATTAAACTAGTTGTACTTCAAGTCTATGTATTTGCATTTATTACTGGAAAATGTGTTAACCTGAACGATTTCAAGGTTTTTATCTTAAACTTTGTCAAGGATGAAAACACTGTAGATGGGCGTGCATAATCACTAATCTATAGTTCTGGTGTTGAAATATGTAGGGAATTCCATCAATGCCGGATCATGGACAGGCCTATAAAAATGCATCCCTTTTTGGAGAAGCTATTGAACGAAGAATATCAAAATATAGATGATTTCCATCATAAGATACAAAGTTGCGGCGAGTGACATTTTTTATGCAGCCTCGGTGGCGAGATGGCAGTAAATATGAATACCACGTAACAGAGAAGTTTGCCAATCACCAACCATTGTTTCTGACGCTTAGATCAATGGATTAAATAATTGCCTTTTTTTAAGGAAGAATTGATATTGTGGATACTTTTGTTTTGCTTCCCTTTTTTTGTTCTCCCACCCAAATTTGTATGTATAGAAATAAACTATAGTCTTATCTGGAGTTGTGGAGATCGGGCAATAGAATCTTGGACCTTTTAGACCATGCATTTTTTGGATTCCTTTTATATTTTTGTCCCTCCTTGCACCCTTAATCTTATTTTCGAAGTAATGTTTATGTTCATAGTTATTTACTGAACGTATTTGAATTTGAGTGACCGGCACTTGATCAATCCTTTTGAAACATGCATGATGCATATGAATTCTTTTCCTTTCTTAATTTAGGTGTTATGTCGCATTTTTATTTATTGCTTGCTAAATGTTTTGTTTTTGTTTCTAGTATTTGTTTTGGTTCTCAATCTGAATATGAAGATTAGTCTGAGTCGGGTGCAGCAACATTTTTGAAAGTTAAACATCCAAATGCTGGATAATTTATATTGTCCTGGGGTGATAGGGTACAATTGTAAAGACATGAGATATGCTAGTAGGTGAACCCCATCTATCATATGCAAGCTGCATTGTATTTATAAATAATAGTTGATCCTTCTGTAGTCGAGGGGAGTTGACACGTCTTTCGAATGCGTTCAATTAACGATCTTAGTTAAATACATTCTCGACTTGCTTCATACAATGCTAATATTTTAGAAAGATTGGATGATTTTGCTACAACGTTTGCTTTATAGATCGTCATGAAATAGTTGTATTACCGTTACTAAACACATACATAGTATGTGATCTTCGTTTATGTGGGTTAGAAAGGTAACTTGCATCAGCTTAGTTAATTAGATTCGGATAATTGCCTATATTAGAATAAAACAGTCCAAAATCATCTTCTTTTGAGCGGTAAAGGTCTTTTTTAATATCCGAAGATCCGACAACCATAGGCATACTAAGTGGATATGTTTTGTCCATTTGAAAACACTTTAGGATTTTTTTCAATGTAGTTTGACTAATGGATCAGTATGCCATTAGTACTATGCTCAACAGGTAGACCAAGACAATATTTAGTTTTTCAAGATCATTCATTTCAAGTTCTTTTTTTAAATAATTTATTGTTTCATCAATCACTTCCAGAGTTCCAATCGAATTTATATCATCAACATAAACCGTTAAAACAACAAATCATTTTATCGATTTCTTTATAAAGACACACGGACAAATGAGATTATTTTATATTCGGCTTTCACCAAATATTCACTAAGGCTGTTATATCATAGTATTTCAGATTGTTTCAAATTGTACAGTGACCATCTCGGTTTTAATGTGTACATAGACTTTGATTTTGCTTAAGGCAACCTATATCCATCCGAGATTTTAATGTAAATATCGGTATCTAATTCATCGTAAACATAAGCTGTCACAACATCGGCTAGTCTTATTCAGGTTTTTTAGAAACTGCAAGGTTTATCAAATATCGAAATGTTATGACATCAATGAGCAGGCGTTGGCCGACTTCATCGCTGAATTTACTATAAAGGATGACGAGGAAGAAGTTCAGTTAGAAGTAAGTACGCAATGGAAGCTCTTCGTTGATGGTGCATCCAACAGCTTCTGTTTGGAAGCAGGGGTAGTGCTTGAAACCTTCGAGGGGTGAGCTATTAGCTATGCTTTGCACTTGGAATTCCCAACAACAAATGACGAAGCAGACTACGAAGCACTGATCGCGAGACTGAACATTGTGAAGGAACTCAAGATAAAATCTATTCATATATATAGCGACTCTCAGCTGGTCATCTGTTAAGTGAAAAGGGAATACCAAGCGCGTGGAGAAAATCTTACCCGTACCCGTCCAAAGTACAAGAGCTGCTAAGAAACATCGAGCACTACACTATAACTCACATCCTATGGGAGCAAAACACTAAGGCAGATTATTCGACCAAACTGGCAAGTTTCGGAGAAGCTAGGTCATTGGGGTTGGTCCTGGTTGAAACTCTAACCAACGCAAGCATAGACGAAATGGACGTAGACTAGATCCTCGAAACTACCGTCGAATCGGATACATGGATGACACGGATAAACGACTATCTACTTGCAGGAACCCTTCCAACTAACCGAAATCAACGAAAGAAGCTCCTCTGGAAGGAGCCACGGTTCATGATACGAGATGGGATAGTCTATCGAAGGGGATTCTCGACCTCTCTTCTTAGGTGTGTGACCGATGATGAAGCACGAAGAATCCTAAAGGAGGTACATGAAGGTGAATGTGGAGACCACACTGGGAGGTAAACCCTTTGCGAAGAAATTCCTTCAGCATGGTATTTCTGGTCAACGATAAATCCCGACGTTGTAGATCATGGCTGGAGATGCGATCGCTGCCAAAGATTCAGTTGAATTAAGAGAACTCGTTCAGCAAAGCTAACTCGGATGGTCAACCCATGGCCGTTTGCGATATGAGGGATCGATTTGACTAGCGTCCTACCAATAGCGAAAGGATGAGCCAAATAAGCTATTGTTGTCGTAGATTATTACACAAAGTGGGCCGAAGTAGAACTGCTGCCACCATAACCACAATGGAAGTAGTCAACTTTTTACTAAAAAAATCATTTGCAGATTTAGTGTGCTGTAAAAAATCATCACCGATAATGGAACGCGGTTCGAAAATTTCGAGCTCAAAGATTTCTGTAAGCGCTTTCGAATTGAAAAGAGCTTTTCCGCAATGGCTCATCCATAGGCAAACAGGCAGGTGTAAGCGATAAACAAGACCATCAAGTCCACCATTAAAAAGCGACTGACAAAAGTCAAAGGAAACTAGGTTGATGAACTTCCACTCGCACTATAAGCTTACGGAACTATCCACAAAGCAGCAACCGACCACACTTCGTTCGCCTTAGCATATGGTTTAGAAGCAATGATTCCTGTTGAATTAGAAGTCTCCTCGCATCGAAGGCAGAATTTCAATCAGAAACAAAACGAGCAGCTCCTACTCAAATCATTGGATATGGTTGATGAAAAAAGAAAAGAAGAAGAACCGAGAACCGAGAACCGAGAACCGTGGCCCACCAAAAAAGGGTCGCAGGGTATTTCAACTCAAAAGTTCACAATCAAACCTTTGAAGTGGGAGATCTTATTCTTAAGCGAGTTTATCATATTTCATGGGCCACTACAAGAAAATGGTTTATTGATAGCATGTGAGGATTGCATTGAAGAATGACTTGCAATCATTACCTACTTAGTAGATGTTGACATAAAAATTATAGCTCACTAACACGCAATCGATTAAAACCAAAAGTTGGCGCGTATAACTTTACTCTCCCGGTCATATTTCAATCTCTTCCCCGAATATCCCATTTCACACTTCCCTCTCAAATCCCTAAATTAATCATCAATCACCATTCCTCAACCTCGCCGCTCGTCACTCCTCAACTTCCTCAACCTCGCCGATGCTCCGATTCATCAAATTCCTTAACCGCGCTGCTACTCCGATTCCTCAACCTTGCCGTGAACTTTGATCATTTTTTAGGTATGTATTTTTCAACTTTTAGGTATATACTCCATGATTGATTTTGCTCCACCTGGATAATTGATTTTCGGAGCTGAATGTTAAGTATTCCATTTGTTATTAGCAGATGAACTATTTTTCAGTAGGTGGATTTGTTGCAAGCGGACGGAAATTAGTTGAGCTAGCTGCTTTTCAAGCTTCCAGCAATTAGTTGACTTTGGTTATACAGAAACGAGGAAATCCATTTTATTGTTTTATGAATTATATTTCTAGATAGAATTTATTTGAAATATGCACTTTATTACTACATCATGTTGCATTCGAAATGTTGAATGTACTAGTTTCCGGTCTGACTGGTTAAATAGGGATCGATTGAGATTTTGATAAACGGTACTTTTTTCAGTATTTTGCGAATAAGTAAGTGGTGATTTTGAATATTAACACCAGTATAAAATGCATATTTATCAGATGTTATTTAGCTTATATATTAACAATAATATTATCGTCCTGAATAGTTTATTTAATGGAAAATTGTATTTTGCAATAGAAAATATTTTGCTTGGGTTTTTTAGTCGATCAACCTAAGAACAAATGTAAAAGTTACTCAGTTAGAAGTAGTGTCTATAAGGCAGGCTTATCAAATTATTTATTTGATTTAACATACTTGTGTGCACCATATAATGTGTACCATGTAATGTATATGATAGGACTAATGAATAAAGCACGGTTGGGTTTTTAATGCATGGTTCTGATAAATGATGTGTAAAGCCTAAAATTAAACTCTGTGGATTTGTATCTTCAATTTGATTTTGCATCGAATGTTAGGTATTATATTTGTGCTCATTTGGTCTGCTATTATATTAGTGTTTAATTTTTTTTATAAGCTAAGGACAGAGTTAAAGTTATTCTTCATGGTCGATTATTCAATGTCTAATTTTCAACTTGGTTGTCTCCGCTATATTTCTTGTTGCCAAATGTAGGATGTAAACAAATTCAATATAAGTTGAAATATTAATAGATGATGACAATGAGTGTCATTCTGGCATTTATCTTGCAGATTGTCATGAGATGAGCTAAGACATGCCATTTTGGTCAGCTGGTCCTGTTACTTAAGGACTGGATAACCCCACGGGGTTATCATGAAAATACGAAATAAGGGGCACATAAGGTGATGTAAAATAAAAAATAAAAAATGAAATCAAAAATTAAATCGTGAAGTGCAGATTCAAAGGGTCGTTCGCGTTTGGATGTTTGTACTTGCTTTTATGTTAGAAATTTGGTTGTAAGTAGGTTTTCGAATAAGATACAAGTATGTAAATGCACTTGCTCTATTTTGTTCTATATCTTCAATTAAAGCAGAGGATCCCTACAGCTTTTTTGATTGGGTTGTTACATTTGGTGAAATATTCCCTCTTGGTATTAAGCAGCAAGTAAGCTTTTCACATATTACATACACAGCCTAAGAATGCAATGTTTACTGTTATCCATAATGGTATATTCATGTTGCTTACATTTTAATTTTATATGGGATATTGATCAATGTACAATTTCATGGTCCTGACATCTACTTTGTCACTAATGACAGTCTTACAATCAATGTCCATAATAACTTGACGGGGCCATTTCTACTCTCATTGTAAATATCTTATCTCATTTCTTGGCACCTAAATCTTTTTTGTTGTCATGGATCTTGAATTCAAATGATATATAAACCAGTTATAATTCCTATAACTGGCAGAACTAAATTAGTGTTCTATGCCAAATGTTATCTTCACCTTGAAGCATTTTCAATACAAATGATAAAAGTGTTTCTAGAAATTTGTTATGGGATACAACATTTTCCCCATCGATGCCATTGTTTGGTAGCTGACAATGTGTTTGATTATATGTGCTGCTCGATTTTTTGGTGCACTAACAATTATGGTTTATAATAGGATACCTATATGACTGAACTGCTACTATGGCTGTAACTGGTGGTAACCCTTACAACTATAGGACTGTAGTCTTTATTGGGGTATGTCCTCCACGTATCAACTAGATCCTTCTACGTTAATTGTCTGTTTTCTTCTGTTTATGCTCATATGTTATTTGTCCTCTAAACAGAGCATCAATATATTCTTCGAGAAACTATTGGTTTATGCATACATATTTTGTCTGTTTCCATGTCCTGTAATATTTCGACCATGATTACCATCCACATTTCCTTCCAACTATCAGTCCATAATAGTGGTTATATGTTTGCAGATTATTTAATTTGGGGAAAAGTTGTTGTAGATTTTTGACCCGCTACCTGAACATTACATAGGACAGGGAGAAAACTTACTGATATGCACGATGACGACTGTCGTCGTTTGGTAATTAAACCTACACCTCTTAACTATTTTTCTGGTTGCATCTGTTGACTGTTCACAATTATTTGTAACCAAAAGAAGGTTTATAAGCTATAACTCACTAATAATTTCCAACTTGTTTAATCTCGGTATTCATCCCAAAAATTACTGCCCGTAGACTGCAGTACATGGTTGCCGACTTGCTTCTACCTTCTTCCTTTGTGCCAGCTTTCCCCAACCTGTTTCTTTTATCTCAAAATTATGCTCCTTCGACTACTACAGGTACTTTACACATTCGTTCATGTCTATAAATGATTGGGTGTGCTTGTATTAATTTATTAGCCGCATACTTTTATCAACTTTGCTGCATGATTTAATTCTCTGGGAACATGCCCACTGACCACATGCACATCTACTATAATGGATACCAATCTCATGTAAAGATACATCTAGTATTTTTTGTTATAGTAAATAAAGATGGTGTCATTCAACTTTCATGTTAATATAGCTATATTTGTGGAATTCGGTCATTACTTTGAAACTGTTTATCACTATAGTTGATGGAGGAATATCATGCTCGGTTTAGTGCAGTCAAATATTAGTAGCACCTGAAGTAATTATTTTTTCCCTTTCAATGAATTTTCTAAAATATCCACTGTCAAATTGATATTCTGTTATTTCTCCGCTATCGAAAGCGAAAAATACATACAACAGCAGTTCAGTAAGCTTTGGCGAGTGGTACCTCTCAACTAGATATGGATAATGAACTAATTAAGTTTAAAATTACTTAAGTTCTATAATAATTAACTAAACTAAGTTTTTTAAAATTAAATAAGTTCATAAAATTTCTAAGTTTTATATAAATTAATAAGTTTATAACAATCGATATGCTATTGTTGAGTAAGGTATTTAAAACAAAATATAACATTAACAATATTATCTAAGTTTTATAAAAATTAAATAAATTTATAAAAATTAACCTACTTTATAAAAAGATAACTATTTTTTATAGAAATTAATTAGGTTTTATAGAAATTAAGTAAGTTCCAGTTTTCAAAATAGACTAAATTTATAAAAATAACAAAGTTAATAAAATTTAACTAAGTTTTATAAAACTTGACCAAGTTTTATAAACATCTGATTATTAAGTTTGTAAAATTTAACCAAGTTTATAAAAAGCTAACTATGTTTTATAAAAATTTAATTACTTTTTTTTATAATTAAACTAAGTTAGATATATTATGAAAATTACTACGTTAACCAAGTTTATAAAAAGTAAATAATTTTCTACCTTTACTAAGTTTTAGAAAACTAAAGTAAATTTATAAAAATTAACTAAGTTGTATGAAAATTTAAATAAGTTAAACAAGTTGTACATAAATTAAATAATTATCTAAATATTGACAAAATTTTGTGAAGGGTAAACAACTTTATAAAATAATAATTAAGTTAATAGAAATTCAACAAAGTTATCTAAGTTTTGTAAAAATTAAATAAATTTATAAAAATTAACCTAATTTATAAAAATTAACTAACTTCTGTAGAAGTTAACTAATTTTATACAAATTAAGCAAGTCTATAAAAAATAACTAAGTTTATAAACTTTAATTAAGTTTTTAAAATAAATTAAGTTTATAAAAATAACAAGTTAATAAAATTTAACTAATTATTATAAATTAACCAAGTTTTATAAACATCTTATTTAAATTTGTTAAATTTATCCAAGTATGATAAAAAAAAATTAGTTGCGTTCTATAAAAATTTAACTAAATTAACAAAGTTTATGTAGAATTTATTATGTATCATAGAGATTTAGCTAAGTTAATTAAGTTGCCGAAAATAAAAGCGGTATTATGGAAATAAATCAAGTTTTATAAAAATTAAATAAGTTTTACAAAATTAATGGTATCCGTACTCATTTAAATACAATAGTGGTTTAGAATTGAATAAGTTCATAAACGTCATCTATTGTTGTTCAAAAGTAACTTTTTATGCATATTTTTCATGAATCATGTCTATTACGACTAATTATAGAACTTTTTCTTTATAGGTAACTAATACATTTGGTGTTAGCAAGTAGCAACAAGGTGATTTGAAGTAATATATAGTGTCGTGTGTATCTTTAGCGTTTTGAATACTTCTATGTATCGTTTTGGTAAAATTGCTTATGTATAATATTAGTTTTGCTTACTTGCATTTGTAATCTTCACACATAGTTATGGAATATAATGAACACATGTTGTTTTGGTGTAATTTTATTTGTTTACATATAACGTACTGGTAGTCAAATGTGATCTTAGTGATATTTAAATTCGTAATGCATATATGCAATGAAACTTCAAAAAGGACATAAAACCTTATGTGATAAGATAATAGCATTAAAAAATATTGTAAAAGGTAACAATAGCGTTTTTAAAGCGCTATAATATGCAATTGTTAATAACAGTCAAAAAACGCTATTGTTAAGAGAGTCTTCATAGCGTTGGTAACACGCTATTGTTTGGAAATTTTTATAGCGTTTTATTCTTGCTGTCTAATAACCCTTCCTATTTGTAACATATTTTTTACCGCGTATGCGAAAACGTCATTAAAACAATTTATTGTACTTTTCAAACGCTGTCAAAAAATCTCATTTACTGGTTTTTTGTGTTGCTATCGTAAGTCACAGACTTATAACTACATGTTGATATATAGCTTTCATAAAAACGCTATACAAGCCTTTAATAGCGTTTTTTAAACGCTATTAAAAGTCCAAATTGTAGTAGTGGGCCTTTAGACCAAACTGGGAGGGACCACATGTCATTAATCAAAAGCTAAGGGACGGAGCTTTCAAGCTAGCAACCATCGACAGTACTCAAGTTTTTACGGCATAGAATAGCGAATCGCTTCGCCATTACTTTGTCTAAAAGCTATCTTATGTATCCTTTATTTTCCAACAAATAAGCTATCCCGAGATACCGGGGGGATTGTATATAGGCAAAAACTACCCTACTTTCCTTAATAAAGTTTGATTCTTGAACCAACAAAACAATGTTCATAATGGTTACCCGCCGGGTCGATGGAAGAAAATCTACTCAAACTGTTAGATTGGCGGAACTCGATCTTGGCCTTCCAAAAACCGGTATTGCTTCGGCAACATTGAGAAGGCTAAAATCAACATTCCTCGCGTTGCCAAAGATAGGCAACACCGATGAGTGCCAAAAGCCGTGCACCCCATAAGCCACAGATTAAAATAATAATTTCTCACAATGCCCAAAGGTAGGCAACATCGAGGAACCAAAGGCCGCACACCCTATAAGCCACGTGTTAAAATAATAACTCCTCACGTTGTTCAAAGATAGGCAACACCAAGAAAAAACCAAATGTTGCGCACCCCATAAGTCGCGCGCTAAAATAATAATTTCTCACGTTGCCCGAAGATAGGCAACACCAAAGAAAAACAAAAGCGCTCACCTCATAAGCCGCACACTAAAGTAATAACTTCTCATGTTGCCCGAAGATAGGCAACACCGAGGAAAAACAAAAGCCGCGCATCCTGTAAGCTGTGCATTAAAATAATAACTCCTTACGTTACCCGAAGATTGGCAACACCGAGGAAAAAGAAAAACTGTGCACTCCGTAAGCCGCGTACTAAATTTCGAAACATTAACTACTCACACTACTCGGAGATAGGCAGCGTTGGGGAACACTAAAAAAAACGCGCTCCTCATATGGCTCGAAGATAGGCAACGCCGAGGTAACACAAGAAACCGCGCATCTCATAAGTAGCACCAGCTGCTCCTTTAATCAAGAATAATGAGCACAACTTCAACAAATTGGAATGCTACAAATTAACTGAAAAAGTCTCAACTACAGACACTTAAGAGTTGAAACTACCCTCAATTAACCTATACACTATGCGCCTCCGAGATACGCGTGTATTACATACTTGTTGAAATATCACAAAAAACTTGGCGTGCGTGCTAAAGTTGCAAAACATCCAGAAAAGGAGAATCGAGTCGTAACTTAGCCAAATTTTCAATAAAGAATTTGTAAACCCTAAGTTATCGATTATCTGAAAATTATTCGAAGTAATAGCCCTATGAACTAGGGGGAATACACCTGTATTTGGATAGAAATACATGAAAGTAATAATTTCACAGGTTCTATCACTCAAAGCAAAAAAAATTCAAAGAGTTTTTAAACAAAGAAGTCAACAAACAATCTCTAAAGTTCTAAGAATTTCTAAGCTGAATTTTCTAAGTTCTGGTGATTTCTAAAGGTTCTATTAACTTCTGAAGTGTTGTTAATCTCTTAATTTGTTTACTTCGAACAAAGGGCTTTGACTATAATCATAAAACTAGAAAAGTATGAAATAAAACAAGCACAAATACACTAAACACATATGAACATACAGATAAGAGTACCGTCAAAATATCAATATATTGCTTATAATTTTCTATACAGAGGTTCAAAATGTAGGGGCCGTATCCAGACAATACCGGCAAACAAAAAGAAAATACAGACTCTATAGTAAAGACGTAAAGTACAAACTCTGCACTTGAACAAAATGACTCAAAAAAGGGAAAAAAAAGTCAATCTTCATGCAAGCTGTTGACCAAAAACGAGTCACTCTTCGTGCAAGCCGCTCAACGCTTCTTTCCAGAGCTCCCCTTTCCACCCTTAATCGGTAGCTTCTGCTTCTTGTTGGGAGTGGTGTCGCTGCCGGTAATGTCGACGAACATCTCGGTGGCAATGTCCTTATCTTCCTCCTAAGCCTCTCCCTCCGTATTTCGCCTTTGTGATTTACAGGAGCCTTTAGAGGCTTTGATCTCTTTGACCTTTTCCCTCTTGACAGTGACCAGCTCATGTTGAGTTCTCTGCAGTTGCTTCGTCCGAGTCTCCTGCTCATTGGCCTCTACTGCTGTAATGTCGCCTTCCAGAGACATAAAAGGGTCATCTAGAGCAAGAAGCGTGGTTATCTTTTCAGCCTCCGGCCCCGGCTGCGAGCCAGATACAAATGTGGAAGACGGAATAAGAACAGAAACAACCGTGGAAGATGTGGATATGGCGGTAAGTCTGAGAGTCGAAGAAGCTGGCACGTCAATCCATTGCCACAATCCACAACGATCTGGAAAATTATGGCACCTATAGTGGCGTTGACCGATGTCAATTCCAGTTCTTATGACATAATAAAGAACAGAAACTTCACAGCTGTACTATATTGGTCTATATTAAATCCCTTGAGCTATTCAAGGTACTTGGTGGTGTGTTTCATGCCTTCTTTGCATTTTTCTGGTATGAGTACGTCGCTTTGCTCCTTGCCTTTTTCCATCCTCCATAAGCTTGTGCTCTTGTAACTCTCGCTCGTGCTCTCTTACATCCTCATAATGCCTTTCCTATATTTCAATATATCGTTCAATTGGTAGTTGGGGGGAAGAGAAATAAATAAGGGTAGTTGAGGGATATAGTTTAATTTAATAATCAAAGCATCTTTTGTTTAAAATGTTGAATGTTGAACGCTAAATACCGATTGTTGAATGCTGATTGCTGAATGCTTAAATATTTTTTGTTTGCCTTCTAATTAGAAATTTGTTTTGTTAACATAAATTACTACTTTGAATGTATTACCCTTTGAATTTTAAATTAATTATTCTTCGATGCAACCGCCATATAAAACACATTTAATCATCTTATCTTATGTCTTATATTTCATTAAAAAAACAAACGCTCACACGTTTAAGTTGTACAAGGTTTACAAAACAAGTCGAAAATAGAAAATTTGATTGCATAAATATATTTTATAAAAATTTGGTTGAATATTTCATTATAATTTAATAATCCAACTTTTCGTTATTATTTAATATGTTGATTTTTCACATGTGTATTGTAGATTTTGTATTGTAGATTTAGCTTGTCGACATTATTTCTTTATATTTTTTCCCACCTGCATCACATATTTCAATTTATTTATTTTTTCATTTGCGTTATTGTAACGACCCGTAAATTTTCGATAATTAAAATAGCTAATTTAATAAGTTTTCGTGATTTTATGTTAGAAAAAAAATTGCAATGCGTTTGAAATAATAATAACTGGAATGAATTGCAGCAATAATTATCCAAGTAATGAAAAATAAAAGCTACTTAGTGAATGCCTTTGAAATCAAAAGTTGAATAGGATAATAAATGTTGAATTCATTGGGTATAATAGAGTAATTGATTGATAAGTAAAATCTATTAAAAATCAAATATTGAATATTGAACAGATAAATTGTTTAAATTAAATATTTAAAACTTATTGAATAATTGAATAACTGTAAAATGAAAATAGTGTTCTAAGTTGTGAATTGGTTTTAAAAGTTGAATCTTATAAGTTCGATTTCAATATTTCAAAAGATAATGAATTATTGGATAGGCGAAATTGTTTAAATTTAATATTTGGAATTTATTGAATAATTTATATGGGAATTGAATAACCGCATAATGGAAATGGTTGTTCTATAATTTTAATTCGTTTCAAAAGTTAAATATTATAAGTTCGTTTTGAATATTTCAAAAGATAGTGATTTAAGAATAATCAAATTTGGTAAATTTAATATTACGAATAAATTAAATTTCAAATTTGATATTGACATTTAATATATGAAAATAGAGTGAATATTTGAAATTTGATTTAATATGATTCAAAATTGGTTTCCAAGGTGAATGTAAGTTATATTTGGATTTTAATAGAGTTAATAAGATTTTAAAATTGGAATTTATTGGATAAATTGAATAACGGGTTTAATATGATTAAAAATGATTTGTAAAAATTTATTTTATCATATTGGAGTTATAGTGAGGTTATAGAACTTTTAAAACTGAATTTAGAATGTATTTGTGAAAATTGAATATTTTAATATTTAATTATCAACTGAAAAATAGCCAATTTTCGAACAGTCTCAGAATTGGACGAAACTAGTTCCATTGGATCCGTGATAAATAGTTATTATCGTATTTCAATTTTCGTAGCAATCGGAGTTGTCGTTTGACCGTGGTAGCTCGAAACGCATTGAAATTGTTTTAATATTAATTTGGCGAGTTAAAATAGCCATTTTTCAAACGGTCTTGGATTTCGACGAAACCAGTTTCATCGGATCCGTAATATGATATTATTGTATGGTTTCAAATTTCGTGTCAATCGGATTTACCGTTTGTCCGGTGCAAGCTAAAACGGCTAGAAAATCGTTTAATCGGTTTAATTTAAATTTGATCGTTTATTTCCGTAACTCGCACAGACGATCGAATTAGCTCCCGAAACCTATTCCATTGTGTCCGGAACGCAGGATAAACCCTAGAAACGTCAGTTACCGTGCGAAATTCGGAGTTTGGAAATCCGGATTGAATAGTTTTCGCCGTTTCCTATAAATAGCTCCTTGTCTTCATAATTTGGGAAAAATTTATAAACTAGGGTTTCAAATTAGCCTAGCCGCCATTATCACGTCCAACGGCCAGCAACGCACCTCATTCATCCCCCGATCTCCCAATCCGTCGACATTCACGCGAAACCTTCAACATGGAAGTTGTAGAGCACGTTGAGATCTTCGATCTCAACGGTGGAGATCGTCATAGGCGATGTAAATCAACGGGAAACTGAGCTTGAAGGTCGGCCGTTCGCCTTCGTTTTGCGCGCCATAGGGGAGGCCGAGTTCCTCCATCTTGCAGCCGAAGGTAGAGAGTGGGTTAGCGAGTTTAATGACATCTCTTGATCGTTGCTTAGTTCGTCGGGGTGGTCGAAAATTTTAACGCTAGTTTTGAGATTGGGTTCGGTCGTGAGTAAGGGGGAACGCGAACGTGATTGAGGGAGAGGAAGAGATGCGTGCGTGGCCGTGATCTGCAGATGGAAACGTGTGGCCAGGATTTGTTAGGGTATGTGTTAATGTTAGAATTTGTAAATTATATTTATATTGATTCGTGTAACTTTAAACTGTCATAACCTGCTGCTGCGAGGTCGGATTCGGACGAAAATTTTTGCGTTGGAATCATTTCGACGAGCACTACGCTATGGAATTGGATTGGAGTCGTTTGGAGCTAGAAAAAATTTTGGGTTAAATCGAACGTCATTCGATTTGATTTAAAATCGTAAAATCAAGGTGAGTGTTTTATAACGCTCACAACGTACTAAATATCTTTATGCTGGTTAAATTTGATATTATGAAGTGTTATGAATTTTATTTGTCATTGTTGATAGAATTTAATTGTCATTTGAATTAACCGTCGAAAATTTAATTGACAGTTAAATTTGAAATTAAAATTTAAATTGAATTGTGATTTAATTACCTGACATCGATAACTATGAAATTGCCATGAATTGTATTGCCTATTGGATGATGTATTGCGATGGATGCTATTGGTTGATATTTGAATGTTTGGATGTTTATTTGCTTATATATATCCTGTTATGCATACATATGATACCGTGATTTAATTTAAGTGAGATATATTCATCCCTGACATTTAATTGAAATAAATAATTACTTGGCCATAGGATAGAAAATTATATACGGACACCGAATTGGCTAAATTAATAATTTTAGAAATCGTCGATTTGAAATTTATTTAAATGTTCGATTTAAAAGTTATAAATAGAAATAAATTTATAGAAATCGAATTTATCGGGAAATTGAGTCTGGAAGGTTGAAATAAATTTTGGTAAAAGAAAATTGTTAAATAATTTAAGTTGAGACTTTGAGAATAAAATTTGGGATATGATTGAATTTCGAAAATCTATTTGATTTAAAGATTGAACATTATTTCGAACTTTGAGTATTACTACGTAAAGGCAACATAAAAATGATATTTTGGAATTGAGTTGAAATTAAATCATATTTGAAATTTGGATTTAAATTTGAATATTGAAGGATAATTCTGTTAAGTGTTATAAATCGATCTTTTGAGAAATCAAGCTAAAAATCGATATAAATTGAAATTGAATAAATTAAAGGGGAATGAAAATTTGAAGTAATTTAAGATCAAGTTGGTATTGATTTGAATTGAAATCGAAATCGAATCGGTAGAATGGAAATTGGAATTGATTTGAATTGGGAAGTTATAATTGAAATGGATTGATTTTGAAGCTGTTTTAATTTGTTTTCCAAATTACTCTGTTATATAAACCAGTTTGAATACTTAAACTATTTTAATCTATTTTAAATCTACTTAACCCAATTTAAATTATTTTAAACTAATTTATCTATTTTAAATCCATTTTAAAGATTTTAAGTATTATAACTATTTTAATTATTTAAACTGCTTAAAGCTATTTTCTAAAAAAGGGATTTCAAGATGGTTAATAAGGTGAAATGTTTATATTTAAATCTTGAATTTGAATACGAATTGAGTTAAATGAAGTTGCAACCTAAATTTGAAATTCGAAATGATTTTGAAATCGAAACGAGACATTGATGCGAAAAATGAATTTTTGAAAGGGAACCTTATATTTTGAAGATGCGATGATAATTGAAAGGGATTTGATTTTGAAGTGAATGTGATATTTCGTTATCAATTATGAATCGATTTGAAATGTAAAAGAGCCAACGGTGTAATAATACGTAGTTATTAAAGAGACCGGGATCGGATATGGACATACTCTCTGTCGATACCGAAAACCACTTTAATAACTATTATACGCGGAGTGTTGATCCAGAATGAAGTGGATGGTTTGGTGAACGCGTTGACTGAAGAAAGAGAACGATATTGGATGACCCCTGACATGACTAAAACAGGAGCCGCGCCGGGCCATTGAGGTTCGCCACCTCTAGCGGACACACTTCTTCGATACCATATCTATTACACTTGTGATGCGATTTGGGTGCACCCCTTGATTCCGGAGTGTTGTTTCGCGGTGTTGGGGTAGCTGCTGGCTATGCCCAACATCAGTCCGGATCACGCAACTACTAGTATCCTAGTTGGTATCGCCTCATGTACCTTGTCATACTGATTATCCTATTCGCGACCACTACGTTTTGATTTGTACCTTGAGTATATGGATTGCCCTCTGGCGACTTCCGGTTGTGGGAAAACTACGGTCTTGTATATGCTTTTGGGAATATAAAATGTGTTAAGGGGGATTATGGTAACGCCTTAACGCTATCTTGATACTTTATATTACTGATAGGCATTATCTATTTAGCGTATATTACTACATAGTAGATAGTTTCACGGATCCTTGAGAGAGGGAAAATTCCGTAACATCTCTTGAGTTATTGCACGCACGTTGACACTGGATAGGAGTTGTCAAACCCCGTAAACATCTCCGACGCCGTTACACTCATATTTATTTACGATTGATTTAACTTTCATAAGGGTATTTAGTCCTGACTCGAGTGTTTTGTCTTTTCATTACGCTCGGGTCAGTCCTGAGTTTTTCAGATTTTTGAAGATCTATTCTGGAGGATGAAGACGAAGATTTAGTATACTATTACTATTATTACCCTTGCATCATGTTATCTGCTGCATTATTAATTGTTTGTTGTATATGTATAACTCTGATAAATGTTGTATAAATAATTGTCAAAGTATAGTAGACAGCTTCATGAACTGTTTATTTGACTATTATATTTTATCGTTCCGCTGCGAGATTCTGTGTTGTTTCATTTCCTTTATTTCTTTTCTTTTCTTTTCTTATTTACCCCAATAACTATCTGCCTTTTTGAATGGTTTGGAATCGACATGTGTATTTGATCGTCGGTTCAAACTGTCCAAAAATGCGGGTCGTTACAGTTATTATTAGTTAATTTATAAATTATCATATTTTAACTTCAAATTGTATGCGGACGTTATGGTAGGTTACCATCAATTTTTTTTTTCATCGTTAGTTTTTAATGTATTCATTTCTAGTGATTGGAAAAAATTACATGTTATGTTACATATTGGTATAATTGGAAAATGTGGTGTAATAAATGATCTTTAACCATATGCACTAAAATTTTGCTTATTCAATTCAGTGAACAAAAAGGCTTAATGAAAGTACTTATTTGAAAACAAACAGCCTAACAACCTCTTATCACATATTTTAATTAAGCATTCAACCTTTTTTCTTTCTGAACAAACTCAGCCTAATATACGTACTCCTGGCTTAACTTTAAGTTTGAGTGAAGTGCTCTTGAAATTGACCCCTCGTGTTCAAAAGTTTTTCGAGTGTCAACAGTGCCCCTTTTCTTTTCTTTTTTCTTTTTTCTTGTCAACTGACGTATTATTATTTCATTCATACTTATGAATCTGGGTAAAAAGTAGGCACTGCAACTTTGTGTTTGTATTAACAATCATGTTAACTGACAGCCATTTTTTTCAGCGAACAAAATTTCCCAACCGATAATACCCTAAAATCTTTATTGGATGAAAATGGTTGGATTTCTATACATGAAATTGCAGAGATTAAAAAGGTAAGCTTTCTAATGGTATATCTTACTACTAGAGTTTCACTCTGTTCAATTGTTTGCATTTTCTCATCAAAAACTGGGTTCCACATGCTTTTCAACATAGATTTGGTATATATTTTATGTCAGAGGATGAGCAGTTGTCAGCAATTATTGTTTTTGTCAAAATATTTTTTTCGTAGAGACCCTTTATCTGATTTCTATTAGCGATGACAAGCAACTGTTATTCATCATCTTCGTTTTCATGTTAACTTAATGGCATCTTGATATCTGTTTTGACACATTTCACAGATTAACAAAGCAACAAATAATATAACTTTCATTCTGGAAGCCCTACAGAGCCCTACTTCCATTGAAGTGCAGGTTGTTTATCTTTGTTCTTTTTATATACTTAGAAGTTGACTAGTGTAACACGTGCGTTGCACATGCTATGTTTTAAAATTATAATAATATAAACAATTTTAAAAAACTGATTTATCATGTAATATATGGTGAATTTGTCAAGATAATTGAGTTTTGAACTGAACTTATTATTTTAAGCACATAGTTTTTGTTATGCGATCTAAATATTTTACATTTGTATGAAAAGTTAAATTCTCATACATGCAGATAATAACGAGTTAAATACCGGTTTATTATTTTTCAGCATTTAATGTTTGTTTAGAAAATAAATGAAAATTAGTATTCTTAATTAACTTTAAAATTCATATTTTTATAAATTTCATTAGATAACTATTTATATACATAAATTTTAAGTTTAACATTTAGTGCATTTGTTTAAAAGTTAACTGATATATGGATTAAATTTTAAATACACTCGAGAGAATGACAAAAATACTTAAAAGTGAATATGTCATAGTACTGAATGAAATATATGCATTTAAAGCTCTTGTAGCTAATATAAATATTAGAAATAAGTATATTATATTATCGAAGTGATAAACAAAATATTTATTTTACGGCTAAAAGAAATTTTGATTGAAAGGAATGTTACAAACATATGTTATGTTAATTATGTAAAAATAATAACATGGATTTTAAGCCATTGTTTTGTATCTCTATGGTTTTAATTTAGAGTAAAACTTTTCAAAAAATATTTACCATCTGCTTGATAAAAAAATAAAATACAAAAAAATATTCTTCTTTCTGATATAAGAGTAATATTTTAATTAAGTAGAACACTCAATTTGATGTCTTGGTGGTTTGATCCCATGACCTCTTTAGGACCTCAACATATAATATCATACCACTTGAGGTAGCGGTCCTTAACAAAAGAAAGAAAAAAGAGGAAAAAAAGAAAAACATTTGTAATCAAAATATCTTATATTTTATCCACTAATTAACGTACATTATGAATTTGCATAATTAAAATTGATCACTTTCACAAAACGTATTAACATAAAATTCATTATTTTTTAAAATCACAAACCACAACAGCCATCACTTATCACCAATTTAACGTCATTCTTAACAAAAATAACTTTTTCTTTGACGATAAGAGAAATAAACTTTATTAATACCAAATAATTCAATGTACGGATTTAAAATGAAACAACGTCGTATATATTTGTAACAGTATACATATTTTAGAAAGAAAAAATCATGTATATGTTTGTAATGTAATACCAACTTTAGAAAGAAGCTTTTTGTATATATTTTTTTGGGTACTAAAGCACTTATTTAAAAGGAAATAAATTATATAAACTTGAATGAAGAATAATGTAAGAGAACAAAAAATAAATTTTGTATACAATTATGGAAATTTTAAGTTATATGGACTTGAATGAAATATTAGTTTTTCCGTTTTTGTCAATATAAGTATGGTATACAATACACTGTTATTTTTAAACATTTGTCAGACCAAATAATAAATATTAGTTAATTGGATTTATCTTAAAATTTAAATATTAGATCACTTAATTTATTTAAATATATGAATTTGAATGTAAAATAAGATGATAAAACTTAGAATAATGTAGCAAATAATCGTACAAATAATTAAATGTTGATATTTAACTGAAAAATGATAATGGAGATAATAGGTAGAACTTTAGTTATATCTATAACAATGTTAAATTGTCGGGATTTCATTACAAAATATGTAGAGAGAATTAATGAGAGAGGAAAAAATCCCTAAATAATAAGGAGTGAGAAATTCTTTTGCTTCACTATGGTGTGATAGATTTCTCATGCATTATCCTTATCTATTCTATGTTGGAAATCGTTATTTTTTTAGAGTATATTGTGTTGGACTAATTTCAATTTTATAGGGCGACAAAATACGAAGACATATTGCTCAGTCATATGCTTGAAGACATATACTAATTTCAATTTCAATTTCCTTGAAGCCAAGAGAGATCTTGACATATGCTTGTCCACTAGTGATAATCATACGGGGAACCAAGGGCTAACAAAAAGAAACCATCTCTGGAGCAATTGTATATTCAACAGAGTCTTATGGTGGAGCCGACAAACAACTCTGCCAATCAAAATAGTGCCTTAGATGAATATTTAAACTCTGAAAGTTCTCATAGGGATAGCGCGGTTAATATTGCTGGCAATCCCAATCTGAAGAATCCATCGAATTGCAATGTCCGTTTAGATACATCAATTAGTCAGAAGTACTCAAACGATGGCATGATAAATCGCAATTTTGATACAGTGAGCTTTATAAGCTGTGGCAGGGATGACTCGGAGCATATGCCAACAAGTGAAGATGACGATCAATTGCCGAATACAAGGTAAAATGCACATGATTTCCGCTGGACATTTCATATTTACTCTTGTGCTTAAATGCGAGCAAAACTCTCGTGTGGTATATCCTTTCAACTTGATATTAACCAACAACACAGATGCGGAAACAAATAAAATCGAATATAGAAATGATGAAACGATCAAATAAAATTATCGGTATTGTTTACCTTCAAAAAGATGAAATTAATCGATTAATAATAAATGAAAGGGAAGCACATCAAAAGTTGTCAATGTGACAACGTGGTAGTGTACATCCGCTAAGGAAAGAAATTTTTATTAATATCAACAGAGAAAATTACAGAGATTTGTACAAGTTATTTTTATTGCAAAGCCTCCTTTAAATATATGCTTTGAAACTTAAGATTGAATTTATCCTGATGGTCTAATAAAACAACAAAACCTAATATTGTATCACATTTTTTAACATTCCACCTTGATATAATATATATCTTTAAACAAATCCATCTGACTCCATCTACACCTTCATACTCCGAGAAGTTACGAGCATACCGGATGCATTTTCAATGAGCCTCGGCAATGTCATAACCCATTACACATTTGGACGAACTCCGGCAATGCCGTCAATTGTTAACAAAGTGTTTAAACATAACATTCCCACGTAGGATCTATCAATATTCTCAATGAAAACAAACATCTACATCTATCTATTCTCTCTCCGCCATGCCATCAGACACCTAGCACCGCGATAAGCGGATCAAGTTCGAGCAATGCTCAAACATTGCAACAGGTAAGGACTTAGTGAACATTTCTACTGCATTCTCCTCCGTATGAACCTTTTGAAGGTGAATTAGCTTCTCTTAATTCATTGTGACAAGAAAGGATTTGCACACTGTTGTCAAAAATCTTAAAATTTTACTATTTGAATCTCGATTCAGATCGGATCTCTCCTTTTACCACTACAAGAAAAATGGTCTTTCGCAGCGTTTTAAAAACGCTGTCAAATCCTTTCGCAGCGTTATGAAGAACGCTCTCTAACGACAAGCTGTAATAGAGTCAAGACATATCACAGCGTTTATAAAACGCTGCAAAATTAGCAACATATTACAGCGTTTTCTTATTACAGCGTTTTAATGATAGCTGCATATGGGTGGATGTTTCACAGCGTTTTCCCTTTGTCTGACATCTGCAGCGTTTTTCCTTTTTTACAGCGTTTTTAAAACGCTGTTAAATATGAAAAATACCATGCACAAAAGTTTATATTTACAATCATCCCACCAGCTATAAAATTTTATATCTGATAATATCAGTTAATTAAAAACACAATAAATAAATATAATCTTCGCATGTTATATTAAACATAATAAAGTTGCACTAACTCCATACTTAAAATAAACGATAATCGTATATTTCATACATAATGTTGTAAGCAAATATGATATTAACATTGTTTTACATAAATAGCATATTAAATTAAGCAAAATATGAGTTGTAAGAGTCCAAGCTAATCCTCTTCAACAATTCAACCTCCACTAGCTAAGTCAGTCAAATTACATAAGCATGCTCACTTTGAAACTGCGAAGATGTAAGAAAAAACATGTTAATAGGTAATTCTTGCAAGAAAAAACATTTAAAAAACATGTTAATAAATTCGTAACTAAGAGTGAAAATGTTAACATTGAACGCGCCTCTATCGGAAGAATATGTGCTATGTCAACTACTACTGCTGTCATCAAATTACTTCATACATAACCATCTGTAACTGCACCATCCACTCCCCACAGCAAACAACCAACTGTGCACTTACCTCAACTGCCATACCCCATCATCCTCCTCAATTCTATAGTCACCACAGCCAAAAGCCACATCTACAACCCACCAGACCATCACATAAACATCACTACAAGTCAAACTGCACCTCCTTACCGCCACACTTCAAATATCTCCACACTACTGCCTCCATCTGCCTCCTCTGCACACTCCCAAACTTCAAACACACCCACCTGAAACCACCAGATATTCATCGAACTCCTGGACCAGTATATTCAACAACATAGCCACAACCTGCCTCCCCTCATTTCCAAACATCAACCACCACCAAAACTATATTCTGCACCATCATACTTCACTGCTTCAAACTCATCACCCACAAACATCTTCATCCAAATTCCCACTGTCACTGCCTATACTTCTACCATTCACTGCTTATACAAACTAAACCCACTGCAGTACACACCTCCAACACAATCACTGCTACCCTCCTCTTACTTTCAACACCATAACTCCAACACCCAATTCAACAACTACATCCCCTCTACTCCACTACTACCATACTCCCTCAATCATAGCAACCACAAAACCAAACATCCCAAACCAATTCCGAACCACTTCAACCCAATATGCATAACAGCAACTGCTTTCTTCTACGCAAAACAGCCTACCATATTTTCAATCAAACAACTCAAACCAATCATACTACGCAAAACATCCCCATCCAAAAAAAACCAAACTCCAACCTGTACCTCTCCGACCAACCAATACAACCAGAAACACTCCACCAACCAAAACTCCACCAACCAAACCAATACGTAGCAGGTAGCGTATATTTTGAAACATATCCTAAAATGCAAGTTTTAAGATGTTTGTGTTTTTATGGAAACAAACAGAAGGGATTTTAATAGTAAACCAAACATCACTTAGTATTGATTTACAGTATTAACCACTGATCAATTATTTTGAATTATTTGTTTTATACTGTTAGAAAAGGTAATTAGAGCACTGGTATACAATCATAAAGAAAGGCCACTGGTTATTCCAATTTGAACTTACATGTTGAGATGGAACCAAGATTCTGTTTTTTCCCATCATGAAGAACTCCAAACTGATTTAGTAGCCATGCCTAGCAAATGCAAAAAATATTCATTACTAATACTAGTATACAGAAACAAAATCATTTCATATTTATTGTTTTTCTAAATTATAAGAGCAATAAAAATGCTAAGAGCTACATAGAAGAGAGACAATATTTATCGTACTAAATGTTTGTGATGCTCGAAGAGTAGTAATCTGTGGTCCATCCAATATAGTCAGAAACCAACTAAAAATCTTGCTAACATTCTACACAATTCTCATGTAATAATACAAATAAAACCCACTAAAAACTCATATTAGATAGAAAGTTATAAAACTTTGTTTTTCCAATACAATGCATGAAATTTTCCTTATAGATGTTGAGTTTGAAGCGAGACTTTTAAGGGGCCTATTGTTGAAAGAACAATCACAAAAAGAGGAAAGGACCAAATTTATCTAGCATTGATGTTCCAATGGTAGTCATTATCAATACACAAACCAGAGTACAAAAAATTTAGGCAATACTTGCATCAAAACATTGTTAATAAATGCAATTAAAAGTAAGATTTGCTGGCATATACCGTGGACAACCTGAGTTGGTTCAAATAGTGAAACAAAAACTGAAAAAATAGTAAAATCAAGTTCACCGTCTTATAATCAAGTTATGGATGGTTTTATAGGTTATATGATGTTCTTTTATATATAGATGGGGTAACTTTTTTGTTTTGTTTTTTAAAGGTGATATATATAATAACAAAATATGATCCTTATTTCTAGTTTTCTTAATGTCTAGTTCCATCTCTGATATTTTCCTATTGAATGCATAGGCAACATTTTCAAAAGAAATAATATAGGTAGATTACAGAAGCATTTTTTTTCTACTAATTATGTGCAGTGTGCAAAAAGAGGAAATTTATGTGAGGAACAATGCAAAGACACAAACTTAAAATGATAACCCCTTTTTAATCTTCAAAACTTAGGATATCTAATCCACTGGAAATTAATAAATACCTGATTAAGGACAGGAGTTGCAAGTTGTGCTCAGTGCATTCGTTGATAACTTGACCAAATGTATCAGTCTACAAAGTTAACAAGCTATAAGATCATGTACAAACTAAATTAAAGCTATGCAAGAAATAAATATTTTTACCTTAGCTGTACCCAAAATAATTTACTTTTAAGTCAAGTGCAAGTAAATTAATTGTTGCAAATCATTAACATAGTTATCACGACGACAATCAACAATCAAAACAGTCACAGCTAAATTCAATAATCTAGAGATATTTATTTGTCTATTCACAATCCTTATTATCACAATAAACTAATTTAAAGGAATTGATTTGTGTTTCATAAATTCTTACAGATTTAATTAAATCATAATATTGTTAATCACATGATGAATTTACATGTTCTAGTGCTCGAAGGGGGAGAGGACTCAAGTACATACTGAATATTTCTAAACAAACCATTTAATCTTTGCATTTCTTCTTTAACTACCAATGTATGAATATTTACGGTGCCATAATTTTCTAACAAATTCGGTTAAGCATTTATTTAGAAACTCCATCTAGCATCATCAATAACATCAATATTGTAATTTCAGTACATCAAATATATAAAAATTAGAAGAAATAACTAAACCAGGGGCAGGAAGCACTTACACTGAAAGTCATGAGGTGCCCTTCCTCAGAAGATGATAATTGTCTTTGTAGACTTAAAGCACGTCTCATGTACATTGCTATATTGTTCAGAATCAATAATCTGCTAATAACATGCAATGAGTCCTCATACAATGCATATGTTTCATTAATTAAAAATAAACTCCATAAACCAATACAATGTATTGCATATTTAAGTTAAAGACATATTACAGTATAGCTCAATGCACTATAAGCAATTTCTTTGGATTTTCAAACTCGAAATTCAATAAACTACTTAGCACATTAATAAAACTACTAAAAATGAAATGATGGTGAAAGCTAGGGAGAGTTGTGCTTGTAACACACCATATATTCATATGCTATCAATATCTTGTACACAATATTAATAATATGCTATATTATCTTCCTATACACAAGTGTGTGTGGTGTGTGTGCACATGCATGCAATTGAGATATATTAAGCATTATCGAGTTAGTCGGTAGTAATTTATTTTAAAATTTCAAATATTAGAACAATAGTGATTATGTTATATGAATATAATATATAAACCTAGTCAGAACTTAGTAAGAAGAAGATATTGTGTTAGGAATGCACTCCAAAATAAGGTAAGGAAATGAATTTTTTTTCCAGAGCTTAACGTTCTTTCTGGTCTACTTTATCATGTGTAAAAGCTTCTAAAATCATCAAAAAATCTCCAAAAAGTTTGCTCTCAGGATACAACCAGCCTATCAAAAAAAAGCAATTATTGAACTATACTGAACTAAAATTAATCAAAAACAATCACGCTAAATACTTAACTAAAAATTCAAACTCAAATTCAAATGATGTCACACAAATAATATAAATAACTTTACCGCTTGAGACGCATTCTCATCTTCGACCCTTCTTGGTTGCTCGTCCTTTATCAAAATAAAAATATACTGTCAAAAAAATTAATAAATAACTTACAGAATTGCTTTCATTCTATGCATGTATGGGTAGCAGAATGTGTCGCAGCAGTGTGGTTGTGTGTGTTTGTGTCTATGTTGTGTTGTGTGTGTCTGTGTTGTGTGTGTGTCTGTGTTTGTTTTGTTGTTTTGTTTGTGTGTCATATATTTATAACCCATAGTTCAAATGAAATTAAATATGAAATAAAATGCAATTATATTTAAAATGAATTAAATTTATAACTCACAATTCACAATTTGTTCACATTTTAATAAATAACAGACAAATTGAAAAATTGAACTAAATTTATATCTCATAGATATAAATGCAAACTAAATAAATGCATCTAACTGCAGTTTGTCATACCTGCAGTTTGAAAAATTGTCACTAAATAACAACAGAGATACCTGCAGTTTGTCATACCTGTAGCGTATAAATTTAGTTTGTCATACCTGCAGTTTGTCATACCTGTTGTTATTTAGTGTAAAGCTTGTCATATTCTCTCTTTTCTCTCTTCCTTGTGATTACTAGTTGAAAATCTGACCTATAATGGGCTAATGATAAAATCAGTTGTGCATTATAACTTAGAAGCTTCTTTTAGCTATGACTTTGGGTTCCTTCTATTTTATTAATTTCATAACCTAAGCAAATTGTGTCTTTGTTAATGGAATATTTAGACTTTAAGCGAGTATCGAATGTTCAATTCTGCAAGCTAAATAATGAATAATGAAGAGAGCTTACAACAAACTCAACACAAATTGTCAAACAAATCTTATTAAGCGATGATTTTAAATCCAAAACAAACCCATTGTAAAAACAGAATAAAAACAAATGAAAATAGCCAAACAGTAGGTCAACAAACTTCAAGTTATGCATAAACAGACAAAGGATAGTTATATTTCAACAAATTCTATCAAAAATATTATAATCTTTAACATCTTGAACATAAATGACAAACTAAAAATTGCCACATTATTAACATTAAGAACAAATTCTAGTTATGTTGCGCACCAACTGCCTAAACTATCAAAAATGCAAAAGAGTGAAATCGTGAAACATACAAAATTTAAAAACATAATGCAAGCCACTTTTATTAGCATGGAAAATTCCAAGTAATCAAAATCTAGATGGTTCCATGTCCAATCTTTTTCAGCTGCATGCTTGCATAATGTGTTCAAACGATCATGACTACTGTATCGTACAACATTTGCTTTATCTAGAGCACAATCAACACTAGCGACATCTACTACTTCAATAATAATGGATCTTATTGAATGCGGATTCTTTTACTACTTAAAATTTGTTATATTATGTAAGCGATCCATTTTAATATCCAATTATGCATGCAAACACAAGAAATTCAATTGTGTTGATACTTGATTATATTTTATAATATTATGTTAAACACAACAGAAAAAGCAACCATATAAAATAAGCATATCTATGTATCACTGTATACCTCATTCATTTTCATTACTTTCTAGGAGGATTGATAATTAATCACATATGGAAAAAAGCAAAGCTTCACCTTTATCTAAACATTTAGTAGAAAATAACTACTAATTTTATGACATAAAGCACTAGCTTTTCTCTGTAATCCAAATCACCCATTCAAGGTACTTATAAATTCACTGCAAAAAACTATTAATTAAGGATAACTTATGCTAACCTATAAAAACTTCTTATCAAAAAAACAGTACACTAACAAATTGGAAAAATAAATTCTATTCAAACAATCAAATAACAATAAACATGAATATGCAGTAAAACATGAAAGATGTCTACCTATTGAAACAATTTGAAGCCTTAGAGCATCAAAGTCAAACTAAAAAAATACGAAATAAAAAACTCGATAACTAAAATTAAACTAAAATGTCTCAAATGAAACCAGGAGCTCGAATTCACTCAGTAGTTAAAAATTAATCAGGTCTCGAACCAATAATTTTAAGCAACAATTGAATTAATAATTTAAAGTCAAAAATAATCTAAAGTCAAAAATATTCACTCAGAAGAATTCAATCGCGACTGGAAGAATACAGATGTCTGTACGGCTGTACCCTAGCTGCGACTTGGAGTTATATTTTGCCATCGCAGTCGAGTTGTTGTTCCATCGATTGGAGTGGTTGCCCAGCCGCCATCGATTGGAGTTGCTATCGACTAGAGTCGTCGCCTAGTCATTGTTGTAGCCGACCACTGTCGCCGTCAGAGTCTTGAATCACGAATTCAATCACGATATTATTTTTTCATTGCGATAATTTTTCCTTTCTTTGGCTGCGCATTTGGGATATGGGGTAGCTGAAGACAAAGTTGAATTTCTATCCCAATACAAATTCCTTCAACAAAAAGAAGGAATCGACGAGGCCGAAATCGATTCCTTGAAATCAAAATGGAATCGCAAATCAAATACCTAGTCTTTGCAGATTTGAGATTTGCAGAGCAATGTCAAGGCCAGCGCCAGCGATGGAGCGATGGATTTGAGATGCAGAGCGATGTCAAGGCCGAGCGGATTTGAGATTTGCAGAGATGGAGCGGACTTGAGATTTGCAGAGATGGAGCGGATTTGAGATGAAGGGTTGGAGCGGATTTGAGATGAAGTGTTATTTGGTTGGAAGCGAAAAGAATAAAAATGAGGCCACGAAAAGAGTCATCTCCCCGCCAAAACATATGTGGTTACGCAGCGTTTTCTTTTTTATATTTAATTATATATGAAAGTAAATTTGAACAATCGCAGCTTTTTGAACTAAATGTTGTTACATGGAGCTGCAACGATTTGATTTATGTTTCAATTCAAACTTAGTTAAAACTATAATTTAAAAAATATTCAATTTATACTAACATCTTTGATATGCTTACCAGAATTCACAATCTCGGTTATAATGTTTTCAGAACAAAATAAAAATATAATCAGAAATTAAGTTTTAAGCTAAGTTGTAGAAATTTTAACTTCAAAATCAATATCAAAGTGTATACGTACCAGAAATATGGATCTTTCGAATCCACGATTCACGATTTGAATTCCGTTTTGATTTAAAGTTTGAAATTTACGATTTAAATCTCATTTTGAAAACCTAGTTTTTTCATCTTTATGTGCTTAGTCCTTGAGCTGAAAGCCAGATTTTCAGCTAATTGAATTGCACTTTGACTGTCACAATTCACTTCTACTCTATCATACACAAAGCCCAAATCACACATCAACCACTTTAAATATCGGGCCTTCTTAGCCGCTTCAATAGCAGCTATAAGCTCTTTCTCTGTGTAGACAAAACAATAACGTTCTACACCCTCGCTCTTCAACTAATAGTTGTCCCTCCAAGAGTGAACACATAAGGCAAGGTTGATTTCCTTCGGTCTCTATCGTCGGCGTACTCAAAATCACAAAATCATACCAAGCTGAAATCTCTATTTCTACAGCAAAAAACAAGCCTACGGTTTAGAGTTCCTCTAAGATATCTGAAAATGTACTTTATTGCCTCCCAATGCGTCCTTCCTAGATTTGTTATATCCACTAACCAATCCAACAACTTCTGCAATGTCAAGCCTAGTGCAAACCGTAACATGCTTCAAACTACCAACTGCACTCGTATAGAGCACCTTCTTCATGTAAGCTTTGTCATTCTCTGGGATTGTAGAGCCTTTATTAGAAAGCTATATGTGCAAAGGTATGGAGGTACTAATTGCCTTTACTCCTTTCATGTTAAATCGAGCAAGCACCTTCTTAAAATACTCCTTTTGAGTGAGCCTCAAAAGACCTAGTTTCTATCCCTTTGGATTTCCATATCCAAAATCTTCATTGCTTCAGCAAGGCCTTTTATCTTAAATCCCGCTTTTAGCTTCATATTCAAACTATCAATTTTAGCTTTATTCTTAAAAGAAATCAACATGTCATCCACATACAAGTGTAAATACACCTAACTGCCACTTTCTAAATGCTTGAAGTATGCACAAGCATCTTTGATACTGATAAAAAAACAAGTGATATCATAAAAAAGTTAAATATCTTGTACCATTGTCCAGACTACTGCTTGAGTCCATAAGGTGACTTCTTCAACTTGCAAAGCCGTTTCTCTTTCCCACTCACAACAAATTTTTCAGCTTGCTCATGTAAATGATCTCCTCCAAATCACCATGTAAGAGAACGGTTTTCACATCAAATTGCACCAACTCCGAGTCATGAGTAGCAACAATAACAAACAAAATACTGATGAAGGTATGCCTCACTACATGTGAAAATATCTTATCATACTCTACTCCCATCCTCCGTGAATACCCTTTAAAAATTAATTTAACCTTGTATTTTTTACCATCCTTCACCTTGAATACCCATTTGTAGCCTATGGTTCAGATTCCTAGAGGAGGTGGTATCAAATCGCAAGTCTTGTTCTTTCTTAATAACTCTAACTTCTCTTCCATAGCGCACATCCATTTCGAGCTATCATTCGACTTCATAGCTTCGTCAAAGTCAAATGACTCATTATGAACCACATGTAGGGCATAATCAAACTGATCATCAAGGCGTGCATACTGCCAATCACCATACCCCTTGGGCAGCCTAATAGTCCTATGACGGACCCGAAACTTCGTCTAAACTCCTTTCAACCCATCTTGAACCGAACTTTCTCTAGTCTCGTGCACATCACCCACACTACTAGAAGGAACATGTGGACTACTATGTGATATCTCGTCGACTGCATCTACATCTCTCACACCAGCCACTATACTACTAGGATGAAATATGAGAACATCTTCCAACTCCTTAGGCCTATCAGACTCATCTGATGTGGTAGGTAACTCCTCCTTAGGATTGAACATTCCAGACTCATCAAAAGTTACATGGCTGAAATGCACAATATTTCTATCAACAGTGTTTCAAATGCGATGCCCTTTGATATCATCCGTGTATCTTATAAATATGCCCTTATATGCTCTAGCTTCCAGCTTATCATCACATATATAGTGAATGTACACAGGACAACCGAAAATACGAAAGTAACCAATGTACACTGCTTTACCTCTCAACTTCTTTTCTGAAATCTTCTCATCCATGAAGCACGAAATTCGATTTATAATATGCGCTACAGTCGATAAAGCTTTAGCTCAAAAGCCTCGAGACAATCCCGCCGTTAATTTCAAACAACTTGTCTTCTTATATAGAGTCTGATTCATTTTCTCAGCAACCCCATTGGATTGTGAATCTCCTGATGTAGTAAAATGTCTCTGAATGCTATGATGCTTATAAAAATTGAGGAATCCCTTAAAAACAAATTCATTGCTGTTATCAAATCTAAGCGCCTTCAATTTATAACCAGATTGACTCTCAACTAGCGCTTTTCAAGCTTTAAACTTCTCAAAGCTTTCTGATTGACCTTCATCACGTACATCCAAACTTTTTGAGAAAAGTCATCAATAAAGGAAATAAAATACTTCGCTTCCCCAATGGAAGCAGTAGTTACTGGTCCCCAAACATCTGTATGAACATAAACAAACGCTCTTTGATTTATGAAGTCTAACTCCAAAAGATACATTCGTCTGCATTTTCAACACACACTCCTAGAATATTCCAACTTACCGAAGCTTTCTCCTTTGATCATCTTTCGATTGCAAAACAACTTTAAGTTATTCCCCGAAATATGATCCATTCTTAGATGCCAAAGTCTAGTTGCATCCAAAGCATGCAAACTATCCGCTCCAACACAGGACTCTCGAAGAACTGTGATTTCCTTCAGCAAATATAGATTTCAGAACACATCTTCATTCATCAAAATAAGTGCACCCTTAGAAACCTTTAAACCATCATTCTTCATAGTTATCTTACATCGCATGAATGCCAACTGCTCTAAAGAATTCAATGACGCGTATGACTATGTTAAACATCCTAGTTCGAACTGTAGCCTTTTTCATGGCTCTACAACTAGCATCATTTCTCATAAGTGTAATTCCCTCTTTTCCAACAAAAAGCTGAAATTATCCTTGTTTGACGTTGTATGAAACGACACGCTGAATAAAGCACCCCGTGGTCTGTTACATCAGATACTGCCGCAGTCAACACACATCATCAGATGTTGTCTTCTCCACTGCAATCCATGAAGATCCATCCTCACCCTTCTTTTTCAAATTAGAATAGTCTCTCTTTCAGTGGTCCGGTTTCTTACAATCATGACACTTTCCATCTCTAGACTTTCCCCTCCAACCATTTTTGGGCTTCCTAGACTTGGAACACCCCTTATGATTCTAATTCTTCTTCTCCTTTCTTCTTCTCTCAACAAATAGACCCTAACTATTACTTAATTCGCTTTCTTCACTCATCTCTTTCATCCGGTTCCTCAAGTTTTCAATAAAAGATCCTACTTCACATCATCTACAATCAACGTGTCTCTTTCATAAATCAGACTGTTAGCGAAACCTATGTAATGTTTCGAAAAAGAACACAGAAGAACCATCATTTTTTGTTCTTCATCCACCTTCAAATCCGCAGTCTTCATCTTCATTACAAAACCATCGAAGAAACTAAGATGTGCCTTCACTGAAGCACCCTCTCCCATATTCATGGTAGAAAACATCTTTAGTAGAATAGTGAGTGAATTCTTCAGATAAAGATTCTCCGGTTTGGTCCAAATTCTTTTAGCAGTGGTTTTCATGCTAATTTCAAAGAAAACATTTTCTCCCATAGCCAGCTGTAGAGTAGTAAACGTCCATTCTTTCATCTTCTTCTCCATGGCAAAAAATTTAGGCGGTAACTTCCAGTGTCACAAACTATTTGATGAACCGTATTCCATTTTAAAACAGCCTTCATCCTTCATTGCTACTTCTTGAAGTATTTATTCCCGTTCCACCTTTCTATTATCAATCGAGATCTAGATGCAATATAAAAACCTTTGACATAAGGTATTGTTACAACAGAGGTTTTCGTCTTTTGCCATACTTTCTTACACCGTCTATAAATTAACCTAGATGCTCTGATACCAGATTGTTGGGGTCTATCCTTTCAAGCCGATATTAACCAAAAACATAGATGAAAAAACAAATAAGATCTAATATAGAAATGACGAAACAATAAAATCAAATTATCGGGATTGTTTATCTTGAAAATGTGAAATTAACCCATTAATAATAAATGAAAAGGAAGCACACCAAAAGTTTTGAAAGTGATTCCACTATCGATATGATAGTGTACCTCCACTAAGAGAAGAAGAATTTTATTAATACTAAGAGAAAAGATTCCAAAGATTGGTACAAGTTATTTCTATTGCATAAGCTCCTCTAAATATGAAACTTGAGATTGAACTTATCCAACGATGTGAGACTAAATAAAACAACAAAACCTAATATTGTATCACATTTTTCAATAAACACTTTATAAGCTTGTTTTACTCGGTTCAATTGTTCAAATCATTTTAATAATTATAAATGAAATTATTGAAATTTATAGAAGGAGAGAGTAGCATTTACACACACACACACATTGCACTTTAGCTTAACACACTTTCATACTTAACTATATGTATCAATGCGTAGTTATTATGATGTCCATATTTTGCTGCACATGTTAAACATGTCTTTTACGTTCTAGGTGTGTCTTATATGTACCTTGTGTACTAGAATGATAAGTTTAACCAAGATTGTCCCCAATTGTATGGATTTTGTATTATGCAACCTCCATTAAGATTGTTTGAAGAAATAATCTAAGAAGAAAAGAAATAGTGATAACATGTAAGAACCAAGAAGCACAAGTAATTAATTTTCCACTAACTCTCTTATATTCAATTCACCAATCCATCTCACGGTTCATCCCTTATTTATACCATACTCTCTACTTAATTCTATTGCTTAAGTTACTTTTTTATTCAATACACTTCTAACTCATTATGGGTTTATATGTACACACTCATATATAAAACATATCATCTACATATATGTATATGTATTGTCAAATATATTATTCCATTATGTATTTACTAATATATCAACAAATATGTTATAAAATACATTATTTTTGATATATTTATGTGTTTGTGATCGCGCGCGCATACACATACATATATCAATGATAATATTTCATAATACATATATCGATATATCTTCCAAATATGTTAATTGGTTTATCTTTAAAATTTTATATGAACTAGATTAAGCAGTTGTTAACATAACTATAAGATTGAACCTATTGATTGAGACCGTGTTTATCTAAGATACGATGATGCTATCATTTATAGAAACAAACTCTCTTCTAAACGTAATAATATGAGTTGAAGACTAACACTATTGTCCAAGTCTTTAAGTGATTCGGTTTTGGTGCGAGAAGTCATAAGTTCGAAACTTGTGTAGCGTGATTCAAACGTTTATTGACAAGTGATATGTTGTCCCAGCGACATGTTGTATATAAAGTACCATTTCAAAATAATAATAATATGAGTTGAAAGAAATGATAATGTAAACAATAATGCTAACATTGACAATTATAGTCTTTTACAACTATAGTTTTATCTTGGACAAATTTTATTTATGGACTCGAGAAGAAAACCTACCGTTTTTACAAACTTAATTGAAAAATAGGCCTAGATTTCACGAGGGCATGATTTTGTTTTTATAATATGAGATACTTTATTCAATCAGAGCGCCTTTTTTGATGTCTCGAGGGCACGAACCCAAGATATTTAAAATCTCTGTCTAAAGCGCCACACTCTAATCACTTAAGCTAGAGACCATTGACTTCACTAGGTCAGGATTTGTATTTGCGCAATTGTAAAGTGTACGATTGGTTTTCATTAAGTCAGGATTTGTATTTGCGCAATTTTAAAGTGTGTAAATACTCGCCCACTTTGAAATTGTGCAGGTATATTTGTGCTTGCGCACTTTCAAATTTGTAAGTATAAAATGCCGATATAGTGAAATTAATCTTATTTTTGTGAAAACTTTTGAATGAGACCTAAAGATGAAATAGATTTTTCTCTCATGTCTGTAAATAAAATTTGTCCTTTTATATTTAGTTTAGTTGGTTTGTTTGAATTTAAAACATTGAAAATTCAAATAGATCAAAAATGAACACATACAAAACTAGAAACCAATCCCATCCAACTAAAAATAAACCTGGGCCAAACGGACCGTACTTATTTGATTTGATTGGTTTATTATGTTTGAACCTATTTATGTCCACCCTTTATATTTACCTTCTAAAACAAATAAACATTCTTTATTTGTCCTTTTATATTCAGTTTAATTGGTTGGTTTAGATTTATAATATTGAAAATTCAAATAGATAAAAAACGAACACATACGAAACTAGAAACCAAACCCATCCAATTTAAAAACAAAACCGACTCCAACGGACCATACTTATTTGATTTGATTGGTTTATTCGGTTTGAACCGATTTATGTTCACACGTAAATATTTACTTTCTAAAACAAATAAAACATTCTAAATTTTGCACGAATGCCTTCCCTTAAGAATTGTATTCGTATCGCAAAAATTTAACACTTTACCTTGACATGGATGTAACCCATACTTTTCATCTTAATACCAAAAAGCTTTTCACCTGCACCCAATTCAAACCTCCACCTCAATGTATGTGTTTAGGAATCGGGCTGTCGGGTGTGGCTCGCATTTGAGAGTGCGTGGTTGAACGATAAGTCGTACATCGCAAGAAATATGACACATAACGTGATATATATAAAAGGGGGGGTTTGGTGACACATAACATTGCAAATTCCTTTTGTTACAAGAAAGTGTTGTCAAGATCATATATGCGCTCGTTTCGAAAGACGATGAAAGAGATGTTCAATCGAGAAGCCGACACATCGGAAGCTTCATTTTGTGGCGCTATTACGAAACAATGAAGCGATATTTATGAGGACACATTGGACTCCGCAAGTCGCACACTAAATTCCAAAACATTAACTACTCGCACTGCTCGAAGATAGGCAGCGTTGGGGAACATTAAAAAAACACGCTCCTCACGTGGCTCAAAGATAGGCAACCACTACTACAAAACAGGCCATTTGCATCGGTTGTTTACCCCCCTTTTGCATCAGTTCAACAACCGATGCATATGCAACCGATGCAACAGGCTTAACACTTTTGCATCAGTTCTGAAACCGATGCAAAAAGATCCATTTTGCATCGGTTGTTACTAACAACTGATGCAAAATATCATGGTTGGTTACTTGGACACAGCCCCCATGTTGCATCGGTTGTAATGAAAACCGATGCAACAAAGGAACTTGTTGCATAAGTTGTTGAAAACCGATGCAAAAAAGCCATTCTCAAAAACCATTATTACAGTACTCAAATATACTGTATATATATTATTGATTATAACAAACAATTATTGCATGCAATATTACAATCATTCAAAATTAAATTTGATGGAAAATACATAATCAGATTTAATAATTCTACAAAAGAATGAAAAACGATATTTTCAGTATATCACTGTCATACATACATACAACCACTTGCATCCCCGACAACCTACGGCCACACCATTACAGCTACAACCTGCTCCTACTATCATCCTTCCTCCTTCATCACCTTCCAATTCATCCACTTCTATCGTACATCACCAACCTATGCTCCAATTCATCCACTACTGCCACTGTCACCATCCTCCTTCCAACTACCTTCCCTCTATCGAACAGCACAACTATCAGATAACCTTGCACCTGCTTGTGCATTTTAACCACATAATTATTTCCAGTATTGTAAAGAGGGTGGTCACGACTGGATTGTGCAGTGCGAGTTGCTGATGGTGGTTTGATCGAGCTGTGAGCAGAAAGGAGGTTGATGGTGATTTGCTGTGTTGTTTGTGTAGTATGGTTAAAGGGGAATGTTAAGAAGTGAGTAGTTTATTGAAATGATTGTGGTATTTATTTGTTGAGGAGGAAGCAGAAAGTGCACTAACAGTCAGTTTGGGGTGATGGGAGTTGATGTAGAGAAGTTGATGTAGAGTGGTGGTAGGAGTTTAATGAGTGTTGTTTGGTTTGTAGATGGCAATGAGAAGTATATGGGTTGTAGTTTGTGGGATATTCTGAAAATGAAGTTGCACTTTGCAGTTTTTAGTCACTTGTTGCTGAAGGAGATAGAAAGTTATGCGGCAATTGAAAGTTTTTAGTCGCAACCATCATTCAACCTTCTACACTCAAACCATCAGTTCGCACCACCTCACAGCTCCTGTATCACTTCCATATTTCCAGTAGCAGTGCAATTTCCATATTTCCATATTTCCTGTCGTCACTTAACAGTGCTACTGAAAGTGTATCACACATATCCGCATCCCTGTCACTTCAATTTAGCAAGCTTCACCAATACATTGTCTTGCCTAGCAACATGCATAACCTCCACCCTTTGATACACTGACATCATACACCAAACATTGACATATGCTCTGCTACCCTCAATACATTTCACTGCCTAGCACTGCGACCCCCTGCACATTGATACAACCACATCCACACTTCCACATTTACAACAACAAACAACTTCAATTCATACCTTCTCACTGTTCTTGCTCTTGCTTGATCTTGCTGCCTCTTGCTTGCTTGTCCCCACTGTTACATACACACCAGACAACCACTCCCTTTCCATAACACTACTGAACCACCACTGCATTCACTTCTGCCGTGAACCCCCCTCACAAACTTTCAACACCACCAACATCACATCATTCCTGTCTACTACATCAACATTTCCTATCACCACTGAATCCTCACTGCACTGGCCACAATACATCATTCACAAACGAACAAGACTGCTGCCTGAAACATTGCATACCATTTACCTCTGTGCGTACCATTTAACCCGCCAGCAACTACAATCCCAAACACTTCCATTCACATCTTCATTCATCCTTGTTTTTAATTCCATCTCCATCAAGCCACAATCCCATAATCGACAGCAAAGAAGAAAAAAACAATCGAAACCCACCACAACATCCACTGTCAACTGATTGCATCACATCTCCTACTGCATGTTCCCACTTTCTTAACCAATCTACGGCCTCGCAACCTTGCCTTCATCACAGCATCCACTGTCAACTGATGCATCAGGTACTTGTTTGCTCTCAAAATTGGTTTAAAGAAAAGCCAATTCTAGTTGACATTCAAGCTGAAAAGAATGAGGTTGAAGAATTAGAACAACTTGAACATGGTAATTTACTCTATTCAGTTCATTTAGTCTTATTATTTGATTATACACCAACCTATTCATTTCATTTACTTTTAGTTCAAAACAACACTAAATATGTCGGGCTACTAAATATGTCAGGCACCATTCATAAGAGTGGATAGAATTTATCATGCGTCGGTATTTGTTGTCAACACATGCACCATTCATTATGTACATAAGTACAGCTTAATATGTCAGGCTATTAAATATGTCAGGCAATCCATTCATTGTGTACAACTTGAACATGAATAAATAATGTTTACTTGTATATGTCAGCCTACTAAATATTTGATTGAGTATGTTTAGAAAATATTATGTTATAGTACTTTTAATCTCTTGATTCATTGTTAAATGTTTTCATGCTTTCACTAAATAATAAGCTTCCTAGTATGGTAAGTTTAATATCTATATACTGATGTATAATATTTAGTTTTATAATCTGAATATCTAAAACCTAAGCATTATTACAATAGCTAGGCTATTATATATTAGGAAGTCAGTTTCTTTTAGACATAAGCTTTAATATCTGTATGCTAGTTTTAACTTAGTAATTAACATAAGGTTTTAAATAACCTTGTGACTTGCATATACCATAAGGCAGAAAAAAAACATCAGGCCCCATCTAAAGGTTTGTAAGGTAAAAGTTATTATTTAATACCATGAGGCAAAAAATTGTCTGAAGTTATATTTTTATTGAGAACTTGTAACTGAATTTGATAACCTGACATTGCAAGGTATTATGAAAAATGAGAATTTGATTTATAAGGTGGCATCAACCAATAAAGAAACATAGGGTTTGCTTAATTTACAAGGCAGAATAAAAGATGAGAGTTTAATTTATTTGTTATAAAATATTAGATATTGACCTTTTGTTTTCTCTTTACAGAAATTGGTTTGCTTGATCTCAATTTTGAATGCGACTAGCATCAAGGAACAACAAGGCTATGAGCATTTGAGATGCATTTTAACTTTTTAATATCTTTTAGAAGTGTTCTGAAATGAAAATCTAATCTAAAAAACATTAAACAAGGTATCTAGTACATTATCAATGTATAAATGAATACCAATCCTTCTGGAAGCACTCCTGGTTCATCTGACAGGTGTATTAACTCAAGCAATTGGAAGGTTTTCGATCCTGGAGCTGCGCATACTGTAAAGATAAAATACCATATCGTTAATATGTGATACGTAAACATGGTCAATTAGCATTGAGACATACAAGCTTCAATTAACTGATAAAAAATGGTGATGTGGTTTGGGGTGGTTGACAGGTTGATGACTGCTATGGGTAGGGAGTGCGCTGTGGTTGAAAATGTGTTGACTGCAGTTTGGTGGAGCGAAGGAGGGGCAGAGGTCAGTGATATGCTTGGATGTACTGATGGATGTTTGGATGCTGAGGATGGAGCAGTAGCAGTTATGGTCGGAATCTGTTTGCATAACAGGAGGAGTGTGAGGCAGTTATAGCAGTGTGTTTACAGTGGTATCTGGTAGCAGTGTGTTTACAGTGGTATCTGAGTGAAACCAGTCTCAATTACATATTAGAATTTTAGGTGTTTATGATCTCAAAGGGCTCCACCTTATATCTAGAACTCTCACTCATTCACAAAATGCAAATTTGGAAGTAAAAAATGAAAATAGGAATATACAATATATCTCAAGCCATGCTTAGAAAAATTTTATGCTTAAAACATTTAAAATCCAGTTTTCCACTATTTAAGGACATTAACTAAAATTATCCTCCCACTCATCGCATAGATAAACAGTTTTCCTTATGTAACACAGGCACTTAGATTCTAATAGACCAATGATAGTTTGTTTTTCGGATATTTATTCGATATGGTAAGCAATCCGTTAAAGTGAAAATAATTTATTTATAGAAATTTATTTATTAGTAGTCAAATCTAAAATTGTCCTCTAATAATATATTGAAATAGTAAGAAATTATACCTTTAAAGTTCAAGCGAATAATTTTATATTCGGATGACATACCTATAAGTGTACCGCATGGACAAACATGATCTTGATGATCAGTTACTGCATAAACACAATATGATATCAATAATTTTAGTAATGTTCAGATCAAAATAAAACAAAACGTCACTGGACTAAAAAGTTATATAAAAGGTGGGATATATGTTAAGGCTTTGCTTGCATAATATCCCACTAAAGGTAACAATAACACCATAAGTTTTCCTGGAAAGAATAAATGATATAAAAATGCACCTTATAAATAATATGCAATACCTTTGATGGATCAGTGTTATAAACAGAGGAGCAAGGAACTATGCAATCTCCATTAGCAGCCATCTTATTATGTTTTTCTTCACCCAAAAACTCCATACTACATTTCATGATTCTTTTTCCTGAAAAAATCATAACTAATTAAAACATTTTCATACCAAGATAAGGATAGAAAACTATTATAACATATAATGCAAATATTCATGCTTTACCAAGGAAATAAAGCAATTAGTCATAGCATAATTGAACTAAGAAATGGTATCTTCGAAAAACAATAACTGGACTAAATAGAGGAAGATGTTATTTCTAAAAAAATCAATAAGATAAATGAGGAATTTACCTTAAACAGAACCAAAACCCTATATTGCTGAAACGATAATTCTTGTATTTGAAATTGAGATTCTAGTGATCAATATAGGCATGGATATAAGAGCTTGTTCCAAATTAGGCATTAATGCATGTTACAACTGTTTGCACCAAAATTGGGCAACACCCTTCGGAAGTTTTTGAAGAGATAATAAATGAAGAAATCAAATTGAAAATGAGGATTATCTAACAAAAACTCCAAGTCACAGAAAAGTAAATTGCGCGGAAGACAATAATTTAGAGTTGTTCGGCAATTTGCCTACGTCCACCATGAAGTTTTATCACTTTATTACTTAATACTTGAAGATTACAAGTGTTCTAGAGCGGAGTACAACAGATAATAAACTTAAATTCGAAATCAGCAGCAGTGATGACGATATGGAGTGATTCTGGCAGCGTCTGGACGTGCTTTTTCTCTCCAAATTCTCCGATCCCCTTTCTGAATGACCAGGGGCTCTATTTATAGGTGTAGGAGGCTGATATTTCGCCTAAAATCCGGGGAGACTACTTCTAGCACGTGAGGGGGCCCTCACGCCCGGATTCTGAAAATCCGGGCCCACTTTGGGATCGATTCGAACTCGGGATCGAATCGATCAAGAAAGCATCCATTCGAGGTGAAATTTGGTGTGGATATTCTTCAGCGTGTACGTAAGCTCATGTGAAAATTTCGTAGCATTTGGACTTGTAGATCCTGAGTTATGATCGATTCAAGATTGTATTTTCGGTTGTCATGCTTGGATCGAATCGATCCCGATCGAATCGATCGGGTCGAATCGATGGTTGGCGCATGTGAGTGATGACGTGGTGCGCGCACTTCTCGGGTCGATCCATCTTTTTCTTCGAGTTTACTGGGTCGAGTCCATGGTTTTAGCCGCCTTGACTTAGTGGATTCGAGGTAGTGGATTCGAAGATATGTTCCTTCGAATCGATCGAATGGATGTTCCTTCGTATCGATCAGGGTATACCATAGTTGATCGATACGAAGGCTTCCCAACTGGATGGTTTCGAGGCAAGTCATGGGATGGAATCGAAGTGAGGTTACAGGATGGATTCGAAGTGAATAAACTGCATGGATTCGAAGTATTCTGCCCCATTGGATTCGAAGTATCTTGCCTTGAGGGATTCGAAGTAGAGGACGTTCGATGGATTTGAAGCAAGGCTGGGCTTATGGATTCGATCCTAGGGCTACTTCCTCCACTTTTCACTGGTGATAACTTGAGCACACGAACTCGGATTGTCTCGAAAATTGGAGCGCTGGCTTTCATGGCTCTGCTTGATATGTTCTATCAATTGTAGCCCCATCCGAACTTGGGCAAAATTCATCGATGTCCGTGGTTACCCAATAGCTATTCAATGCTGAGGATGTACAACCCTTGTTTTCCAGTCAGTTACCTGGTATCTCGGCCTTGCCAAAAGGCGGGATAACATTTTCCCCCAAAGTACGTCTTATGTAAACATGACGTGCTTTGAAAAGCTGTAGTCTCACGTTGGACAACTGTGACATGTTTCGTTGAAAGTTGTATTCTGTATTGTTGTAATGGACCGTTGTGTGATTGTGATTGGCTGTTTGTCGTCGAAATCATGATGAGATGAGCCTTTGATCGGGCCAAAATTACTGAGAAACTGGAAGCCGACTTGGCTCAGAAGAACCGTATTGTCGATATACTTCAATCTGAGGCGGAGTCCTCCCGTAGGGCCAAAGTTGAGTCGCTAAAAAAGGTTGATGAGACATTAATTGAGATGGCAAAGATGCAACATGCACATTGCACTTTAGTTGAAGACTTGGGCCATCGATACAAAAATGTTGAGGCCGAGCGGGATGCGGCAGTTAAAGAACTGGAGGAGTTAAAGGCTAAGTTTGCTGACATAAGCATGGAAAAAGACGATGCTAATACGGCCGCACAAGAAGCGTGTGAGCAAGCTGTGTCTCTTCGGGCTGAGCGAGATGCAGCAGTCACAAGGGTTAAGGAGGTGGAAACGGAAGTGGAGGAGAAAGTCCAGGCGGAGAGGTTCAAAATGGAGGCTGAATTTGACGAACTCCTGGATACATATAATGCCAACGTGTTAGAGCACGGAAATCTCGCCTGGCTAGGAGATTACTCTATGCTTCTCTACAGTGCCTGGAAAAAACTAGTGGAGAACAAGAGGATGCCTTGTCCGGATGAAGTACTAGATGAGTTTGAGCTCGAGGTACGTTTGCTTAGCGAGGAAGAGAGGATAGTTCTTCATGAGGCGATAATCTCCGTCGAGAAAGAAAAATTTGGCATCCAGCAGACGGAGATCGGCTAGGGTTCGGGTGTTGCGCATCACAGTGAGAATATCGAAGTTCCTGTCTCGACTTCGTCCGAAGTTATCGCCGCGGTTGATCCACAAGTCATTCCTACCTACAATCTGGATCAACCGGGGTTATCTCCTGGTAAGACTGCTGTCTCCGAACCTGTTCAAGCTCCGAGGCAAGGCAAGGAAGTTACTTCGATTATTTCCCTCGTGTTTTAAATCAACGATTTTTTGAGAGAATTTACTGGACTGACTATTTTTGCTCTCCTTCGTTCAGTGGCTGAAAGTGCCGCGTCCGTGCCCCCAGTTCCCCCGGTCCTATATCCTACGCATGGAGTTATTGTCACCGAAGCGATTTCAACTGCGGCTATGGCCGGTGACATTGGAGAGGGGAGCTCGATGTCATTCGATGCTCAAATGATTGAGAAGTTACTTGGTCATTCTCTTGACCCTATTCCTGATCCTTCATTCGCGATGAGTGGAGTTGCTTCAGTTTTTAGTTCTGTCATGACGACCACCAGCGTATCCAGTGCAGCTCAGTTGTCTCGGGAAGAAGAGATTTTTGCTGAGATAAGTGCTGAGGTGGCCACTGTGACATCGGTCGGTGGTTCTGGAAGCGGCACCGCCCCATCAAGCTTATCTTCTCTAATGGTGATTTCTCCTGGCGGCACGGTGACCGTCCCAAACGCTGCAGAACAGACACTTGTCACAACTCCTACGCCTTCAGTTCGCCCTTCCAAAAGGATCTCTGTCCCCTCCAGCTCTGAGGAAGATGTTGATATTATGCCAGATCCGGAGGATGAACCAAAGAAGGGCAAGAAATCTCGTAGGAAACCGGGTAGTGGGTCCAGCGGCTCGACTCCAAAGAAGAAGCCTCGGAGGAAGAAGGATTGAGCTTCTTGACTTGTCATGTAGTTGTAAATAGCAATTCTTTTACTTCTTCTTTTGTTCTTTTAGAGCCGTGTATAAGTGTGGATTCGGCCTCCACTTGATCGAATTTTTTTGATTTGTCATGTAATCAAACCTCTTTTTGTTAGTTGATGGAATGGGAAGTTGTTCTTTTCTTTTACTTAAGTGTTTGCAGTGTTTGCCTTTCAATCCGGTGTACTTGTGGCGTTTTTTACCGTTAAGTAGAGTTCGTTTTTTATCTGCCAAGTCTGAAAAACACAATTACGTGTCGTGATTGATGAATGAGTTGAACTCCGGGCATTGTACTGCTTCAGTTAGCGATTAACACTTAAGCTATTTGCCCCCAAGTTTCGGGGAACAACATTCGTATTTTGGTGGTTGATCACACTTATCACAAATCTTAAGCACATGTCCACATTTTGGGGACTTAGGATAATTTGAGATCGATAATCTGATTCGCATTATGGGGATTTGAGAGTTATCGATGTCTGTAACACGGTTCGCGCTCCGGGAACCTGGAATTGATGTTTATACTCCACTTCACGCTCTGGAAACTTGGAGTTAGTATTGATATTTCAGTCCGCACTCCGGGAATTTTGACTTGGTATATGTGCTCCAATCCATACTTTGGGAACTTGGAGATAGCATGCATGTTTGAGTTCGCACTCTGAGAACCTGTAATTTATGTTTATACTCCACTTCATGCTCTGAGAAGTTGGAGTTGGCCGATAGATGGTCAGTCACACCTGTTTGGGCTTTTTAGGAATTCGTTCACACTCCGGGAACGAAGGATTTGATGTTTATACTCCAATTCGCATTCTGGGAAGTTGGAGTCCGTTCGCGCTCTGGGAACGAGTTTTTGGATGTTTTATACTCCAATTCGCACTCTGGGAATTTGGAGTCCGTTCACGCTCTGGGAACGAGTTATTTGATGTCTATACTCCAATTCGTACTCTGGGAAGTTGGAGTCCGTTTGCGCTCTGGGAACGAGTTGTTGGATGTTTATACTCCAATTCGCACTCTGGGAATTTGGAGTCCGTTCGCGCTCTGGGAACGAGTTGTTGGATGTTTATACTCCAATTCACACTCTGGGAAGTTGGAGTCCGTTCGCACTGTGGGAACGAGTTGTTGGATGTTTATACTCCAATTCGCACTCTGGGAATTTGGAGTCCGTTCGCACTCTGGGAACGAGTTATTGGATGTTTATACTCCAATTCGCACTCTGGGAATTTGGAGTTAGTAGAAGGATTGTCGTGTATCAATCCTTGTAAATGCTGGTGTAGTGTTCTGTCCCCGAGCTCGGGTTTCACTTAGTGAGTGACCGGTCGTATCACAGTCACTCCCTATTTGAATAAATCCTACCGCGTGATGGAACTTAGCTCTCCGTGCATCGTGATATTATACGTCATTTTCAGTGAATCACAGCTTTAGCTCGAAGAGATGGCATTTTATTGCTGAAATGAAAGAAACATGGAAAAATCAGTTGCCTTATTACAAATTCAAACTTCGAAATGCAAAAATAAAATGCAAAGGAAGAAATTGACTAAAAATAGATAAATAAAGCCTGTCATGTGTAGTAGCGACGGAGACTTTCGCTATTCCAAGCTCTCGGCAAAGTAAGACCGTCAATGGTCGACAACTTGAACGTGTCATCTCCGAGCTTTTGTGAAATCACATACGGCCCTTTCCAATTTGGCTTCATGTGCGAAGGGACCGGATAAATTCTCCTGAGTACCAGATCGCCGGGTTCAAAGGTTCGCGGTCGGACCTTGGCACTGTATATTCGAGCGACTCGACCCCGATATGCGGCTGCCCTCAAATCATCTTCTTCACGCTTCTCATCGAGTAGATCCAGAGATTCAGCAAGTAATATGACATTCGTTTTCGGATCATAATATGTCACACGATGAGAGTGAACTTCCACTTCGATTGGAATAACGGCTTCAGAGCCATAAGATAGAGAAAATGGAGTGTGTCCGGTTGTAGTTTTGTGAGTTGTTCGGTAAGCCCATAGAGCCATAGGAAGTTCATCAACCCACTTGCCCCCGGCTTTCTTCAGTCGTTTCTTCAAAATAGACTTGATAACCTTATTGACGGCTTCAACTTGACCATTTGCTTGAGGGTGTGCTACTGCAGAGAATTTCTTATGGATGTGAAATCGTTGACAGAAGATCTTGAATTCAACACTGTCGAATTGGGCTCCATTATCGGTGATAATAGTATGCGGGATACCAAACCGGCAGATGATGTTGCGTACCACGAAGTTGATTACTTTCTTTGTCGTAATTGTTGCAAGAGGTTCATCTTCAGCCCATTTGGTGAAGTAATCAACTGCGACGATGGCGTACTTCGCGCCACCTTTAGCTAAAGGCAATGCACCAATTATATCAACCCCCCATATTACAAATGGCCATGGACTGACCATTTGGGTTATCTCAGTAGGCGGGGCTCTAGGAATCCGAGCGTGTTTTTGGCATTTATCACATTTTTTGGCATAGTCCATAGCATCGTGATTAACGGTAGGCCAATAATATCCATATCGGAGTATTTTCTTGGCAAGTGCTTGCCCCCCAGTGTGATCGCCACATTCTCCTTCGTGCACATCGTGTAATACTCGTTTGACTTCATCGTGTGCGATACACCGGAGAAGAGGAATAGAATATCCCCTTCGATACATAACTCCATTCTGAATGAAAAATCATGAAGCTTTTCGAAGAATTTGTCTTTTCTCACTTTGACGCCCAGGTAATATACCATGCTCAATGTAATCTTGGTAGGGGGTCATCCACGACTCCCTGCTGGAAGTAGCTTCAAATGTGAAATCATTCTCTGCTCGATCAATGCTCGTAGAGGATAAAGTTTCAACAGGAACGAGTCCCAAGTGTTGAGCTTCGCGCCAACTTTGCCAACGAATCGACTTTCTGATTGTGCTTTCGGGGTACGTAGAAAATGGTATAATAATCGAACTGATCAAGCATCTCCCGGACTCGGGCTAGATAAGCAGCTAGTCTTCGATCTTTGGCCTGGTATTCACCCCGAACTTGGCATACTACCAACTGGGAATCACAGTAAATTTCCACGGTGATAATTCTTAGGTCACGGGCTAACTTCAACCCAGTAAGCAAAGCCTCATATTCAGCTTCATTGTTGGTTGCACGGAAATCAAACTTTAAAGCGTAGCATGCGGATCGGCCCTCGGGGGTTTCAAGCACTACCCTTGCACCCGAGCACCGATCGTTGGATGCACCATCAGTATACAGCTTCCATATGTATTCGGGGGATTTGCTAGTTCCAGGTAAGTCTTCAGGAACAGTGAATTCGGCAATGAAATCTGCTAGGACTTGACCGTGTATGGCCCTTCTCGGAGTATATGTGATGTCGAATTGACTCAGTTCAATGTTCCATTTCAGTAACCTGCTAGACGTCTCAGGTCGTGTGAGGACTTGTCGTAACGGCTGATCGGTGTACACAGTGATGGGATGGGCCTGAAAATACGGACGGAGCTTCCTTGAGGTGATGACTAGGCAATATGCCAATTTTTCTAGCCTTGGATAATTTCTCTCGGCTCCGGTTAATCGTTTACTAACATAGTAGACCGGTTTCTGCACTCGGTCTTCCTCCCTAACTAACGCAGCACTGATTGCGTTTTCAGATACTGCCAGATAGAGGTATACCTGTTCATGATCAACAGGTTTTGAAAGAATCGGCGGTGTGGAAAGATGATGAATTGGTGATTGAAATGCGCCCTCACATTCCGTAGTCCATTCGAAGTTTCGTTTCCCTTTTCGGATCAGATCGAAGAAGGGTATGCATTTGTCAGTTGATTTCGAGATGAACCTGCTCAGTGCCGCAACCTTCGCATTAAGACTCTGAACCTGTTTTATGGTCCTTGGAGTTTGAAGATTCCTGATCGCTCAGATCTTTTCGGGGTTGGCCTCTATTCCTCGGGCGTTGACGATGAACCCAAGGAATTTTCCGGATGCGACTCCAAAATGACATTTTAGCGGATTAAGCTTCATCCTGTATCTCTGGAGGACATTGAACATTGAATCTAAGTCTTTGACGTGATCAGTGGAGTATCATGATTTTACCAACATGTCATCTACATAAACTTCCATAGTCTTTCCGATCTGGTCGGCAAACATTCGGTTGACTAAGCGTTGGTAAGTTGCTCTGGCATTCTTTAACCCAAAAGGCATGACCTTATAGCAGTATAGTCCCAGGTCAGTTACGAAGCTCGTATGTTCTTGGTCGGACACATGCATGGGTATCTGATTGTAACCAGAATAAGCATCCATGAAAGATAATGATTCGTGTTCGATAGTTGAATCCACAAGTTGATCGATTCGGGGAAGTGGAAAGCTGTCTTTCGGACAAGCCTTATTTAAGTCAGAGTAATAGATGTACGTTCTCCATTTCCCATTCGGTTTTCGGACAAGTACAGTGTTGGATACCCACTCCGGGTATAAAGCATCCCGGATAAATCCATTCGCTTTTAGCTTATCAACTTCTTCTTTGAGGGCGGCAGATCTTTCTGGATCCATACCGCGTCTTTTTTGTTTGACCGGGATATACCGTGGGTCAATATTCAAGATGTGGCTCGCGCTGTCCGGCGAGATTCCACACATATCAGAGTGCGTCCAAGCGAATACGTCTAGATTTTCTTGGAGAAATTCGACCAATTCCTCTTGTGCTCGTGGGTTTAGCTGAGACCCAATTTTTAACATTTTTGAATCATCATCATCATTAACTGGAACATCAATTGTTAGCTCGGCCGGGGAAGCTTGACTTTCTTTAGATTCATCATTATCTTCAGTGTCTCTGAGGTCAAGATCCTTCTGGAATTGGTCGTGGTGCCCGGGCCGAGGCCCAGGCACTAATTGTCAATCGTCGGCGAAACGGACGCAGAGAGATTCCTCCACGCCCTGTCCTTTCTCCTTTCGCTGCGCTTCTCGCAGTTCGGCAACATAGCAGGCTCTCCCAGCAGCCTGATCTCCTTGAATGACCCCAATCCCACGATCAGTGGAGAATTTCAAAGTTAAGCACCATGGGGCAATTACTGCCCTGAATTCGGCAAGGGCCGGTCGGCCCAAAAAAGAATTGTATGGAGTGTGGATATCTAAGACAACAAATTGTAACATTTGGACTCTTCGGCGTTCTCCGACTCCCAACTCCATCGGAAACTCCACCACTCCAGTGGGTATATTAGCACTTCCATCGAAGCCATGGATTCTAGATTGACAAGGCTTTAAATCTTTGGCTTCCATCTTCATTTGATCATATGCTCTCTTAAACAAGATATTTACTGAACTCCCACTGTCCACCAGGATCCTCTTCATCCAAGCAGGAACAACCTGGGCAGATATGACTAGTAGGTCTATAGTTGGGGCTTCGACCTTATCAACATCTCGTTTCTAAATACGATGTCATCTGTCATCGTCCTCTGTTGTTTGGCCGGAGCCCCTTCGTCAAGCGTACCGCAACTCTCGAAATCCACATGCCCGATCGAATTGACGTATGATTCCATTTCCCTCCAGCTTTGGTCCGCTGGATGAGGACCACCACTAACTGTATTTATAACCAACCTCCCGCCTGTACGAGCGGGCTCCTCCTGTCTCTCTTGGTTTTGTGCACGGTTTTGGTTTGACGGGCCCACACCACCAGCCTGTGGTGCCCGCACGAATTGATCTAACTTCTTTTCCCTGATCAATTTTTCAATAAGATCTTGCAAATGTCTGCAATCATTGGTATTGTGTCCGTAACTTTCGTGGAATCTACAGAACTTTCCTATTTGAATCTGTCTCTCCGACGACGGCTTAGAAGTCGGCTTCTTATACTGCATTGCATTACAAGTCTGTAGATATACGTTCTCCAGTGACGTATTCAGTGGTGTATAGCTTTCAAACATTTGTGCCCTACGCCGCGGGCCACGATTCTGATCTTGCTTCTTATTTCTATTATCGCCGTTCCTCGGCTAGGTTTGCTTGTTTTGAATATTCAATTGTACTTTTCCAGAGCTCTCCCCTGACTTTTTAACTGCCACATTGCTTTGATTTCCTTCATTGCTAGGTCTCGCATCGTCCTACTTTCTATATTGTTTCGCATCCTCACGCCTTAAGAATTGAGCGGCTTTGGAGTAGAAACGATCCAACGATGCGGGAGGCTTCCCAGCTAGCCAATTTCCAAATTCAGAGTTGGGGTCAATCCCCTTAGTCAAGGCCATCAAGATTGAATTATCATTAGGGTTGGTGATCTCCGCACAAGCGGCATTGAACCTTTACAAATATCGCCTGAGTGTCTCCCCAGGAGCTTGAGTGACACTAGATAAAGTATTGACGTCTTTAGGCCTGGCGATGTACATACGAAACTGTTCAACAAATTTAGTAGTCAACTGATCAGATGAAGAAATAGATCGTGGGGGTAATCGTGTAAACCACATCGTCTCAATTCCCCCTAAAGAAATGGGAAAATTACGGAATTTTACTGCATCATCATCTCTTGCAGCAGTCATCGACCATTCGTATTTCAGAATATGCTGATTGGGGTCAGAACTTCCTTCATACATAGGCAGAGTCGGCATCCTGAATCGCCGAGGAGGTTCAGCATATAATATGTCATCAGTGAATGGAGTATGACTTCGGGAGATTCCCCAATCGTCATTTGTTAAGCCCTGACTTTCGCGAATCATTTGGCGTACCATAGCTGAGAGGTCGGGTGTTGCTATATTCGGAGGGTGGCGAACCAAAGTACGGTAGGGTTCCACGGTGCGAGGTAGGATCGGGCGCTGTCGACGATCCGTATCTCGCCTCCTTGGCTCAATGTCTTCTGGCACATATGGTTTTGGAGCATGTTCCTGCTGGTGGTAGTTCTGATTGGAGTGATTTCGGGTATCGACTCCTATGTCAACTGCGGTGGCGGTGGCTTGGTTATCCGTAGTATGTTGTGGAACAGTGCCTCCTCGGGAGGAGGGTCCTGTATGAAAACTAGCAGAAGGGCCAACTCTTATCTGCCCAACAGTTAATGCTTGCTGGTGACCAGCAGCATGGGCATGACTTCCGTCTAGCCTGGGACGAGTAGATTTGCCGCTGTAATTAGACGAGGCAGAGCTTTCAGTGGAAGAATGAGGGGCGTGGTCCCTTTTGGATCTTCTAGGCCTTTGGCAGTTTAGTTGATTAGTCAACTCAACATTGGCACGTAATTGTTCAGTCAGCTGTTGCCGACTTTGGGTTAATTCCTGGAGTAATGTCTGGAACTCTTGTCGAGTGACCGGACCTGATGGATCTGAATGCCCGATATCATCTTGATTTGGTGGAGGTAGTCGCGCGAGATTCTGTCTATCCTGGCCTTCTTGACCAGCGGCGGTAGAAGTGGTTCTCGTGCTAACCATCTTGAGGTGTAGAATCCTTTCTTAGATTGTGGTAAATCTGAATAGTATGGAAGGAGTCTGAAATTGAAGTCTGGATCTCTCTCTTAGATTTATTCAATCCGGTGTCGATGACAGATCCAACGAGCAGGAGAAAATCTGGGTTTTCTCAGTGAAAGCACCAAAGTGTTTGCACCAAAATTGGGCAACACCCTTCGGAAGTTTTTGAAGAGATAATAAATGAAGAAATCAAATTGAAAATGAGGATTATCTAACAAAAACTCCAAGTCACAGAAAAGTAAATTGCGCGGAAGACAATAATTTAGAGTGGTTCGGCGATTTGCCTACGTCCACTATGAAGTTTTATCACTTTATTGCTTAATACTTGAAGATTACAAGTGTTCTAGAGCGGAGTACAACAGATAATAAACTTAAATTCGAAATCAGCAGCAGTGATGACGATATGGAGTGATTCTGGCAGCGTCCGGGCGTGCTTTTTCTCTCCAAATTCTCCGATCCCCTTTCTGAATGACCAGGGGCTCTATTTATAGGTGTAGGAGGCTGATATTTCGCCTAAAATCCGGGGAGACCGCTTCTGGCACATGAGGGGGCCCACACGCCCGGATTCTGGAAATCCGGGCCCACTTTGGGATCGATTCGAATTCGGGTTCGAATCGATCAAGTAAGCATCCATTCGAGGTGAAATTTGGTGTGGACATTCTTCAGCGTGTATGTAAGCTCTTATGAAAATTTCATAGCATTTGGACTTGTAGATCCTGAGTTTTGATCGATTCAAGATTGTATTTTCGGTTGTCATGCTTGGATCGAATCGATCCCGATCGAATCGATAGGGTCGAATCGATGGTTGGCGTATGTGAGTGATGAAGTGGTGCGCGCACTTCTCGGGTCGATCCATCTTTTTCTCCGAGTTTACTGGGTCGAATCCATGGTTTTAGCCGCCTTAACTTAGTGGATTCGAGGTAGTGGATTCGAAGATATGTTCCTTTGAATCGATCGAATGGATGTTCCTTCGTATCGTTCAGGGTATACCATAGTTGATCGATACGAAGGCTTCCCAACTGGATGGTTTCGAGGCAAGTCATGCGATGGAATCGAAGTGAGGTTACAGGATGGATTCGAAGTGAATCAACTGCATGGATTCGAAGTATTCTGCCACATTGGATTCGAAGGTCCTTATCCTGAAGGATACGAAGTGAAGTAGTCCCATGGATTCGAAGTATCTTGCCTTGAGGGATTCGAAGGTCTTCATCCTGAAGGATACGAAGTGAAGTAGTCCCATGGATTAGAATATAAATGTAAGTATTAAATAAATAAATGAAAATTGAGAAGTGTATTAAATATAATACAAACAAAAGAAACTTACATGACCTGAATAAATAAAAATGAATAATTGTAAGTAATAAGTAAAAATAAAGGAAACAACCACTGATGAGTAAATAAAATTAGAAGTTGTTAGATATAAATGTATATTATAAAAGGATAATTTATGTGGTATGAATTGTAAACTTAAGGAAAGGGTTTAAGAAAATAAAAGATAAACTGTTATATGAATGAAAAGATCAAACAGCTAATGTATGAAATAAAAATTTATAATGAGTAAATTGATTGGTTGGTTGAATTGTTATTGTTTGATTTATGGTTTGGTCGGGTAAGGAAATTCGAAGTAGTTGGATGAATAAATAATCTATTCCGTCTCATCTAAGATGAGTAAATGATGCACTGGATAGTTATTTTTCATTCCGTACCATTTCAAGCTTTGAACCAGAGCAACTATTTGTTTGTTGATTATATTGTTGTTTATATTTGTTGGGTATGCTGTTTGTTGAAATGGATGGTTGTTGGATTGATTTGATTGTTAGTGATTGAAATCACTTAGAGATTATTTGAAAATGTTATCCAAACTTTATTTATTTAAGTACATAAAGATATAATGATGATAAAACGGGTATATTTCATTTAAGGAAATTAATTTAGTAAATTATTATTTATAAATTAATATTTGAAATAAGATGTACTGTTTTTTTATTCTTTCTTCTCCCTTCTTTTTCCTTTTCGGGGACGAAAAGTTTTGAGTGGGGGAGAGTGTAACGACCCGTTAAATTCGATGATTTTAAATGTGATAATTTAATAGGATTTCTAATTTAATTTAGAATGAAATCCAAATGAATTAAGTAGAAAAGGATTTTCACCTGGATATGGAATTTAATATGAGAAATTTATGAAAATGTTAAATGGTTTTAATGCAATGAAAGATTTTAAATGGTAAATGGGAATAAATTAAGGAATCATATTAGTTCCAGTTAATAGATTACGACTTGAATGAGATTCCAATTTAATAAAATCATTTAAATGTTATGATTTGATTTTTATGGAATATGAGAAATACAAATGTAGGGATTTGATTAATATATATGTTATTTGTTCAAGGTATTGAATAAAATTTGGGAATCCAATTATAATTAATGATAATAACATTGGTATTAGAATAAATAAATTTCAATGCAATACCCAAATAAGTGGAAAATGAATGTATGTAAATGTATACCAGGTTATTTATCAAATAGAAGGAAAGAAGAAATAATATCGAATTGATTATGAAATAAATATATATATATTAAATAGTAATGAAATGTTAAGTAAATGGCGATTGTATAAAACCAATGCAATAAGATTTTCTAATAGAACTGAATGTAGACGTGTGAAATAGAGTTAATGACTATAATTATTGTACGTTACTTATTTTATTAGTTGTCAATGTTAATCTGGAATCAAATTCAAATTATCCCCAAAATTACTGCAGTTAAAGTGGAATAAATTGATAATTGAAGAATGTTGGATCCAAATAAGTTGTAACCAAGGAAAATCCCATTTTCAATAAACTATGTGGGAAAAGAAATGAAACCAAAATGAAAAAAATGTGAAAATATAAAATGTAATGAAATTCTAAGTAATAATGACTTTGTTAGTTAAGTGAAAACTGATTTAATATTAAGTTGTAACTGGATAAAAATCAAATTTATTTGGAATTGATTTGCAATCAATTGAATTTATTGCAATTAAATGGATTCAATATTTAAAATAATTATGTAAATATTATTTGGAAGAAATTGAAGTTATTTGGGTAATAAGTATTGTAATTGGCTAATTTAGATACTTTAAAGTGAAACGGAAATTATTAACGAAATAGTTTGATTGCAATATTTAATTCATCTAATCGATGATAAAGATTTGTTAGATTTATTTAATAAGAATTTTGGGGCATTTAATAGGTAATTGCTGATTTTGAATCGAATTAAAGGGATTACTGAAATCAAAATTTAGCAACTTTTAAACCATTGCAATTGATTTAGAATATAAGGAGTTGTCTATTTAATTGAGTTAAATTTTTGAAATTGCGTTGTTGCAATTAAATGGGAAATAAAACGTTAAGGATAACCAGTATTTAAGATTTACCATCTATTTAGTATATTAATTGTAACTGATAATCAACTGCAATAAATAATAAATAGTTATTACGTTAACGTTAATTGAAGTGATATTTGAAATTTAATATTTAGGAATTATGTAAATATAAGTTCAGATGAAATTGGAAATATTTACATATTGAAATATGAATCCAGTGATAAATTCTTCTATTTGACAATAATAATGGAAAGTAAATTTAATTAAAATTTTGGAAATTTAATTTATAATTTGGTGAAATTAATGAAATTTGGGGATTTCTAAAATTTTAAATTCGACAAGTTAAATTTTGTTTAAATTAGTATAGGTGATTGAAAAATTTATAATAATAAGAATCGTCAATTATCAAAAAGAAATGGGAAATTTGATTTAATTGACTAAAATTTTAATTTATTTAATTAATATAAAAATAGCCATTTTGGCCACGGACTCGGATTTCGACGAAATCAGTTTCATCGGATCCGTATCGGTGAATTATTGTAGGGTTTCAAATTTCGTATCGATCGGACCTGTCGTTTGATCGTACGGATGCGAAACGCCTTGAAATTGATTTAATTAAAATCAATTTGAAATCAATTTGGAAATTTTGTTTTCAGCATAACTTCTTCATACGATCGAATTTGGACGTGAAACTTTTTCCATCGCGTTCAGAATATTTTAAAATACCTATTTGGATATATGGGTTTAATAAATTTTGTTCCGGAGTCAGAACGGGTTTTTTGGGCCAAGTACCGTTTAGCACGTTCGTAATTCGGGCCCCCTAGCCTTCTTCTATTTGCCTATAAATATGCTGTGATAAACCCTAGCCTCCTTTCTATTGTCATTTGTTTGTACGTTCATTTTCTTCATCTCTTTCTCATCCTCAATGGTTGCAAAACCTAGATCTATTTACAGTTCAAAATCAAAAGTCAAAATTCAAACTCTCCACAAAAATTCCAAAAAATATATATGTCGTAGTTCTCGATGTACGTTATCTGCTGGTGAGACTCGTTTTCCGATTCGGATTTTGATTTGTCCAGAAATCGTGGTTTCTTCCCGACCGTTCGTATGGTATCGTGAAGGATTAACGGTGGATCGTCGACGATTTCTCGATCGTAGGGCATCAGTTCGTAGAGGGCGGCAAGACATTTGGATCGGCATGGTTACTTTGGGCGAAAGGTGCTCGAATTCGCGGTGTTTGAGCAGGGAAGGTCGCGGCGGCGGTTCTGTGGGGTGGCGTTTGGACGTGCCGCACGTCTCCAGGGGGGTCGGCCTCGAAAGGGGGGCACCCTGGTGGTCTTGGATCGGAGGAAGGGGGAGCCGTGGCTTCGCAAAAATTGGGGTAGGGTTTACTGACGACGGCGGCCCCAAAGCTTGGTCACGATGTACAGTGGAATCACGAGATTTGGGTTCTGGGTATCTAGCGTGACGTGGCATGATATTAATTGGGTTTGTTTATTTATTTTCTTTTATTCCAAATTTGATTTCTCAACTCGTTTAACCTTCATAACTCGTTCATACGAACTCTGTTTCACACGAATTTTTTTCCGTTAGGATCGTAATTAGATTTCGGATCTGATGACGCTGATTTGGATGAATTTGGAGACCGTCGAATTTTTGAGTTTAAGTTGAATTTAAATTCGATTTAAATTCCAAAGGTGAGTGTTTTAACCCACTCACAACTTCTAAAAGTTTTTATGTTTGTTAAATTTATTATAGATATGAGTAGAAATTTATTTATGATTGTTTGGCATGTTTTATTCAGCATATCTATTAATTCGCATTTATTTAATTTAACTGTTAATTTAGTTTATTTATTACATATTAATTGACAGTTAGAATTTATTTATTTGCATATAAACTGCTAGAAGACAGTTATAAAATTTACTACTGAATCTAAACTATTAGTTTAATAGTGTTAAATATATTTTGAATATAACTGCCAGTCATTACCTGTTATATATTATTAGGTATATATTGATATTGATTAATTATTGGATGATGATTGTGATTTGGGTGATGGATGATGTTGATGAATGGATGTTTTATTTTATATCATTAAAGTGCAAGTTATCATGCATTTTCCATTTCATTCGGAGTTGTGGTTTGAAATGATATACAACCGCAAAATTTTATTTTTAAATTGCGGATTGAAATGATAAATATCCGTATCACTTGACCATAGGATAGAAAATTTTATACAGGCACCGTGGTCTATATATAAATATTTTAAAATGACTTCTATGGTTTGGATGGGATACGGTTTATAAAAATTTTAACTTTGATATTTTATAAATAATTATCCTTCTATATATATACATGTGAAGTTAAATTTTAAATTTAAGCTGTGTATAAACCGGTTGAATAAAAAAATGAAAAATTTAGAAAATGGGATGTGAAATTTATATTATATGTTTAAGTTTGGAAATTTTTAAGGTATGATATTTATAACTGGATTTTTCTCCAAGACAAATTTAAAATGAATATTCTAGTATAATTAAATTGAAGAAAATATTTAATTGCTAAAAACTGGAGTTTATTTATGGATTTTTATGTGAATATTCAAGACTAAATAATAGAACATTTAAATTGTCGAGAGAATAAAATTCCAACTCTAGTTTTGAAATATCAATACTCCAAATGGATATATATATAGAAATTGAAGTGGTTTGGTAACTTGAAAGTGATATTTAAATTTATGGTTTAGACTTTAAATAAAGAAATATATTTGTAAAGCCATGGAAATTATTTTTCTTTACAAAGTAACTTTAAAGTTGAACCATTTATTTTATATACCGTTGAATATCCAAAACCATTCAAGTTTTAGAAGTTCTGGTTTTAAAAAAAATTTGAATTTCGAAATATTATGCTTGAAAGTATAATTCAAATGTTTGGTTTCCAGATAATATAAATTTTAAAGCAGTATGATTTTTGGAAAGAATTATATTTGGATAAAATGATATCATATTGTTTTGGGTTTTAAAATGATATCGTATTCATAGTTTTGAAATGGAAATTTTATTTCCGGTTTTAAAGTATAAACTATTTTTAAATGACCGCGGTGTTATAATAACGATGGGTTGGCAAAGAGACCGGGATCGGATATGGACATACTCTCTGTCGATACCGAAAACCACTTTGACTAACCGTGTACGCGATGGAGATTCCAGAATGAAGTAGGTTGGTGGCGACGTTTCCTATGAGGTAAATACGTGGACCCAACTCCCGTGAGTTGGCATAAGGTGGCTAAAACAGGAGCGATTCTCGGGCCAATGAGGTCATTCCTCTGATCGAACGCACTCCTTCGATACTATACTCTGATTTTGGATTGTTTCGGTGGCCACTATTGATTTCTTTGATTTGGGGGTGTTAGTTCGAGGTGGGTGGTAGCTGCGGCTACGCGTTACCACCAGCTCGGATAGCAATTGGTATATCTACCCTGTCATTGCCTAGTTGTGCCGTGTCACCTACCCTATCGCGCCTTGTACGAGTTTGGATTTCTCCCGTAGCCCGTGTGGTATCCTCTGGTGCTTCCTGATCAGGAGGGACTATGATATTGGATGGACTACTGGGACTATTACGTGTTAAGGTGGTAAATGTAAAGCCTTAACGCTATTTAAAAGTAAGTTTATTTTATAAATAGACACTATTATAATAGCGCAATATACTACATAGTAAATAGTTTAACGGATCCTTAGGAGATGTAAATCCCGAGCATCTCTTGAGTTACTGCACTCATATTTATTTCTGTAAATTTAACTTACATAAGATCTTTTAGTTCTGACTCGAGTGTTTTTGTCTTTTCAAATTCGCTCGGGTCAGTCCGAGCGTTTCAGGATTTGAAGATTTAGCTCTGGAGGACGAAGACGAAGATTTGTATTATTATTATTTATAGTTTTGCACTACACTCACACTGTATTCCGCTGCATTGATATTATTGGTATGTGAACTCTGATATTTAATTGTAATAAGAAGAATCAAATGTTTTGTAAACAGTTTTATAAACTGTATATTTTATTATTATATTTTATCCTTCCGCTGTGAGATTCTATTTTGTTTTATTTCTTCTCTGTTTTCTTATTTACCCCATAACAATCCGCCCTTCCGTATGGTTTGAATTGGCACGTGTGTCTGTTTAAATCGTGCGAAAAGGCGGGATGTTACAAGAGTCGTAGCGCTCGTCGAGCTCTACGAAGTGGACGGTTGAGATTGGAAACGTCAAAGTGGATCGATGGCTATCGGGTCATGAATGTGTCACGTTCGTGCATGTTTCTCTGTGCAAGGGGTGGACCGGGCTCGAGGATGCTTCAGCCGTGGGTGAAGCTAGTTGCGGCGTGCTCTAGGGTGGTGGCCGATCAATGAATAGTGGATCGTAGGGGCGGCGGCCGTTGGTCAAAATTGTTGCGTGATGGGTTTCTTTGATGCGTGTTAGACTGGACCGAACGTGAGAGAGAGAAGAAGGTAGCGGCCCAATCTTATTTGGTAAAAAAAAGTAAATTTAATTATATTAACATATACAACTTTATTAAGCCATAACTTTTGCATGCATGGTCGAAATCGGACGAATTTGGTAGCGCCGGAATCGTAGCGACTCAATCTACGCTGCTGTGCATATCTAGAGACGTTTGGTGCGAGTGGAAATTTATAATATATCGAATGGGCTCGATTTATTTTAAAATTTGAAACGCCGATGCAAGATGAGTAAATCTCACTCACATCTGGATTTCGTTTAATTTAAATAGCTAATATTTAAATGAGTGATTGATTATTTGAATGTGATAATTATTATCGGATTTGATCGATATTTATTATCGTGCTAACATCTGTGGATGCCGGAAAGCAGGTTGGATGGATCCAACTGGATTCCTCACAAATAGGATTAAATTTACAATCTGTAATATATTTCATTGATGTCCTGTGATAGATTAATTTAAAATTTTGTTATGTTGTGTTATGGTTGGATAATATAATTGGGTATGATGATTAATTAAAATGATTAATTAGATTAATTGATTAAAGATAATCAATTTATGGAATTGTTTAAGTATAATGACTTAATGGAAGTAATTAAGGGATTAATTACTTAATGTAGTTAATTAAATAATGTGATTGATCAAGTTAATTAATTGGTTTAATTAACATAGTCACATGATGGTTTGTTAAAGTATGATTACTGAATGTAATTGGAAGGAGTAATTGCTGAGTAAATCAATTAATGGATATTTACTGGATGTTAATTTAATTGGAATGGTAATTTTAATGGAAATGATTTGGAATTAATTACCTCGTGTAATTAATAGGAAGGGTAATTACTTAGTGGAAGTAATTAATAATTAATTACTTAGTGTAATTAATTTAAGAATTGATTATTGTGATTAATCAAGGCTGATTAATGAATAATTAATTTAAGATTTATTATTAAATATAATTAATAATTAATTGAAGAAGTAATTAAGGATCATTAATTAATGTAATAAATGAGAGTAATTAAAGGTTAATTACTGTAAATGGTTAAGGATAGTTAATTTGTGAAATTAACTGAAGGATGATTATTCTATGTAATTGAAGATAATTAATCTAGGTGATTAATTAAGATGGATACTTGAAGAACGATTGATTAATTAATGGTTGATTAAGCAAAGTTAGGTGATTTATTATTAAGTAATTGATTTAATTTAAGTTAATTAAATTAATTATAATAGGGATTAATAATGATTGCTTATGAATGGTTGTTTGAATAAAATATCTGAATTGGATGATATCTATTGGATGATATGCTGTGTTATTCTGTGATATGAAATGTTTTGTGATATGAAATGTTTGGATGGACATTTATAATGTGGTTATTAATGATGATGAATTTCTGTGTAAAAAGTGACATCTTGTATTTAAAGTTGAATTGTGGTTCACTTAAATAACTCGGCTAAGATGGTATTAAATTCGAAGAGACCGGAGTCGGGCATTAGTAAATACCCGAAACCACTTCGATTCTTTATAAATTGATATGTGAAATCAATAGGCTCGTATGGAATGATTTAAGTGAATTGGACCTTTTAATCTAAGTTTTTGGTACCTGGAGATTAGATGTGTGAAATTGGTGATGTCTATAACAAATTGTGAATATGAAAATTTACACGAGTTACCCCGGGTTTAAATAAGTCTTATGCTTTGGTATTTCATGTTAGATGAGTTTACTCACGCTGGTTTCCAGCCTGACCCGGGTGTTACTTTGATGTAATGCTCGGTCAGACCGAGTATACAGGTTTTCAGGTAAGGACGTTCTGGAGCTCAGGAGATGGGCTGGATGATAGGAACGTATGGAGTGTTCCCTCTATATTATATATCTGAGACATGATGATTGTGTATATCCAGTGTCTGTGTATATATGTGTAACTCTGATGTATTATAAATGTATTTGACAGATACTGAATTCTTTTGTAAACTGTTATTATTTGATATTATATTTTCATCCGCTGCGAATGTGAGAATCTTTGTAGTGTTTCTTCTTCTTCTTCTTCTATCTCTTTCTTCTTTCCCTAACTATTTGGAGTTTTCGGGATCGAAAATTCTGGGTCGTTACACTGGTGGTCGGAGATGTGTTGACGAGGCGTTTCCAGGTTTTGTAGTGGTTCGAGACTTCTATTCCAGGTTTCGTTTTGAACTCGAATTCGATTTCAAGGTTTGGGGTGATGATCTGATGATCGTGCCAGGGTGTGATGTTGTTTGCCGATGTGGAAAGATCGTCGAAGTTGGCCAAAGGCGATCGGCGCCACCGTGCATGTGCATGGTGCACTTTGTTCCGGTGATGCTAGTTTTTGAGTAGAGATGGAAATCGAGTTTTACTCGAGTTATTGAGTGGTTTTCTCGAAGTCAGGTTAGGTGGGACTCGAAGCAAAATTGAAGTGGCTCGGGTAAATGATTTTGGTGATAGGTTTTCAAATTTGTCTATTTAAAATTTAAAACTGAAATTCAAATTATAAAGCAAGGATGTAAAATAAGTTTTAAATCAAAGTTTAAATATGGATTCAAGTTTAGTTTGAACCTTAATTTGGAGATAAAAGTTTTTAAAGTTCAAATTGTTTTAATAACTTTAAAGTGTTTAAGTAATTAAAAGTGTATTTAAAAGGATTCGAATTTAAAATGGAATTTAAAAACGTAAAGGAAATATTTAAACTAAGTTTTAAATCAAAAATTTTAAATCAAGATTCAAATCTAAATTTGAATCCTAGTTTTGAAATAAAATAAAGTTTTATAAAATTTAAATGTTTTAACAACTTTGAATGTTAAAGTAAATTTTTAATGATTTGAATTTAAAAGGAATTTGGTTTAAACTTTTTTTAAAATTCTTTTATAAGATATAAGTATTCTTTAACATGAGATTTTAAAGGTTTTTAAATTGTGTTCTAAACTTTGTTAAGTTAAAGTGGTATTCATTTTAAATCTTAAATTTAAAAGTAAATTTAAAGGTAATTTTTTTTAAAAATGTTTTGTTAATGATAATTTAATCGTTAGTAAGAATAAAGTTTTATCTTAAATTTAATGATTTGTAATTTATTAAATTATTAAGATAATTAAAATGGATAATTAATTTATTTGATTAATTAATGATTTGGATTAATTAATTTAATAATTAAGGTTTTTAATTAATTAATTAAAGTTTAAGATTAATTATTTAAAGAAAAAGTAATTTGTAATTAAGGATTATTAATTAGATATAATTATATTTTAATTAATGATTAGAAGATTAATTAATCAAGTAATTAAGGATTAATTAAGTTACTGTTAAAACTTAATTAATTAAATAATTAGGGATTAATTAATGGATTATTAAAGATTAATTAATTTAAAATTAATAATGATTAATGAAAGTTTAATTACTTGAGAAAAGTAATTAAAGAATTGTTAGTAGTTAATGAAGGTCATTAACTTGAGATTATTCAAACAATTAATTAATGTGACTAATTTTAATAATTGATTAGATTAATTAATTTGAAATAATCATTTGTGAATTGTTTAAGTGTAATTACTTAATGGAAGTAATTAAGAAATTAATTACTCAATTTAATTAATTGAGTTTATTTTGATTAGTGTAAGTTAATTAATTAAGTTTAATTAATTTAAGATAATCAATGGATGGTTTGGTAAGTATAATTACTTAGTGTAATTAATATAGTATAATTACTTAGTAAAGTAATTAGTGGGTAATTACTGGATGTAATTAATTGAAGAATGGAAGTAGTTTTAGTTTAATTACTTCATGTAATTAATATGAAGGATAATTACTTAATGAAAGTAATTAATAATTAATTACTTAGTGTAATTAATTAAAGAATTGACAAATTAAGTTATTTGGGGATAATTAAGTGATGTAATTAATTAAGGTTAATTACTGAATGAGATTAATCAAGGGTGATTAATAAATATAATTAATTAAAGATTAATTATTAAATGTAATAAATTAAGGAGTAATTAATTTATTTAATAAAGTAATTAAGGGAAGTTAATTACTGGATAAGATTAATCAAGGATGATTAATATATGCGGTTTAATTAAAGATTAATTACTTAATGTAATTCATTTAAATAGAATAATTAAAAAATAATTAGGGATCATTAATTAATAATTAATGATGTAATTAAGGATTGATTAATTAAGATTAATTAATCAATGATAATTGATTATGAGTAATTAATTAATGTAATTAATTAAGGATTAATGTAATTGATTATAGTTAATTAATTAATGAAGTAATTAAAGGTTAATTACTGTATTTGATTAAGAATAATTAATTTGTGAAATTAATTAAAGAATGATTACTTGAATGTAATTAAGGGATAATTAATCAAGGGTGATTAATTAAGCTGGAAATTTGATAATGATTAATTAATTGATTTGTAATTAATTAATGGTTATGTAAGCAAGATTTATAATGATGTAAGTAATTAATTTAATTTACTTTAAATTAAAAATTAATTATAGATGGTGTGATTATTAATCCTTGCTTGTGTATGGATGGATGATATTGGTTGCCTTGAATGGTTTGAAATCTCACATATGAGATAAGTGATGATGTGTGATATGGATGCTTTGGTTGAAATGATGATAATGTGAATTATCTATTTGTGTTGATAATGTGAATTATCTATTTGTGATGATAATGTAGATTATCTATTATGTTATGTGAATTATCCATCTGTGTGTATATTGATAATGGAATTGAATTGTTTTAAACTTTAAAACAACTTGGCCTTAAAAGATACGTTTTGGATTTCGATGAGACTGGGATCGGGTTTCAAGATTTGGATATCCGAAAACCACATCGACCCAAATTAACGATAGGTCGTGAATCTGAAGTGAAGATGAAGATTCACAGTGCAAGGGTTATCGTCGTTATCTTTGAGGGTGATTCCAAAATGAGTGTAATGAGATAATGCCTTCGGTTTCGTTCGAACCCGGAACGAACTTGTATGGATTGAATGCTTTTAGAACATCGTCAGGTGGACGATGAGCATTCTAAGAGATGTGTTCTCTAAAGGTAATCGTAGCCTCAAGCCTCATCAACCGGGAATGGCTAAACATGGGAGGTGCAGCAAGGTTAAGTGGGTAGCACCCAAGGTTAAGTGATTCACAGTGCAAGGGTTATGATGTTGTAACAACCCGATATTTTCAGCCATTCGCATCCGCACATGTCGGACTTGAATTGCTCAAAATACCACGTTGTAAATAAATTTGGAGCAAATGAAATACAATCACAGAATCACAGGCACAGAAATATCAGAATAACTCGCAGCGGAAATTAAAATACCATAGTAGTTCATGAAGCTACTATAACAAACTCTCAAAACATAATACATAATATCAGTCTGAAAAACATATACAATAGAAATCTCAATTACATAACAGTTTATCAATACCAAAGCTGAAATAGAACAACTGAAACTGAAGGGATAGATAACTAGATAAGCAGAATCTCCAGCAATTCCTAGCTCCAGAAAGAAATCCAAAGCTAAGCTGTAAATACTCAGGCTGACCCGAGCGTAAAGTAAAACACAAAACACTCGAGTCGGGACAATATATACTTATATAATGTAAACCAACTCAAGTGAACTGTAGTAGAATTGCACAATAACTTAAAGGATGCTTGCGATCGCCCATCCTTTAAGAATCAGTTAAACTATAAATTAATTACATCCGGTGGTTAAAATTTCAAAATGGTATTTTATACTTCAAAATCAAATATAATTTCAAAATTCAATATCATTCAAATTATCATATCTTCCAAACCACATTCATTTTTATTTAACTTAAATACCATTACAAAACACATTTCAAAATAGTTTATATTTCGAAACAAATTACTTCATTTTTAAATCATAAAATGAAGTTATTATATTTAATAATTAAATTATTAAATTTCCAATTCAATTAAATCAATTACTTAAGTTCAATTTCATTATAACGAAACTTATAAATTTACTTAAATTCGATTCGTCAAATCATATTCTTAAAATTATAAGTCTTACATTCATTTCAATAAACGCATTTTATTTCTTGTTAAAGAAATTCAATTTCACTTATTTCTTTACTTAGTTACAAATTTCCAAAACTCAATTAATAAAGAAACTAAATTTCATATATTCGAGAAGTTTACTTTCACTTGTAAACTTACTTAAATAATTTTCAACTTTAATAAATAAAGAAACTCAATTTCATTTATCAACGAAGTTCAAATCCACCTATTTAAAGTTCACTTCCTCTTATTAAAGAATTCAAATTTTTATATTCAATTATCAAATAATTCAATCTTATTCAATTATTAATTAATTTCAACTTAATTCATACTAATTTCAAAATTTAATAATTTCAACTTGATCATAATTTCAAACTCAATTATTAAATCATTTCAAACTTAATAAATGAATAATTCCCAAATTTAATTATTAAATAATTCATTTCAAACAACGTTCTTTCATCAGTTGCTACGTTAATATTTTTTTTTTCAATCTTTATATTTTCCTTTCAAAAATTCAAATTCCGACTTATTTCAAAACTTATTCTTTGCTCGAATAAAATCATTATTTTATTTTAAAATCAAATTATTGACCAATCGGATTTTATTTAATTCTCTATCCTAAGTCAAGTTCATTTGGGTATATATCATTTCAACCCGATTCCAATTCCATACAAAAATCAAAGCATAGCAAAGGGAACTTGCAGTGTGATAACTGGGATGGTGTCAAAGTAAATAAACAAGCAATAACAACAATCAATAACAATCAAATAATCAATCCAAATAATCCCGAAATAATCGTATTAATTCACATTTTTGTTTGTGCAAATTAATATAATTATTTCTAGAATCTACACTATCATTTCATGTAGATTAAAGATTACTACATTACGGTTTTTCACTTGTCGTTCAATTTCAATTCTACAACAATTTATCCAATATACGTTCAAGGTTCAAAGTGTAATTTATCAAATTCTACGTGTCAATTAACTTAACAATTAAAAGGGGTCATATTATTCAAATTAACTAATCAAATTCAACACATATGTCGATTCACAGTTTAAACTATCCTACGTCAAATTCAATTGCATAATATTTATCACTTTATACATTACAATTTAACATCCAATATAAACAAAAATCAATCAATCAATTATCAACCAAACTGTATTATCATCGCATAAATAATTAACAGATAATGGTGTCAGATGTCATAGGTGAACAGATACAGGTAACATAACAGTGTAAATAAATAACAACAGCATATTTCAATTGTCGTTTCAATTGAAATCAAATTTAATAAATAAAAGAACATTAATCGTGAGTGATTACTCACGTTCCGAGGCTAGAGATGAACGGGAATGGGACGATACAGATACAAACACTGATACGGATACGACTAGCGTGCCAGCAGCAGGTTAGAAATCACTGCGATAGATTCGATAAAGAAACATAAGTCAAGATGTCACGAATAAGGCGAACAAGACTGGTAGATAAGAAATTTGATGAGATAAATCAGAATTGGATCGATTAAGAAAAATGGTATAGGTGAATTTATACATATATAACCATATATATAATCAATTTCTAAGTTCAAACCTATACTAAATCAAATATATATAGGAATTTCAAACATATAAAAATAAATTATATGTTATAATTAAAACAATATTTATTATAAATTTAGTATTGACAAAATCAACTTAAGTCCAAAATAGTGTTTATATATATATATATATATATATATATATATATATATATATATATATAAAAGCTATTGATATGTCACCAACTACATTCATGTTACTCAAAAGATATGCAAACCCATTATAAATATATGCAGACTAGTTATAAACATACACGCAATTCAAGTCCGACATGTGCGGATGCGAATGGCTGAAAATATTGGGTTGTTACAGTTCCGAAAACCACTTTAACAACCGTGTACGCGGTGGAGATTCCAGAATGAAGTAGGATGGTGGCGACGTTCTTGAGGTATATTACGTGGACCCAACTCCCGTGAGTTGGCATAAGGTGGCTAAAACAGGAGCGATCTCGGGCCAAGTGAGGTCATTCCTCCGATCGGACACATTCCTTCGATACTATACTCTTACTGTGATTGATTAGATGGCCATCCTCCAATTTTGATATGGGAGTGTGTTCCGAGGTGGGCGTATGTGGCTGCTGCGTTACCACCAGCCCGTGTGCGTAATTGGTATATCTACCCTGGCATTGCCTTGTGTGCCGTGTCACCTACCATACCGAGCCTTTACTACGAGTTTGTTTTTCTCCTGTAGCCCGTGTGGTATCCTCTGACAGTCACCCGGAGTGGAGATGGCATGATATTGGATGGACTACTGGGACTATTATGTGTGAAGGGTGATATGGGTAGCCCGGAACGCTATTTAAAAGTATGTTTATTTTACAGTAATCAACTAAAGTGAACTGTAGTAGAAATGCACCATAACTTAAAGGATGCTTGGGATCGCCCATCCTTTAAAGATCAGTTAAACCATAAATTAAATACATCCCGTGGTTAAAATTTCAAAATAGTATTTATACTTCGAAATCAAATATCATTTAAAAATTCAATATCATTCAAAATCCATTTCGAAATATCAAAATATCATATCTTCCAAACCACATTCATTTTTATTTATTTTAAATACCATTTCAAAACACATTTCAAAATAGTTTATATTTCGAAACAAATTGCTTCATTTAAATCATTAAAATGAAGACATTATATTTAATCATTAAATTATTAAATTTCCAAAATTTTAATCTTTCAAAGTTCATTCATTCGCTTAAATTTATTAAAACAATGAAAAATTCAACTTTCGCAGCATTTAGAAAATGCTACGGAAAGTCACACTTAAAAAAGTTCAATTTACAAAAGACAACATTTAAAATGCTGTAATAGGGTTCCATTAGTTTCAAATAAACTTAGTTAAATTCAACCATTATAACATTCACAAAAAAATGCTATAATAGTCTTTAATTAAATTGAGCCATTTGGTTCATTATTATCAACTACAACATTTACAAATGTTGTATTATCCTTTACATTAGAATTAATAGCATTTTAGAAATGCAGTAAATTAACTTCAAATATTCAGTATAATTTCACCAACAATTATATTTTTATTTAAACCATTTTTAACTTATAAAATCATATAATTTCACTTTTAAAACAATCATTCAAATACCCTTATATTCATGATTTTATAAAGTTAAATCTCTATTCAAAAATCAAAATTTAATAGTAATTCACTTATTAAATTCCAACATTAAATTTTAAATTCATTAAATTAAATTTAACTTAACACTTAAGTTTAAATTTTCAAATATAACTTAATTTCATTTTTATTTACTTAACTTAAAATTCACTTTTAAGCCAAATTCACAAATTTTCAATTTCAGTTATATTTAAAAATTTCAACTTAAATATTCATTCATTTCACATTTTAACTTAATTTAAAAATCATTAATATATTATAAAATTATTTTAAATTCATTTAATTCAAAATATCATAAATTTATCATATTTTCATATTTAATTTAAATTCCATTTATCACAAAATTATAATTTCCATTCTAACTTTACCATTAATTTATTTCACTTATAAATTTTCAGAGAGTCAATAATGCTTTACAAAAAACATTTTTAATCAAATTTAAATCAAAATATTATAATATTTACATTTCTAAAATATTTTAAATTTTAAGAAAAACATATTTTAACAACGGGTCTGTATTTCATTTTCTAGCCTAGGTAAAGTGATACGGGTAATATATCGTTTCAACCCGTAATTTACAAAGAAAACCCGGGTTTGATCATTTCAAACCCACAATCCCATGTAAATGAAAATAATTGAAAATCATTCAGGCCTATCATTTCAGCCCATAACGATTTTCTCCTATTCTAAAATCCGTTCGGGTATGTATCATTTCAACCCATAGTGATTCTAATCTAAAAGGAACTTGCAGTGTGATAAACTGATAAAAATAATAGAACAACATAATATAACAGTAACATATGATATAGCAGGTGTTTAAGCATGGGTGAACATCATAAAATCATAACATAGCAAGGGTAACATGATAATGTATTTTACAGATTCAAAAGGGGTCAATTTACTAGTTATAAAAGTACATATTGTCTGGTGAGAATAACTCACCGGTTTGAGCTGATGACCCAACAAAAAATTTCACAAACAGGATCTACACAAGCATAAAAGCACGACACAGATTCGAATGGAGGAGCCAAATGTCAAATTCCTTGGATACACATCAAACAAAACAATATAACAACGATGAGTTTAAAATCAACTACGATCAAAACTACACTAGAATAGACTGCACAGAATCAAATAGAAATGCTTGCACTTGCTTTTAACAACCTTCAGGTTTGCCCATCAACAAACCTATGAAGGCTGACCCCTATCAACCAAAACCTGATACAAATCCTAATCAATATCAATAAATATCTGATAATATATAACAGGTAATAACTGACAGTTATAATCAAAATTTAACAACTATTAAACTAACAGTTTATATTCAGTAATAAATTTTATAACTGTTTCTAGCAGTTTATATGCAAATAAATAAATTCTAACTGTCAATTAATATGCAATAAATAACTAAATTAACAGTTAAATTAAATAATGCGTATTAACAGATATGCTGAATAAAACATGCCAAACAGTCATAAATAAAATTTCTACTCATATATAAAATAAATTTAACAAACATAAAAACTTTTAGAAGTTGTGAGTGGGTTAAAACACTCACCTTTTGAATTTAAATCGAATTTAAATTCGATTTAAACCCAAAAATTCGACGGTCTCCAAATCTGACCAAACCAGCGTCATCGGATCCGGAATTTAATTACGATCCTAACAAAAAAAATTCCGAGTGAAACGGATATCGTATTCATAGTTTTGAAATGGAAAATTTTATTCTGGTTTTAAGTATAAACTATTTTAAAGGACCGCGGTGTTATAATAACGATTGGTTGGCAAAGAGACCGGGATCGGATATGGACATACTCTCTGTCGATACTGAAAACCACTTTGACTAACCGTGTACGCGGTGGAGATTCCAGAATGAAGTAGGTTGGTGGCGACGTTTCCTGTAAGGTAAATACGTGGACCCAACTCCCGTGAATTGGCATAAGGTGGCTAAAACAGGAGCGATTCTCGGGCCAATGAGGTCATTCCTCTGATCGAACGCACTCCTTCGATACTATACTCTGACTTTGGATTGTTTCGGTGGCCACTATTGATTTCTTTGATTTGGGGGTGTTTGTTCGAGGTGGACAGTAGCTGCGGCTATGCGTTACCATCAGCCCAGATAGCAATTGGTATATCTACCCTGGCATTGCCTAGTTGTGCCGTGTCACCTACCCTAGCACGCCTTATACGATTTTGTTTTGTACCATACCTTTGGAGTGCCCTCTGACGACGCCCAGTACGGGGGAGATTACGGTACTGTATAGACTATGGGAATATATTCTGTGTTAAGGGCTATATGGGTAACCCCTTAACGCTATTTAAAAGTAAGTTTATTTTATGAATAGACACTACTATAGTAGCGCAATATACTACATAGTAAATAGTTTAACGGATCCTTAGGAGATGTAAATCCCGAGCATCTCTTGAGTTACTGTACTCATATTTATTTCTGTTAATTTAACTCACATAAGATCTTTTAGTTCTGACTCGAGTGTTTTTGTCTTTTCAAATTCGCTCGGGTCAGTCCGAGCGTTTCAGGATTTGAAGATTTAGCTCTGGAGGACGAAGATGAAGATTTGTATTATTATTATCTATAGTATTGCACTACACTCACACTGTATTCCGCTGCATTGATATTATTGGTATGTGAACTCTGATATTTAATTGTATAAAGAAGAATCAAAATGTTTTTGTAAACAGTTTTATAAACTGAATATTTTATTATTATATTTTATCCTTCCGCTGTGAGATTCTATTTTGTTTTATTTCTTCTCTATTTCCTTATTTACCCCATAACAATCCGCCCTTCCGTATGGTTTGAATTGGCACGTGTGTCTGTTTGAATCGTGCGAAAAAGCGGGATGTTACAAGTTGGTATCAGAGCGTAACTTAAGTTGATTTTTGAAAATTTTAATTTCCATTTATTGTTTATGAATCATTGACTTTTTCATATATTCAAGTCCGATATGTGGGGATGCGAATGGCTGAAAATATCGGGTTGTTACAGATATTGTTTCTTCTTTCTTTTCTCTTTTATATCCCTTTCTTTCTTATTAATGATGCGTCATTCTGTGGAATGAATGGCGGGTCGTTACAGTGGTATCAGAGCGCTAGGTTGAGTGAATACCTAGGCTTTAGAGTGCTTTCTTTCTTGAGAGAGCGTATTTGTAATTTTGATATATATATATATATATATATATGTATGTATGTATGTATGTATGTATGTATGTATGTATGTATGTACTGGTTTACCTGTTTGGGTTTTCCAATCTAAGTTATAAAGGTAGATAGGGTAGTGGTGTGTGTAACACGACTACCATTGGTTGGAGTTTGAGTGTTTAAGGTTGGAGGTTTATCTGTCGAGACTGTACACCTAATACCGTCTCGAGTGAGCTTTGCAGTGGTGTAAGGATTTCATCGATCTCGGAAGGAAACCTTTTAAAAGGTTCGGAGTCCATTTTTGAAGTTGGATGAGTAGAGTTAGGATCTGTCGGTTAGGCAGAAGCAAGTGATGGTATCTTGGCAACCTCAGGAAGTAGTAGCTGCGTGATGAGATGCAGTGACTATGGATGTTCCCGCAGATGTTTTTTTTGGAACAAGTTTAAGGATGAGTGTCTGCTTCGGTGTTGTGGCTGAGTTCAGCAGGGTGTTGTGTTTGGGTTTGAGGTCCGAGTTTCCTGAAGAGCTTTGGATTAGGAAGTCTTTGGCATCTGTGTTAGCAGTGCAGCTCGGAGTGTTCTGTATGCCGGCAAGGAGGCCTTCTGGCTTAGCAGTTTTTCTAGAGGTGGAGTTCAGAAGCAGCAGAGTGGATCAATTTCTTCGATGGATTGGCTAGACCAGCGTAAGCTGTTCTTATTGGTAAGGAGAGAACAGATTTCTTTGGAATCAGGCTGGGTTGATCGCAAAAGTGACTTACGGTAGCTGAGTGTTCTCTTGGGTTATCAGAGTTTTTTCGGATGTTTTCAGGGAAGTCAGAGGTTTGTCCACGTCTGGAGATTGAGTTTTCTTATCGACTAGGATTCCAGGAGTGATACCTGTGGTTCAGCTTAGTAGAAGGATGGTTTCTAGAGATAGAATTGGTGAAGCAGCTCAGGATCGGTGGAATTTCTTGAGTTTTCTTTATGGATCCGTTGAACCATATTTCTAGAATGGGTTGTCGAGTCTGCGTTCGTATTCATCATCAGCATTTTTCATCTACTTCAGATTAGAGTTGTGCAGCGAAAGCAGTTTGGGAGTGCATCTGTTTATCCTTTCTGGATAGGAGGAGTAAGTTTGGTCTTCTGATGTTTGAGGAGTAGAGTTTGTGTTCTTGGTTTTGGTTGATCTTGGAAAGATCATTTTGATGAGTTGTTTTTGATCTAGTTAGTTTCTAGAGGCATCGGCAAAGGTTGAGCTGATCAGGAAGGATGTAGACAGCCTGGATCGTCCGAAGATTTTTGTGGATAAGAGATGAAGGAATTTGGATTCCGGAGTCGGAGATTTGATTTTGGATAAGTTTTCTCCGATATAAGGGAGCTATAAGATTGGGTAAGTCTGGGAAGTTAGCTCCGAGGTGTTTTGGATCTTTTCTGTATTCTTGTGAGGATAAGTGTTTGGTCTTCAGGATTGAATTGCCAGTTTGAATAACTGGATTCGATGTGTATCACGTATCTTTGAGAGAGTACGTGTATGATCCATCTCTGGTTTTGGAACCAGATGTTCAGGAAGGTTTAGTTATTGAGTCAGAATCGTTTGTAGTCTGATATCCTGTTTAATTTTGTAGATCTAGATGAGTAGGAGCGTTGTAGCTTAGTAGTTTGGATTGTTTGGGTTTTGTAGAGCGAGTATCCGATATTTATACCTGAGAAACTCTTGGAAATTCTATCTAGAATTTTGTCTGGATAATTAGATTTGTTTGATTGGGTGAATTGTTTGCTATGGTTGTTAGCATATGATTGATAATATAAGCTTGTGTTTTAAAATTAAATCTTGAATGAGATTATTAAATTACATTTGTTTTAAATTTTGGGGACGAAATTCTTTTAATGGGGGAGGAATGTGATGACCTGGAATTTTGGGCAATATCAATTTAATAATCTGTATTAAAAATTAAATTGATTGTATAATTTTTGTTAATAAGATTTAAATTGATTTAATAATCTTCTTTTAATAAATATTTAATTGGTGAATTTATTTTTTAAAAAGCTAATAAATTGTTTTCTATTTATAATGTATACATATTTGTATATATATTGTAAATAGATTAGCTTTGTTTTAAATTTAATAATAAAGGCATGTTTTCAAATTTTAATATTTTTGGTAATTATAATTTAATTTAATATAGAACTTTTCAAAGCTATTTTATAGTTAACTATATGATTTTAAATACTTAAGGTAAGTATTATTTTAAAATATCTTTTAATTTAGATTTTTAAATAAGATTAGCCAAAATATTGTTTTACATTCTTTTTATATATTGTTAAATAAATATGATTTGTAATTAGATATGAAAGTTCAAAATATAATTAATATATGAAACATTAATTCATTTAAGTAATAAGTAATTTATAACCTCTTTTATAAATTATTTAAAAAGGTCAAATGTGTTATTTTCAAATAATAGATATATGTATTGTTTTTATACATAAATATGATTGATTTTATTCTTTAAAGTTATATATATATATATATAACTAAGTATTTGTAAACTAATTAATTAAGTTAAAAAGCTTTTATTTACATTTAAAATAAATTCTAAATTACTTACAAGACAAGTGTAAGCATATAAAAGCTTCATTTAACATGTGTTAAGTTAATAAACAAGGAATTTGAGAAATGTTGTAATATTAGACAAGTGGCATTTTTTAAATTTAGTTTTTCTTTTATTCTTATTAAAAATCATTTCAGCCTATATATAACTATTTGTTCTCTTCCCTTCATTCTTTTTCTATCATCTTCTTTTTCAAAAGATAAAAACAAAACTGAAATCAATTTCAGCTGAAACAAAGATAAAATCAAATCTGAGAACACTCCCTCAAAACCAGAAACCAGAATGTAAATCTTCAACCTATAATTTATTTTTCAAAACCAAAACAAAATCCCTGTAATTCATTTCTCAAATCAGCAAGCAAACCCTGTAACTATTTCAATAAAAAACCAATCTGTAATCAATATCCTCTGCAAATCATTTTCAAAAATGGAACCAAAGCTTGAGCATTTTCTTTTCAATCTGGAAGCCTGCATTTGTTCTTCAATTCTGTTTGTAATCAAGTTTCAGTTGCATGCAAAGTTTCTTGGGATTAAAGCATTCCAGTTTCAAGTTTTTTTAAAAGATCAAAGCATTTTTCCAGTAATTAAAGTTTAAAAGTTCCAAGCTTTTTCAAAATCAAAATGGAAGCTCTGTTCCTCATTTTCAATCAGGTGAGTAACATCACTTTTAAAACCTAAGTATCTGGATTAGTTGCATGTTTATATCCGGAAAATGTGTATGTTGTGAATATAGAAATAAGTTCCTGTGTATATATGTGAATGTTTAAATGTATGCATGTATTTGTGTTTGCTGTTTTAACTTCCAGGTTCAAATTTATTCAAAATTCAATTCCTCTTGATCCTATTTCTGTTAGGACATAGGTTCTAAACAAAAAATTGGTTGTTAGGTGATAGAGTAAAGTTTTAAAAAAAATTAGTTAAATTAAAATGAAATCTGCTCTGGAAATAAGAACAACGGAGCAAGATCAATATAAAGTGAAAAACTCAAACATTATGATTCGATGTTTCAGGCTTATAATCTGAAACATCATCCAAAAACTTGATTTTTAAAACTAAAATCATAATTGTTAATTGGGTTTTGAGTTTGCATTTCTGGGTTGACCAGAAAATGATATTTGAGTAACCCTTGGCGATCTAGTTGATCTGGGGTGTCGTGGTTCTTCCTGAAGGTGGAGGAATGATCAGAGTTTTAGGGTAAATTGTCTGGGAGTTGACCAAATCACTGTGGAGGTGGCGGTGGTTGATTTTGGTCTGCATCCCTAGTTTATCTGGGTTGAGTATTTTGGATTGGCATGTCTACTTTGGTTGATCGAGTCCAACCAAACTCGAAGGAATGGAAGCATGGAGGTAGGCGAAGGTTGGCCGGAGTTTCAGCAACTCTGGTGGTCGGAGATGTGTTGACGAGGCATTTCCAGGTTTTGTGGTGGTTCGAGACTTCTGTTCCAGGTTTAGTTTTGAACTTGAATTCAATTTCGAGCTTTGGGGTGACGATCTGATTATCGTGTTAGGTTGTGACGTTGTTTGCCGATGTGGGAAGATCGTCGAAGTTGGCCATAGGCGATCAGGACCACCGTGCATGTGCACGGTGCACTTTGTTCTGGTGATGCTGGTTTTTGAGTAGAGATGGAAATCGAGTTTTACTCGAGTTATTGAGTGGTTGGCTAGAAGTCAGTTAGGGGGGACCCGAAGCAAAATTGAAGTGGCTCGGGTAAATGATTATGGTGACAGGTTTTCAAATCTGTATGTCTAAAATTTAAATCTGAAATTTAAATTATAAAGCAAGGATTTAAAATAAGTTTTAAATCAAAGTTTGAATATGGATTCAAGTTTAGTTTGAATCTTAGTTTCGAGATAAATAAGTTTTAAAATTCAAATTGTTTTAATAACTTTAAAGTGTTTAAGTAATTAAAAGTGTATTTAAAAGGATTTGAATTTAAAAAGGAATTTAAAAAAGTAAAGGAAAGATTTAAACTAAGTTTTAAATCAAAATTTTTTAATCAGGATTCAAATCTAAATTTGAATCTTGGTTTTGAAATAAAATAAAGTTTTATAAAATTTAAATGTTTTAACAACTTTGAATGTTAAAGTGAATTTTTAATGATTTGAATTTAAAAGGAATTTGGTTTAAACTATTTGAAAATTTCTTTTATAAGATATAAGTATTCTTTAACATGACATTTTAAAGGTTTTTAAATTATGTTTTAAACTTTGTTAAGTTAAAGTGGTATTCATTTTAAATCTTAAATTTAAAACGAAATTTAAAAGTAAATTTAAAGGTAAATTGTTTTTTTAAATGTTTTGTTAATGATAATTTAATCATTAATAAGAATAAAGTTTTATCTTAAAGTTAATTAGAATTTAATGATTTGTGATTCATTAAATTATTAAGATAATTAAAATGGATAATCAATTTATTTAATTAATTAATGATTTGGATTAATTAATTTAATAATTAAGGGTTTTAAATTAATTAATTAAAGTTTAAGATTAATTATTTAAAGAAAAATTAATTTGTAATTAAGGATTATTAATTAGATATAATTAGATTTTACTAATGATTAGAAGATTAATTAATCAAGTAATTAAGGATTAATTAAGTTACTGTTAAAACTTAATTAATTAAATAATTAGGGATTAATTAATGGGTTATTAAAGATTAATTAATTCGAAATTAATAATGATTAATGTAAGTTTATTTACTTAAGAAAAGTAATTAAAGAATTGTTAGTAGTTAATGAAGGTCATTAACTTGAGATTATTCAAAATTTAATTAACGTGATTAATTTTAATAATTGATTAGATTAATTAATTTGAGATAATCATTTGTGAATTATTTAAGTGTAATTACTTAATGGAAGTAATCAAGAAATTAATTACTCAATTTAATTAATTGAGTTTATTTTGATTAGTGTAAGTTAATTAATTAAGTTTAATTAATTTAAGATAATCAATGGATGGTTTGGTAAGTATAATTACTTAGTGTAATTAATATAGTATAATTACTTAGTAAAGTAATTAGTGGGTAATTACTGGATGTAATTAATTGAAGAATGGAAGTAGTTTTAGTTTAATTACTTCATGTAATTAATATGAAGGATAATTACTTAATGAAAGTAATTAATAATTAATTACTTAGTGTAATTAATTAAAGAATTGACAAATTAAGTTATTTGGGGATAATTAAGTGATGTAATTAATTAAGGTTAATTACTGAATGAGATTAATCAAGGGTGATTAATAAATATAATTAATTAAAGATTAATTATTAAATGTAATAAATTAAGGAGTAATTAATTTATTTAATAAAGTAATTAAGGGAAGTTAATTACTGGATAAGATTAATCAAGGATGATTAATATATGCGGTTTAATTAAAGATTAATTACTTAATGTAATTCATTTAAATAGAATAATTAAAAAATAATTAGGGATCATTAATTAATAATTAATGATGTAATTAAGGATTGATTAATTAAGATTAATTAATCAATGATAAGTGATTATGAGTAATTAATTAATGAATTAATTAAGGTTTAATGTAATTAATTATAGTTAATTAATTTATGAAGTATTTATTAAGGGTTAATTACTGTATTTGATTAAGAATAATTAATTTGTGAAATTAATTAAAGAATGATTACTTGAATGTAATTAAGGGATAATTAATCAAGGGTGATTAATTAAGCTGGAAATTTGATAATGAATAATTAATTGATTTGTAATTAATTAATGGTTATGTAAGCAAGATTTATTTACCTTAAATTAAATAAGAGATGAAGTAATTAATTTAATTCATTTTAAACTAATTATTGATGGTGTGATTATTAATCCTTGCTTATGTATGGATGGATGATATTGGTTGCCTTGAATGGTTTGAAATCTCAGATATGAGATAAGTGATGCTGTGTAAAATGGATGCTTTGGTTGAAATGATGATAATGTGAATTATCTATTTGTGATGATAATGTGAATTATCTATTTGTGATGATAATGTAGATTATCTATTATGCTATGTGAATTATCTATCTGTGTGTATATAGATAATGGAATTGAATTGTTTTAAATTTTAAAACAACTTGGCCTTAAAAGATACGTTTTGGATTTCGACGAGACCGGGATCGGGTCTCCAGATTTGGATATCCGAAAACCACATCGATCCAAATTAACGATAGATCGTGAATCTGAAGTGAAGATTCAGAGTGCAAGGGTTATCGTCGTTAACTGTGCGGGTGATTCCAAAATGAGTGTAATGAGATAATGTCTTCGGTTTCGTTCGAACTCGGAACGAACTTGTATGGATTGATTGCTTTCAGAATATCGTCAGGTAGACGATGAGCATTCTAAGAGATGTGTTCTCTAAAGGTAATCGTAGCCTCAAGCCTCATCAACCGGGAATGGCTAAAACAGGGGAGGTGCAGCAAGGTTAAGTGGGTAGCACCCAAGTAGGATGAGATTTTCCCCTGTCTAGATGTCTTTTTTTATTCGGCTGTGTGGGCAGTTGTTGGCCACAACTGCGGGGTTGTCTTGTTCGGGACTGTCCAGTAAGGGATGGTTCCGGCCTTGTGTTGCAGGGGATTCGGAGTAATCCTCGGTACGATGATCTAGGCCCTGTACTGTGACGGGCGGTACCCCAGTAGCCCTGCCATTGTATGGAATCCAAACTCCAATAAGTGCCCTCAGAATTGATTGTATTACCCACTTTCTGGCTAGTATGCTGGAATTTAATCATGTAACAATTTCAGCTATTTCTTATTTACTTGAAAACCCTAGACCTATTATAATATCACCGGATTTCCTATCAAATTTTTTGGTTAGCGTAAGGTAAAAACTTACCCATGTTTATGTGTGAGGAGTCTTACGTGATACCTTTTGTTTTCAAAGGTTTTTTCAAAGTTAAGCAAATTTAACCTGTTACTCACACCAGACCATGTCTGACCCGGAGTTTATTTCTGTTTTTCTTAAACTCTTGGGTACTCAAAGTTTTTATGAGTAGCCAAGGGATTCAGGTTAGCTTTGACGAATTGTGGAGGAGCAAAGGAGCAGAAGGCTTCAGCGTTATAGATATATATAGTATTCCGCTGTTTGGTATCTCTGTATTGTATTGAGTTGTAATAAGTAGACAGGTGTTTATAACTGTCTAGTATGTGATGTATAATCTATATAACTCTGATAATTGTTGTATATTATGTAATACTTATGTTATTAATATAATTTATTCGCTCCGCTGTTGAGCTTCTGATGTTGTTTCTTCTTTCTCTTCTTTCTTTTCTCTTTTCTATCCCTTTCTTTCTTATTAATGATGCGTCATTCTGTGGAATGAATGGCGGGTCGTTACAGTGGTATCAGAGCGCTAGGTTGAGTGAATACCTAGGCTTTGGAGTGATTTCTTTCTTGAGAGAGCGTATTTGTAATTTATATATATATATATATATATATATGTACTGGGTTACCTGTTTGGGTTTTCCAATATAAGTTATAAAGGTAGATAGGGTAGTGGTGTGTGTAACACGACTACCATTGGTTGGAGTTTGAGTTTTTAAGGTTGGAGGTGTATCTGTCGAGACTGTAGACCTAATACAGTCGATAAAGCTTCAGCTCAAAAGCCTCTAGACAAACCAGCCATCAATTTCAAACAACATGTCTTTTCAAGTAGAGTCTGATTCATCCTCTCAGCAACTCTATTGGATTGTGAATCTCATGTTGCAGTAAAATGTCTTTGAATGTTATGCTGCTAATAAAAATTGAGGAAACCCTTAAAAACAAATTCACTGTCGTTATCAGATCTAAGCACCTTCAATTTACAACCAGATTGATTCTCAACTAGCGCTTTTCAAGCTTTAAACTTCTCAAAGATTTCTGATTAACCTTTATCACATAAATCCAAACTTTTCGAGAAAAGTCATCAATAAAGAAAATAAAATATTTCGCTTCCCCAATGGAAGCAGTAGCTACTGGTCCTCAAACATCTGTATGCATATAATCAAACACTCTCCGATTGATGAAGTCTAACTCCAAAAGATACCTTCATTTTCTTTCCCAGCACACTCCCGGCAAATTCCAACTTATCGAAGGTTTCTCCTTTGATCATCTTTCCATTGTGAAAAAACTTTAAGCCATTCTCCGAAATATGATCCAATCTTAGAAGCCAATGTCTAGTTGCATCCGAAGCATGCAAATTATCCGCTCCAATACAGGACTCTCCAAGAACCGTGGTTTCCTTCAGCAAATACAGATTTCAGAACACATCTTCCTTCAGCAAAATAAGTGCACCCTAGAAACCTTTAAACCATCATTTTTCATAGTCACTTTGCATCCCATGAATGCCAACTGCTCTAAAGAAATCAACGACTTTCGATGATCTGGAACATAGCGGACACCTGTTAAAGTGCATATGACTCTGTCAAACACTAGTTCGAATTGTACCCTTTTTCGTGGCTCTACAACTAGCATCATTTTCATGAGGATTGCAATTCCCTCTTTCCCAACAAAAAACTGAAATTATCCTTGTTTGATGTCGTATGAAACGACACCGCTGAATAAAGGACGATGTGGTCTGTTATATCAGATACCGCTGTAGTCAACACACATCAGATGCAGTCTTCTCCACCGCAATCCATGAAGATCCATCCTCACTCTTCTTCTTCAAATTCGGCAGTCTCTCTTTCAATGGTCCGGTTTTTTACAAACATGACACTTTCCATCTCTAAAATTTTCCCTCCAATCATTTTCGGGCTTCCTAGACTTGGAACACCCCTTCTGGTTCTAATTCTTCTTCTCCTTTCTTCCTCTCTCAACAAATAGACCCTGTTTACTACTTCATTCGCTTTCTTCACTCATCTCTTTCATCCGGTTCCTCAAGTTTTCAAATAAAAGACCTTCACATTATCTACAATCAAAGTGACTCTTTCATAAATCAGACTGTTAGCTAAAACCTATGTAATGCTTTGGAAGGGAACACAAAAGAAACATCATCTTTTGTTTTTCATCCACCTTCAAATCCCCAGTCTTCATCTTCATTACAAGACCATCGAAGAAACTAAGACGTGCCTTCGTTGAAGCACCTCTCCCATATTCATGGTGGAAAACGTCTTTAGTAGAATAGTGAGTGAATTCTTCAAATAAAGATTCTCCAGTTTGGTCCAAATTCTTTTAGCAGTGGTTTCCATGCTAATTTCCGAGAAAACATTTTCGCCCATAGCCAGCTGTAGAGTAGTAAACGTCCATTCTTCCATCTTCTTCTTCATGACAGAAATTTTAGGCTGTAACTTCTCAATGTCAAAAACTATTTGATGAACCATATTCCTTTTTAACACAGCCTTCATCCTTCATTAAGTCTTTATTCCCGTTCCACCTTTCTATTATCAACCAAGATCTAGATGCAATATAAAAACCTTTGACATAAGATCTTGTTACAACAGAGGTTTTCGTCTTTTGCCATACTTCCTTACACCGTCTATAAATTAACCTAGATGCTCTGATACCAGATTGTTGGGGTATATCCTTTCAAGCTGATATTACCCAACAACATAGATGTAGAAACAAATAAGACCGAATATAAAAATGTCAAATTATCGGGATTGTTTATCTTGAAAATGTGAAATTAACCAATTAATAATAAGTGAAAAGGACGCACACCAAAAGTTTTGAAAGTGGTTCCACTATCAATGCGATAGTGTACCTCCACCAAGGGAAGAAGAATTTTATTAATACTAAGAGAAAAAATTACAAAGATTGGCACAAGTTATTTCTATTGCATAGGCTCCTTTAAGTATGAAACTTGAGATTGAACTTATCCAATGATGTGAGACTAAATAAAACAACAAAACCTAATATTGTATCACATTTTTCAACAAACTCCTTATAAGCTTGTTTTACTCGGTTCAATTGTTCAAAACATTTTAATAATTATAAATGAAGTTATTGAAATTTATAGAACCAGAGAGTAGCATTTACACACACGCATTCCACTTTAGCTTAACACACTTTCATACTTAACTATATATATATATATATATATATATATCAATACGTAGTTATTATAATGTTCAAATTTTGCTGCACATGTTATGAGACATATTAAACATGTTGTTTACGTTCTAAGTGTGTCTTATATTTACCTTGTTTGCGAGAATGTCCCCAACTGTATGGATTTTGTATTATGCAACTTTCATAAAGATTGTTTGCAGAATTAATCTAAAAAGAAAAGAAATAGCGATAACAAGTAAGAACCAAGAAGCACAAGTAATTAATTTTCCACCAACTCTCTTATATTCAATTCACCAATCTATCTCACAGTTCATTCCATATTTATATTATACTCTCTACTTAATTCTATTGCTTAAGTTACTTTTTTATTCAATACACACGTAACTTATTATGGGTTTATATGTGCACACTCATATATAAAACATATAACCTGACGTATATGTATATATATTGTCAAATATATTATTCCATTATGTATTTACTAATATATCAACAAATATGTTATAAAATATATTATTTTTGATATATTTATATGCGTGTGCGCACGCGCACGTGCACACACACATATATCAATAATAGTATTCCATAATACATATATCGATATATCTTCCAAATATGTTAATTGGTTTATCTTTAATTTTTTTTATAAACTAGATTAAGCAGTTGATAACATAAATATAAGATTGAATCTATTGATTGAGAGCATGTTTATCTAAGATACGATGATGCTATCATTTATAGAAATAAACACTCTTCTAAACGTAATAATATGAATTGAAGACAAACACCATTGTTCAAGTGGTTAGGTGATTCAGATTTGGTGCGAGATGTTAAAAGTTCGAAATTTGCGTAGCGTGATTCGAACGTTTATTGACATGTGATATGTTGTCACAGTATATAAAGTACAATTTCAAAATAATAATAATAATATGAGTTGAAGGAAATAATAATGTAAACAATAATGCTAACATTGACAATTATAGTCTTTTACAACTATAGTTTTATCTTGGACAAATTTTATTTATGGACTCGAGAAGAAAACCTATTTCAAGTTTAGCCCTTTTAACAAATTTAATTAAAAAATAGGCCTAGATTTCACCAGGGCATGATTTTGTTTTTATAACATGAGATACTTTATTCAATCAGAGCATCTTTTTTGATGTCTCAAGGGCCCTAAAATCTCTGTCTAAAGCGCCACACTCTAATCACTTAAGTTAGAGACCATTGACTTCACTAGGTCAGGATTTGTATTTGCGCAATTGTAAAGTGTACGATTGGTTTTCATTAAGTCGGGATTTGTATTTGCGTAATTGTAAAGTGTGTAAATACTCGCTCACTTTGAAATTGTGCAGGTATAATTTTTTATTGTAAAGACTTGGAACACCCGTTATGATTCTATATTCTTCTCCTTTGCTTCCCCTCTCAACAAATAGACTCTGACAACTACTTCATTCGCTTTCTTCACTCATCTCTTTCATCCGGTTCCTCAAGTTTTCAAATAAAAGACCTTACTTCACATCATCTGCAATCAAAGTGTCTCTTTCATAAATCAGACTGTTAACGAAACCTATGTAATGCTTTGGAAGGGAACACAAAAGAAACATCATCTTTTGTTCTTCATCCACCTTCAAATCCACAGACTTCATCTTCATTACAAGACCATCGAAGAAACTAAGACGCGCCTTCGCCAAGGTTTTAGATATCGGATTTCAGTCACGTTTCGTTTTGGAATTTTTACACTAGTTATCTCGTATCGTGGGAGATCTCGGACTAGATGAGTACATATCGGGTGTACATATCAGATTGACATCTCAAGTCTTATAATGCATCTCGGGAATATCTTGGATGTACTGATGTGTCAAAAATTTGTTTAACGGTTATAAATTTCTTAGTAAAAATAAAAATGGTAACATGCTTGATTTACATAGAAAAAGGAATATTTTTAAAAGAGTAGTGACTTAATTAGCTTAATTTATTTGGCAATGATTTAATGATATTCTTTTATTTGAACGTAATAAAGAAGTGAAACCTTTCGCTATGACTCATTAAGATAGAAAGTAAAAAATATGTTTAAGAAGTTGGTAAATTATAATTAGATTGAGTAGTTTCTTTTGAATGGATATGAAAATAAAAAATATTATGCAAAATAAGTAAACTATATAATTTCGGATGAGATCTCGGATTGAGATTTTGATCAATATTTCTTAAGAGATTTGAATATCTCGGACGAGATGAGTGTCGAGGGAGATATGGAAGAGATTTGATGTCTCGTCTCGTTTAAGTGTGAAAAGTGGATTTCGGAGGAGATCTCGGACGATATATAGGAGATTTATAACCATGGCCTTCGCTGGAGCACCTTCTCCCATATTCATGGTGGAAAACGTCTTTAGTAGAATAGTGAGTGAATTCTTCAAATAAAGATTCTCCAGTTTGGGCCAAATTCTTTTAGCAGTGGTTTCCATGCTAATTTCTGAGAAAACATTTTCGCCCATAGCCAGCTCTAGAGTAGTAAACGTCCATTCTTCCATCTTCTTCTCCGTGGCAGAAATTTTAGGCTGTAACTTATCAATGTCAAAAACTATTTGATGAACCATATTCCTTTTTAACACAGCCTTCATCCATCATTACCACTTCTCGAAGTCTTTATTCCCGTTCCACCATTCTATTATCAACCGAGATCTAGATGCAATATAAAAACCTTTGACATAAGGTCTTGTTACAATAGAGGTTTTCGTCTTTTACCATACTTCCTTACACCGTCTGTAAATTAACCTAGATGCTCTGATACCAGATTGTTTTGGTCTATCCTTTAAAGCTAATATTACCCAACAACATAGATGTAGAAAAAAATAAGATCGAGTATAAAATGACGAAACAATAAAATCAAATTATCGGGATTGTTTATTTTGAAAATGTGAAATTAAGCAATTAATAATAAATGAAAAGGAAGCACACCAATAGTTTTGAAAGTGGTTCCACTATCAATGCGATAGTGTACCTCCACCAAGGGGGGAAGAATTTTATTAATACTAAGAGAAAAAGTTACAAAGATTGGTACACGTTATTTCTATTGCATAGGCTCCTTTGAATATGAAAGTTGAGATTGAACTTATCCAACGATGTGAGACTAAATAAAACAACAAAACCTAATATTGTATCACATTTTTCAACAAACTCCTTATAAGCTTGCTTTACTCGGTTCAATTGTTCAAAACATTGTAATAATTATAAATGAAACTATTGAAATTTATAGAATGAGTAGCATTTACACACGCGCATTGCACTTTAGCTTAACACGCTTTCATACTTAACTATATGTATCAATACGTAGTTATTATGATGTCCATATTTTGTTGCACCTGTTATGAGACATATTAAACACGTCGTTTACGTTCTAAGTGTGTCTTATATGTACCCTGTGTGCTAGAATGATAAGTTTAACCAAGATTGTCTCCGATTGTATGGATTTTGTATTATGCAACTTTCATCAAGATTGTTTGCAGAATTAATCTAAGAAGAAAAGAAATAGTGATAACAAGTAAGAACCGAGAAGTTCAAGTAATTAATTTTCCACCAACTCTCTTATTTTCATTTCACCAATCTATCTCACACTTCATTCCTTATTTATATTATACTCTCTACTTAATTCTATTGCTTAAGTTACTTTTTTATTCAATACACTCCTAAGTCATTATGGTTTTATATGTGCACACTCATGTATAAAACATATCATCTGACATGTATGTATATATATTGTCAAATATATTATTCCATTATGTATTTACGAATATATCAACCAATATTTTTTTAAATATATTATTTTTGATATATTTATGTGTGTGTGCGCGCACGCACACACACATATATCAATGATAGTATTCCATAATACATATATCGATATATCTTCCAAATATGTTAATTGGTTTATCTTTAAAATTTTATATAAACTAGATTAAGCAGTTAACATAAATATAAGATTGAACCTATTGATTGAGAGCGTGTTTATCTAAGATACGATGATGTTATCATTTATAGAAACAAACTCTTCTAAACGTAAAAATATGAGTTGAAGGCAAACACCATTGTTCAAGTGGTTAGGTGATTCGGCTTTGATGCGAGATGTTACAAGTTCGAAACTTGCGTAGCATGATTCAAACGTTTATTGACGTGTGATATGTTGTCCCTATGACATGTTGTATATAAAGTACAATTTCAAAATAATAATAATAATATGAGTTGAAAGAAATAATAATGTAAACAATAATGCTAACATTGACAGTTATAGTTCTTTACAACTATAGTTTTATCTTAGACAAATTTTATTTATGGACCGGAGAAGAAAACCAATTTCCAGTTTAGCCCTTTTAACAAACTTAACTAAAAAATAGGCCTAGATTTCACTGGGGCATGATTTTGTTTTTATAATATGAGATACTTTATTCAATCAGAGCACCTTTTTTCATGTCTCAAGGGCCTGAACCTAAGATATTTAAAATCTCTGTCTAAAGCGCCACATCTAAGCTAGAGACCATTGACTTCACTGGGTCAGGATTTGTATTTGCGCAAGTGTAACGTGTACGATTGGTATTCATTAAGTCAGGATTTGTATTTGCGCAATTGTAAAGTGTGTAAATACTCGCCCACTTTGAAATTGTGCATGTATAATTTTTTATTCAAAATTTGTGCTTGCACACTTTCAAATTGTGTAAGTATAAAATGCCGATATAGTGAAATTAGGCTTATTTTTGTGATATGTTTTAAACGAGACCTAAAGCTGAAATAGATTTTTCTCTCATGTTTATAAATAAAATTTTTCCTTTTATATTCAGTTTAGTTGGGTGCATGCATGCAAAGGTAAGGTATTGTGTGTACGTGACTTACATACATTTTTGTTTTTAGAAAACGTGTCCATATTTTGCTATTTTATAAACAAATTTCAAATAAACAAAAATGGTTATGTTTTACAAACCACTTTCGCTAAACCATGCAACAAATAAGTCCGTATTTTACGTCAAGAGACGAAGAAATATGTGCGTGGCGTGTATATTGTGTAAATTTGGTTTTTTGAAAAGTTAAATTTTGCGGTATTTCGCCACACAATAACACGTTCGCGTACGAGCCGCAAACAACAGAAATAAAAATAGGATCGCTTACAACAATGCGACAGATCTCAAAACAATAAAAAAAATACACAGATTAACTTATTCTATGAAGTTTAAAAAATAACGGCGTTTGACGTAAAATACGTCAAACGAAAATTTAATTATTTTTCAAATTAAAAATTAAGGCAAAATTGTATAAATTAAACTAAAAACACATCATCAAAAATCAAGTCAAAATTTGAAACACAGATTTTAATATAATTAAATTCAATTTCGAATATTTAAATAAATTAAATATTCAAATTCAAAGACCCAAAAATTACGGGTCGTCACAACTTATTTCAAATTCTTAAAATATTTATAAATTTACATAAAACTATTATGATATGAGTTCTCAAACTCATTCTTCAATTTATTTTGAGTGAACCTCAATATATTTGAGTATTCAACTCCACCATTATAATAAAAGTAAAAGATGATTCGCATGCACTTTGTTCTTGGGCACTTGATAAGCTAACTGAAGACAAACACTGCACTCTACAGATAAATAGGCCATTAACCAATAAATACATTTGATTGTATTTGTGTTGCCTTGTAACTTCTCCACATTTACAAGATTGTACTACTCTTGTAAGGAGCACACCGTTTTAGTCTTAAACTTTTGATTGAAGTGGTCAATATCAAAGTGTAATAACAGAGCCAAGTAATATAAATACCAATTTTAACTATATGGTAAAATTAGTGAATAAAATACTTTGAAATAAAAATCTTTACAAAATAATTGCAGTATGTAAAATTTAAAGGAGTTACTTTCAAACGTAGTTATGAAAGGCGCTAAGTCGCATGTCCTGGCGCAAGACGCAACATGACGTTTGTGTCTTTCTTTCCTATGGCGCCACATGGAAAGGTGCTGCGAATAACGTAAATGATACGAGGCGCAATAATGCCATGCCTTTTTGTTATTTTATAGTTTTTTTCATTTTTCTCACTTATTTTTCATTTTTCATAATCCAATCTGGATAAATATTAGTATTTATCATATTATTATGTCATCATCCGCTTCAGCTTTTTTACATTTTTACAAAGAAGAAATGAACCTATATGAGATGTACGAGAAAGATGTTGAAGCTTATGAATTTGATGAAGCACATATTGATATGTAAAATATAATTGCTAATTCGGATTCAGATTTCTAGTTTATCGGTAATATATACTGTTATCTTAAATTTTGGCTTTTGAGAACTATTAGCTTGAAATTATATGCTTATGATAGGAAAATTTGCTAATCTAGGCTTGTTTCTGTAAACAATAACAGAAATAACCTACCTTTGAAAATATTTACAAACGTCTGTTTTTGCCAGGTAGACACTGGCGAAATTTCAAAAAGCGCCTTACGGCGAATTTTGAAAAGGGGCATTTCACCAAAAGGACAAACTTTGCAGTCCAATTATTTTCTAGAACGTACATTCAAAGAAATTACTTTGAAGGCCAAAATCAGCAAAATAATTATTTTCAAAGACAAAGTCAGCAGTCCAATTACTTTCAAGGGAATAATTCATAGGTTTTTAGGCCCTATAAACAAATTATTTTGTTTTTTGTCCTTGAAAGTTATTATTTCAATTGTGTGTCCTAGAAACTAATTCCACTTGCTAAAGAGGCCCTTGTGGCTAATTTCCACTTTTGAAAATGTGCCAAAAGGCGACTTCTCAAAAGTCGCACAAAGTCATATTTTGAAATTTCGTCCAAGTGAAAACCCTGCACAAAACAAGATAGTAGGCAGAGGGTTTATCAAATCCAACAACTGCATAAATATATACTTTCAAATATAACAACTTTGATAGATATCAACTTTTAAATCTAACAACTGCGAAGTTCATTTAAGCCTAATACATAACTAGTTAGTTTGATACATAGAAATTACATTCGTTTAAAGTTGAATACATAGAAGTCTTAATTCGTTACGCAGTCATACATTTGATAATGGAAGTTTAGGTCGCTGAAGTATGTCGCTTTCTGTTCTGGCCCTGCGATCCACATTTGCTGCACCCGTTTGTTTTAGGTGTTTGATGCTCATCCACAACATTTTTTATCCTTGTAGATTTAGGTCGTCCATGTTGTCTTCTTGTAGGTGAAGGCAATATATGTGTACCGGTGTATGGTGTCTAGTATCTCTTATCACGCACGGGATGAAACTCTGGCTGATATGAAGCTTTGTAACTTTGAACAGAGTACCACTCTGATGCGAACTCATGATGTGCTTTGTTAGCACCGTAATCGTGTGCCGAACAAGCCGCCATTACATGGGCATAGGGTAATTTTTGCAGTAGGGGGATGTTGCACGTACATGAACAGTTAGGACCATTAATTAACACTTTAAATTCATCGCCGTGGCAATGAATCACTTGCCATTTTGTTCAGCTAAATCGAACTAGTCTACAACGACGTGCTTCAATAGCACGAACTGCTATTTTAGCTTCCCATTTTGGAGTCAAATGTGTTGTCATAGCATTCACGGTTTCTCATTTCTTACAGAAATAGTCAACCGATCGAAAGAAGGTTCGTGCAACCAACGCCTTTATAGGTAATGATCGAGCACCTTTCAGTACACCGTTAAAACTTTCGGATGCATTGGTGGTCATAATATGAAAGCGTCCTCCATCGTCTTTGCATAGGGCCCAATTTTCCTCAAAATTTCCTAAATTTCTTTCAATCCCTTCATGAGCCCGGGGATTTGTAGCTTTAGTTTCTTGTCTGATTTTATTGTACTTAACTACTTCTGAAGCACATGCAGCTGAATAAAACAAAGCTGTAAGTCGTTTATCCCTAAAACCCGCTGTTTGAAAATTAGCTTTAAGATGTCGTAGAAACTATGTTTGTGTGGTTCTTGCCATTTATCCTATAAAGCCTTCGAAATTCCTTTCATTCGATTCGATATGAAAGTAATACGACAATTGCAAACACTATGAATGAATTCACGCATGCAAGAAAAAAACCAACCCAACTATCATATGACTCAGATTCGACAACTGCATAAACTAATGGAAACAGATGGTCATCCGCATCTATAGCAGTAGCAACAAGCAACGTCCCTTTGTATTTACCATACAAATGTATCCCATCAATACATAGTAATGGCCGACAGTGTAGAAAACCTGTAATGCAAGGGCCAAATGCCCAAAACGCACGATCAAATACTCCAACTTCATCGCGGATCACATGTCCGACAGTCCTCGGGTTACTTCTCTTTATTTCCTCGAAATATCGAGGCAAATTCGCATACGATTCAGCCCAGTCACCATAAATTTTTTCTATTGTTTTGTTTAATGTTCGCTAAGCTTTCATGTAGCTAATTTTGATGAACAGTTGGTCGTCGACAAACACTTGGACTATACCTGCTGAGATATCCAAATCGACCTTGATAAATGACATGATTTTTGACACAAGAAAATTAGAAGCGGCTTGTTTGTGGTTGGAATTGACTGTAGGATCGACACAAGTATGTTCACTAGGCAACTGATTTCCCACCAGCCAGACTGCGATTTTTTGAGACTATTGCATGTATTCTCCATGGACAATTAGTGTCAACATTACAGATAGCAGTGTATATAGTTTTATCCGACTTGATCGGCTTGTACGAAACTCCATGACAATTGACTATTTGGTTAATTGGTGTAGCAGCAACTGTTTACTTTCAAATACCATCCCAATAGCAAATCCATTTTGTACGCACATGGTTGAAAAAATTTCGCTAGCAAATTGCAGATTAGCAACAACCGATCTTGCCATCATTTGTGCAGTACATAGATCATCATCCAACGGTACTTCCATTTGAGCTTCTTCACCATCACCTTCAACATCATCTACGTTCGGAAAGTCATAGTTTAACGATTCATTGTTCACCTGCATTCGCTCTACCCAACATGCATCATTATTAGTCCTCGTCGCAACAACCATACTATCAATTGGAGGATCATGTCTGGTGTCTCTATCTATATAAACATCCATATCAATGTCAATATTGGAATCATGTGAGTGTTGTGACGGTCCAGCACCACATTCTGTCGCCGTATCCTCAAGCCTTGTAAATCTGTTTTCAAAAATATTTTAGTACGAAACTATAGTAGATATGAAACATTACCCAAATAAATTGCTACACAAATCTTTAACTCATATCATACATTTCTGATGGAGTAGGATATACCGGTTACAACAAATGAATATTTTGTTGTTCAAGACGGACATTTTGTAGATGCATTTGTTGTTGGAAGCTGAATGTGAAATAAGAAACTATTAGGCAAATGTAATTTAAAAAGGTACATGCAAAATACCAATGTTAACAACAATACCTTGGAAACATCGTAGGTGGTGTGTAGTATGGAAAGTACTATTCTGGAGTTGGTTGCGACATCATGTAAGGCATGAAATCATAGTTTATGGGAGGAGGACCATGACCATTCGCATGTACATATGGATTACTGTAAGTAGGAGAACTTCCCTTTTTTTGTTCGTCCACGATCAGTTCACCGTCGTAGTAGCAAAGTGTGGGAATGAGATTTCTAGCCATTCTACAAACAAATAGTTTTTATTTGACCAACTAATTTCTAGCCAGTCAGATGAAAATATTTGAATAGATGTAACAAAGTTAGGGTTTGTAATTTTTTTACCAATTTCGATGCTGAGATATAGTCAAGACGTTTGTGTAGATCAGCAAGGACTCTATGGAAACAGCCAACAGATTATCGAAAGAAATTGAGTTTTGGTGTTTGGGGATTTATGCTGAAAAAAATGGTTCTTCAGATCTGAAAAAATACAGGTATGTTATGAGGATGTGAGTGCTTCAGCTGAGTGGATATAAACCAGTTTCTGAATTGGCGACTTTTTAAAAGTCGTCTATGTGCGAATTCAGAAAATTCTCCTGAAGGCGAATTCTGAGAATTCGCCCATTGGCGACTTTCAGAAAGTCGACCAAATAAGAAACACCCTACAACAAGACATAAAAACAGAATATTAGTCATTTCAACCACAGGATACTTTCCAATAGAAAATACAGGACTGACACATGATAATAAGCAAATTTATACAAACAACTACCACCTGATACTACTTAACTACCAATACAGCAAAACGTACGGTCAATCACGTGGTAACCGGTAGCACCCTGCAAGCATTTCATTGCGAATTGCAATATTCATCCTCTCCAAGCGACTAACCTTAGCTTGCGTCTCAAACGCGTATTGTACCCCCTTTTTGTCAGTGGTGGATCAACCCAATCAAAATATTTACAACTATGAACCCCCTGACGCGTCTGTGCATCGATATACGCTTTACAGCCGTAAAAGCAACGTCCTACATTCCTTCGACTTTTGGAAACAACAACGTTGCATTCAACTCCGCAATAGCAAAGTACCGAGCGTTCCATGACGCTAGAACTTGATCTATCAGGGTTTTGATGAGCAAGTACAGTCCTCGTCCTGGAATGTAAGGATTGTTGAACTAGTTGGGAATTCTCGATTACGACATTATTTGCCTATGTAGCACAAACAAGTTCGGTCTCTGCTTCTTCATTTGTCTCTGCAGCATCCACCCTTGGTAGATCTTCTACTTGGGTCTCCGGAACAAATTCTACATCATCGTCTGCGCCATTGTTCCATTCGTAATCATCATATATTTCCATCATTGTTTGATCATCGAGCTTCCAATTATTCATTTTCGCCTAAAAGAAAACTTGAATAAAATACCAAAATTTCACAAACTTACAACCATGGGTTGGGTCGATTTACTTTCCGATTTGAATAAAATTGAAGGAGGGCATACTATACATCTACAAATATAAGTATAGAGGAAAAAATTGGACAAAACACCAACCTTAGTGACTTCTGTGAAAGATTTTGCACAAATTTGGATTTTTGGTTCGACGTTGTAGCAAACAAAAATGAAAAAGGAAGAAGGAGGCTACTAGGTTTTAATATAACGGGTTTCTATAGGCGAATTTTGAAAATTCGCCTATGAGCGAATTCCCAATATTCGCCTTTAGGCGATTTTTCAGAATTCGACCATTGGCGAATTTTGAAAATTCGCCCATAGAAAGCCTGCTCCTGCAAACAGAGCTGCAATTACATACCTCCGACTACACCATATAACACAAAGTCATACACCATTACCAATCCTAACAACATTAGTTTGGCCGCCCGCAAACAAAACACAACTACGCAAATTCAACATCTTTTTACAAATCCAAACAACATTAGTTTGTACATTACATATCACTTTCCACTTCACCACTAACTATTCGCATCAAACAACATTATCGATTTAGTCATGAAGCTCATGAAATTCGTGCGGGCTTCTTCTTTGCTGATGCGTTACCTGTGCTTTCGAACTACTACTGCTGCTACTCCATTCTCTACGCGCAGTGGAGGACGAAGGTAATGCGGCCGTTGGTTGAGATGGGCCAGGAACAAATTCTTCGTGTACCGAGCGCTGGAGGTGGAGATGGAGGTCTCGGCCTATCAAGTTTATTCCTACACAACACAAGTCCTAGAATCCTTTGGATGTTAGTGCACATCCTCCTACCCTCCTCGTCGGTTTGTCGTTTGCGAAGATTCTTTGCTTGTTCCCAAGCCCTACTTATACCACCTGCCTGTAAAGTTGAATGAAAATTAGCATCACACACAAATATAATAACTAATTGATATACTACTTACAACATCAACTTACCACGTTCCTCTCAAGTGGTGCTCTGGGAACGTATGGACTTTTATTCACTGCCTCCACTGGCGCCGTAAGAACATATCGCTGTGTTATGTTCCAGTACCACCTTTTGTACTGCTCTAGCGTAACGGTGGGCTCCCTCTCAATCTAGGTAGTTGTATGGCGGTCATTCCACCACTGAATGTGGGTTCCATATTCCTCTACATTGTACGTAGGCATGCATGGTGGCGCATCATCCGGCATATGCTGCATCATACCAAACTGTCCCATAACCCTGTCGGGTAAGTGAAATGTAGTCTGGGTGTAAGATATGCCTGGTACTCTCGTAGTTCACAAGTATCTAGCAGCTGTACACATGGTTGGAAGCTGTGCTAGCACATCCTGTATGTACGGGGTCCATGTCACCTTGTCATCCTCCAGAACATCTAACTCGTTGCGGTAGAACTTCACACTCCGTCTTAGAGTATGGTGCTTTTTTTTGGTCCTACCCACTGTTATAAGATGTTAACAATTAAATATTACATATGAAAATTTCACTGTTTAATTAAATTAAAAGGATAAAAAAATATACCGAGACCTAAGCGGCATCGACTGATCGATAACAATGTTTATTACTAACAATCTTCCGATCGGAAGATAAGTCCACGACCAAAGCTGCATTTAAAAGAAAATATTATGACCAAAAATAGGACAAATCGTGTAAAATAGTAAACTATTGAAATTTGTTTCAAACTTGTACTAGTGTCAGACATCCACCAATAGATTTATTCTCCAAAAGAGAGCCTGGATAACTCCATATATGTATAAGATAACACAACACTGTCCCAAGAAAAACTTACTACACTCCCATAAATCAGCAATATACGGTAGCCATTTCAGATCTACTCAAGTCTTTGTATGGTCGCACATCAATCGGGAAATAACGATGTGTAAAATAATAGCACATGCTCGCTGCTGAATCTGAGCCTCTGTAGCATCAGCAGGAATTTCGTGCGATAATTGACGTCGATACCACATGACTTCCACGAACTCATTGCCCCTTGTTTGTTCGAAGGATGGGTCAAGACCAAGTAAATCACGACACAATTGCATATAGTCATATGCCCCTCCTCCATAAGCCACTGCATTGCCTTCAATAGGCAAACCTAACAACACTGCTACATCTCCTAATGTAATCGTCATCTCACCAACATGGAAACGAAAAATAGAGGTCTTCGGTCGCCATTTGTCTACCAAAGCAGTGATAAGATAGTGGTCAAGCTGGATGTATCCTAACTTCATTATGTGTAAAAAACCAACCCTCTCAATCTCAGCCAATACTTCTGGATGGTTTGAAGTCACTTTATTTAGCGATGTGGAGTGATCTATAGTGGTATCTGGACCGTCACGCTGATCAAATGATAAATACATAATTAAAAAGCAGGAATTATACCAACTGACACAAAGTTATAATTTTTTTAAAACCACCTGCATCCATATGTCATTAGAAGCACGATGCTGGGTTTGAAGAAATAATACCCTACCATCAATGGGTCCGAGCTCCATGTCAATATACTCTACAAAATACAAATATTACAAATCAATTTATTTCAATATAAACTATACACTAACTAAAAATTGACAACCCCCTAACCCATAAAATAGTATGAATGCACGTAAACTCCTTGTCGTTCATATAGATTGCTTATAAAAATAACCTTAAGTTTCTTTTATAAACTACTTCTGACCTAGTTCTAATTGCTTTTAATCTAAGACTAAATTGTGTACAAATACTTGTAATGATAGTTTTTTAAATGCTTTATCAGCATTGATATTAAAATGCTTTACTTTACAAGCATTTTTTTGTCATGAAGAAACAAAGCAAAATATCCATGCCCTAAATTTGAAATGATAAATTATGAGTATAAATACCTATTTCTTTTTTACGTCCTACGTGCTTGCCATTGACAATTTTTTGGACAAATTTGATTAAAAATTGAAGAAATGAAAGTGGGGGAAGGTTTTGGGGAATTTGGGGATATTGGGTTTGGCTGGGAGAGAGTGGGAATGAGGGAAGTCTTACTCTCTGGTCTTGTTTTGTGCAGAGTTATCACTTGGGAGAAATTTCAAAATGCGCCTTTGTGCTACTTTTGAGAAGTCGTCTTTTGGCGCATTTTCAAAATTCGTCCAAATGCGCATTTTGAAATTTCGCCAAAGTCTACCTGTCAAAAACAGGTCTACGTTTGTAAATATTTTCAAAAGTAGGTTATCTCTGTTATTGTTTATAGAAACAAGCCTAGGTTAGCAAATTTCCCCTTATAATATAATATTTGATGATGGTTTTTCATTAAATGTCTAAAAATTCTTTGTTGCATATGTTTTAGTTAAAAAAATATAAATTATATTGAACTTTTTGAATTAATTGTTATATGTATTAAATTTATGAAAAAAAATTCTAAACATGCGTAGTAATTAAAAAGGCACGCGCCATTTGCTACGTCGTGCACCAAGGCTTCAAGGGGGTTTTGCGTTTTTTGGCAATGTACGCCATTAGTAACTATGCTTCCAAACACCGAATCTCATAAAAACTTGAAAGCCATGATATCAATTCTAAAATATGAAGAAAAATGAAGTGTGGAAGGTGCATTACCTTGTCTTTGAAATAATCGGTAGGGAAGCAAATTCATTCCTCTTTGACTTTGAAATATCTAGCGTAAATTAGCCAAAATCGTAGATTTCAATTACTGAACTTAATTTTACAGCTCACAAATAATCCAGAAGCATAACTAATAGGCATGGGCAATATGGAAAAATCAAAAGCTTCAAAATCGAGTTTCCCATTATATATTGAAATACCAGTGTAATTTACATGATTGTACCATTCTTGTAAGCTAGCCACCACTTTAGTCTTAAACTTTTGATTGTTATGGTCAATGTTAAAGGGTAATTATAGAGCAAAGTAATATAAAAACCACTTTTAACTATATGATAATAAAAGTGAATAAAATACATTGGAATAAAAAACTAATAACTACAGTATGTAAATTTTAAAGGAGTTGCTTCTAAATAGATAATCCCATCAAAACTTGAAGTCCGTGATACCGGTTGTATAAATGAAGAAAAATGAAGTTTATGGGTAAGGAAGCAATATACATTCTTCTTTGACTCCAAAATATCTACTGTAAGTTAGCCAAAACCATATATTCAAATTATTGAATTCAATTTTTATAGCTCATAAATAGTTTAGAAGCAAAACTAATAGACGTTGGCAATATGTTAAAATCAGAAGCTTCAAAATAGAGTTTTCCGTTACATATAGGATAGATATGTATGTATGTATATTCATGTGTTGGTAGGAAAACTAGTCCAGCTTTGAGGGATAAAAAAGCTGGAGTAATATTATATTTGTACACACACATATAAATAATTGCAATAGGTTCTTAACTTTTGGTATGAATGTAAACACTACTAGAACTACAGTGTATTCCAACGCTCAATTTCCAACGATCTCCAACGGCTCGTTGCATTTTGACGTAACCGTCTGAAGCCGTTGGAAACCGTTAGAAATACGCCGTTTGCGGCCGTTGGAAAATTTCCTGCATATTTTCCAGAGAACCGATGTTCAGCTCATTATCATCTTCCCCTTCACAATTTTCCCCCAATTCCACCAACTCCAACCTGCTACCGCCGGCCCAAACACCATCCCAACCACCTCCGACGCCATCTAGAAGCTGCTCCAGTCCATCTCCACCCTTCTAGCTCTTTGAATCGGTAATTTTGCTAAACCTAATATTTAGGTTTTTTTGATTTAGGGTTTAATTCGAATTGTGATTGATTCCTACTTGTTAGTGTATGCATATTACATCATGTTATCCCCTAATTGCAGCTATTATACCATAATGAACAAGTTATTATAATCGATTGAAAATTTTGTAATTTAGGATATTGCATTAGTTTATGTTTATTTGGTTAGCATATTAAACGTATGTGCGTGATAGAGTTTATTGTATTTGGAAGCCGTTAGAACAGATATTGCATTTGTGCGAACACGAGTTTTGTATTTGTGCGAACACGCGAATTGATTTAGTGTATAAATGAATTTTGTGTACAAATTTTGTGTATAAATGAATTTAGTTCTTATGTAATAAAACGGTAAAATATAAACCAATATCAATTCAACGAGTTATATATTTAAATTTAATATAAACAAATATTTAAATCCTTAGATATATTTGGTCCCGTCTGATAAGTGTTGTATATGATCGTTTTAGGGATACTCGTTTTTTCTACAAAATGGACAACTCTAATCATCTGATACATCATTGTCGGATTTGTCCCTGTATTGGACAAGTTACAAACACTATAAAGTAATTATATTTCGTCAGTCATATTACTTTAAACGGTTCACAAAATTTCGACGGCATTTCCTTTACGTTCCTTGTGTGCACGCATTTGTGTACGATATAAGGAACACGGGGGAAATGCTGCCGAAATATTGTAAAATCGTTTAAAATGATATGATTTACGAAATATAATTACTATTGTGTTTGTAATGGAAAGTAGGATGACCGACCATCAAAGAAGACACATAAGTGGCAATGAATCAATAGTTGTTTATTTAAAATGAAGTTTGTAGAAAAAATATAAAATTTAGTACATGTTTACTACATCGGTAAATAAAATTTAAACAAAATATAAGATGAACGATTTATAATTTTTTTTACTTTATCATAGGTTTTCAAGTAGGAAAAATGGTCAATTACTTTAATGATCGGAGGTGGATGTATCAAAGAAGGGAAATTAATGGCCCAATAAGTGAACATTTTCTAAAAGGAGTACAAGTGTTCATCGAATTTGCTATAAGTAATATTGCAAACGATGTAGAAATTCGTTGTCCATGTAGTAGATGCAAATTGTTGAACTATTTAGTACCGAATATAGTTATGGTTCATTAGCGCCAATACGGTTTCGTACCCAATAATTTGCTGTGGGATCGTCATGGAGAAATTATAGCCCCTAATAATCAAGAACAGTCAGTGGAGGTCATTAGTGAAGAAGCTAGTACGAATATCAAGTAATATATGGTCGAAGATGCAGCACGATCAAGGTTACCTACCGTTGAAATTGATAACGACGATGTTAACTTCGAAGAGGAACCAAATATTGGAGCTAAAATGTGACGCCCCACCTCTATACCCACGCTAGCCAAGAACACTCCGGAGAAGTGCTGTCAACTAGCACGGAGAATAAGGCTGTTGAGGAGCGACCATCCATGTAATTGCTTATCACATGGTGGCTATAAATAATCTTCGGAAACAAACATAGAAATAATCATATCACAAATCAGTCACAGATATCAATATCACAAAGGCGGAAGAAGATATGAATATATAACTAACACATGAAAGTGTACATCAGAGTAGTGGTCAATAAGATCCACGATAATACAAAAGAATAGCAACACGTGCTATACAAAAGAATACAACTATGAGTCTATATCTCAAGTGTATACAACAAAAACTGCTAATCTAAACAGTTAGCCAAAAGTCAGAGTGATGAATCCCTGGGAAGAAGTCAAGCAGAAGCACCTGTAACATCTCGGTCTGATCCGAGTATTATTTAAGAAAATAATAAACGGATCAGTCTAGCTATAAATATCAGATGACATGATATAACATAAAAGATATGGCATAAACATAAACATCCATAACGACATACCACTATAAGTATGTAAATAATGATCAACAGAAGATCAATCAATAAGAGATAATCAATATCACAAGAATCTTCTCAAAGATTCGAAGGGGGCATCATACCCTAAACTTGTACTCATAACAAGTCAATGACATAAATTCCAGAAATCAACACGAGAAATCCAGAAATCATAAAAAGGGAAAGAGGCCTATCACATGACGGTCCGAAGACCAAGGGGAGCTACCCCACATGTGTGAATGGAATCACACAGATTAAGGTCCAGACTAACCAAAAAAACAAAAAGGTATGTGTGAGTGGAATCACACAAGTGGTGTCTAGTCTAACCTCGCAACAAGAGACATCGCACAGTTGCTAGTCTAAATCATCAGAATGATCGTCATGATCAACGAGAAGTGTCAATTACACTAAGCTAGTAAATATAGAAGTTTAGCTTCATGTCCCATAACCACTTGCTTAACTTAAATATTTACGAACAAACTGTAAATCTTCACTAATAAAATTGTCACAAGAGGTTCAATCGAAAAAGTCCAGGAATTAACCGACGAAGTGAACGCAAGCGTTTCATAGTACTTGTTTTACTAAGTCGTTTAATTAGATTTCTCATCCGAGTGAGGTAAAGGTTTGTATATACTAATAGATTGGAAAATGGTTTAAGAAAAGAGCTTTGTTATTAAAAATAGAGTTGAAATTGTTTGTTAAAAGAGTTTTGATATTTACTACTAGTATTGAAACCTTTATATTTTTAAAATGACAAATTACAGAAGAGATTGTAGAAACAATCATCACAAAGATCACATTCGGAGATGTGAATAAAATCCAAGGAAATCGGCTCAAAAGCATCAAAGTGGAAGTTCCCCAACGACCAAACGTGGCCGAGATAACCAGAGATGGTTTGTCTCGAAGAATGGTCAACTCAGCATCTCAACAAAGCAAGTTCTTTTGAATGTTTTTCAGATAAGATCGCCTACGGAGGGGGGGTCCAGGGGGGTGGCAACCCCCCAAGGTGGGGGTGCGGGGGCAACGCCACCGCTTACGGGGTTCGACCTAGTGAAGATAAAATGAGGTCTAACGACCTAAGGACTCAAGGGTCTAACGACCTAACGACTCAAGGGTCATACGACCTAACGACTCAAGGGTCCAACGACTCAGCGACTCAAGGCTCCAACGACTCAGCGACTCAAGGCTCCAACGACTCAGCGACTCAAGGGTCCAACGACTCAGCGACTCAAGGCTCCAACGACTCAGCGACTCAAGGGTCCAACGACTCAGCGACTCAAGGGTCCAACGACTCAGCGACTCAAGGGTCCAACGACTCAGCGACTCAAGGGTCCAACGACTCAGCGACTCAAGGCTCCAACGACTCAGCGACTCAAGGCTCCAACGACTCAGCGACTCAAGGGTCCAACGACTCAGCGACTCAAGGATCCAACGACTCAGCGACTCAAGGGTCCAACGACTTAACTCCGAACGACCTAAAAATGGCCAGAACGACTCAAGTGCAGAAAATTCAACAAAACGCTAAAAATTGGAGTTTTTTGCCAATCCAATCCAAACCAAATGCTAACATGCATGCAAAAATGATAGGGAATCATTCCCAACAGTCCAATATAATTATAGGCTAGAATTGTGAGATAAAAATCTCACCTTTGCACTAAAATTTATGAAGATGAAGCTTGAAAGCAAGGAGAAGCAATCCAAAGCTTGAATCCAATATCTTCTACTTGAATTTGGAGTTGAATGATGGAGTTGAAATTGAATTTGAGCTTGGAGTTTTAATTTCCCATTCTCTTCACCATTAATGCTAAAGCTTGAGTTAGTTAGGAAATTTATGAAGAGTGAGGAGAAGAGGGTTGGAACTTGGGCTTAATAGGCTAAACTAACCCAAAGTCCAAAGCGGGAAAAGTTAGTGAAATTTCACTAACTCCAAACCTATCGATGTTTATACTTAAAAAGTTGTAAACGACATTTCGAACTCAATGGAAGTGGTCTCGAGTCCTAATTTGACCGTTTGCAAAAAGTAGTTTTTCGGACCAAAATCCGATTAACGATTTAATATTTAAATAAAAATATTTAAATGTAAACTCGATAAATATGCGGGTTGTTACATAAAAATATATATGATTTATTGGATCATGCTAATAAAACCCTTTGGAATGGATGTTTAAGCGGCTCTCAATTATCGGTAACTGCAGAATACATTGCAATGAAATCAAAATACAACTTTACAGAAGCTGGATTTACGGCTGTTGTTCAAGCTGCTAAACGTCATATGCCACCCGATAATTTAATGTGTGAAAATTATTATGAAGTGAAAAAACTTATGTCATCTTTCAGTTTACCATATCAAAAAATAGATACATGTTTAAAGGGTTGCATGTTGTATTGGAAAGAAGACATCAATCTTAGAAACTGTAAAATATGTAATCAAGAAAGATACAAACCGAGGAAAAAGAAGGGAAAAGAAGTTCCGTACAAGGGTATGCATTATTTACCCATCACCCCTAGACTTCAATGGTTATATGCATCATCTGTAACAGCGCATCATATGAGATGACACGGTGTGAGAACACCTCAAGAAGGTACGTTGACACACCCATACGATGGAGAAGCATGGAAATATTTTGATAAGAAATATTCCGATTTCGCAGCGGAGAGCCGCAACGTTAGACTAGGTTTATGTACAGACGATGCTCACATTTGTATACTCACACACTGAACACATACACACAACATGACACATTTGTAGCATATTGTATTACATTTTTTAATGGTTCGTCGTATTATAATTATTATGAATTGTATATGTATGTATATGGCAGGTATATTATGTCTGGTTCTGGTTCTGGCTCTTGGCGACGTGGCTCTTCCCAGCATATTGGAGAGAGTAGTGGTGAGCCACCAGCTCGTCCAGTCGTTTACTTGCAGCCAAAGCCTGATCAGGCGTAAGTATCATAATTACCAGCATAGCAATTTAATTTGTTGTACATGATATATCTATAATTTTTTAAAGTTCTATTTTATATTTAACGCGGTGGGTTTGATTTGGAGCCATCGAAAGTGGTTCTGAACATTTCTAAGCAGGCGTATATGAGCAGGATGAGCGACTGCTGGCCTAAGTGGAGCAAGGTTCCCGATGATGTGAGCGAGACCATTTGGCAAGATTTTCTAGTAAGTTTATACCGCTTTACAAAATAATTAATTAAATACAAATAAATAATTAGTAATATTTTCTCATTGTAGAAGGCGTAGTAGATTTGCAAGAGTCTGACATCAACTTAGTTCAGCGACACTAGAACTCAAAAATCGCTAAGAACTATAGGAAGAAGATGCCAGAGATTAAAAGAGTGGGGAAGAAACCAAAGTGGATGAGCGTGGTTGTATGGGATAAGAGGGTTGACTGGTGGAACTCCAAGGAGTTCAAGGTAAATCTATAATAAATCTCAGTAAATTTTTTAACGTTTAATAAATAATTATTCATTGTAAATTTGCAGGAGGAATCACAAAGAAACTCAGTAAACATGAGCATGAATCCAGTAACTCATCGTGGAGGTTCCAAATCTTTCCAGCATCACCGCGAAGATTTGGTAAATCTATTTATTATCACATTTGTATATTGATCAGTTCAGTAACTAGTTATATAGAGTTAAATTATTCAAATTATCAATTGCAAGAACGAGCTTATGGACATCCCATTGGCTTAGTGGACTTATTTGCTCATACCTAGCATCTAGGTAAGTAGACGAGTCTGGCAAAATCATATATCAATGGGGTGATCGGGATAGGGCGACTAAGGCATATGTATGCGTTTTTTAATTTCTAATAGTTACATCGATAAGTTTATTAATTAATAGCTATGTAAAATAAAATTACATTCTACTATTTTTCAACTGAAATTGTTTTTTTCCATTATAGTCAAGGTTACAGGAGGCACGGGCTTATGCGCTTCAGCAGTCTGGTCATGATGAGTTGACATAGGAGGAGCAAGATAACATATTTGACGCTGTTATGGATCCGACGCAGCGGAGTAGAGGTTATGGCTTCGAGAACGTATTGGTAATTAATCCTTTTACATATGTACAACAAATTAGCATTTAGATACATAGTGTTTTAATATTTTATATGCCGAGACAACCCTTTTGCTATTATTTCTATTTGCAGGCTCGACAAGCTCAAAAGGCCCAAGATAAAGAAGAAATTAAGGAGCTTAGAGCTATGATTGAGCAGCTACAGGAGGAGAATCGTTTGCGAGCTGTACAGATAGAGCAGCTGAATCAAAAGCTTGCGGAGTATGTGCAGAATCATGGTACATTTCCTTCGTCGTCTGGTGCTTCCAGAGGCGACAACGAAGATGCTTGAGAATGTATGTCTTTTAGTGTTTGTGTTTGAACGATGTATATATTGACTTGGAAATGGTTATTATGTGTTTTAATGTTGTATATATGGGTACGGAGTGGGTGAGAACGATATTTTGATGGTATGTACGTGGTTTGTTGACATGTTTTGATGGTATTTACGTTGATGGTACGATTTATGATGTTTGAATGGTTTGGTTTGTTTATATTGGTGTTTAATTGATTTATGTGTGTTGTTTATATTAATATTGATATATATGTGTGGAATAGATTGGAAATTTAATGGAATTGTATTAGATATGAAATGGTGTGACTGGAAGGTGAATAGGCTTGCTGTTGTATAGCAAAATAAATCCAGATTTCCCAACGGTTTCCAACAGCCTATTGAACATTTTTTCGAACGACTTGTAACGGTTTTCAACGGCCACAAACCGTTGGCGGCGTTGGAAATTCCGTTGGAAAATGGCCGTTGAATCCGTTGGAAGCCGTTGGAAAGCGTTGATTCTATTCCAATGGCTTCCAATGGCCGCCAACGGCTCCGAGCCGTTGGAATAGCCGTTTAATCTTGTGGTGAAACATCTCAAAATGCCCTTACTGTATACAAATAATGTCGCATGTTCAAATCTTGATCATTGCAAAACTTATCTCTATTTTCCTTTGAAAATTTTGAAATCATTAACTAAGGTCACGTGTTCCATCTCGCTAATGAATTTTTTTTCTTCTTCATTTTTTATGTTGCTTTTTCCGGTCTCATTATCAAGGGACTAGCATTCGTATAAGTCTGTCAATAGAATCTGAAAAATCTGAAATTTGTTTGTATTCGTAATTGAAAACGATAAATATATGATATTTGGGTATATAGATAGGATGTGGATATGAAGACATCTACATCTACAAATCATCCATCCGATTTTTGTTAAAATTATAGTTTATAATGTATATTTTAATACAATGAAAGTATTTATTGTTTTACTAAGTGAATAGTTTATATTATATATGCATTCGATCTATATTAATCGCTCAAAACTATTTATTATCGTTATATTTTTTTCTTTTTCATACTTTAATAATCAATGGATTGAAAACATTATGTTAACCAAAATTTTCTATTTGTGTCACGTAATTTATCGATCGTTAGCGGATATGATAGTTATTCGATATTCATCCACATTCTCGGATGTGGATATTCGATATTAGAAAATAATTTCGGATGTAGATGCAGATATGACATCATTCGCATCTGAAAATGTCAGTTGACATACCTACATTTGTACTTCTATTTCAACTATACGTGGAATGCACTCTTTAGTTGATTTTTTTTTAACAATTTAGCATACTCTATGGATTTTTTTTGAATATTTGAAAATAAAAGAGAATCTTATATTATCATAAATAAAATCTGTTTTTGAATAACATTTTGTAATGTTTTCGGTTTTTTCTTATGTTTAAATGCTAGTTAAAAACAATATTACAACTACAATTACGGTTGCCTATATATTTATCTGAAGTTCTATATTATTTTTCTAATGTAGCATTCAGTACTTTAAAATCATTTCTAGCTATATGTTTTTCTATATTGATTTTCCTTTTCAAAATTAAAGATAACCGGTGCTAAGTTATAAACGAGATATTGTATTGTGTTATAATGTTATAAAGATGTTAAGTTTTTAGATATTTGTATCTTTAGTTTGATTTTTGTTACATACCTAGAGCTAATGGATATTACTGAAGAAATTATTGGTAATTATTTTTTCTTTGCACTTGGAGAACGTGGTGCTAAACATGAGCGTGCGCACACGCTTCCACCCGCACACACTCATACGTGAGGTTGCAGCATCAAGAATTTCTTTGGTAACAATGATTGGTTTGTTGTGCATGGACGATTGAATTTGATTTTTATTATCTACCTTGAGATAATTGATATTACTAAAGAAACGATGGGTAGCGAACTTACAGGTTTTCTGTATTTTTGTAGTCTCTTTGTGAAGATGTGGTTTATTCTTTTCTCTGGAAGTTGTTTTTGTTCTTCCTCCCATAATATATCTTTAATTTATATATATAAATTTGTTATCTTTTGAATTATCATCTTCCCACTTTTTTTTCTCTCAATAAAATAAAATAAAAATAAAAATCAGATTCACAGCTTGTATTAATCTGCTATATACAGTATATATCTAATTCTGTTGATCTAAATCACTGTCATTTTTGGCTCTGGTTGACTGTTGTAAGCAGAATTGACAGTGTGGACCATTCCAGTGATCAAAATATCCCGTCAGTGGTTACCCAGGTACTCTTATGTTGATCCAGACATAAGTAATATTCATTTTCCATGTAATGAAGGATTACTGTTGAATTTGAAGGTGTATGCTAATGCATAGTTCTATAACAGAAGCATAATTACAGTAGGATCACTAGCGTAGTGGGGCTTTGATACGACTACAAGTGACACTCCAGCACATGAAGTTCATTCACACACTAATACAATACCCAGGAGAATGATACAAGTGCCACAGAGATATTTGGATTAATTAGAAATGGATATCACGTGCTTGCTGCAATTCAGTTATTTAGAATCAGACATGCAGACCTCTTTTTTTCGTTATTAACTTTTATTGTTATTTCTGTTTTAAATTTGTTACAAAAGTTGTTGTGTAAGGTGAGTATAGATTAGGCCACGCATGCAAGTTTGTTGGGGAAAGACTGCTATATATGTACTAGAAAGTATGAAAAATGCAGCAAAGTTGATTCTGAAATTTCTTACACTGTCTTCTTCTTCTTCTTAAACAAATTTTCTTCTCTGTTTTACCCTGTTCTTCCTCTGCTGTAATCTAGATCGCATCATTTCTGGTGCTTTCACTGCTCGACCTCTACTCCTCCCCCCTCTACAACACCAATCCAACCCTACCACAATGACACGAATGGACGATGCCTTCCAACAACTCAGCGATCACCAAACCACCATAGAATCCATTCAAACCAACCAAACCACCATTCAAGCCACCCAAAACACTCACAGCACCATGCTCGAAACCTTAACTGCCGACAACATCGACATCAAAACCGTCCTTCAAGATCTCACCAAACAAATCGCCGATATCCACCGCAAACTTGACAACCCACAAACCCCATCTCCAACCAACCAAACATCAACCACATACCACCCATCACCCAACAATCGACAACCACCCCTGTTAGCAACACCAACATCTACTCGAACACCTAAATGTTCCTTGACCGCATTCGATGGATCGAATCCACACAATTGGATATTTCAAGCGGACCGATTTTTCGCTTACTACACCACACCGGAAGACCAACGAGTTGATCTCGCAAGCTTCCATATGCAAGGCCAAGCACTATCATGGTTTCAATGGATGCACCGCAACAATCAAATCTCCACTTGGGGGGCGTTGACAAAGGCGATCGAAAAACGCTTCGGCCCACCGACATTTCTCAACCCTCAAGCCACCTTGTTCAAGCTGAAACAAATTACTTCCGTCGAAAATTATCAAGCCACCTTTGAAAACCTTTGCAACCGTATTACTACACTTTCCAATGAATCCATACTCCAATGTTTCATTTCCGGCCTCAAAACACACATACAAAACAAACTCCACATCCTCAAACCCACCACCATCTCCGATGCAATAGAAGACGCTAAACTCATCGAACGTAAGTACACCGACCCTCCCAAACCAATATACAGTGAATATACCAATTCTCACTTTCAGAGACCAACAGACAACCATCAAACATCTCAGACAATTCCACAAACACCTTCCACGCAACCCTCCAAACCCAGTATTCCTATCAAACAACTCTCCCAATCAGAAATGCATGAACGAAAACAACAGGGTTTATGTTTCAATTGCGATGAAAAATACTACTTCGGCCATCGTTGCAAACCCACCCACATCTTGTTGATCCTTCCTGAAATCAATCCGGACGATGACATTCCAGAAACCAACCCAGAACCACCATCAGTCGCCACTACCAGCAGCTCCTTATTGCCATGACCTTGAGGACAAGGTCGATCTTCAAGGGGTAGGTGTTGATACGACTACAAGTGACACTCCAGCACATGAAGTTCATTCACACACTAATACAATACCCAGGAGAATGATACAAGTGCCACAGAGATATTTGGATTAATTAGAAATGGATATCACGTGCTTGCTGCAATTCAGTTATTTAGAATCAGACATGCAGACCTCTTTTTTTCGTTATTAACTTTTATTGTTATTTCTGTTTTAAATTTGTTACAAAAGTTGTTATGTAAGGTGAGTATAGATTAGGCCACGCATGCAAGTTTGTTGGGGAAAGACTGCTATATATGTACTAGAAAGTATGAAAAATGCAGCAAAGTTGATTCTGAAATTTCTTACACTGTCTTCTTCTTCTTCTTAAACAAATTTTCTTCTCTGTTTTACCCTGTTCTTCCTCTGCTGTAATCTAGATCGCATCAGGCTTCCTGACTATGGATCAAGAGGTCTTTAAATCCTTAGAAAGGACCATCAATTTTTAAAAAGGGGAAAAGCAGAATTACGCTTTTCCTTTCTCTACAAAGGAAAACCCCAAGGCCTTTGTGTTTATCCCCTTCAGTGTTTCCATGTATTGCTGGCATATGCTGGTTTTTTACCCTTATTCCCCCTTTTCCCTTCCTTGCTTCCTTCCTCCATTTTCTTTTTCTTTGGCTGTCCATGCTTGTAAAGGTGAACCTTGTATTAAAAGTTGAGTTCAATTACAGAGCATTGGAAGGCACGCTGCTTTGTATGGTATTATCATTTTGTACAAGTGTGTTGCAAATGAGACACTTCCATATGCTTTAATTTTCTGTTTTTTTTATTTAAATGCTATCCACCCATAATTTCCTCTTTCTATTACCCAATTAATATGTCTTCCTACTACCCACTGCTTCTCTAATCTCATTTTCCATACTATTTTTTTTATAATCAAAATCTGAAAACCCTAGAAAAACTATTTTGAATCAATCTATTCATCAATATCTCTCACAATTTTTTTTATTCACACGATGGCAAAAGACAATGTAGAAGAAAAGAACAAGATACTTGTTTATTATTATTATTGTGTATTATTTTATTTTTTATTTTAATCATAAACTGATATGCGCCTTTGAATTTGAAATTCGACATTGGTTGATAATAGCGTGTTGATTATAGTGTAGCTCGATCGACATGACACTGCCGATTGAATCGTCCTATAAGTTTACTATAAGTTGTCAAACAAACCGATTTCGTGTTATTTTTATATTTATGTGGCTTCAACAGTGTCCTTTTGATTATAGGCATGGTGATTTGAGCTTGAAGTTTGAGTTAGAAGAGAAAATTTTGAGCTTCTGATGCACTGTTTTAAAATGTGATACTGCTGCCCAATGATTCGAGGGTTTCTTTTAAAAGAAAAAAAATGCGTAGATAACAAGGACAAAAGAAGTGTGCAACTGCCGACATTCAAAAGAAAATGCTTTAAGCTTCCAGAACTAAAGGCCGCCTTACGAAGTTTGCTTTAGCGCTTTCTGTCACCAACTATTATTTTCTTTTAATAAACATGCATCCAAATATTTCAGTAATATAGCATTATTCATCCTCTTTTGCCATATTTTACTAGCAAATACCTTTTCATTTGAAACAACAACCACATTGTCAATCGTATTGTGATCTGTGTCCTCCATCTAACAAAAAAAAACATATTTTTTCTTTTTTTTTTAAATTTACCCACCGATATGGGGGCTTGGATCAGTGGACGGCTTACTATACCCCCCTCAGGAGTTTACCGGCCCGCCGTATTCTCCTGGGTTTTCAAAAAAAAACATAAATATTGTATGATAATATATTATAGTTCAATAAATTATATTGAAATTTTCAGTTACAACGCCATCAAACTTTATATCATCCAAATCTGTGTTAGCCGTAGGATCGTTATAAACATTCTAAAATAAAAAAACAAAAAAAAAACTAAACAAATCTAAAATTGACATGAGAAGATAAATAGACTTAAAAAAATAAAAAGTAACTAATCTATTTGTATTCATCAAAATCAGGATCATCGACAAAGTTTTCATTAATTTTAGCTAAGATAGTTAACATTATTTTTTTGTTTGGGGCTCAATGAGAAAAATGATTTTGATGAACATAAGGAAAAAATTCATAAATAATAAAAAGTCAATGATAGTCAAAAGGTTTCTTTAGATGCCAATAGAAGCATTCTAAAAGAAAGAAATCTGGGTAAAAAGAAGAACGAGGTAATGGATAGAAGAAATTTTGGGGTGGATAGCGTATGTTCAGTCCTTTTTTAACTTCATCAAGTAGTTGAACTTGTTATCCGCAACTACCGTAAAGTGTTACGAAACCAACTGTAACTGCAATAACAGTTACAGAATAATACAGAAGTAGTAATGGCAAAAATTGTCACTAATTTTTGATAAATTGCAATAGAAAAATGTCTGACTAGATCCGTATGAAAAGTATTACCGATTAAGGAGTCCGAGTCCAGTAGAAACTGTTTCCTTGAAACAATAGTGCAGCCGTATGTAGTTTTACGGGTTTTAGCAATTTGTTCCCATTGTTTTTCCCCCCTTCTTCAACAATACCCAAACTCTTCTTCCCTCAATCCTCTCGTTCATTTCCAACAGAACTTAGTCTGAATGAAGGCTGGCTATTCTTTCTTGTTGCTACAGTACTAAAAGTGCGAAAAAATAAATATGACGTGTTTTACAATCCTAATAGGCGGCCCATTTAATTTCCTATGTACATGTAACTGGTCCATTTTCAGACCCTATGATCCGGTCTTCCAGCCGCCTGATCAAGTACTCACATCAACACCGTTCAAAGTGAAAAAGAATGTCACTAATGAAATATAATTATTTAACTATGTTAATCGTAATTAAATTATATAACTAATATTTTATCAATATTTTATACTTCATCATATTTGTCAGTAATTTATACTAATGTGTTTACTAGTTAGCACAAATCTAACGCCGAAGACCTCGGGTTAAACGGTCGTATGGAGAAGTAATTCATTTTTAAAGCTAACTACTTTAATCACTCAAATCAAACAACTACATAAAATAACCAAATTAATAATCACTCTCACCCAATCGTTCTCAAAACACACGGCCCAATACCCATCTTTCATACTCCAAACCCACATGCACCTCTCCTCCCTCATATCTTCTCGGCCATGCATGCAATGTTCCTCCATGCTTCGTTTCCTACCTGCTCACTCAAACCCCTACAAAGTCCACGGCCCAACATGCATGCAAGCCCCATTTTGGTCGAAATGAATGTGTTCATTTCTTTACTAAGCATGGTTTGTAAACTTAGAGAAGAAGGTAAAGAGATGGAGTATTTATTTTGTGAATAATAAAAATAAGAAAAGAATTGACGAAGTGCTCAGTGTTTTCTTTCTTTCCTTGCTTGCTTGAATGTGTCTCCCCCTTTGTTTCATGCGTGCCCCCCCCCCTCCGTGATGTGTGAGTTTATGTGTTTGTGTCCTTATCCTTGTGTGAGTGTATGGTTATAAATAAGCTCAAATCCTTAAGAGCTAAGGAAAACAAGTCTATATTTCACGGCAAGGGATAAAGAAATATGTGCGCGCGTGTTTGTTCTGTAAATTTGGTTTTTCTTTTGAAAAGTCAGATTTTGCGGTACCTCGCCACACAATAACACGTTCGCGTACGAGCCGCGAACAACAGAAATAAAAATAGGATCGCGTACAACAATGCGACACGATCACAAAACAATAAAAAAAATACACAGGTTAACTTATTCTGTGAAATTTCAAAATAACGATGTTTGACGTAAAATACATCAAACGAAAATTTAATTATTTTTCAAATTAAAAATTAAGGCAAAATCGTATAAATTAAACTAAAAACACATCATAAAAAATCAAGTCAAAATTTGAAACATAGATTTTAATATAATTAAATTCAATTTCTAATATTTAAATAAATTAAATATTCAAATTCAAAGACCCAAAAATTACGGGCCGTTAGAACTTATTTCAAATTATTAAAATATTTATAAATTTACATAAAACTATTATGGTATGAGTTCTCAAACTCATTCTTCAATTTATTTTGAGAGAACCTCAATATATTTGAATATTCAACGCCACCGTTAACGTAAAAATAAAAGATGATTCACATGCACTTTGTTCTTGATATGCCACTTCATAAGCTAACTGAAGACAAACACTGCACTCTACAAATAAATAGGCCATTAACCAATAAATACATTCGATTGTATTTGTGCTGCCTTGTAACTTCTCCACATTCACATGATTGTACTATTCTTGTTAAGGAGCACACCATTTTAGTCTTAAACTTTTGATTGAAGTGATCAATATCAAAGGTAATTACAGAGCCAAGTAATATAAGTACCAATTTTGAATATATGGTAACGACACACCTTAACGATGTTTGGCCAAACCCACCGTTTTGGACTCCCGAGAGGGTGTCCGCTCGTCTCATCTCTATCCTTCGCGGACGACATTGTCATTTTCTCCAACGGAAATCGGACTTCTGTTCGCCGGCTTATTCGGTTCATTCATCTGTACGAGAGGTGTTCGGACCAACTGGTCAACTCTTCGAAGAGTTGTTTCGTCCACGCGAAGGACATGGACCCTTCGAGGGTTTTTTGGGTCGAATCTTTTACCGGTTTCGGGGAAGCTTCCCTTCCTCTCCCTTATTTGGGTATTGTTCTCTACAGAGGAAGGAAACTTAACGCCCTTTTCGATCCTCTGACGGACAAAGTTAGGGGAAAGATTATCTGTTGGAATGCGTCTCTTCTGTCTCAAGCAGGAAGATTGGTTCTCATCAAATCGGTATTAGGTTCTATGGGCACTCATATCTTCGCCGCTATGACCCCTATTTCTTCCTTCTTTCGGTCGTTCCAATCTTTGGCTTCTGCTTTCTTCTGGATCAAAGGTTGACAACCACTGTAACGTCCCGCCTTTTCGCACACTTTAAAACGACACACGTGCCAATTCAAAGCATACGCAAGGACGGAGTGTTATGGGGTAGATCAGAAAAAACAGAGGAGGCATAAAACAAAATAGAATCTCACAGCGGAAGGATAAAATATAATAATAAATATACAGTTCAAACAGTTTCCAAAACAGTTATTTCACTTATACAATGAACATCAGAGTTACACATACCAATACAACAATGCAGCGGAATATAAAGAGTGTGTGGTGCAATACTATATATAAAATAATGCTGAATCTTCGTCTTCGTCCTCCAAGCTAAATCTGCTATCCTGAAATGCTCGGACTGACCCGAGCGAATTTGAAAAGACAAAAACACCCGAGTCAGACTAGAATATCTTATGTGAGTTAAATAAACAGAAATAAATATGAGTACAGTAACTCAAGAGATGTTCGGGATTTACATCTCCTAAGGATCCGTTAAACTATTTATTATGTAGTATATTGCGCTATTATAATAATGTCTATTTATAAAATAAACTTACTTTTTAATAGCGTTAAGGGGTTACCCATATAGCCCTTAACACAAATAATGCCAATAGTCTATACAGTACCGTAATACCTCCTGATCGGAAAGCTACCAGAGGATACTCCATAGGTACGATACAAATAGAAACTCGTAGTAAAGGCTCGATATGGTAGGTGACACGGCACAACTAGGCAATGCCAGGGTAGATATACCAATTGCTATCCAGGCTGGTGGAAATGCGTAGCCGCAGTTACCGCCCACCTCGGACTAACTCCCCAAAATCAAAATATAGAAGTGGCCACTGAATCAAATCCAAGTCAAAGTATAATATCGAAGAGGAGCGTCCGATCAGAGGAATGACCTCATTGGCCTGAGAATCGCTCCTGTTTTAGCCACCTTATGCCAACTCACGGGAGTTGGGTCCACGTATTTACCTTACAGGAAACGTCGCCACCACCTACTTCATTCTGGAATCTCCACCGCGTACACGGTTAGTCAAAGTGGTTTTCGATATCGACAGAGAGTATGTCCATATCCGATCCCGGTCTCTTTGCCAACCAATCGTTATTATAACACCGCGGTTATTTAAAAACAGTTTATACTTTAAAACCAGAATATAATCCCTTTCAAAACCATAATATTACGATATCATTTCTTCTTTAAAAACACAAACAATTTATTTTCATATTATTTTATAAAAGCCCAAATCAATGATATCGTTTCCCAAATAAAATTTTCCTTTCCAAAAATTATGTCACTTTTTATTATTTAATATCCCATGTAACCAATATTTTGTTTGTAACTTTCAACATAATTCTTCGAAAATCCATAGTATTTTAAAACCATTATTTTCAAAACTATATGGTTTGGATATTCAACGGTATGCGAATTAAAAAGGTTTAACTTTACTGTTGTTTTATAAAGAATAAATTACATGGCTTTCCAAATATTTCTTGTTTTAAAGTTAAACCAAAATCCAAAATATTACTTCAAGTCCCAAAACCATTTCAATTTTATATATATTTATATCCATTTTTGAGCATTAATATTTCAACTAAAGTTGGATTTTTATCCTTTCAAAATCAATATTCTATTAATTAATCTTGACCATTCACATAAAATCCATAATTAATAAGACTTCAATTTCTAGTAAAATATATATATATATATATATATATATATATATATAGAATTTTTCCACTTCAAATTATACTATAATATCCATTTCTATTTATTTTGGGAAAATCCAATTACAAATATCATATCTTAAAATTTCCAACTTTACATTTAAACATAGGATATAAATTTACCGAACTCCATTTTCTAAATTTCTTCCATTTTCAATAAAGAAATTTATATTCCTTTTAATTTCAAAATTTCAACTTCATAGGTATATAAATATGGAATAAAATATTTATACAATATAAATTTAAGATTTATAGACCGTATTCAATCCAAACCATAGAAATCACATTAAAATAGTTATATATAGACCGCGGTGCCTGTATATAATTTTCTATCCTATGGTCAAGTGATACGGATATTTATCATTTCAATCCGCAATTTAAAAAAATAAAACTTTGCGGTTTTATCATTTCAAACCACAATCCCGAATGAAATGTAAAATGTATGCTAACTTGTAGTTTAATGATATCAAATAAAACATCCATTCAACAACACATCCATCATCCAGTCACAAACATCAAGCAATATCAACCAATAACAAAATATGTTTGGGAATATACAACATGTAAAAATTGGCAGTTTAATTCAAATTATATTTATCAACTATAAATCTAACAGTTTATTTTCAGTGATAATTGACATAAGTGTTAACTAGCAGTTCTTATGCAAACAATAATTTCTAACAGCCAATTAATACGCAATCAATCAATTTAATTAACAGCTAAATTCAAAAATGCAATTCAAGAGATATGGGTGAAATAACATGCCAAATACTCATAAATAAATTTCTATTCATTTTTAAAATTAATTTAACAAACATAAAAGCTTCTAGTAGTTGTGAGTGGGTTAAAACACTCACCTTTGGAATTTAAATTGAATTTAAATTCAATTTAAACCCAAAAATTCGACGGTCTCAGAATTCGTCCAAACAAGCGTCATTGGATCCGAAATTAAATAACGATCCTAACAAAAAAAATCCGCGTGAATCGGACACTGTATGCAGAAGTTATTTGAATTAAACGATTTGAAAACAAATTTAATTTAAACAAAACTTACCTAAATAATTTTTGCCACGTCACCAGCAGTACCTCCCATCTTCACGCGTCAAACCGAACCCAGCAAAACTCACTCGACCGAAACCCACTCCCACGTTCGGCCTTTGACCATCCACCGTGACCACCACCATCCTCAATCCCCCAAACCGACGCCACCCTCTTCATCGCCTCGGCCGGCCGCTCGCGATAACCCAGGTCCGAACCCCCCTAAAGCCACCTCCGGCCGTCCCCTTTCTAGCCCTAGATCACAAAATTCGTCGTCCACGGCTAACCATCTGCGCCACGACCACCACCAAAACACTCGGCATCCCAATCTCCCCAGAACCCAGAAACCAAATTGCTCGATTAATGCCTAAATCGAAAACGCCTAATTCGACATATGGGTTACGAAAATTGGAACTTTGACCGTGATTTCCCGTTGATCGAAGCGAAATCTCAAAAAACAAACAGCATACGCTGATTCGTATCGTCGAGATGTTCGATATATAATTTTTTTAGAATTTTTAGAGTAGTCTGAAATTCCACTTTGTTTTTGAATTGATTGGATCTAGGGTTTGCACCCATTGAAGAAGAAGAGAGGCTTGAAGAAAATATACGCTCAGATGAAATGAAATTAGGCGGAGGCTAGGGCTTGTAGCTAGGTTTATATAGAGTGGTTAGAGATAGAGTAGATAGACCGTAGAATGAACGTGCGTAGCAAACTATGGCCCAAAAAGCCCGCTATGACTCCGGAACGAAATTTCGTAAATCTATATATCCAAATAGGTAATTTAAAATATTCTGAACGCGATGGAAAAAGTTTCACGTCCAAATTTGATCGTATGAAGAAGTTATGCTGAAAACAAAATTTCTAAATTGATTTCAAATTGATTTTAATTAAATCGATTTCAAGGCGTTTCACGCCCGTACGATCAAACGACAAGTCCGATTGATACGAAACTTGAAACCCTATAATAATTCACTGATACGGATCCGATGAAACTGGTTTCGTCGAAATCCGAGTCCGTGGCCAAAATGGCTATTTTTAATATTTATTAAATCAATTAAATAAAATCATAAAAATCCAATTTTATTTTTCAACCTCTAATATTGGCCAAATTTCATTAGTTATAAAAATTCAATCAGTTCCACATGATTTACCAAATTTGGATGTGAATTAAAATCTATCAGTATATAAATTTGCAGTGTTAATATCTGCACTTTCTTATTAATTGGGAATTATAAATTATATTCTAAAACTCAATTATTAAAGCTTATATTCTTATACTCTCAACAAAAATCCAATTAGGTAAATAGATTTGATTTCCATTCCAACTCATGATTGCAAATAAACTTTTACCATATATTAAATTTCAAATTATTAATAAACTTTATTCCCATTTATCCGCCTTAATTTATTTAAGGCAACCTTACATTAATATCTATTGCTATGGTTTCAAATTATTATTCCCTCCTTTTCTTAACTATTATCAATTCCAATCTTAATGAATTCAATATCATAAGTTTGATAAATCTATTAAATTCACTCAATTGTTTACAAATTCCATTTTAAATTCAATAACGTAATAATTAACGTTAGAATCCGTTTTATTATGCATAAATTCCAAATTTTACTGTCCCAAATTATCTTCTTTTCATTCATATCAATTGTCAATTTCATAAGAAAAATTAACATTTGGTTCATACCTTTTTACAAATAACTCCAATTTCTTCCAAATAATAATTACATAAACTATTTAATATTAAATCCATTAAATTGCAATAAATTCAATTGATTGCAAACAAATTTGGATTTTTATTTGGTTATACACAAAATTTCCGTTATCACTTACCTAACAAAGTTATTATCACTTATGATCTCATTGCATTCACATTTTCACATTTCCACTTACTGATTTCTTTACTTTATTCTACATAATTTATTACAAATGGGATTTTCTTTGGTTTTCATCTTATCTGTATTTAACGTTTCTCAATCACCAATTATTTCACTTTAACTGTGGTAAATTGACGGATAAATTGAATAAATTCCCAAAATTTAAAATAACAAGAAACAAGAATAGGTAACATACAATAGTCGTTAAATCTAAATTCTAGTCACCTAAATAGGCTTTTATTACTTGCAAATAAATATTACTATTTATTTTCATAGTACCAATCTCAATAATCATCCCATTTAATTTGCTTAGGCCATTTATAGTCCACTATACATATCTACATAAATGGGCAATTTATTCAATTTATTAAGTATCAAATTCTATTAAGCCCTGTTTATATTTACATGCATTCTTCTATTACTTTACAAAATGGAATAACTTTTAAACTCATACACTTAATAACAAAACCGTTATAAATCCAATAAATTCCAAATCGTAGTTTGTACATATTTTACACAACTATTATGATTTCTCACAAACGTTGAATTTATTAAATGACCATTTATTAAAATTTAATTCCCTTAATTGAATCAATTGCTTATTATTATATATATTCATTTCATTCTACCATTCCTTCCCATTATAAATTCATTAACGTATTTACACATCTCTATCTTTCAAATATTAATAACCAAACTTGATTACAAACACTGTCCTTATCAATCTTCATAAATTTGTTCAGATCTATACTCCTTTATATAATTAGAGTTTATGTCTCTATTAGATTTCTTTTTCACTACAGGCATAAATTATTACTATCTACACTAATTACATCTTTGTATTAATGAACACCATTCAAGTTAATATTTATACTACATTCACAGATTCAACATTTGTTTGCTTCTTAAAATTAACTTTAAATCAAATTGTGACAATTTGCATTATCCACATTTATCGTCATAAAATTTATATTTTAACACTAAATTTCAACTACTATACCCAATCTCTACATTTATTCCTCAACAAATTTGAAATTATTTTAATTCAATTTATTAAATATCATAAATTTAACGGGTCGTTACAATCTCCCCCACTCAAAACTTTTCGTCCCCGAAAAGAAAAAGGAAGGGAGAAGGAAGAATAAAACAGTATATCTAATTTCAAATATTAACTTATATTTTACTGGATTAATTTCCTTTAATGAAATATACTTGTTTAAAAAAAATCATTATATCCTTTAATACTTGAGTTAGTAAAGTTGGAAAAATATTTTTAACAAAATTCTAAGTCCAAAATTTTCGAAAATTTTGGCAGAGTCTCCTTTGTACGGAGGGACTCTGGAGAAAATATAATATCCAAATATACAAATATATTACATATATTATCCAAAATAAAATATCCCAACACGGGAAAAATATATAAAATAGCGCTTTATATGTAATCCGGAAACGTACCTATCTGTCGGACCCTATACGTTTTTATTTTGGAACCAAAAGCAGTAGCAGTTGCTTCCATCACCTGTATTCACTTATATAATTTAAAAGTTAAATATTTATATTACAGTGAAATGTTTGGATAGATTCAATCATTCATATTCAATCAAATGCAACAACCATACATTTTAGCAACAGCACACATCACAAACAAACAATCATTCAATCAAACAACTATTAGTTGTTTGGGTTCAAATTCGGAAATTGTACGAAATGAAAAATAATTATCAAGTGCATCCTATACTCAACAGTCTTAGATGGAACAAAGATAGATTATTTATTCATCCAACAACTTCAAATTCCTTACCCAACAAACATAAATCAACAATAACAGTTCAAACCAACAACCAAATTAACTTATTATACATTTATTTCATGCTTCAGTGGGTTGATTTTCTTTCTTTCATTCATGGAGGGATTTCTTTGTTTCTTACAATTTTATTTTCCATTTATTACAAAATTCATTATATTTGTATTCCAATTTATTGACTAAAGTATATATCATCTATTTATACTACTTACCTTTTCTTATATAGTAAAATTTCCAATTTATCTTAAGCTTATACAATTAATTCTCATTACAATAGCAAATTAATAGAATACCTTTATTACCTCAAGCTTCACTTGTAAGATTTCTCCTTTCATTTTCTTAATAACATTGCAACTTTTATTATATGGTAAGTTATGTATGTTTTAAGAATGTAAGTGAAAATTTACAAGTTTCTTCTCAATTCCATTTTATTAATTTTAAACTAGTAGCTTTCATACCGTACTGAAGTTTATAACCCTCCACATCAATCCTTATTTAATAAAGAATTTCATTTTATCTACTTAAGTTCATATCACCTATTTATATTACTTATCTTTAACTTGAGATTTCAATTATAACTTAAGTTTATACCAATAATTTCTCATTTATAACAACGATTTATTGAATACTTCACTATTTCCAAAATTTCTACTTGTATAATATTCTAATCCAATTTCTTAATTAACATTTCAACTTTTATATTTGGTAAGTTATTTATGTCAAAGAAAAATGCAATTAAACTTATACAAGCTTTATCTCATCTTTTAATTAAATTTAATGTTAATCAATATTACTCTTTGTAACAATTTCAAATTTCTCTTTATAACTTTTCATTAATTCTCTTACCTACATTAGAGGTTTCAATTAATTACTTACCTTTTATTTCACTAAAATAATTTAAAACAATTAATTAATGGAAATTTAAGAATTAAATACCGGGTCAAACCTCAAAATTACTTTAAAAATAATAGATAATTAATTTCTTACAACTTTTATATCTCTAATTATCTTTTAAAACAATTAAATTTTAAATAATTTCAAAACAAATCTGCAGTAGAATTTACTACAGTGGCCTTTCCCCTTCGAAACTCGAAAATGAAAGTCGATGATGCGGCCGTCATCACCGAAATTATTTTCCAGCGACAGAGAGGAAAGTACAAACTTATTTTCTTCAAAATCTTCTTAAACCAATTCTTTCGAATTATACTAAATATTTATATAAGAAAATATTTATAAACCAAATCATTATATTTCATAAATCCTTTGAAAGAAGATTTCAAAAATCCCGGACTTAAGTTCTAAAATCTCCAATTTGATTTATTATAATTTCAACTTAGCTTTAATTGTTATAAATATTTTTATTTCCTAACACCCAATCTATAACAACCAAATATATATATATATATATATATATATATATATCTTTATAAAATATTTTTTTTATACATAGAAAATATAATAGGCAAAATTATTTCATTCACCTATATTAAAAACAAATATTATGTCGGTCTGTCCTATTAAGTGTTTAGAAATCCCTATTGATGGCATAGCGTCCCATGCATCAACCAGAATTTATAAATACAAAACAGTACAGAGTAACATAATATTAAAATCTTTTTATAAAACTAACAAATACGCTCTCTCATATATATACACTCAGCGACTCCCATAGGGTATTACTACCCTATTAAGAAAGAGTCAAACCCCACAAAGCCAAGGTTTATCGCTAAACCAAAGCTCTGATACCAACTGTAACGTCCCGCCTTTTCGCACACTTTAAAACGACACACGTGCCAATTCAAAGCATACGCAAGGACGGAGTGTTATGGGGTAGATCAGAAAAAACAGAGGAGGCATAAAACAAAATAGAATCTCACAGCGGAAGGATAAATATAATAATAAATATACAGTTCAAACGGTTTCCAAAACAGTTATTTCACTTATACAATGAACATCAGAGTTACACATACCAATACAACAATGCAGCGGAATATAAAGAGTGTGTGGTGCAATACTATATATAAAATAATGCTGAATCTTCGTCTTCGTCCTCCAAGCTAAATCTGCTATCCTGAAATGCTCGGACTGACCCGAGCGAATTTGAAAAGACAAAAACACCCGAGTCAGACTAGAATATCTTATGTGAGTTAAATAAACAGAAATAAATATGAGTACAGTAACTCAAGAGATGTTCGGGATTTACATCACCTAAGGATCCGTTAAACTATTTATTATGTAGTATATTGCGCTATTATAATAATGTCTATTTATAAAATAAACTTACTTTTTAATAGCGTTAAGGGGTTACCCATATAGCCCTTAACACAAATAATGCCAATAGTCTATACAGTACCGTAATACCTCCTGATCGGAAAGCTACCAGAGGATACTCCATAGGTACGACACAAATAGAAACTCGTAGTAAAGGCTCGATATGGTAGGTGACACGGCACAACTAGGCAATGCCAGGGTAGATATACCAATTGCTATCCAGGCTGGTGGAAACGCGTAGCCGCAGTTACCGCCCACCTCGGACTAACTCCCCAAAATCAAAATATAGAAGTGGCCACTGAATCAAATCCAAGTCAAAGTATAATATCGAAGAGGAGCGTCCGATCAGAGGAATGACCTCATTGGCCTGAGAATCGCTCCTGTTTTAGCCACCTTATGCCAACTCACGGGAGTTGGGTCCACGTATTTACCTTACAGGAAACGTCGCCACCACCTACTTCATTCTGGAATCTCCACCGCGTACACGGTTAGTCAAAGTGGTTTTCGGTATCGACAGAGAGTATGTCCATATCCGATCCCGGTCTCTTTGCCAACCAATCGTTATTATAACACCGCGGTTATTTAAAAACAGTTTATACTTTAAAACCAGAATATAATCCCTTTCAAAACCATAATATTACGATATCATTTCTTCTTTAAAAACACAAACAATTTATTTTCATATTATTTTATAAAAGCCCAAATCAATGATATCGTTTCCCAAATAAAATTTTCCTTTCCAAAAATTATGTCGCTTTTTATTATTTAATATCCCATGTAACCAATATTTTGTTTGTAACTTTCAACATAATTCTTCGAAAATCCATAATATTTTAAAACCATTATTTTCAAAACTAAATGGTTTGGATATTCAACGGTATGCGAATTAAAAAGGTTTAACTTTACTGTTGTTTTATAAAGAATAAATTACATGGCTTTCCAAATATTTCTTGTTTTAAAGTTAAACCAAAATCCAAAATATTACTTCAAGTCCCAAAACCATTTCAATTATATATATATTTATATCCATTTTTGAGCATTAATATTTCAACTAAAGTTGGATTTTTATCCTTTCAAAATCAATATTCTATTAATTAATCTTGACCATTCACATAAAATCCATAATTAATAAGACTTCAATATCTAGTAAAATATATATATATATATATAGAATTTTTCCACTTCAAATTATACTAGAATATCCATTTCTATTTATTTTGGGAAAATCCAATTACAAATATCATATCTTAAAATTTCCAACTTTACATTTAAACATAGGATATAAATTTACCAAACTCCATTTTCTAAATTTCTTCCATTTTCAATAAAGAAATTTATATTCCTTTTAATTTCAAAATTTCAACTTCATAGGTATATAAATATGGAATAAAATATTTATACAATATAAATTTAAGATTTATAGACCGTATTCAATCCAAACCATAGAAATCACATTAAAATAGTTATATATAGACCGCGGTGCCTGTATATAATTTTCTATCCTATGGTCAAGTGATACGGATATTTATCATTTCAATCCGCAATTTAAAAAAATAAAACTTTGCGGTTTTATCATTTCAAACCACAATCCCGAATGAAATGTAAAATGTATGCTAACTTGCAGTTTAATGATATCAAATAAAACATCCATTCAACAACACATCCATCATCCAGTCACAAACATCAAGCAATATCAACCAATAACAAAATATGTTTGGGAATATACAACAGGTAAAAATTGGCAGTTTAATTCAAATTATATTTATCAACTATAAATCTAACAGTTTATTTTCAGTGATAATTGACATAACTGTTAACTAGCAGTTCTTATGCAAACAATAATTTCTAACAGCCAATTAATACGCAATCAATCAATTTAATTAACAGCTAAATTCAAAAATGCAATTCAACAGATATGGGTGAAATAACATCCCAAATACTCATAAATAAATTTCTATTCATTTTTAAAATTAATTTAACAAACATAAAAGCTTCTAGTAGTTGTGAGTGGGTTAAAACACTCACCTTTGGAATTTAAATTGAATTTAAATTCAATTTAAACCCAAAAATTCGACGGTCTCAGAATTCGTCCAAACAAGCGTCATTGGATCCGAAATTAAATAACGATCCTAACAAAAAAAATTCCGCGTGAATCGGACACTGTATGCAGAAGTTATTTGAATTAAACGATTTGAAAACAAATTTAATTTAAACAAAACTTACCTAAATAATTGTTGCCACGTCACCAGCAGTACCTCCCATCTTCACGCGTCAAACCGAACCCAGCAAAACTCACTCGACCGAAACCCACTCCCACGTTCGGCCTTTGACCATCCACCGTGACCACCACCATCCTCAATCCCCCAAACCGACGCCACCCTCTTCATCGCCTCGGCCGGCCGCTCGCGATAACCCAGGTCCGAACCCCCCTAGAGCCACCTCCGGCCGTCCCCTTTCTAGCCCTAGATCGCAAAATTCGTCGTCCACGGCTAACCATCTGCGCCACGACCACCACCAAAACACTCGGCATCCCAATCTCCCCAGAACCCATAAACCAAATTGCTCGATTAATGCCTAAATCGAAAACGCCTAATTCGACATATGAGTTACGAAAATTGGAACTTTGACCGTGATTTCCCGTTGATCGAAGCGAAATCTCAAAAAACAAACAGCATACGCTGATTCGTATCGTCGAGATGTTCGATATATAATTTTTTCAGAATTTTTAGAGTAGTCTGAAATTCCACTTTGTTTTTGAATTGATTGGATCTAGGTTTTGCACCCATTGAAGAAGAAGAGAGGCTTGAAGAAAATATACGCTCAAATGAAATGAAATTAGGCGGAGGCTAGGGCTTGTAGCTAGGTTTATATAGAGTGGTTAGAGATAGAGTAGATAGACCGTAGAATGAACGTGCGTAGCAAACTATGGCCCAAAAAGCCCGCTATGACTCCGGAACGAAATTTCGTAAATCTATATATCCAAATAGGTAATTTAAAATATTTTGAACGCGATGGAAAAAGTTTCACGTCCAAATTTGATCGTATGAAGAAGTTATGCTGAAAACAAAATTTCCAAATTGATTTCAAATTGATTTTAATTAAATCGATTTCAAGGCGTTTCACGCCCGTACGATCAAACGACAAGTCCGATTGATACGAAACTTGAAACCCTATAATAATTCACTGATACGGATCCGATGAAACTGGTTTCGTCGAAATCCGAGTCCGTGGCCAAAATGGCTATTTTTAATATTTATTAAATCAATTAAATAAAATCATAAAAATCCAATTTTATTTTTCAACCTCTAATATTGGCCAAATTTCATTACTTATAAAAATTCAATCAGTTCCACATGATTTACCAAACTTGGATGTGAATTAAAATCTATCAGTATATAAATTTGCAGTGTTAATATCTGCACTTTCTTATTAATTGGGAATTATAAATTATATTCTAAAACTCAATTATTAAAGCTTGTATTCTTATACTCTCAACAAAAATCCAATTAGGTAAATAGATTTGATTTCCATTCCAACTCATGATTGCAAATAAACTTTTACCATATATTAAATTTCAAATTATTAATAAACTTTATTCCCATTTATCCGCCTTAATTTATTTAAGGCAACCTTACATTAATATCTATTGCTATGGTTTCAAATTATTATTCCCTCCTTTTCTTAACTATTATCAATTCCAATCTTAATGAATTCAATATCATAAGTTTGATAAATCTATTAAATTCACTCAATTGTTTACAAATTCCATTTTAAATTCAATAACGTAATAATTAACGTTAGAATCCGTTTTATTATGCATAAATTCCAAATTTTACTGTCCCAAATTATCTTCTTTTCATTCATATCAATTGTCAATTTCATAAGAAAAATTAACATTTGGTTCATACCTTTTTACAAATAACTCCAATTTCTTCCAAATAATAATTACATAAACTATTTAATATTAAATCCATTAAATTGCAATAAATTCAATTGATTGCAAACAAATTTGGATTTTTATTTGGTTATACACAAAATTTCCGTTATCACTTACCTAACAAAGTTATTATCACTTATGATCTCATTGCATTCACATTTTCACATTTCCACTTACTGATTTCTTTACTTTATTCTACATAATTTATTACAAATGGGATTTTCTTTGGTTTTCATCTTATCTGTATTTAACGTTTCTCAATCACCAATTATTTCACTTTAACTGCGGTAAATTGGCGGATAAATTGAATAAATTCCCAAAATTTAAAATAACAAGAAACAAGAATAGGTAACGTACAATAGTCGTTAAATCTAAATTCTAGTCACCTAAATAGGCTTTTATTACTTGCAAATAAATATTACTATTTATTTTCATAGTACCAATCTCAATAATCATCCCATTTAATTTGCTTAGGCCATTTATAGTCCACTATACATATCTACATAAATGGGCAATTTATTCAATTTATTAAGTATCAAATTCTATTAAGCCCTGTTTATATTTACATGCATTCTTCTATTACTTTACAAAATGGAATAACTTTTAAACTCATACACTTAATAACAAAACCGTTATAAATCCAATAAATTCCAAATCGTAGTTTGTACATATTTTACACAACTATTATGATTTCTCACAAACGTTGAATTTATTAAATGACCATTTATTAAAATTTAATTCCCTTAATTGAATCAATTGCTTATTATTATATATATTCATTTCATTCTACCATTCCTTCCCATTATAAATTCATTAACGTATTTACACATCTCTATCTTTCAAATATTAATAACCAAACTTGATTACAAACACTGTCCTTATCAATCTTCATAAATTTGTTCAGATCTATACTCCTTTATATAATTAGAGTTTATGTCTCTATTAGATTTCTTTTTCACTACAGGCATAAATTATTACTATCTACACTAATTACATCTTTGTATTAATGAACACCATTCAAGTTAATATTTGTACTACATTCACAGATTCAACATTTGTTTGCTTCTTAAAATTAACTTTAAATCAAATTGTGACAATTTGCATTATCCACATTTATCGTCATAAAATTTATATTTTAACACTAAATTTCAACTACTATACCCAATCTCTACATTTATTCCTCAACAAATTTGAAATTATTTTAATTCAATTTATTAAATATCATAAATTTAACGGGTCGTTACAATCTCCCCCACTCAAAACTTTTCGTCCCCGAAAAGAAAAAGGAAGGGAGAAGGAAGAATAAAACAGTATATCTAATTTCAAATATTAACTTATATTTTACTGGATTAATTTCCTTTAATGAAATATACTTGTTTAAAAAAAATCATTATATCCTTTAATACTTGAGTTAGTAAAGTTGGAAAAATATTTTTAACAAAATTTTAAGTCCAAAATTTTCGAAAATTTTGGCAGAGTCTCCTTTGTACGGAGGGACTCTGGAGAAAATATAATATCCAAATATACAAATATATTATATATATTATCCAAAATAAAATATCCCAACACGGGAAAAATATATAAAATAGCGCTTTATATGTAATCCGGAAACGTACCTATCTGTCGGACCCTATACGTTTTTATTTTGGAACCAAAAGCAGTAGCAGTAGCAGTTGCTTCCATCACCTGTATTCACTTATATAATCTAAAAGTTAAATATTTATATTACAGTGAAATGTTTGGATAGATTCAATCATTCATATTCAATCAAATGCAACAACCATACATTTTAGCAACAGCACACATCACAAACAAACAATCATTCAATCAAACAACTATTAGTTGTTTGGGTTCAAATTCTGAAATTGTACGAAATGAAAAATAATTATCAAGTGCATCCTATACTCAACGGTCTTAGATGGAATAAAGATAGATTATTTATTCATCCAACAACTTCAAATTCCTTACCCAACAAACATAAATCAACAATAACAGTTCAAACCAACAACCAAATTAACTTATTATACATTTATTTCATGCTTCAGTGGGTTGATTTTCTTTCTTTCATTCATGGAGGGATTTCTTTGTTTCTTACAATTTTATTTTCCATTTATTACAAAATTCATTATATTTGTATTCCAATTTATTGACTAAAGTATATATCATCTATTTATACTACTTACCTTTTCTTATATAGTAAAATTTCCAATTTATCTTAAGCTTATACAATTAATTCTCATTACAATAGCAAATTAATAGAATACCTTTATTACCTCAAGCTTCACTTGTAAGATTTCTCCTTTCATTTTCTTAATAACATTGCAACTTTTATTATATGGTAAGTTATGTATGTTTTAAGAATGTAAGTGAAAATTTACAAGTTTCTTCTCAATTCCATTTTATTAATTTTAAACTAGTAGCTTTCATACCGTACTGAAGTTTATAACCCACCACATCAATCCTTATTTAATAAAGAATTTCATTTTATCTACTTAAGTTCATATCACCTATTTATATTACTTATCTTTAACTTGAGATTTCAATTATAACTTAAGTTTATACCAATAATTTCTCATTTATAACAACGATTTATTGAATACTTCACTATTTCCAAAATTTCTACTTGTATAATATTCTAATCCAATTTCTTAATTAACATTTCAACTTTTATATTTGGTAAGTTATTTATGTCAAAGAAAAATGCAATTAAACTTATACAAGCTTTATCTCATCTTTTAATTAAATTTAATGTTAATCAATATTACTCTTTGTAACAATTTCAAATTTCTCTTTATAACTTTTCATTAATTCTCTTACCTACATTAGAGGTTTCAATTAATTACTTACCTTTTATTTCACTAAAATAATTTAAAACAATTAATTAATGGAAATTTAAGAATTAAATACCGGGTCAAACCTCAAAATTACTTTAAAAATAATAGATAATTAATTTCTTACAACTTTTATATCTCTAATTATCTTTTAAAACAATTAAATTTTAAATAATTTCAAAACAAATCTGCAGTAGAATTTACTACAGTGGCCTTTCCCCTTCGAAACTCGAAAATGAAAGTCGATGATGCGGCCGTCATCACCGAAATTATTTTCCAGCGACAGAGAGGAAAGTACAAACTTATTTTCTTCAAAATCTTCTTAAACCAATTCTTTCGAATTATACTAAATATTTATATAAGAAAATATTTATAAACCAAATCATTATATTTCATAAATCCTTTGAAAGAAGATTTCAAAAATCCCGGACTTAAGTTCTAAAATCTCCAATTTGATTTATTATAATTTCAACTTAGCTTTAATTGTTATAAATATTTTTATTTCCTAACACCCAATCTATAACAACCAAATATATATATATATATATATATATATATATATCTTTATAAAATATTTTTTTATACATAGAAAATATAATAGGCAAAATTATTTCATTCACCTATATTAAAAACAAATATTATGTCGGTCTGTCCTATTAAGTGTTTAGAAATCCCTATTGATGGCATAGCGTCCCATGCATCAACCAGAATTTATAAATACAAAACAGTACAGAGTAACATAATATTAAAATCTTTTTATAAAACTAACAAATACGCTCTCTCATATATATACACTCAGCGACTCCCATAGGGTATTACTACCCTATTAACAAAGAGTCAAACCCCACAAAGCCAAGGTTTATCGCTAAACCAAAGCTCTGATACCAACTGTAACGTCCCGCCTTTTCGCACACTTTAAAACGACACACGTGCCAATTCAAAGCATACGCAAGGACGGAGTGTTATGGGGTAGATCAGAAAAAACAGAGGAGGCATAAAACAAAATAGAATCTCACAGCGGAAGGATAAAATATAATAATAAATATACAGTTCAAACAGTTTCCAAAACAGTTATTTCACTTATACAATGAACATCAGAGTTACACATACCAATACAACAATGCAGCGGAATATAAAGAGTGTGTGGTGCAATACTATATATAAAATAATGCTGAATCTTCGTCTTCGTCCTCCAAGCTAAATCTGCTATCCTGAAATGCTCGGACTGACCCGAGCGAATTTGAAAAGACAAAAACACCCGAGTCAGACTAGAATATCTTATGTGAGTTAAATAAACAGAAATAAATATGAGTACAGTAACTCAAGAGATGTTCGGGATTTACATCTCCTAAGGATCCGTTAAACTATTTATTATGTAGTATATTGCGCTATTATAATAATGTCTATTTATAAAATAAACTTACTTTTTAATAGCGTTAAGGGGTTACCCATATAGCCCTTAACACAAATAATGCCAATAGTCTATACAGTACCGTAATACCTCCTGATCGGAAAGCTACCAGAGGATACTCCATAGGTACGATACAAATAGAAACTCGTAGTAAAGGCTCGATATGGTAGGTGACACGGCACAACTAGGCAATGCCAGGGTAGATATACCAATTGCTATCCAGGCTGGTGGAAATGTGTAGCCGCAGTTACCGCCCACCTCGGACTAACTCCCCAAAATCAAAATATAGAAGTGGCCACTGAATCAAATCCAAGTCAAAGTATAATATCGAAGAGGAGCGTCCGATCAGAGGAATGACATCATTGGCCTGAGAATCGCTCCTGTTTTAGCCACCTTATGCCAACTCACGGGAGTTGGGTCCACGTATTTACCTTACAGGAAACGTCGCCACCACCTACTTCATTCTGGAATCTCCACCGCGTACACGGTTAGTCAAAGTGGTTTTCGGTATCGACAGAGAGTATGTCCATATCCGATCCCGGTCTCTTTGCCAACCAATCGTTATTATAACACCGCGGTTATTTAAAAACAGTTTATACTTTAAAACCAGAATATAATCCCTTTCAAAACCATAATATTACGATATCATTTCTTCTTTAAAAACACAAACAATTTATTTTCATATTATTTTATAAAAGCCCAAATCAATGATATCGTTTCCCAAATAAAATTTTCCTTTCCAAAAATTATGTCACTTTTTATTATTTAATATCCCATGTAACCAATATTTTGTTTGTAACTTTCAACATAATTCTTCGAAAATCCATAGTATTTTAAAACCATTATTTTCAAAACTAAATGGTTTGGATATTCAACGGTATGCGAATTAAAAAGGTTTAACTTTACTGTTGTTTTATAAAGAATAAATTACATGGCTTTCCAAATATTTCTTGTTTTAAAGTTAAACCAAAATCCAAAATATTACTTCAAGTCCCAAAACCATTTCAATTTTATATATATTTATATCCATTTTTGAGCATTAATATTTCAACTAAAGTTGGATTTTTATCCTTTCAAAATCAATATTCTATTAATTAATCTTGACCATTCACATAAAATCCATAATTAATAAGACTTCAATTTCTAGTAAAATATATATATATATATATATATATATATAGAATTTTTCCACTTCAAATTATACTAGAATATCCATTTCTATTTATTTTGGGAAAATCCAATTACAAATATCATATCTTAAAATTTCCAACTTTACATTTAAACATAGGATATAAATTTACCAAACTCCATTTTCTAAATTTCTTCCATTTTCAATAAAGAAATTTATATTCCTTTTAATTTCAAAATTTCAACTTCATAGGTATATAAATATGGAATAAAATATTTATACAATATAAATTTAAGATTTATAGACCGTATTCAATCCAAACCATAGAAATCACATTAAAATAGTTATATATAGACCGCGGTGCCTGTATATAATTTTCTATCCTATGGTCAAGTGATACGGATATTTATCATTTCAATCCGCAATTTAAAAAAATAAAACTTTGCGGTTTTATCATTTCAAACCACAATCCCGAATGAAATGTAAAATGTATGCTAACTTGTAGTTTAATGATATCAAATAAAACATCCATTCAACAACACATCCATCATCCAGTCACAAACATCAAGCAATATCAACCAATAACAAAATATGTTTGGGAATATACAACAGGTAAAAATTGGCAGTTTAATTCAAATTATATTTATCAACTATAAATCTAACAGTTTATTTTCAGTGATAATTGACATAACTGTTAACTAGCAGTTCTTATGCAAACAATAATTTCTAACAGCCAATTAATACGCAATCAATCAATTTAATTAACAGCTAAATTCAAAAATGCAATTCAACAGATATGGGTGAAATAACATGCCAAATACTCATAAATAAATTTCTATTCATTTTTAAAATTAATTTAACAAACATAAAAGCTTCTAGTAGTTGTGAGTGGGTTAAAACACTCACCTTTGGAATTTAAATTGAATTTAAATTCAATTTAAACCCAAAAATTCGACGGTCTCAGAATTCGTCCAAACAAGCGTCATTGGATCCGAAATTAAATAACGATCCTAACAAAAAAAATTCCGCGTGAATCGGACACTGTATGCAGAAGTTATTTGAATTAAACGATTTGAAAACAAATTTAATTTAAACAAAACTTACCTAAATAATTGTTGCCACGTCACCAGCAGTACCTCCCATCTTCACGCGTCAAACCGAACCCAGCAAAACTCACTCGACCGAAACCCACTCCCACGTTCGGCCTTTGACCATCCACCGTGACCATCACCATCCTCAATCCCCCAAACCGACGCCACCCTCTTCATCGCCTCGGCCGGCCGCTCGCGATAACCCAGGTCCGAACCCCCCTAAAGCCACCTCCGGCCGTCCCCTTTCTAGCCCTAGATCGCAAAATTCGTCGTCCACGGCTAACCATCTGCGCCACGACCACCACCAAAACACTCGGCATCCCAATCTCCCCGGAACCCAGAAACCAAATTGCTCGATTAATGCCTAAATCGAAAACGCCTAATTCGACATATGGGTTACGAAAATTAGAACTTTGACCGTGATTTCCCGTTGATCGAAGCGAAATCTCAAAAAACAAACAGCATACGCTGATTCGTATCGTCGAGATGTTCGATATATAATTTTTTCAGAATTTTTAGAGTAGTCTGAAATTCCACTTTGTTTTTGAATTGATTGGATCTAGGGTTTGCACCCATTGAAGAAGAAGAGAGGCTTGAAGAAAATATACGCTCAGATGAAATGAAATTAGGCGGAGGCTAGGGCTTGTAGCTAGGTTTATATAGAGTGGTTAGAGATAGAGTAGATAGACCGTAGAATGAACGTGCGTAGCAAACTATGGCCCAAAAAGCCCGCTATGACTCCGGAACGAAATTTCGTAAATCTATATATCCAAATAGGTAATTTAAAATATTTTGAACGCGATGGAAAAAGTTTCACGTCCAAATTTGATCGTATGAAGAAGTTATGCTGAAAACAAAATTTCCAAATTGATTTCAAATTGATTTTAATTAAATCGATTTCAAGGCGTTTCACGCCCGTACGATCAAACGACAAGTCCGATTGATACGAAACTTGAAACCCTATAATAATTCACTGATACGGATCCGATGAAACTGGTTTCGTCGAAATCCGAGTCCGTGGCCAAAATGGCTATTTTTAATATTTATTAAATCAATTAAATAAAATCATAAAAATCCAATTTTATTTTTCAACCTCTAATATTGGCCAAATTTCATTACTTATAAAAATTCAATCAGTTCCACATGATTTACCAAACTTGGATGTGAATTAAAATCTATCAGTATATAAATTTGCAGTGTTAATATCTGCACTTTCTTATTAATTGGGAATTATAAATTATATTCTAAAACTCAATTATTAAAGCTTGTATTCTTATACTCTCAACAAAAATCCAATTAGGTAAATAGATTTGATTTCCATTCCAACTCATGATTGCAAATAAACTTTTACCATATATTAAATTTCAAATTATCAATAAACTTTATTCCCATTTATCCGCCTTAATTTATTTAAGGCAACCTTATATTAATATCTATTGCTATGGTTTCAAATTATTATTCCCTCCTTTTCTTAACTATTATCAATTCCAATCTTAATGAATTCAATATCATAAGTTTGATAAATCTATTAAATTCACTCAATTGTTTACAAATTCCATTTTAAATTCAATAACGTAATAATTAACGTTAGAATCCGTTTTATTATGCATAAATTCCAAATTTTACTGTCCCAAATTATCTTCTTTTCATTCATATCAATTGTCAATTTCATAAGAAAAATTAACATTTGGTTCATACCTTTTTACAAATAACTCCAATTTCTTCCAAATAATAATTACATAAACTATTTAATATTAAATCCATTAAATTGCAATAAATTCAATTGATTGCAAACAAATTTGGATTTTTATTTGGTTATACACAAAATTTCCGTTATCACTTACCTAACAAAGTTATTATCACTTATGATCTCATTGCATTCACATTTTCACATTTCCACTTACTGATTTCTTTACTTTATTCTACATAATTTATTACAAATGGGATTTTCTTTGGTTTTCATCTTATCTGTATTTAACGTTTCTCAATTACCAATTATTTCACTTTAACTGCGGTAAATTGGCGGATAAATTGAATAAATTCCCAAAATTTAAAATAACAAGAAACAAGAATAGGTAACATACAATAGTCGTTAAATCTAAATTCTAGTCACCTAAATAGGCTTTTATTACTTGCAAATAAATATTACTATTTATTTTCATAGTACCAATCTCAATAATCATCCCATTTAATTTGCTTAGGCCATTTATAGTCCACTATACATATCTACATAAATGGGCAATTTATTCAATTTATTAAGTATCAAATTCTATTAAGCCCTGTTTATATTTACATGCATTCTTCTATTACTTTACAAAATGGAATAACTTTTAAACTCATACACTTAATAACAAAACCGTTATAAATCCAATAAATTCCAAATCGTAGTTTGTACATATTTTACACAACTATTATGATTTCTCACAAACGTTGAATTTATTAAATGACCATTTATTAAAATTTAATTCCCTTAATTGAATCAATTGCTTATTATTATATATATTCATTTCATTCTACCATTCCTTCCCATTATAAATTCATTAACGTATTTACACATCTCTATCTTTCAAATATTAATAACCAAACTTGATTACAAACACTGTCCTTATCAATCTTCATAAATTTGTTCAGATCTATACCCCTTTATATAATTAGAGTTTATGTCTCTATTAGATTTCTTTTTCACTACAGGCATAAATTATTACTATCTACACTAATTACATCTTTGTATTAATGAACACCATTCAAGTTAATATTTGTACTACATTCACAGATTCAACATTTGTTTGCTTCTTAAAATTAACTTTAAATCAAATTGTGACAATTTGCATTATCCACATTTATCATCATAAAATTTATATTTTAACACTAAATTTCAACTACTATACCCAATCTCTACATTTATTCCTCAACAAATTTGAAATTATTTTAATTCAATTTATTAAATATCATAAATTTAACGGGTCGTTACAACCACCGCCACCATTGGGTGTCTTGGGACGTAATCTTCCGTCCAAAGATCTAGGGTGGGCTTGGTTTGGGAAACCCTAAGGACATTTGTTCGGCTTTCGCTTGCAAGTTGTGGTACAGGTTTGGGACAAACGACTCCTTATGGGCGACGTTCCTTCATGCCAATACCAGAGATTGGCGTCTGTTGGCTATTTCGGATCACCATCATTCGTCAGTGAGACTTGGAAGCATATGCAATCGGTCAAATTGTTCTTTGATTCTCATGGAGGTCAATCCGGATGGGATGGCGGTCCGTTTTCTATTCTTAAGGCCTGGAACTCTGCTCGTAATCCCGCTCCAGCTCTTCCCATTTTCTCTTTCATTTGGGACGTTAGAATCCCCCCTAAAGTGACTCTTTTCATGTGGCGAACCCTTCGTAAAGTGTTGCCGGTTGATGAGAACCTTCAGCAGATTGGCATTACTTTTGTATCCCTTTGTAGATGCTGTGGCAATGGGGAAACAGAATCGGTGGATCATTTGCTTTTTTCTGGTTTCTCTGCCAGATCCTGCTGGAATTACTTCGGTAATTTATTGGGTGTCCGTGGTACCACCACCTCGCCGAATGATTTACTGAGAACTTGGTGGATTGGTTGCTCTGGTAAATCTCTTTGATCTATCATCTCTCGCTTGATTCCCTGTCTGATATGCTGGCACACCTGGTGTGCGCGGAATAAGGCAATTTTTGAGGAGACTCCTATGGATCCCTTCTCCATTATTCGGCGGGTTAGAAATGATATTTTCTTGGCGTTTCGTGGCAGACCTTTCAAAGGAGCGGTCAATGCTCGTTCTGCTCGCCTTGTGGACCTGTTATCTATTACCTATTCTCAGTCTTCCTATAGAGCGGGAATAGGATGAATCCCGATCCCGAGACTGGTGGCTCTGGCTATCTCGTCTCCTGTTCACCCGTCACCCCACCCCCCTTTTATCCATAATTTTGTGGCTATTGGTTTCAGGATCTGGTTTGGAAAGGGCTAATCATTCCTCCTTTAGTTTGGAGCTTGGCTGGAGGAATTTCGGTTCTCTTTATCGGCTTTCGCATTTACTGTTCTTTGGATGTCGGCCGTATTGATTGACACTTTCAATCTATGGTGGTTCGTCTACGCTGCTTGCTCTTGTTTTGCACGGTTATCATTCGACATCGTCATCGGGCGGTGGCCTTGCCGGAGCTCGATGACGATGTTTGATGGGCGGTGGTTTTTCCGGAGCTCATCCAGATTGATCTGTGCCTGTTTCCAGCGGTCGTATACCTCTACTGCTCGCCAGCTTCTGTTGTTTATTTTGGTCTTTTGTTATTGCGTTGTCTTATTTATTTGCTTCATCGGTTTGATATTTCTCTTTTTGGTTTTCTGGTTATCTGTCAGGCTTATTGACAGCTTTTGGTGTTGGTTAATATATTCATTCTTTTCTATATAAAAAAATTAACGAAAGTGAATAAAATACTTTGAAATAGAAATCTTTACAAAATAATCACGATATGTAAAATTTAAAGGAGTTACTTTCAAACATAGTTATGAAAGACGCGCTAAGGCACATGTTCTGGCGCAAGACGCAACACGACGTTTGTCTTTCTTTCCTATGGTGCCACATGGAAAGATGCAGCGAATCACGTAAATGATACGAGGCGCAATAATGCCATGCCTTTTGGTTATTTTATTGTTTTTTCACTTCTTTTTTACTTATTTTTCATTTTTCATAATCCAATCTGGATAAATATTAGTATTTATCATATTATTGTGTCAGCACCCGCTTCAGCTTCTTTACATTTTGACAAAGAAAAAATGAACCTAAATGAGATATACGAGGAAGATGTTGAAGCTTATGAATTTGATGAAGCACATATTGATATGTAAAATATAATTGCTAATTCAGATTCAGATTTCTAGTTTATCGGTAATATGTACTATTATCTAAAATGGCTTTTGAGAACTATTACTTGAAATTATATGCTTATGATATAATATTTGATGATGTTTTTTCATTAAATGTCTAAAAGGTCTTTGTTACATATGTTTTAGTAAAAAAAAAATATAAATTATATTGAACCTTTTAAATTAATTGTTATATGTATTAAATTTATGAAAAAATTCTAAACATGCGTAGTAATTAAAAAGGCACGCGCCATTTGCTACGTCGTGCACCAAGGCTTCAAGGAAGTTTTGCTTTTTTTGGCAATGTACGCCGTTAATAACCATGCTTCCAAACACCGAATCTCATCAAACTTGAAATCCATTATATTAATTCTAAAATATGAAGAAAAATGAAGCGTGGAAGGTGCATTACCTTGTCTTTGAAATAATCGGTAGAGAAGCAAATTCATTCCTCTTTGACTTTGAAATATCTAGCGTAAATTAGCCAAAACCGTAGGTTTCAATTACTGAACTTAAAATTTACAGCTCACAAATAATCCAGAAGCATAACTAATAGGCGTGGACAATATGGAAAAATCAAAAGCTTCAAAATCGAGTTTCCCATTATATATTAAAATACCCAGTGTAATTTACATGATTGTACCATTCTTGTAAGCTAGCCACCACTTTAGTCTTAAACTTTTGATTGCAGTGGTCAATGTTAGAGGGTAATTATAGAGCAAAGTAGTATAAAGACCACTTTTAACTATATGATAATAAAAGTGAATGAAATACATTGGAATAAAAAACTAATAACTACAGTATGTAAATTTTAAAGGTGTTACTTTTAAATAGATAATCCCATCAAAACTTGAAGTCTGTGATACCGGTTGTATAAATGAAGAAAAATGAAGTTTATGGGTAAGGAAACAATATACATTCTTCTTTGACTTCAAAATATCTATTGTAAGTTAGTCCAAACCATATATTCCAATTATTGAATTCAATTTTTATAGCTCATAAATAGTTTAGAAGTAGAACTAATAGACGTTGGCAATATGTTAAAATCAGAAGCTTCAAAATAGAGTTTTCCATTATATATAGGATAGATACGCATGTATGTATATTCAGGTGTTGGTAGGAAAACTAGTCCGGCTTTGAGGGGTAAAAAAGCTGGAGTAATATTATATTTGTATACACACGTAAAATTAATTGCAATAGGTTCTTAACTTTTGGTATGATTGTAAACATCTCAAAATGCCCTTACTGTATACAAATAATGTCGCATGTTCAAATCTTGATCATTGCAAAACTTATCTCTATTTTCCTTTGAAAATTTTGAAATCATTAACTAAGGTCAAGTGTTCCATCTCGCTAATGAATTTTTTTCTTCTTCATTTTTTATGTTGCTTATTCCATTCTCATTATCAAGGGACTAGCATTCATATAATTCTGTCAATAGAATCTGAAAAATCTGAAATTTGTTTGTATTCGTATTTGAATAATGATAAATATATGATATTCGGGTATATAGATAGGATGTGGGTATGAAGACTTCCACATCTAAAAATCATCCATCCAGTTTTTGTTAAAATTATAGTTTATAATGTATATTTTAATACAATGAAAATATTTATTGTTTTACTAAGTGAATAGTTTAAAGTTTATATTATATATGCATTTGATCTATATTAATCGCTCAAAACTATTTATTATCGTCATATTTGTTCCTTTTTCATACTTTAATAATCAATGGATTGAAAACATTACGTTAACTAAAATTTTCTATTCATGTCACTTAACTTATCGATCATTAACGGATATGATAGTTATTCGATATCCATCCACATTCTCGGATGTTGATATTCGATATTCGAAAATGATTTCGGATGTATATGCAGATATGACACCATTCGCATCTGAAAGTGTCCGTTGACATACCTACATTCGTACTTCTATTTCAACTATACGTCGAATGCACTCTTTAGTTTGATTTTTTTTTTTTAAACAATTTAGCATACTTTATGGATTTTTTTTTGAATATTTGAAAATAAAAGAAAATCTCATATTATCATAAATAAAATCTGTTTTTGAATAAAATTTTGTAATGTTTTCGGTTTTTTCTTATATTTAAATGCCATTTAAAAACAATATTACAACTACAATAGGCTTATAAAAATTGAAATCCGTATAACATGCATCTTTATTATTTTTCTGCATTTTTGTACTATAAGCTTTGTTCCTTTAGTCATCTAAATATCTCTATATTATTTTTCTGCATTTTTGTACTATAATCTTTGTATGGTATTATCGTATTGTACAAGTGTGCTGCAAATAAGACACTTCGATATGCTTTAATTTTCTGTTTTTTTATTTAAATGCTATCCAACCATAATTTCCTCTTTCAATTACCCAATTAAAATCTTCCTACTACCCACTACTTCTCTACTCTCATTTTCCATATTTTAAAATCAAAATCTAAAAACCCTAGAAAAACTACTTTGAATCAATCTATTCATCAATATTTCTCACATTTTTTTTTATTCACACGATGGCAAAAGATAATGAAGAAGAAAAGAACAAGATACTTTCTCAGATATGTTTGTTATTATTATTGTGTATTATTTTATTTTTTATTTTAATCATAAATTGTTATGCGGCTTTGAATTTGAAATTTGATACTGGTTGATAGCAGCGTGTCGATGATAGTGTAGCTCGATTGACATGACATTGTCGATTGAATCGTCCTACAAGATTTCTATAAGTTGTCAAGGCTTCAACACTGTTCTTTTGATTATAGGCATGGTGATTTGGGCTTGAAGTTTGAGTTAGAAGAGGAAATTTTGAGCTTCTGGTGTACTGTTTTAAAATGCGATACTGTTGTCCAATGATTTGGGGTTTCTTTTAAAAGAAAACAAATTTGTATATAACAAGGACAAAAGAAGTGCGCAACCGCCGACATCCCAAAAAAAATGCTTTAAGCTTTCAGAACTAAAGGCCGTTTTACGAAGTTTGCTTTAGCGCTTCCTAACACCAATTATTATTTTCTTTTAATAAACGGGCATCCAAATATTTCAATAATATAGCAGTATTCATCCTCTTTTGCCATATTTTACTAGCAAATAACTTTTCATTTGAAACAACGAGCGCATTGTTAATTGTATTGTGATCTTTGTCCTCCATCTAACCAAAAAAAAAAGCATAAATATTGTATGATAAAATATTATAGTTCTATAAATTATATTGAAAATTTTCAATTACAACACCATCAAACTTTATATCATCCAAATATGTGTTAGCCGTAGGATCATTAAAATCATTCTATAAAAAGAAAATAAAATAAAAATAAAAAAAACTAAACAAATCTAAAATTGACATGAGAAGATAAATAGACTTAAAAAAATAAAAAGTAACTGATCTCTTTGTATTCATCAAATCAGGATCATCCACAAAGTTTTCATCTAATTTTAGCTAATAAGTAAAAGAAGAAGTTTTCCTTTTGGCTATTGGTTTGAAAAAAATATTTTCTAATGATGTTTAAAGATGGTTAACATTGTCTTTTTGTTTAGGGCTCAATGAGAAAAATGATTTTGATGACCATAAGCATATGGAAAAAATTCATAGATAATAAAAAGTTAACGATAGTCAAAAGCTTTCTTTAGATGACAATAGAAGCATTCTAAAAGAAAGAGACCTGGGTAAAAAGAAGAACGAGGTCATGGATAGAGGAAATTTTGGGGTGGATAGCATATGTTCAGTCCCTTTTTTAACTTTAACTCCATCATAAGTAGTAGAACTTAGTCTGAATGAAGGGCTACACTACTAAAAGTGCGAAAAAATAGCCAACAGGGTTGGCGCAGTTGGTTGATGGTCCGGACTGCGTGATCGAAGGTCACGAGTTCGAGCCCCGAAACTGACAACCCTGTAACAAGTACCCGAAGTATGTGTTTGGCAGGCACATACTTCCCTAGAGTTTACAAGCGAAGCTTGGTTCTCCAGGTAATTCAAAAAAAAAAAAAAAAAAAAAAAAAGTGCGAAAAAATAAATATGTCGTGTTTTACAACCCTAATAGGCGGCCCATTTAATTTCCTATGTACTTATAACTGGTCCATTTTCAGACCCTATGATCCGGTCTTCCAGCCGCCTGATCAAGTACTCACATCAACACCGTTCAAAGTAAAAAAAGAACAACTTTTGCAGTCCCTAACATACTAAATATTCTGTAATTAGGGTAAATTTTCTGCAGCAATGAGTAACTTACAGCTAAATGCCGTGTTAACTGGGATGCAGGAAACCGATGGTAACAAAGTTGGTAAATATGGTCTCGAGACACTTTCAAGGAAAGATGCAAATCTCATTGACAACGCTGTAATGCGTTTTCAGCAGGTTAAACTCTTGTCGGTAGTTATTTTTCTTGATTTCTGTACAGGATTCATGCCACTTTATTCGAATAGTCCTCATTTCTTAACATAACGTTGCGTGCATGATATATTCTACTATTGGTTGCTAACAGATATACTTATGTGATGATCAAGTTTTGTATCAGCATGCACCTACGCTTGTATGATGAATAAGTTTTTGGTATATTAAGTTTTGTGGATGATGACAGATCCTTACAGAAAGTTACCTTTTTTGATGTGTATTTTAACCAAAGGGGAAAAAAACTGACAGCGAGGGATGATCGCGATATCTGAAGTGCTAATATCTCGATGAAAGATGTAAAAAGGATCGAACTTTCTGGGTTTGTATCCCCACAATGTAATCCAATTCTCTTTCAGATAAAATACGTATATTTTTAAGGCTAAACATGAAAATTTTCAATATCTAGTTTATCAAATTGAAAATAAATGACAAACAATCTAAAATAGCCAATGCCTGAGATAGAATTGCGCATAAGATTTACCTGGCTTTGAATGTTGCTACCCAAATATTTTTTTACGCTTGATAGACCTTATGCCTACCATATGATTTATATAGCTTTCTAGCTGTCAATGGGTGGTGCTTCTCTTAAACAATTCATGACTTTTTGTGCAAAGTTGTGCAAAGTTGTTGAAGCACAAAAAAAGCGTTTCTTCTTTTTTGTTGCAAAAACCATAAAGGCCTAGACGTGCATTTTTGCTGCGTTGAATTAGTGGTTTCTCTGCCAGCCTTGGCAAGAGAGAGAGAGGCCTTGCCATTTGTTCTCTTGCACTCAAAAACTCAGCCTTCCAAGCTAAATTACTCTGATTCACCACACGTTTGTCTACATGGATATTTTGGAACATTTCCTTTGTCGTTGATTTTCAGTCGCTTCCATCATATAGCTTCATGCCAAGTTGTTCAAATATTTCAAGAAGTTGGATGCACTGAGTTGTATGATAACGCTTAAAATTTCACCAATGTCAGATTCAACAGTTTGATTAAGACAACCAACAATTTTTCGCATTAAAGATGTTCCAATAGAACATGCACTAATTTTCGCTAGGATTTTTTCTTTAGAATACATATGACACTACAAGAACGGCACCAGTTAGCGACGGCTTTTAGCCGTCGTCGGCCGCCGCTAGCCGACGCTAAAAGCCGTCGCTATATTTGTCGTCGCCCAATAGTGTAGCGACGGATTTAGCGACGGCTCCGTCACTAAAATAGCGACGGCTAGCGACTGCAAATGTACCACGTGGAAATTTTTCCAACGTCTAAATGACGTCGCTAGTCGTAGCTCGCCGCCGCTAACTTGCACTATTTGGCCGTCACTAATCTGTGCAATTTGGTCGTCGCTAGCCGTCGCAAAACTGGGTAAATTTTCAGTGCACATGCACAGCCCATATACACCTCAACCAATCTGAACCAAACAACCACTATACACTATAGTCATCAAGTATAACCATCATATATCCATCATATAACATAACTATACATTCAAACAATATAAAATCCAACCAAATCTCATTTTCAAATCCAATGATCGGAATATGTAAATAGTAAACCGAAATTTCTACATAATATCCCGACATATATATACATAATATCCAACCAAATTCATCAACTAGAAGTCGTCAAAATATATATACATAATATCCTGAAATATATATACACCATACCAACCAAAATGTGTATATACCAAACTATCAGCAAACAAACATACCTACTCCTCGCCATCGCTGCCGTCCTCTCCAGGCATCCTCCCATGCTGTTGCAAATAGGCCGCAATCCGCTCATCCAGCTGTTGCTCAAAAAAACTCTTCCTCCAATCATTTATTTCTTCAACTGTCGCCCTCAACTGAGCAATCTCCACCTCTTGCTGCGACCTCCTGTATGCACTCTGCATTCTCATGGCCTATAAAATAATTCATAATTATTTATATATTAGTATATATATATATATATAATATTATTAAAATTGTTAAACTATTCATATGCATGATTAAATTTATATATTAGTACATGTCAAAATTTACCTCCACATTTCCATAGCTATACCGTCGACTGGTCCGAGAAGGCGGGTCAATAATAGCATCCCAAATATGGTTCTCCTCCTCTAACGTAAGCTCTTCCCGACTAGTGGACTGTGCTACACGAGCCCGCTCTGCTTCGTACCTCTCCTGCGATTACAAACAATTGTTTTACACGATAAAAACCGAATTTCAAAATTTTGAAATTAAAATAAGACAAAATATTGTTGTTAACAGTAAATTAATTTACCATTACGGATTGTGATTTGTCATCCGTCCAATCGTACGAAACATTGCCCTCTTCGTCAGTCCTCTCCACGGCATGCATGACCTTGAACAGCTCGGTCATAGTGGGCTCGCGGTTGTATCTCCCGGCCTGAAAATATATAAATATTATTGCTAATCTGATTATAAAATATTGTAATAAAATGTAAACACAGTTTATAAATTTAATTACCAGCTCTCTCTTATGCTCCTGAAAGGATTTGGAGCCACCACGGTGCAATGCAGGATTTTTATTCATGTTTGCCTGGTTCCGCGCAGATAGCTCCTACAAATTAAGATAAATTATCACGTATATATCTTGCGAGATTTATATTAGATTTAAATAGCAAAGCAAACATATATTACTTACTTTTACTGCCGGACTGTCCCAAAGCTGAAGAAAATCATTCCATACACCCTCGCCCATCCAGTTTGGCTTTTTCCCTGAATTTTTGGCCTTGGACAGTGTATCCCTGTAATTTTTTCTCATTCGTTTGTTCCAGTGATTTAAAAAAATGTCCAAGTCATCAGGATCGACGCGGACTGCAGCCTGTAAATTTTAAGTTATAAAGATTATATTAATTTACAACTGAAATTCAAACTACTACTTACAAGTAAATCCGCTTGTATGGCGTTCTTGACATGAGGGGGGATGTCCCAGCGAGGCCAACAACCATGCATCCGGCTCTGAAAAGCCTTCCTCGAAACCTGTAAAATATAATCTGATGGCTCCACCTCAAAGCCACTGCAAAAGTTATGATATACATGTTTAGTGGATTTTAAAACTTATACTTTAAATAAAATTGATACTTACCCAGCACTTCTAGGAACAACTTCTGCAATCGGACGTAAGTCCGGTGCAGTGCCACTACCACCTGCACCGGGAGATGGGGATGGCGTGCCACCACCACCTCCACTCCGTCTCCTGCCAGACATATCTGCTATAGAAAAACAATATCATCACAAAACAATTATACAAATTCACTACTACATATCATGTTTCAATCACTTTCACAGAAACAATTATAAAAATTTACTAGTACAAAACATGGATAAAAATTATATAAATAATCATCATAGAACCATAATAGAAATTCACTACTACATTGCATGTTTCAATCACTTTCACAGAACAATTATAAAAATTTACTAGTACAAAACATGGATAAAAATTAACTAAATGATCATCACAGAACAATTACAAAAATTTACTATTACATTGAATGTTTCAATCACTATCACATAACAATTATATCAATAACGATCAGTCTTCATCGTTTTCTGATTCAGATTCAGTCTCGTATTCTATTTCATTTTCTTCGGTACTTTCAAATGCATCAAATAGGACGTTCGATTCATCATTCAAAGGCCCTACATCAATATCATCAGTTATTATTATTTCTGTATTTAATTCAAGATCGGCTTGATATGCTGCTTCATCTGGAATATTATTTCCATCAATCGTAAACCTTGGTTTCGTTTTGAAAACAGCGGACCAATCCGCTTTATTTTTTTCAAAGATGGATATGAAGCAAAATAAACTTGTAACGCTTGCTTGGCTAACACAAAATGATCGTATTTATAGTAGTGTGATGTATGCCTTATTTCAATAAGTTTGTACTCTTTATGCACGTTGATTCCGGAACCAGGAACGTTACTGAACCAATTGCACTTAAATAAAAAAACCTTTTCTAAAGGTTCAACATAATATGACAATTCTAGAATCTGTGTTAAGACGCCGTAAAAATCTTTTAAATGCTCATCTGGATCATCACTGCCTTTGACAAATACCCCGCTGTTATATGTTAATTTTTCAGCACCGTAATCTTTTGTGTTGAACTTAAACCCGTTGACGAAAAATATTGGATAAGTCTTCACATTTCTTTTCGGTCTAATCGCAAGATGTCTTAAGCCTTCATCAACGACACAGTTTCTTGGCTCATAAACATAGTTCAAAAACCATTTGGCAAATTCTTTACTGAGATCGCCACATGGATACTGTGATTCGTAGATACTGCATATATGTAATATGTGTTATTATTATTATGTACGTACAAGTAAATTACAAGTGAATTAACTATTACCTGACAAATGGTGCGACTTCGACACAATTTAAAAGAACATACGTGTGCGCTACATGGCGGTCTCTATCGTCCAACCATATTTCCACACATTTTCCACCAGGTCTACCATGTTGTCTAAAAACAGATAACATTGTTTGAGAAGAATTTTGTTCAACGACTTCCTCATTTCGAGGAACAGTTACAAACGATAAGTTCACTTCGTCCTTAAAGTAGTGAGAGAAAAAAAATGAGGCTTCTTCTTCAAGATACGATTTGCATATCGAACCCTCAACTCGGGCTTTTTGTCGAATCTTCTTCTTCAGATGATTCAAGTACCTATTAAGATATTTATTACATATTTAGATATACAAATTGAAATTTGAAATTGACATGAACATTGCATATGTTAATTTACCTCTCAAATGGATACATCCATCCATATTGCACAGGACCTCGAAGAAGTGTTTCGGATGGAAGATGAATAGGTAAATGCTCCATTACGTTAAAGAAAGCAGGCGGAAGTATTTTCTCCAGTTTGCATAGCAATATGAGTTTTTCTACTTCAAGTTTACGTATACGGTCCACCTTTAATGTTGTCGAACATAGCTGTTTATAAAACAAACATAACTCTGTTATGACGTTTCATACTTTTACGGGCAACAGTTCTTTGAAAGCCACGGGGAGTAAATATTCCATCATGATATGACAATCGTGACTTTTCATCCCACTCAATTTACTATTTTTGAAGTCAACACATCTACGAAGATTGGAATAAATCCCATCGGGAAATCTTAATTCTTCCACCCACTTTAGCACGACTTTTACTTGCTTATTGTCTAGCTCATAGCATGCTTTCGGTTTTTTATTGTCATTAGGCTTCATATGAAGTTCCGGGCGCTTACAATAGTTTGCTATATCAAGCCTCGAATTCAAATCGTCCTTGGTTTTGCCCTTTACATTCAAAATTGTATTAAATAGATTATCAACACGTTCTTTTCGTTGTGCATCACGTCAATATTATGTCGGAGTAAGAGATCTTTCCAATATGGTAACTCCCAAAATATGCTTTGTTTGCACCAATTATGAATGTCTGACTTTCCTGGGATTTCAGTCTGGACTCCAGTTTCATGTATCTTTCGATAGTCTCTTACAATTTCGTATATTTCCTCGCCCGACCAAACCTTAGGTGGTTTCAGATTCTCTTCTCTATTAGCTATGAAATTTTTCTTATCTCTTCTAAAACTATGATTGGGATGAAGAAAACACCGATGATAATCAAACCACGAAACTTTCTTCTCATATCGTAACGAAAATGCTCGTATTTCTTCCATACAATAAGGGCATGCTAGACGACCGGCCGTATTCCAACCAGAAAGCATCCCGTATGCAGGAAAATCATTAATCGTCCATAACAAAGAAGCGAATAACCGAATTTTTTTTTCGTTGATACATCGTAAGTTTCGACTCCTTCATTCCACAGTTTCTTCAACTCTTCGATCAATGGTTGTAAATAAACATCAATTCCTTGAGTTGGATCATGAGGGCCGGGAACGACAGTGGTGAGAAACATATATGGTGTTTTCATACATATCCATGGAGGTAAATTATACGGAGTAACGATAATTGGTCAGGATGAATATTTACTACCAAACTGTGAAAATGGTGAAAATCCATCCGTACATAAACCAAGTCTGACATTACGACTTTCTACAGCAAATGCGGGATAGTCTTATCGAAATGTTTCCATGCTTCACCGTCGGATGGATGTATCAAAGTTCCTTCTTCCGCTGTTCTCACACTATGCCATCGCATATGACAGGCCGTAGCAGAAGACGCATATAATCTTTGAAGTCTGCGAGTGATGGGTAAATAATGCATTCTCTTGTACGGGATTTCTTTTCCTTTCTTCTTTCTTGGTTTGTATCTTTCTTCGTTACATATTTTGCATTTTCTGAGGTCGACGTCGTCTTTCCAATACAACATGCAACCTTTCATACATGCATCTATCTTCTCGTACGGTAGACCGAAAGCGGACATCAATTTTTTTACTTTATAATGACTATCGCACATCAGATTGTTGGGTGGCATGTGTCGTTTTGCAGCTTGTACAACTGCTGTAAATGCAGCTTCCGTAAGGTTGAATTTTGATTTCATAGTTATTTATTCGGCGGTTACTGAAAGTTCGGTTCCGCTTTTACATCCGTCCCACAACGGCCTCTTAGTAGAATCCAACAAATCGTATATTTTTTTAGCTCCCGCAGTCGGTTCTTCTTCGACATTTTCGTCTTCATCGACAGTTTCCGTTGTAGGAAACATTGATCGTGCTGCATCATCCACCATATTTTCTATCGGATTCGTCATCATATTACCATCCTCTAAAACTTCAGTATTAGGTGTAGGTTCAACAAGTTCTCCATGACGATCCCAGAAATAATAATCAGGCACGAAACCATATTGATACAAATGTACTTCAACTATATCCGGTTTCCAACGCTTCAAATGTTGGCACTTACTACACGGGCAACGAATTTCTGTATAGTTTCGGTTATTAGATTTAGCAAATCTAATAAATTCCTGTACACCGTCGTAGAAATGTTGCTTTATTGATCCTTTCTTTCCAGTTCTGACTTCATACATCCAAGTACGGTCGAGAAAATAATTGAACATTTTTCCTGATTTGAAAATGTATGTTAGACAATTTAAATGATTAATTTACAACCATTCTCCATTGTAAAAAGTTCATCGTTTCAGGAAAATCAAAATATAAACTTCACTTTATTTTTTTATTTTTGGGTATTTTGATTTTCACTTCGGTGGTCAGTCATCCTACTTCCCATTACAAACACAATAATGTAATTACATTTTATAAATCATTTCAGATTAAACGGTTCAACAAAATTTCAGCAGCACTTCCCTTATGTTCCCTGTATCGTACACAAATGCGTGTACACAGGGAACGTAAAGGAAGTGTTGTCGAAATTTTGTAACCGTTTAAAATGAATTGATTTATAATATGTAATTACTTTATTGTGTTTGTAACTTGTCCGATACAGGGACAAATCCGTCAAATATTGTATCAGATGAATATAAATGTCCGTTCCGTTACAAAACGAACATCCATATAACGATCATATACAACACTTGCCAGACGGGGCCAAAGACAATCTAAGGGATAAAGAAATTTCTTTAAATTTTATCAAATATTATTGTTCTTTTCAAATTTTGACAACGTTTCAACTATTTATATTTTATTTCAAAAATTTGTGTATTTAAATTTTAGTTCAACATTCAATTAACAATTTTACTTCAATATTAATTTCTTTATTTTTTTTTAACGACATAGATTTTATGTGACTATTTGTTGTTGTTATATTCGTTTCTTAATTTCTTTACAAAATCGATTTTAGTACAATATCAGTTGTTTTTAAAGTCATTTCCTAATTTTTTTCAAATAAATTATATATTTGCAGAATTTTTAATGTTCTCATATTCATTTTTTAATTTTTTGTACAAACTTTATTTTTTACAATATATACAACCTTTTACATTTTGTCCGTCGCTACCCGTCGCGATTCATCGCTAAAATTATCAAAATGGCAATCGCTAATCGTCGCTAGCCGTCGCTCAATCAACAGGGTAAATAAAACAATTATCAATGAATATAATTAGAAAACAACAAATTCTAATTATCGAATAGATAATTAGAAAACAATAAAAAACTAATTATTAAATAAAATTTGTCAATTTAAATTTACTTAACAACTTAAATTTGTAATTTATCAATTTCATAAACTATGAAATACTTTCATGTAAATTTATCAATAACCAAGTTAATCATTAACATACACTATTTTTTCACCTAAAACAACTAACCATGTTAATCGCCAACGCTAATTATCTACATCAACCATTTATTCAACTTCATCATGATGAAATAATTAATATGTACTTAATTCAAGTTCATGATAATAAACTAATTAATCTACCAAATCAACATACAACACTACTAATACCTAATTTAACAACACTACTAATACTCAAATTAACAACAAATCTAAATTTTACAACAAATCATAATTGAATTAGGGTTTAAACTAAACCTAAAAACATCAAATTTACATTCAAACAAGAGATTAGGAGCATACCGACACAAATTTGGGTGATTTGGAGGCTTTGAAGGGTTGGGCGCCGGCTGGGGTGACGAGGGACGAAGGAGTTGGGGAAGGAGGAAAAATTTGGGGAAGGAGGAAAATGAAATCTGAGCTCTCGGTCAGGATCTGTATATTTCGATTTGCGACGGCTAGCGACGGCCGCTTTTTTTAGCCGTCGCCCCCCTTCGTCACTAATCGAAGCCTTTCTTGTAGTGTGAGGATTCTTTGTTTTTTCCTCATGGATTATGTCAGTAATCTCGAGCAACGTATCATCGGTCTCACCACGAGGACGTTTTCGGGTACAACCTTTGTTAGCATCAGAACTAGTACCCATGTGATGTGTAGGAGGAGTTTTCTCAATGGGTGACTGAAGAAATGATTCATGTACCGTCGACAAGAAGAATTAAATTACCAAATGTTCAATTGCTCAAGAGGGTTGAAAAACTTATGGGATACCTTGTGTCCCATCTATCTGAAACTGTGTAGCTGGAAGAGTATGCTCTAATGGCTCTTCTTGGGGTGCAACATACATGTATAAAAGTTCTCCGATGGCGCATTTTTTTGGGTACTTTATATACAATATGTCACTGGTCCTCTCGCACTAAAGCCAAAACACTTAACCACTTCGACAATGATGCTTGTCCTGATGGCGCATATTTGTCCCTTGAAATAAACCCTCTATTAATGCGAAGTTTTAAATGGACCTATTCAGAACTTTAAAACATTTTTTCCACATTCTTATTAATAAAAGAAGTTAATGAAGTTATGAATTTTGTAAATATGATACGGTTATGCTAAAAATGTAAACAACATACAAATATAAACATACCCTTAAGCGAATGTACCTCTGGTCTTTAGTCCCAAAAGTAGTTCTTTTTGCATTTATCTCAACTGGCTCCTATTTTATTGCTAAGACTTCCCCATTTTATCTGAATTGTATGAAGTATATCGTACTTGTGTTGGACTTGACCATCTGACCGTCGTCTACTAATTATTTGTTGTTGACGATCATTGTGATATTGTGGTATTTGTCCATTGTAACTTCATGCAATCTCTTTTCTCTGTTTACTGCAAGAACCAAAAAACTCAACAGCACTTTGTAGGAAAATAATTTTATTTTTCGACAATCAAAAGGTAGACTTATGACCACAATAGATTTCGATTGTATCGGTGATTTAACGTCATTCTTAACAAAAATAACCTTTTCTTTGACGATAAGAGAAATAAACTTTATTATAACCAAATAATTCAAGGTATGAATTTAAAATGAAACAACGTCGTATATATTTGTAACAGTATACCTATTTTAGAAAGAAAAAAAAAATCATGTATATGTTTGTAATGTAATACCAACTTTAGAAAGAAGCTTTTTGTATATATTTTTTTGGGTACTAAAGCACTTATTTATAAGGAAATAAATTATATAAACTTGAATGAAGAATAATATGAGAGAACAAAAAATAAATTTTGTATATAATTATGGAAATTTTAAGTTATATGGACTTGAATGAAATATTAGTTTTTCCGTTTTTGTCAATATAAGTATGGTATACAATACACCGAATTGTTATTTTTAAACATTTATCAGACCAAATAATAAATATTAGTTAATTGGATTTATCTTAAAATTTAAATATTAGATCACTTATTTATTTAAATATATGAATTTGAATGTAAAATAAGATGATAAAACTTAGGAGAATTTAGCAAATAATTAAAGAAATAATTAAATGTTGATAAATGATAATGGGGAGAAAAGGTAGAACTTTAGTTATAGCTATAACAATGTTAAATTGTCGGGATTTGATTATAAAATATGTAGAGAGAATTAATGAGAGAGGACAAAATCCCTAAATTAATAAAGAGTGAGAAATTCTTTTACTTCACTATGGTGTGATAGATTTCTCATACATTATCCTTGTCTATTCAATGTTGGAAATCGTTATTTTTTTAGAGTATATTGTGTTGGACTAATTTCAATTTTATAGGGCAACAAAATACGAAGACATATTGCTCAGTCAACCTCTCATTGCCAGGAAGTTCAGGAAAGTAGTAGTTTTAACAGCTCCGATGCTGACAAAAATAGCAGGGTTACTGCGGTAGAGTATAATTTCCTTGAAGCTAAGAGAGATCTTGACATATGCTTGTCCACTAGTGATAATCATACAGGGGAACCAAGTGCCAACAAAAATAAACCATCTCTGGAGCAATTGTATATTCAACAGTCTTATGGTGGAGCCGACAAACAACTCTGCCAATCAAAATAGTGCCTTAGATGAATGTTTAAACTCTGAAAGTTCTCATAGGGACAGCACAGTTAATACTGCTGGCAATCCCAGTCTGAAGAATCCATCAAATCGCAATGTCCATTTAGATACATCAATTAGTCAGAAGTACTCAAACGATGACAATAATCACAATTTTGAGACAGTGAGCTTTATAAGCTGTGGCAGGGATGACTTGGAGCATATGTCAACAAGTGAAGACGACGATCAATTGCCGAATACAAGGTAAAATGCGCATGATTTCCGCTGGACATTTCATATTTACTCTTGTGCTTAAACGCGAGCAAAACTCTCCTGTGGTATATCCTTTCAACTTGATATTAACCAACAACACAGACGCGGAAACAAATAAAATCGAATATAGAAATGACGAAACGATCAAATAAAACTATCAGGATTGTTTACCTTCAAAAAGGTGAAATTAACCGATTAATAATAAATGAAAGGGAAGCACATTGAAAGTTGTTAATGCGACAACGTGATAGTGTACGTCCAGTAAGGGAAGAAATTTTTATTAATATCAAGAGAGAAAATTACAGAGATTGGTACAAGTTATTTTTTATTACAAAGCCTCCTTTAAATATACCAGTGCTTTGGCACGTCCATTGGACGTGTGCAAAAAAAAGTACCTTAACTTCTTGTTAGTTCAAAACGATATGTAAAAATGTATGCAAAACTCAATGTATTCATTACATACATAAATTTGGTTATTTCGTAAATACCAATGGGAAAAATATATTATGGAATATCTGTCAAGATAGTCATGAGAAAAAACAAACATCCAATGAACAAATATAAAAGTATAAATGGCGGCAAACAAAATGCTTATTTATCAGTTGTTTTCCCTCCTCATTTATTCGGACTTGAGACCGGCATCGATTATCAAAAGAATATAGATAACAGAATTAAAAACATTGTTTAAGTATATTTTGACATAAACCACGGTGTTAATGTGACCATTAAACTTTAAATTATTGTTTATCATATTCGACGTAAATCTATGTTTCAAATCTAATCATTAATTAATATATGTTGGAAAAAAAAAGATAAATAATGTTAAAAATGTTTCCATCTGAATCCCAATCGATAAATCCGGTTTGCTTAATCCACATGAAAGAATATGGCTACAAATAAAATAATATAAACTAAATTAAAAACACAATATATCATAATAGCATTTTATACAACAAAGTAAACATGGTACTCAAATTCAAGAAATGAACAAACTAATTCAACATGCCGTAGTTTAAGAGTTTTCTGGTTGCTCTCACTTGAAAATAACTGGTAATCATTTATCAGTTAAAAATTAGTAATTAAAAACTTGTCATTATCTCTTATCCCAGAAATGTGTTTTTCTTCTTTGGTTATTGTAATTTCTACCGCCCAAATTGAATCTGCAATTGAAATTCAGCATATCTCCATGTTCACCATTGAAAAGGTATTTCACTCATTTCAAAGTCAGTGACTTTTCAACCAATTGATATAATAAAAGGTCCAACCTATAGGAAGTGTAAGGGATCATCTTCAAGAGAGAAAAAATCTATGAATCATGAATTGAATTTGATCTGTGCAGTCGTGAATTAGCGAAATCAATGAGAGAAATGAAATGCAGACATATTTACAAATTGAAACCGGAAAACCCAGATCGTGAAGCACTGAAATCAAATTTGGTAAGAAGATGAATAAATTAATGTGTGGAAGGGTAAGAAAAGAGTATGGAGTCCCATGTCGTGAGAACTACAGTAGTTACTGACGTGAAGAATACAAAAGATCTAAATACCCTTATTATTTAGCAAGACTTTTAAAGGGTAGTTTGAACATTTCAAAAGCTTCAAATGAAGGCATTCGCATTATATATAGATGCTTTGAAACTTAAGATTGAATTCATCCCAATGGGCTAAATAAAACAACAAAACCTAATATTGTATCACATTTTTTAACATTCCACCCTAAAACGATATATATCTTTAAACAAAGCCATCTAACTCCATTTACAAACTATTTGATGAACCGTATTCTGTTTTAAAACAGTCTTCATCCTTCATTGCTACTTCTCGAAGTATTTATTCCCGTTTCACCTTTCTATTATCAACCGAGATCTAGATGCAATGTAAAAACCTTTGACATAAGGTATTGTTACAACTGAGGTTTTCGTCTTTTGTACGTCGTCTATAAATTAACCTAGATGCTCTGATACCAGGTTGTTGGGATCTATCCTTTCAAGCCGATATTGCCAAACAACATAGATGCAGAAACAAATAAGATCAAATATAGAAATGACAAAACAATAAAATCAAATTATCGGGATTGTTTATCTTGAAAATGTGAAATTAACCAATTAATAATAAATGAAAAGGAAGCACACCAAAAGTTTTGAAAGTGGGAATTTTATTTATAATAAGAGAAAATATTACAAAGATTAGTACAAGTTATTTCTATTGCATAAGCTCCTCTAAATATGAAACTTGAGATTGAACTTATCCAACGATACGAGACTAAATAAAACAACAAAACCTAATATTGTATCACATTTTTCAATAAACACTTTATAAGCTTGTTTTACTCGGTTCAATTGTTCAAAACATTTTAATAATTATAAATGAAATTATTGAAACTTATAGAAGGAGAGAATAGCATTTACACACACATTGCACTTTAGCTTAACACACTTTCATACTTAACTATATGTATCAATACGTAGTTATTATGATGTCCATATTTTGTTGCACATGTTAAACATGTCGTTTACGTTCTAGGTGTCTTATATGTACCTTGTGTACTAGAATGATAAGTTTAACCAAGATTGTCCCCAATTGTATGGATTTTGTATTATGCAACTTTCATTAAGATTGTTTGCAGAATTAATTTAAGAAGAAAAGAAATAGATGTAAGAATCAAGAAGCACAAGTAATTAATTTTCCACCAACTCTCTTATATTCAATTCACCAATCCATCTCACGGTTCATTATTTATTTATATCATACTCTCTACTTAATTCTATTGCTTAAGTTACTTTTTTATTCAATACACTCCTAACTCATTATAGGTTTATATGTGCACACTCATATATAAAACATATCATCTTACATATATGAATATATATTGTCAAATATATTATTCCATTATGTATTTACTAATATATCAACAAATATGTTATAAAATATATTATTTTTGATATATTTATGTGTGTGCGCACGCGCGCGCACACATACATATATCAATGATAGTATTTCATAATACATATATCGATATATCTTCCAAATATGTTAATTGGTTTATCTTTAATATTTTATATAAACTAGATTAAGAAGTTGTTAACATAACTATAAGATTGAACCTACTGATTGAGAGCGTGTTTATCTAAGATAGATGCCATCATTTATACCTTTCTTCGGGATTTAAAAACAAATCAATTTTGAAAATGCATCAGATGCTCAGTATAATAATACAATGTTGTATTTGATATATTTTTGGAAATCCGACATACCGACGCAAACTCAAAGCTACTACACAGTGGCTATAATATCTTCGGAAACAAATATATAAATAAGCATAACATAAATCAGTCACAGATAATTCATATCACAAAGGCGGAAGAATATATGAATATATAACTAACACATGAAAGTGTATATCAGAGTAGTGGTCAAATAAGATCCACAACATCACAAAATAATATATACAAGTGCTAGACAAAAGAATATGTATACATCAAGGAGTCTATTTTTCAAATGCATACAACAAAAACTACTAAACTAAAGTAGTTAGCCAAAAGTCAGAAGATGGTTCCAGATAGAAGCCATAAGGAAGCACCTGTAATATCTCAGTCTGACCCGAGTATTATTTAAGAAGAAAATAATAAACGGATCAGTCTAGCTATAAATATCAGATGAAATGATATAGAATAAGAAATATGACTAAACGTATAATAATCACAATGCCAAGCTATGATAAATAAATAACTGAAAAATCAATAAGAGATTAATCAATATCGCAAAGATCTTCTCAAAGATAAAAAGGAATGTCATACTCCTAATTTCATTCACCAAGCCACAATAAATGACATATATATCAATGCCAATCGTAAAAGTTGGTGAAACATAAATTCCAGAAATCAACACAAGAAATCCAGAAATCAAATAATTCGGAGCATCGACGTCGTACAGCGTGACGTCCGATGATCCAGAAACACAATAGAAGGGAACAACGACGTCGTACAGCGTGACATCCGATGAACCAAAACACAATCAAAGGGAACAACGACGTCGTACAGCGTGACATCTGATGAACCAAATCACAATCAAAGGGAAAAACGACGTCGTACAGCGTGACATCCGATGAACCAAATCACAATCAAAGGGAACAACGACGTCGTACAGCGTGACATCCGATAAACCAAATCACAATCAAAGGGAACAACGATGTCGTACAGCGTGACATCCGATGAACCAAATCACAAAGACATCGCACATTGTTAGTCTAAAACATAAAAATGACCGTCATGATCATCAAGAAGTGTCAATTACAGTAAGCTAGTAAATATATGAGCTTAGCTTCATGTCCCATAACCACTAGCTTAACTTAAATATTTACGAACAAATTGTAGATCTCCACCAGAAAATTGTCACAAGAGATTCAATCGAACAAGTCCAAGAATTAACCGACGAAGTAAACACAAGCGTTTCATACCACTTGTTTTACTAAGTCGTTTAATTAGATTTCTCATGCGAGTGAGGTAAAGGTTTGTATATACTAATAGATTGGAAATCGGTTTGAGAAAACGAGCTTTGTTATAAAATAGTGTTGAAATCATTTGAAGAAAGAGTTTTGATATTTACTACTAGTATAGAAAACCTTTATATTTTTAAAGTGATAAATCACAAAGAAGATTGTAGGAACAATCAATCACTAAAATTCACATTCGAAGACGTGAATAAAATCCAAAGAAATTGATACCGAATCCATCGAAATGGATATTCCAAGAATTCTCGAAGAAAATAAGTCATCAAAGTCAATAACAAATGATAACAACAACTAGGGAAATAACACGAATCGGTTAAATTTGGGAAACCATGCAATATAGGCGAAATAGGCAAAACAGCAACAGGTCGGTCGGCCGGCTACAGAGCACGGTCGATCGGACCCTGTTCTGAAAAATCCTCGGGAAGCAGGTCGGTCGACCGAGCCCTGTAGCCAGCCGACCGGACCAGAGACAGAAAAGTGCCTATGCACTTTGGAAGCAGGTCGGTCGACCGGCCCAGGGGTTCGGTCGGCCGAACCTGATGTTCTGCCAATTTAAACCTATTTCAAATGAGGTGCAAATCTTGACCAAATTGCAATCGCACGAGCAACGACGCTAAGGATTTATGCCAATCGACTACCCGGCCCTATATGCTCCTCGATACATCACCAAAAACATGTTCAAACATCAAAGTTAGGATTTTTAAAGATTTGAACTCAAAACACTAAAAATTGGAATATTCACCAAATCAATCCAAACCAAAAGCAAACGCACACGAATAAGTGTTAGGAATTCATACCTAACAATCGAAGATAGTTATAGACTAAGATGTGAGATAAAAATCTCACCTTTGAACCCAAAAACAATGAATGAGAAGCTTGAAGACAAAAGAAGATCAACCACACTTCAATCTCAACACTAGAAGCTTGAATCTAAGCTCAAAAGAAGAACATTCCCTAAGTTAGGTTTAGGAAATTTCTGAAATTGAATGGAAATAGAGTTAGAGAAGAAGAAGAGGATGCTTACTAATGGCTTCTCTTTGATTTTGGAGCAAGAATTTGAGCTAGCAAGAGGAACTAGGGCTTGGAGTTTCTAATTCCCTTTCCTTTCCACCATTTTCAGTTGGAGCTTGAGTTTGAGGAGTTGGAATGAGTGAATGGAGAGGAGAGGGCTGAGCTAGAGTATAAATGGGGTTAATGGGCTGAAACCCAACCCAAAGCCCTAAACAAAAAGTAGCAAAATTCAACCTACTCCAAACATATCGAAGCTTACACTTAAAAAGGTTGCAAATGACATTTTGAACTCAATAGAAGGGGTCTCGAGTCCCAATTCGACTGTTTGCAAAAAGTAGGTTTTCGGACTAAAATCCGACGAACGATAAAATATTTAAATATACAATCGATAAATATGTGGGTTGTTACACGAATCATTGGTAACGTAACAAATCCTTTTTTATGTTTCTCGAAGTGATTTGTCATTTGCACTAATAATTACAAATATTTTTAATCATAGTATTATTATTCTTTCCAAAATCTTTTCGAAATTAATTTCAAAACCACCGAGATTTAAGTTCTCAAAATAATAGCTTTTTAAATCCTTTATGATCCGAAATATTTAAACCAACATTTATTTCCATAATATCTTTTATATCAAAATATGGGAAAACACTTTTATAGATATTTATTTCCAAAAATATTTCAATTTCTTTTCAAAGAAACCATTTCATTTAAAAGATAAGCATCTTTAAACTGATAATAAACATCTTTTATTATAACTATTACTTAATCAAATATTTTAATCGAACACTTTATAGTCAAACTATGAAATTCTAATCACAAGGTGTTCGTATCTATCCAATCCATGCATATGGAAAGTTATTGCTCATAAATTGGCCGACCATAATTCAAACAACTAAACAATCCATCAACAACAATAATAAATGCGAACACATCATTATCAATAATTCAACAAATTGAATAATAACACATAAATCAAAATTAACTTGTGTATATAAATAAATGTTCAAATTTGTATAATAGCAGAACAGAGATTTATTCTACTAATTAGATGTCTAGGATAATTTATGCAATTTATAATAGCTTAATGAAGATTTATTTTGCTAATTGAATGTCACTAATGAAATATAATTATTTAACTATGTTAATCGTAATTAAATTATATAACTAATATTTTATCAATATTTTATACTTCATCATATTTGTCAGTAATTTATACTAATGTGTTTACTAGTTAGCACAAATCTAACGCCGAAGACCTCGGGTTAAACGGTCGTATGGAGAAGTAATTCATTTTTAAAGCTAACTACTTTAATCACTCAAATCAAACAACTACATAAAATAACCAAATTAATAATCACTCTCACCCAATCGTTCTCCAAACACACGGCCCAATACCCATCTTTCATACTCCAAACCCACATGCACCTCTCCTCCCTCATATCTTCTCGGCCATGCATGCAATGTTCCTCCATGCTTCGTTTCCTACCTGCTCACTCAAACCCCTACAAAGTCCACGGCCCAACATGCATGCAAGCCCCATTTTGGTCGAAATGAATGTGTTCATTTCTTTACTAAGCATGGTTTGTAAACTTAGAGAAGAAGGTAAAGAGATGGAGTATTTATTTTGTGAATAATAAAAATAAGAAAAGGATTGACGAAGTGCTCAGTGTTTTCTTTCTTTCCTTGCTTGCTTGAATGTGTCTCCCCCTTTGTTTCATGCGTGCCCCCCCCCCCTCCGTGATGTGTGAGTTTATGTGTTTGTGTCCTTATCCTTGTGTGAGTGTATGGTTATAAATAAGCTCAAATCCTTAAGAGCTAAGGAAAACAAGTCTATATTTCACGGCAAGGGATAAAGAAATATGTGCGTGCGTGTTTGTTCTGTAAATTTGGTTTTTCTTTTGAAAAGTCAGATTTTGCGGTATCTCGCCACACAATAACACGTTCGCGTATGAGCCGCGAACAACAGAAATAAAAATAGGATCGCGTACAACAATGCGACACGATCACAAAACAATAAAAAAAAAATACACAGGTTAACTTATTCTGTGAAATTTCAAAATAACGATGTTTGACGTAAAATACATCAAACGAAAATTTAATTATTTTTCAAATTAAAAATTAAGGCAAAATTGTATAAATTAAACTAAAAACACATCATAAAAAATCAAGTCAAAATTTGAAACATAGATTTTAATATAATTAAATTCAATTTCTAATATTTAAATAAATTAAATATTCAAATTCAAAGACCCAAAAATTACGGGCCGTTAGAACTTATTTCAAATTCTTAAAATATTTATAAATTTACATAAAACTATTATGGTATGAGTTCTCAAACTCATTCTTCAATTTATTTTGAGAGAACCTCAATATATTTGAATATTCAACGCCACCGTTAACGTAAAAATAAAAGATGATTCACATGCACTTTGTTCTTGATATGCCACTTCATAAGCTAACTGAAGACAAACACTGCACTCTACAAATAAATAGGCCATTAACCAATAAATACATTTGATTGTATTTGTGCTGCCTTGTAACTTCTCCACATTCACATGATTGTACTATTCTTGTTAAGGAGCACACCATTTTAGTCTTAAACTTTTGATTGAAGTGATCAATATCAAAGGTAATTACAGAGCCAAGTAATATAAGTACCAATTTTGAATATATGGTAACGACACACCTTAACGATGTTTGGCCAAACCCACCGTTTTGGACTCCCGAGAGGGTGTCCGCTCGTCTCATCTCTATCCTTCGCGGACGACATTGTCATTTTCTCCAACGGAAATCGGACTTCTGTTCGCCGGCTTATTCGGTTCATTCATCTGTACGAGAGGTGTTCGGGCCAACTGGTCAACTCTTCGAAGAGTTGTTTCGTCCACGCGAAGGACATGGACCCTTCGAGGGTTTTTTGGGTCGAATCTTTTACCGGTTTCGGGGAAGCTTCCCTTCCTCTCCCTTATTTGGGTATTGTTCTCTACATAGGAAGGAAACTTAACGCCCTTTTCGATCCTCTGACGGACAAAATTAGGGGAAAGATTATCCGTTGGAATGTGTCTCTTCTGTCTCAAGCAGGAAGATTGGTTCTCATCAAATCGGTATTAGGTTCTATGGGCACTCATATCTTCGCCGCTATGACCCCTATTTCTTCCTTCTTTCGGTCGTTCCAATCTTTGGCTTCTGCTTTCTTCTGGATCAAAGGTTGACAACCACCGCCACCATTGGGTGTCTTGGGATTTAATCTTCCGTCCAAAGATCTAGGGTGGGCTTGGTTTGGGAAACCCTAAGGACATTTGTTCGGCTTTCGCTTGCAAGTTGTGGTACAGGTTTGGGACAAACGACTCCTTATGGGCGACGTTCCTTCATGCCAATACCAGAGATTGGCGTCTGTTGGCTATTTCGGATCTCCATCATTCGCCAGTGAGACTTGGAAGCATATGCAATCGGTCAAATTGTTCTCTGATTCTCATGGAGGTCAATCCGGATGGGATGGCGGTCCGTTTTCTATTCTTAAGGCCTGGAACTCTGCTCGTAATCCCGCTCCAGCTCTTCCCATTTTCTCTTTCATTTGGGACGTTAGAATCCCCCCTAAAGTGACTCTTTTCATGTGGCGAACCCTTCATAAAGTGTTGCCGGTTGATGAGAACCTTCAGCAGATTGGCATTACTTTTGTATCCCGTTGTAGATGCTGCGGCAATGGGGAAACAGAATCGGTGGATCATTTGCTTTTTTCTGGTTTCTCTGCCAGATCCTGCTGGAATTACTTCGGTAATTTATTGGGTGTCCGTGGTACCACCACCTCGCCGAATGATTTACTGAGAACTTGGTAGATTGGTTGCTCTGGTAAATCTCTTTGATCTATCATCTCTCGCTTGATTCCCTGTCTAATATGCTGGCACACCTGGTGTGCGCGGAATAAGGAAATTTTTGAGGAGACTCCTATGGATCCCTTCTCCATTATTCGGTGGGTTAGAAATGATATTTTCTTGGCGTTTCGTGGCAGACCTTTCAAAGGAGTGGTCAATGCTCGTTCTGCTCGCCTTGTGGACCTGTTATCTATTACCTATTCTCAGTCTTCCTATAGAGCGGGAATAGGATGAATCCCGATCCCGAGACTGGTGGCTCTGGCTATCTCGTCTCCTGTTCACCCGTCACCCCACCCCCCTTTTATCCATAATTTTGTGGCTATTGGTTTCAGGATCTGGTTTGGAAAGGGCTAATCATTCCTCCTTTAGTTTGGAGCTTGGCTGGAGGAATTTCGGTTCTCTTTATCGGCTTTCGCATTTACTGTTCTTTGGATGTCGGCCGTATTGATTGACACTTTCAATCTATGGTGGTTCGTCTACGCTGCTTGCTCTTGTTTTGCACGGTTATCATTCGACATCGTCATCGGGCGGTGGCCTTGCCGGAGCTCGATGACGATGTTTGATGGGCGGTGGTTTTTCCGGAGCTCATCCAGATTGATCTGTGCCTGTTTCCAGCGGTCGTATACCTCTACTGCTCGCCAGCTTCTGTTGTTTATTTTGGTCTTTTGTTATTGCGTTGTCTTATTTATTTGCTTCATCGGTTTGATATTTCTCTTTTTGGTTTTCTGGTTATCTGTCAGGCTTGTTGACAGCTTTTGGTGTTGGTTAATATATTCATTCTTTTCTATAAAAAAAAAATTAACGAAAGTGAATAAAATACTTTGAAATAGAAATCTTTACAAAATAATCACGATATGTAAAATTTAAAGGAGTTACTTTCAAACATAGTTATGAAAGACGCGCTAAGGCGCATGTTCTGGCGCAAGACGCAACACGACATTTGTCTTTCTTTCCTATGGTGCCACATGGAAAGATGCAGCGAATCACGTAAATGATACGAGGCGCAATAATGCCATGCCTTTTGGTTATTTTATTGTTTTTTCACTTCTTTTTTACTTATTTTTCATTTTTCATAATCCAATCTGGATAAATATTAGTATTTATCATATTATTGTGTCCGCACCCGCTTCAGCTTCTTTACATTTTGACAAAGAAGAAATGAACCTAAATGAGATATACGAGGAAGATGTTGAAGCTTATGAATTTGATGAAGCACATATTGATATGTAAAATATAATTGCTAATTCATATTCAGATTTCTAGTTTATCGGTAATATGTACTATTATCTAAAATGGCTTTTGAGAACTATTACTTGAAATTATATGCTTATGATATAATATTTGATGATGTTTTTTCATTAAATGTCTAAAAGGTCTTTGTTACATATGTTTTAGTAAAAAAAAATATAAATTATATTGAACCTTTTAAATTAATTGTTATATGTATTAAATTTATGAAAAAATTCTAAACATGCGTAGTAATTAAAAAGGCACGCGCCATTTGCTACGTCGTGCACCAAGGCTTCAAGGAAGTTTTGCTTTTTTTGGCAATGTACGCCGTTAATAACCATGCTTCCAAACACCGAATCTCATCAAACTTGAAATCCATTATATTAATTCTAAAATATGAAGAAAAATGAAGCGTGGAAGGTGCATTACCTTGTCTTTGAAATAATCGGTAGAGAAGCAAATTCATTCCTCTTTGACTTTGAAATATCTAGCGTAAATTAGCCAAAACCGTAGGTTTCAATTACTGAACTTAAAATTTACAGCTCACAAATAATCCAGAAGCATAACTAATAGGCGTGGACAATATGGAAAAATCAAAAGCTTCAAAATCGAGTTTCCCATTATATATTAAAATACCCAGTGTAATTTACATGATTGTACCATTCTTGTAAGCTAGCCACCACTTTAGTCTTAAACTTTTGATTGCAGTGGTCAATGTTAGAGGGTAATTATAGAGCAAAGTAGTATAAAGACCACTTTTAACTATATGATAATAAAAGTGAATGAAATACATTGGAATAAAAAACTAATAACTACAGTATGTAAATTTTAAAGGTGTTACTTTTAAATAGATAATCCCATCAAAACTTGAAGTCTGTGATACCGGTTGTATAAATGAAGAAAAATGAAGTTTATGGGTAAGGAAACAATATACATTCTTCTTTGACTTCAAAATATCTATTGTAAGTTAGTCCAAACCATATATTCCAATTATTGAATTCAATTTTTATAGCTCATAAATAGTTTAGAAGCAGAACTAATAGACGTTGGCAATATGTTAAAATCAGAAGCTTCAAAATAGAGTTTTCCATTATATATAGGATAGATACGCATGTATGTATATTCAGGTGTTGGTAGGAAAACTAGTCCGGCTTTGAGGGGTAAAAAAGCTGGAGTAATATTATATTTGTATACACACGTAAAAATAATTGCAATAGGTTCTTAACTTTTGGTATGATTGTAAACATCTCAAAATGCCCTTACTGTATACAAATAATGTCGCATGTTCAAATCTTGATCATTGCAAAACTTATCTCTATTTTCCTTTGAAAATTTTGAAATCATTAACTAAGGTCAAGTGTTCCATCTCGCTAATGAATTTTTTTCTTCTTCATTTTTTATGTTGCTTATTCCATTCTCATTATCAAGGGACTAGCATTCATATAAGTCTGTCAATAGAATCTGAAAAATCTGAAATTTGTTTGTATTCGTATTTGAATAATGATAAATATATGATATTCGGGTATATAGATAGGATGTGGGTATGAAGACTTCCACATCTAAAAATCATCCATCCAGTTTTTGTTAAAATTATAGTTTATAATGTATATTTTAATACAATGAAAATATTTATTGTTTTACTAAGTGAATAGTTTAAAGTTTATATTATATATGCATTTGATCTATATTAATCGCTCAAAACTATTTATTATCGTCATATTTGTTCCTTTTTCATACTTTAATAATCAATGGATTGAAAACATTACGTTAACTAAAATTTTCTATTCATGTCACTTAACTTATCGATCATTAACGGATATGAAAGTTATTCGATATCCATCCACATTCTCGGATGTTGATATTCGATATTCGAAAATAATTTCGAATGTAGATGCAGATATGACACCATTCGCATCTGAAAGTGTCCGTTGACATACCTACATTCGTACTTCTATTTCAACTATACGTCGAATGCACTCTTTAGTTTGATTTTTTTTTTAAACAATTTAGCATACTTTATGGATTTTTTTTTGAATATTTGAAAATAAAAGAAAATCTCATATTATCATAAATAAAATCTGTTTTTGAATAAAATTTTGTAATGTTTTCGGTTTTTTCTTATATTTAAATGCCATTTAAAAACAATATTACAACTACAATAGGCTTATAAAAATTGAAATCCGTATAACATGCATCTTTATTATTTTTCTGCATTTTTGTACTATAAGCTTTGTTCCTTTAGTCATCTAAATATCTCTATATTATTTTTCTGCATTTTTGTACTATAATCTTTGTATGGTATTATCGTATTGTACAAGTGTGCTGCAAATAAGACACTTCGATATGCTTTAATTTTCTGTTTTTTTATTTAAATGCTATCCAACCATAATTTCCTCTTTCAATTACCCAATTAAAATCTTCCTACTACCCACTACTTCTCTACTCTCATTTTCCATATTTTAAAATCAAAATCTAAAAACCCTAGAAAAACTACTTTGAATCAATCTATTCATCAATATTTCTCACATTTTTTTTTATTCACACGATGGCAAAAGATAATGAAGAAGAAAAGAACAAGATACTTTCTCAGATATGTTTGTTATTATTATTGTGTATTATTTTATTTTTTATTTTAATCATAAATTGTTATGCGGCTTTGAATTTGAAATTTGATACTGGTTGATAGCAGCGTGTCGATGATAGTGTAGCTCGATTGACATGACATTGTCGATTGAATCGTCCTACAAGATTTCTATAAGTTGTCAAGGCTTCAACACTGTTCTTTTGATTATAGGCATGGTGATTTGGGCTTGAAGTTTGAGTTAGAAGAGGAAATTTTGAGCTTCTGGTGTACTGTTTTAAAATGCGATACTGTTGTCCAATGATTTGGGGTTTCTTTTAAAAGAAAACAAATTTGTATATAACAAGGACAAAAGAAGTGCGCAACCGCCGACATCCCCAAAAAAATGCTTTAAGCTTTCAGAACTAAAGGCCGTTTTACGAAGTTTGCTTTAGCGCTTCCTAACACCAATTATTATTTTCTTTTAATAAACGGGCATCCAAATATTTCAATAATATAGCAGTATTCATCCTCTTTTTCCATATTTTACTAGCAAATAACTTTTCATTTGAAACAACGAGCGCATTGTTAATTGTATTGTGATCTTTGTCCTCCATCTAACCAAAAAAAAAAAGCATAAATATTGTATGATAAAATATTATAGTTCTATAAATTATATTGAAAATTTTCAATTACAACACCATCAAACTTTATATCATCCAAATATGTGTTAGCCGTAGGATCATTAAAATCATTCTATAAAAAGAAAATAAAAAAAAAAAAAAAAAACTAAACAAATCTAAAATTGACATGAGAAGATAAATAGACTTAAAAAAATAAAAAGTAACTGATCTCTTTGTATTCATCAAATCAGGATCATCCACAAAGTTTTCATCTAATTTTAGCTAATAAGTAAAAGAAGAAGTTTTCCTTTTGGCTATTGGTTTGAAAAAAATATTTTCTAATGATGTTTAAAGATGGTTAACATTGTCTTTTTGTTTAGGGCTCAATGAGAAAAATGATTTTGATGACCATAAGCATATGGAAAAAAATTCATAGATAATAAAAAGTTAACGATAGTCAAAAGCTTTCTTTAGATGACAATAGAAGCATTCTAAAAGAAAGAGACCTGGGTAAAAAGAAGAACGAGGTCATGGATAGAGGAAATTTTGGGGTGGATAGCATATGTTCAGTCCCTTTTTTAACTTTAACTCCATCATAAGTAGTAGAACTTAGTCTGAATGAAGGGCTACACTACTAAAAGTGCGAAAAAATAGCCAACAGGGTTGGCGCAGTTGGTTGATGGTCCGGACTGCGTGATCGAAGGTCACGAGTTCGAGCCCCGAAACTGACAACCCTGTAACAAGTACCCGAAGTATGTGTTTGGCAGGCACATACTTCCCTAGAGTTTACAAGCGAAGCTTGGTTCTCCAGGTAATTCAAAAAAAAAAAAAAAAAAAAAAAAGTGCGAAAAAATAAATATGTCGTGTTTTACAACCCTAATAGGCGGCCCATTTAATTTCCTATGTACTTATAACTGGTCCATTTTCAGACCCTATGATCCGGTCTTCCAGCCGCCTGATCAAGTACTCACATCAACACCGTTCAAAGTAAAAAAAGAACAACTTTTGCAGTCCCTAACATACTAAATATTCTGTAATTAGGGTAAATTTTCTGCAGCAATGAGTAACTTACAGCTAAATGCCGTGTTAACTGGGATGCAGGAAACCGATGGTAACAAAGTTGGTAAATATGGTCTCGAGACACTTTCAAGGAAAGATGCAAATCTCATTGACAACGCTGTAATGCGTTTTCAGCAGGTTAAACTCTTGTCGGTAGTTATTTTTCTTGATTTCTGTACAGGATTCATGCCACTTTATTCGAATAGTCCTCATTTCTTAACATAACGTTGCGTGCATGATATATTCTACTATTGGTTGCTAACAGATATACTTATGTGATGATCAAGTTTTGTATCAGCATGCACCTACGCTTGTATGATGAATAAGTTTTTGGTATATTAAGTTTTGTGGATGATGACAGATCCTTACAGAAAGTTACCTTTTTTGATGTGTATTTTAACCAAAGGGGAAAAAAACTGACAGCGAGGGATGATCGCGATATCTGAAGTGCTAATATCTCGATGAAAGATGTAAAAAGGATCGAACTTTCTGGGTTTGTATCCCCACAATGTAATCCAATTCTCTTTCAGATAAAATACGTATATTTTTAAGGCTAAACATGAAAATTTTCAATATCTAGTTTATCAAATTGAAAATAAATGACAAACAATCTAAAATAGCCAATGCCTGAGATAGAATTGCGCATAAGATTTACCTGGCTTTGAATGTTGCTACCCAAATATTTTTTTACGCTTGATAGACCTTATGCCTACCATATGATTTATATAGCTTTCTAGCTGTCAATGGGTGGTGCTTCTCTTAAACAATTCATGACTTTTTGTGCAAAGTTGTGCAAAGTTGTTGAAGCACAAAAAAAGCGTTTCTTCTTTTTTGTTGCAAAAACCATAAAGGCCTAGACGTGCATTTTTGCTGCGTTGAATTAGTGGTTTCTCTGCCAGCCTTGGCAAGAGAGAGAGAGGCCTTGCCATTTGTTCTCTTGCACTCAAAAACTCAGCCTTCCAAGCTAAATTACTCTGATTCACCACACGTTTGTCTACATGGATATTTTGGAACATTTCCTTTGTCGTTGATTTTCAGTCGCTTCCATCATATAGCTTCATGCCAAGTTGTTCAAATATTTCAAGAAGTTGGATGCACTGAGTTGTATGATAACGCTTAAAATTTCACCAATGTCAGATTCAACAGTTTGATTAAGACAACCAACAATTTTTCGCATTAAAGATGTTCCAATAGAACATGCACTAATTTTCGCTAGGATTTTTTCTTTAGAATACATATGACACTACAAGAACGGCACCAGTTAGCGACGGCTTTTAGCCGTCGTCGGCCGCCGCTAGCCGACGCTAAAAGCCGTCGCTATATTTGTCGTCGCCCAATAGTGTAGCGACGGATTTAGCGACGGCTCCGTCACTAAAATAGCGACGGCTAGCGACTGCAAATGTACCACGTGGAAATTTTTCCAACGTCTAAATGACGTCGCTAGTCGTAGCTCGCCGCCGCTAACTTGCACTATTTGGCCGTCACTAATCTGTGCAATTTGGTCGTCGCTAGCCGTCGCAAAACTGGGTAAATTTTCAGTGCACATGCACAGCCCATATACACCTCAACCAATCTGAACCAAACAACCACTATACACTATAGTCATCAAGTATAACCATCATATATCCATCATATAACATAACTATACATTCAAACAATATAAAATCCAACCAAATCTCATTTTCAAATCCAATGATCGGAATATGTAAATAGTAAACCGAAATTTCTACATAATATCCCGACATATATATACATAATATCCAACCAAATTCATCAACTAGAAGTCGTCAAAATATATATACATAATATCCTGAAATATATATACACCATACCAACCAAAATGTGTATATACCAAACTATCAGCAAACAAACATACCTACTCCTCGCCATCGCTGCCGTCCTCTCCAGGCATCCTCCCATGCTGTTGCAAATAGGCCGCAATCCGCTCATCCAGCTGTTGCTCAAAAAAACTCTTCCTCCAATCATTTATTTCTTCAACTGTCGCCCTCAACTGAGCAATCTCCACCTCTTGCTGCGACCTCCTGTATGCACTCTGCATTCTCATGGCCTATAAAATAATTCATAATTATTTATATATTAGTATATATATATATATAATATTATTAAAATTGTTAAACTATTCATATGCATGATTAAATTTATATATTAGTACATGTCAAAATTTACCTCCACATTTCCATAGCTATACCGTCGACTGGTCCGAGAAGGCGGGTCAATAATAGCATCCCAAATATGGTTCTCCTCCTCTAACGTAAGCTCTTCCCGACCAGTGGACTGTGCTACACGAGCCCGCTCTGCTTCGTACCTCTCCTGCGATTACAAACAATTGTTTTACACGATAAAAACCGAATTTCAAAATTTTGAAATTAAAATAAGACAAAATATTGTTGTTAACAGTAAATTAATTTACCATTACGGATTGTGATTTGTCATCCGTCCAATCGTACGAAACATTGCCCTCTTCGTCAGTCCTCTCCACGGCATGCATGACCTTGAACAGCTCGGCCATAGTGGGCTCGCGGTTGTATCTCCCGGCCTGAAAATATATAAATATTATTGCTAATCTGATTATAAAATATTGTAATAAAATGTAAACACAGTTTATAAATTTAATTACCAGCTCTCTCTTATGCTCCTGAAAGGATTTGGAGCCACCACGGTGCAATGCAGGATTTTTATTCATGTTTGCCTGGTTCCGCGCAGATAGCTCCTACAAATTAAGATAAATTATCACGTATATATCTTGCGAGATTTATATTAGATTTAAATAGCAAAGCAAACATATATTACTTACTTTTACTGCCGGACTGTCCCAAAGCTGAAGAAAATCATTCCATACACCCTCGCCCATCCAGTTTGGCTTTTTCCCTGAATTTTTGGCCTTGGACAGTGTATCCCTGTAATTTTTTCTCATTCGTTTGTTCCAGTGATTTAAAAAAATGTCCAAGTCATCAGGATCGACGCGGACTGCAGCCTGTAAATTTTAAGTTATAAAGATTATATTAATTTACAACTGAAATTCAAACTACTACTTACAAGTAAATCCGCTTGTATGGCGTTCTTGACATGAGGGGGGATGTCCCAGCGAGGCCAACAACCATGCATCCGGCTCTGAAAAGTCTTCCTCGAAACCTGTAAAATATAATCTGATGGCTCCACCTCAAAGCCACTGCAAAAGTTATGATATACATGTTTAGTGGATTTTAAAACTTATACTTTAAATAAAATTGATACTTACCCAGCACTTCTAGGAACAACTTCTGCAATCGGACGTAAGTCCGGTGCAGTGCCACTACCACCTGCACCGGGAGATGGGGATGGCGTGCCACCACCACCTCCACTCCGTCTCCTGCCAGACATATCTGCTATAGAAAAACAATATCATCACAAAACAATTATACAAATTCACTACTACATATCATGTTTCAATCACTTTCACAGAAACAATTATAAAAATTTACTAGTACAAAACATGGATAAAAATTATATAAATAATCATCATAGAACCATAATAGAAATTCACTACTACATTGCATGTTTCAATCACTTTCACAGAACAATTATAAAAATTTACTAGTACAAAACATGGATAAAAATTAACTAAATGATCATCACAGAACAATTACAAAAATTTACTATTACATCGAATGTTTCAACCACTATCACATAACAATTATATCAATAACGATCAGTCTTCATCGTTTTCTGATTCAGATTCAGTCTCGTATTCTATTTCATTTTCTTCGGTACTTTCAAATGCATCAAATAGGACGTTCGATTCATCATTCAAAGGCCCTACATCAATATCATCGGTTATTATTATTTCTGTATTTAATTCAAGATCGGCTTGATATGCTGCTTCATCTGGAATATTATTTCCATCAATCGTAAACCTTGGTTTCGTTTTGAAAACAGCGGACCAATCCGCTTTATTTTTTTCAAAGATGGATATGAAGCAAAATAAACTTGTAACGCTTGCTTGGCTAACACAAAATGATCGTATTTATAGTAGTGTGATGTATGCCTTATTTCAATAAGTTTGTACTCTTTATGCACGTTGATTCCGGAACCAGGAACGTTACTGAACCAATTGCACTTAAATAAAAAAACCTTTTCTAAAGGTTCAACATAATATGACAATTCTAGAATCTGTGTTAAGACGCCGTAAAAATCTTTTAAATGCTCATCCGGATCATCACTGCCTTTGACAAATACCCCGCTGTTATATGTTAATTTTTCAGCACCGTAATCTTTTGTGTTGAACTTAAACCCGTTGACGAAAAATATTGGATAAGTCTTCACATTTCTTTTCGGTCTAATCGCAAGATGTCTTAAGCCTTCATCAACGACACAGTTTCTTGGCTCATAAACATAGTTCAAAAACCATTTGGCAAATTCTTTACTGAGATCGCCACATGGATACTGTGATTCGTAGATACTGCATATATGTAATATGTGTTATTATTATTATGTACGTACAAGTAAATTACAAGTGAATTAACTATTACCTGACAAATGGTGCGACTTCGACACAATTTAAAAGAACATACGTGTGCGCTACATGGCGGTCTCTATCGTCCAACCATATTTCCACACATTTTCCACCAGGTCTACCATGTTGTCTAAAAACAGATAACATTGTTTGAGAAGAATTTTGTTCAACGACTTCCTCATTTCGAGGAACAGTTACAAACGATAAGTTCACTTCGTCCTTAAAGTAGTGAGAGAAAAAAAATGAGGCTTCTTCTTCAAGATACGATTTGCATATCGAACCCTCAACTCGGGCTTTTTGTCGAATCTTCTTCTTCAGATGATTCAAGTACCTATTAAAATATTTATTACATATTTAGATATACAAATTTAAATTTGAAATTGACATGAACATTGCATATGTTAATTTACCTCTCAAATGGATACATCCATCCATATTGCACAGGACCTCGAAGAAGTGTTTCGGATGGAAGATGAATAGGTAAATGCTCCATTACGTTAAAGAAAGCAGGCGGAAGTATTTTCTCCAGTTTGCATAGCAATATGAGTTTTTCTACTTCAAGTTTACGTATACGGTCCACCTTTAATGTTGTCGAACATAGCTGTTTATAAAACAAACATAACTCTGTTATGACGTTTCATACTTTTACGGGCAACAGTTCTTTGAAAGCCACGGGGAGTAAATATTCCATCATGATATGACAATCGTGACTTTTCATCCCACTCAATTTACTATTTTTGAAGTCAACACATCTACGAAGATTGGAATAAATCCCATCGGGAAATCTTAATTCTTCCACCCACTTTAGCACGACTTTTACTTGCTTATTGTCTAGCTCATAGCATGCTTTCGGTTTTTTATTGTCATTAGGCTTCATATGAAGTTCCGGGCGCTTACAATAGTTTGCTATATCAAGCCTCGAATTCAAATCGTCCTTGGTTTTGCCCTTTACATTCAAAATTGTATTAAATAGATTATCAACACGTTCTTTTCGTTGTGCATCACGTCAATATTATGTCGGAGTAAGAGATCTTTCTAATATGGTAACTCCCAAAATATGCTTTGTTTGCACCAATTATGAATGTCTGACTTTCCTGGGATTTCAGTCTGGACTCCAGTTTCATGTATCTTTCGATAGTCTCTTACAATTTCGTATATTTCCTCGCCCGACCAAACCTTAGGTGGTTTCAGATTCTCTTCTCTATTAGCTATGAAATTTTTCTTATCTCTTCTAAAACTATGATTGGGATGAAGAAAACACCGATGATAATCAAACCACGAAACTTTCTTCTCATATCGTAACGAAAATGCTCGTATTTCTTCCATACAATAAGGGCATGCTAGACGACCGGCCGTATTCCAACCAGAAAGCATCCCGTATGCAGGAAAATCATTAATCGTCCATAACAAAGAAGCGAATAACCGAATTTTTTTTTCGTTGATACATCGTAAGTTTCGACTCCTTCATTCCACAGTTTCTTCAACTCTTCGATCAATGGTTGTAAATAAACATCAATTCCTTGAGTTGGATCATGAGGGCCGGGAACGACAGTGGTGAGAAACATATATGGTGTTTTCATACATATCCATGGAGGTAAATTATACGGAGTAACGATAATTGGTCAGGATGAATATTTACTACCAAACTGTGAAAATGGTGAAAATCCATCCGTACATAAACCAAGTCTGACATTACGACTTTCTACAGCAAATGCGGGATAGTCTTATCGAAATGTTTCCATGCTTCACCGTCGGATGGATGTATCAAAGTTCCTTCTTCCGCTGTTCTCACACTATGCCATCGCATATGACAGGCCGTAGCAGAAGACGCATATAATCTTTGAAGTCTGGGAGTGATGGGTAAATAATGCATTCTCTTGTACGGGATTTCTTTTCCTTTCTTCTTTCTTGGTTTGTATCTTTCTTCGTTACATATTTTGCATTTTCTGAGGTCGACGTCGTCTTTCCAATACAACATGCAACCTTTCATACATGCATCTATCTTCTCGTACGGTAGACCGAAAGCGGACATCAATTTTTTTACTTTATAATGACTATCGCACATCAGATTGTTGGGTGGCATGTGTCGTTTTGCAGCTTGTACAACTGCTGTAAATGCAGCTTCCGTAAGGTTGAATTTTGATTTCATAGTTATTTATTCGGCGGTTACTGAAAGTTCGGTTCCGCTTTTACATCCGTCCCACAACGGCCTCTTAGTAGAATCCAACAAATCGTATATTTTTTTAGCTCCCGCAGTCGGTTCTTCTTCGACATTTTCGTCTTCATCGACAGTTTCCGTTGTAGGAAACATTGATCGTGCTGCATCATCCACCATATTTTCTATCGGATTCGTCATCATATTACCATCCTCTAAAACTTCAGTATTAGGTGTAGGTTCAACAAGTTCTCCATGACGATCCCAGAAATAATAATCAGGCACGAAACCATATTGATACAAATGTACTTCAACTATATCCGGTTTCCAACGCTTCAAATGTTGGCACTTACTACACGGGCAACGAATTTCTGTATAGTTTCGGTTATTAGATTTAGCAAATCTAATAAATTCCTGTACACCGTCGTAGAAATGTTGCTTTATTGATCCTTTCTTTCCAGTTCTGACTTCATACATCCAAGTACGGTCGAGAAAATAATTGAACATTTTTCCTGATTTGAAAATGTATGTTAGACAATTTAAATGATTAATTTACAACCATTCTCCATTGTAAAAAGTTCATCGTTTCAGGAAAATCAAAATATAAACTTCACTTTATTTTTTTATTTTTGGGTATTTTGATTTTCACTTCGGTGGTCAGTCATCCTACTTCCCATTACAAACACAATAATGTAATTACATTTTATAAATCATTTCAGATTAAACGGTTCAACAAAATTTCAGCAGCACTTCCCTTATGTTCCCTGTATCGTACACAAATGCGTGTACACAGGGAACGTAAAGGAAGTGCTGTCGAAATTTTGTAACCGTTTAAAATGAATTGATTTATAATATGTAATTACTTTATTGTGTTTGTAACTTGTCCGATACAGGGACAAATCCGTCAAATATTGTATCAGATGAATATAAATGTCCGTTCCGTTACAAAACGAACATCCATATAACGATCATATACAACACTTGCCAGACGGGGCCAAAGACAATCTAAGGGATAAAGAAATTTCTTTAAATTTTATCAAATATTATTGTTCTTTTCAAATTTTGACAACGTTTCAACTATTTATATTTTATTTCAAAAATTTGTGTATTTAAATTTTAGTTCAACATTCAATTAACAATTTTACTTCAATATTAATTTCTTTATTTTTTTTTAACGACATAGATTTTATGTGACTATTTGTTGTTGTTATATCCGTTTCTTAATTTCTTTACAAAATCGATTTTAGTACAATATCAGTTGTTTTTAAAGTCATTTCCTAATTTTTTTCAAATAAATTATATATTTGCAGAATTTTTAATGTTCTCATATTCATTTTTTAATTTTTTGTACAAACTTTATTTTTTACAATATATACAACCTTTTACATTTTGTCCGTCGCTACCCGTCGCGATTCATCGCTAAAATTATCAAAATGGCAATCGCTAATCGTCGCTAGCCATCGCTCAATCAACAGGGTAAATAAAACAATTATCAATGAATATAATTAGAAAACAACAAATTCTAATTATCGAATAGATAATTAGAAAACAATAAAAAACTAATTATTAAATAAAATTTGTCAATTTAAATTTACTTAACAACTTAAATTTGTAATTTATCAATTTCATAAACTATGAAATACTTTCATGTAAATTTATCAATAACCAAGTTAATCATTAACATACACTATTTTTTCACCTAAAACAACTAACCATGTTAATCGCCAACGCTAATTATCTACATCAACCATTTATTCAACTTCATCATGATGAAATAATTAATATGTACTTAATTCAAGTTCATGATAATAAACTAATTAATCTACCAAATCAACATACAACACTACTAATACCTAATTTAACAACACTACTAATACTCAAATTAACAACAAATCTAAATTTTACAACAAATCATAATTGAATTAGGGTTTAAACTAAACCTAAAAACATCAAATTTACATTCAAACAAGAGATTAGGAGCATACCGACACAAATTTGGGTGATTTGGAGGCTTTGAAGGGTTGGGCGCCGGCTGGGGTGACGAGGGACGAAGGAGTTGGGGAAGGAGGAAAAATTTGGGGAAGGAGGAAAATGAAATCTGAGCTCTCGGTCAGGATCTGTATATTTCGATTTGCGACGGCTAGCGACGGCCGCTTTTTTTAGCCGTCGCCCCCCTTCGTCACTAATCGAAGCCTTTCTTGTAGTGTGAGGATTCTTTGTTTTTTCCTCATGGATTATGTCAGTAATCTCGAGCAACGTATCATCGGTCTCACCACGAGGACGTTTTCGGGTACAACCTTTGTTAGCATCAGAACTAGTACCCATGTGATGTGTAGGAGGAGTTTTCTCAATGGGTGACTGAAGAAATGATTCATGTACCGTCGACAAGAAGAATTAAATTACCAAATGTTCAATTGCTCAAGAGGGTTGAAAAACTTATGGGATACCTTGTGTCCCATCTATCTGAAACTGTGTAGCTGGAAGAGTATGCTCTAATGGCTCTTCTTGGGGTGCAACATACATGTATAAAAGTTCTCCGATGGCGCATTTTTTTGGGTACTTTATATACAATATGTCACTGGTCCTCTCGCACTAAAGCCAAAACACTTAACCACTTCGACAATGATGCTTGTCCTGATGGCGCATATTTGTCCCTTGAAATAAACCCTCTATTAATGCGAAGTTTTAAATGGACCTATTCAGAACTTTAAAACATTTTTTCCACATTCTTATTAATAAAAGAAGTTAATGAAGTTATGAATTTTGTAAATATGATACGGTTATGCTAAAAATGTAAACAACATACAAATATAAACATACCCTTAAGCGAATGTACCTCTGGTCTTTAGTCCCAAAAGTAGTTCTTTTTGCATTTATCTCAACTGGCTCCTATTTTATTGCTAAGACTTCCCCATTTTATCTGAATTGTATGAAGTATATCGTACTTGTGTTGGACTTGACCATCTGACCGTCGTCTACTAATTATTTGTTGTTGACGATCATTGTGATATTGTGGTATTTGTCCATTGTAACTTCATGCAATCTCTTTTCTCTGTTTACTGCAAGAACCAAAAAACTCAACAGCACTTTGTAGGAAAATAATTTTATTTTTCGACAATCAAAAGGTAGACTTATGACCACAATAGATTTCGATTGTATCGGTGATTTAACGTCATTCTTAACAAAAATAACCTTTTCTTTGACGATAAGAGAAATAAACTTTATTATAACCAAATAATTCAAGGTATGAATTTAAAATGAAACAACGTCGTATATATTTGTAACAGTATACCTATTTTAGAAAGAAAAAAAAAATCATGTATATGTTTGTAATGTAATACCAACTTTAGAAAGAAGCTTTTTGTATATATTTTTTTGGGTACTAAAGCACTTATTTATAAGGAAATAAATTATATAAACTTGAATGAAGAATAATATGAGAGAACAAAAAATAAATTTTGTATATAATTATGGAAATTTTAAGTTATATGGACTTGAATGAAATATTAGTTTTTCCGTTTTTGTCAATATAAGTATGGTATACAATACACCGAATTGTTATTTTTAAACATTTATCAGACCAAATAATAAATATTAGTTAATTGGATTTATCTTAAAATTTAAATATTAGATCACTTATTTATTTAAATATATGAATTTGAATGTAAAATAAGATGATAAAACTTAGGAGAATTTAGCAAATAATTAAAGAAATAATTAAATGTTGATAAATGATAATGGGGAGAAAAGGTAGAACTTTAGTTATAGCTATAACAATGTTAAATTGTCGGGATTTGATTATAAAATATGTAGAGAGAATTAATGAGAGAGGACAAAATCCCTAAATTAATAAAGAGTGAGAAATTCTTTTACTTCACTATGGTGTGATAGATTTCTCATACATTATCCTTGTCTATTCAATGTTGGAAATCGTTATTTTTTTAGAGTATATTGTGTTGGACTAATTTCAATTTTATAGGGCAACAAAATACGAAGACATATTGCTCAGTCAACCTCTCATTGCCAGGAAGTTCAGGAAAGTAGTAGTTTTAACAGCTCCGATGCTGACAAAAATAGCAGGGTTACTGCGGTAGAGTATAATTTCCTTGAAGCTAAGAGAGATCTTGACATATGCTTGTCCACTAGTGATAATCATACAGGGGAACCAAGTGCCAACAAAAATAAACCATCTCTGGAGCAATTGTATATTCAACAGTCTTATGGTGGAGCCGACAAACAACTCTGCCAATCAAAATAGTGCCTTAGATGAATGTTTAAACTCTGAAAGTTCTCATAGGGACAGCACAGTTAATACTGCTGGCACTCCCAGTCTGAAGAATCCATCAAATCGCAATGTCCATTTAGATACATCAATTAGTCAGAAGTACTCAAACGATGACAATAATCACAATTTTGAGACAGTGAGCTTTATAAGCTGTGGCAGGGATGACTTGGAGCATATGTCAACAAGTGAAGACGACGATCAATTGCCGAATACAAGGTAAAATGCGCATGATTTCCGCTGGACATTTCATATTTACTCTTGTGCTTAAACGCGAGCAAAACTCTCCTGTGGTATATCCTTTCAACTTGATATTAACCAACAACACAGACGCGGAAACAAATAAAATCGAATATAGAAATGACGAAACGATCAAATAAAACTATCAGGATTGTTTACCTTCAAAAAGGTGAAATTAACCGATTAATAATAAATGAAAGGGAAGCACATTGAAAGTTGTTAATGCGACAACGTGATAGTGTACGTCCAGTAAGGGAAGAAATTTTTATTAATATCAAGAGAGAAAATTACAGAGATTGGTACAAGTTATTTTTTATTACAAAGCCTCCTTTAAATATACCAGTGCTTTGGCACGTCCATTGGACGTGTGCAAAAAAAAGTACCTTAACTTCTTGTTAGTTCAAAACGATATGTAAAAATGTATGCAAAACTCAATGTATTCATTACATACATAAATTTGGTTATTTCGTAAATACCAATGGGAAAAATATATTATGGAATATCTGTCAAGATAGTCATGAGAAAAAACAAACATCCAATGAACAAATATAAAAGTATAAATGGCGGCAAACAAAATGCTTATTTATCAGTTGTTTTCCCTCCTCATTTATTCGGAGTTGAGACCGGCATCGATTATCAAAAGAATATAGATAACAGAATTAAAAACATTGTTTAAGTATATTTTGACATAAACCACGGTGTTAATGTGACCATTAAACTTCAAATTATTGTTTATCATATTCGACGTAAATCTATGTTTCAAATCTAATCATTAATTAATATATGTTGGAAAAAAAAAGATAAATAATGTTAAAAATGTTTCCATCTGAATCCCAATCGATAAATCCGGTTTGCTTAATCCACATGAAAGAATATGGCTACAAATAAAATAATATAAACTAAATTAAAAACACAATATATCATAATAGCATTTTATACAACAAAGTAAACATGGTACTCAAATTCAAGAAATGAACAAACTAATTCAACATGCCGTAGTTTAAGAGTTTTCTGGTTGCTCTCACTTGAAAATAACTGGTAATCATTTATCAGTTAAAAATTAGTAATTAAAAACTTGTCATTATCTCTTATCCCAGAAATGTGTTTTTCTTCTTTGGTTATTGTAATTTCTACCGCCCAAATTGAATCTGCAATTGAAATTCAGCATATCTCCATGTTCACCATTGAAAAGGTATTTCACTCATTTCAAAGTCAGTGACTTTTCAACCAATTGATATAATAAAAGGTCCAACCTATAGGAAGTGTAAGGGATCATCTTCAAGAGAGAAAAAATCTATGAATCATGAATTGAATTTGATCTGTGCAGTCGTGAATTAGCGAAATCAATGAGAGAAATGAAATGCAGACATATTTACAAATTGAAACCGGAAAACCCAGATCGTGAAGCACTGAAATCAAATTTGGTAAGAAGATGAATAAATTAATGTGTGGAAGGGTAAGAAAAGAGTATGGAGTCCCATGTCGTGAGAACTACAGTAGTTACTGACGTGAAGAATACAAAAGATCTAAATACCCTTATTATTTAGCAAGACTTTTAAAGGGTAGTTTGAACATTTCAAAAGCTTCAAATGAAGGCATTCGCATTATATATAGATGCTTTGAAACTTAAGATTGAATTCATCCCAATGGGCTAAATAAAACAACAAAACCTAATATTGTATCACATTTTTTAACATTCCACCCTAAAACGATATATATCTTTAAACAAAGCCATCTAACTCCATTTACAAACTATTTGATGAACCGTATTCCGTTTTAAAACAGTCTTCATCCTTCATTGCTACTTCTCGAAGTATTTATTCCCGTTTCACCTTTCTATTATCAACCGAGATCTAGATGCAATGTAAAAACCTTTGACATAAGGTATTGTTACAACTGAGGTTTTCGTCTTTTGTACGTCGTCTATAAATTAACCTAGATGCTCTGATACCAGGTTGTCGGGATCTATCCTTTCAAGCCGATATTGCCAAACAACATAGATGCAGAAACAAATAAGATCAAATATAGAAATGACAAAACAATAAAATCAAATTATCGGGATTGTTTATCTTGAAAATGTGAAATTAACCAATTAATAATAAATGAAAAGGAAGCACACCAAAAGTTTTGAAAGTGGGAATTTTATTTATAATAAGAGAAAATATTACAAAGATTAGTACAAGTTATTTCTATTGCATAAGCTCATCTAAATATGAAACTTGAGATTGAACTTATCCAACGATACGAGACTAAATAAAACAACAAAACCTAATATTGTATCACATTTTTCAATAAACACTTTATAAGCTTGTTTTACTCGGTTCAATTGTTCAAAACATTTTAATAATTATAAATGAAATTATTGAAACTTATAGAAGGAGAGAATAGCATTTACACACACATTGCACTTTAGCTTAACACACTTTCATACTTAACTATATGTATCAATACGTAGTTATTATGATGTCCATATTTTGTTGCACATGTTAAACATGTCGTTTACGTTCTAGGTGTCTTATATGTACCTTGTGTACTAGAATGATAAGTTTAACCAAGATTGTCCCCAATTGTATGGATTTTGTATTATGCAACTTTCATTAAGATTGTTTGCAGAATTAATTTAAGAAGAAAAGAAATAGATGTAAGAATCAAGAAGCACAAGTAATTAATTTTCCACCAACTCTCTTATATTCAATTCACCAATCCATCTCACGGTTCATTATTTATTTATATCATACTCTCTACTTAATTCTATTGCTTAAGTTACTTTTTTATTCAATACACTCCTAACTCATTATAGGTTTATATGTGCACACTCATATATAAAACATATCATCTTACATATATGAATATATATTGTCAAATATATTATTCCATTATGTATTTACTAATATATCAACAAATATGTTATAAAATATATTATTTTTGATATATTTATGTGTGTGCGCACGCGCGCGCACACATACATATATCAATGATAGTATTTCATAATACATATATCGATATATCTTCCAAATATGTTAATTGGTTTATCTTTAATATTTTATATAAACTAGATTAAGAAGTTGTTAACATAACTATAAGATTGAACCTACTGATTGAGAGCGTGTTTATCTAAGATAGATGCCATCATTTATACCTTTCTTCGGGATTTAAAAACAAATCAATTTTGAAAATGCATCAGATGCTCAGTATAATAATACAATGTTGTATTTGATATATTTTTGGAAATCCGACATACCGACGCAAACTCAAAGCCACTACACAGTGGCTATAATATCTTCGGAAACAAATATATAAATAAGCATAACATAAATCAGTCACAGATAATTCATATCACAAAGGCGGAAGAATATATGAATATATAACTAACACATGAAAGTGTATATCAGAGTAGTGGTCAAATAAGATCCACAACATCACAAAATAATATATACAAGTGCTAGACAAAAGAATATGTATACATCAAGGAGTCTATTTTTCAAATGCATACAACAAAAACTACTAAACTAAAGTAGTTAGCCAAAAGTCAGAAGATGGTTCCAGATAGAAGCCATAAGGAAGCACCTGTAATATCTCAGTCTGACCCGAGTATTATTTAAGAAGAAAATAATAAACGGATCAGTCTAGCTATAAATATCAGATGAAATGATATAGAATAAGAAATATGACTAAACGTATAATAATCACAATGCCAAGCTATGATAAATAAATAACTGAAAAATCAATAAGAGATTAATCAATATCGCAAAGATCTTCTCAAAGATAAAAAGGAATGTCATACTCCTAATTTCATTCACCAAGCCACAATAAATGACATATATATCAATGCCAATCGTAAAAGTTGGTGAAACATAAATTCCAGAAATCAACACAAGAAATCCAGAAATCAAATAATTCGGAGCATCGACGTCGTACAGCGTGACGTCCGATGATCCAGAAACACAATAGAAGGGAACAACGACGTCGTACAGCGTGACATCCGATGAACCAAAACACAATCAAAGGGAACAACGACGTCGTACAGCGTGACATCTGATGAACCAAATCACAATCAAAGGGAAAAACGACGTCGTACAGCGTGACATCCGATGAACCAAATCACAATCAAAGGGAACAACGACGTCGTACAGCGTGACATCCGATAAACCAAATCACAATCAAAGGGAACAACGATGTCGTACAGCGTGACATCCGATGAACCAAATCACAAAGACATCGCACATTGTTAGTCTAAAACATAAAAATGACCGTCATGATCATCAAGAAGTGTCAATTACAGTAAGCTAGTAAATATATGAGCTTAGCTTCATGTCCCATAACCACTAGCTTAACTTAAATATTTACGAACAAATTGTAGATCTCCACCAGAAAATTGTCACAAGAGATTCAATCGAACAAGTCCAAGAATTAACCGACGAAGTAAACACAAGCGTTTCATACCACTTGTTTTACTAAGTCGTTTAATTAGATTTCTCATGCGAGTGAGGTAAAGGTTTGTATATACTAATAGATTGGAAATCGGTTTGAGAAAACGAGCTTTGTTATAAAATAGTGTTGAAATCATTTGAAGAAAGAGTTTTGATATTTACTACTAGTATAGAAAACCTTTATATTTTTAAAGTGATAAATCACAAAGAAGATTGTAGGAACAATCAATCACTAAAATTCACATTCGAAGACGTGAATAAAATCCAAAGAAATTGATACCGAATCCATCGAAATGGATATTCCAAGAATTCTCGAAGAAAATAAGTCATCAAAGTCAATAACAAATGATAACAACAACTAGGGAAATAACACGAATCGGTTAAATTTGGGAAACCATGCAATATAGGCGAAATAGGCAAAACAGCAACAGGTCGGTCGGCCGGCTACAGAGCACGGTCGATCGGACCCTGTTCTGAAAAATCCTCGGGAAGCAGGTCGGTCGACCGAGCCCTGTAGCCAGCCGACCGGACCAGAGACAGAAAAGTGCCTATGCACTTTGGAAGCAGGTCGGTCGACCGGCCCAGGGGTTCGGTCGGCCGAACCTGATGTTCTGCCAATTTAAACCTATTTCAAATGAGGTGCAAATCTTGACCAAATTGCAATCGCACGAGCAACGACGCTAAGGATTTATGCCAATCGACTACCCGGCCCTATATGCTCCTCGATACATCACCAAAAACATGTTCAAACATCAAAGTTAGGATTTTTAAAGATTTGAACTCAAAACACTAAAAATTGGAATATTCACCAAATCAATCCAAACCAAAAGCAAACGCACACGAATAAGTGTTAGGAATTCATACCTAACAATCGAAGATAGTTATAGACTAAGATGTGAGATAAAAATCTCACCTTTGAACCCAAAAACAATGAATGAGAAGCTTGAAGACAAAAGAAGATCAACCACACTTCAATCTCAACACTAGAAGCTTGAATCTAAGCTCAAAAGAAGAACATTCCCTAAGTTAGGTTTAGGAAATTTCTGAAATTGAATGGAAATAGAGTTAGAGAAGAAGAAGAGGATGCTTACTAATGGCTTCTCTTTGATTTTGGAGCAAGAATTTGAGCTAGCAAGAGGAACTAGGGCTTGGAGTTTCTAATTCCCTTTCCTTTCCACCATTTTCAGTTGGAGCTTGAGTTTGAGGAGTTGGAATGAGTGAATGGAGAGGAGAGGGCTGAGCTAGAGTATAAATGGGGTTAATGGGCTGAAACCCAACCCAAAGCCCTAAACAAAAAGTAGCAAAATTCAACCTACTCCAAACATATCGAAGCTTACACTTAAAAAGGTTGCAAATGACATTTTGAACTCAATAGAAGGGGTCTCGAGTCCCAATTCGACTGTTTGCAAAAAGTAGGTTTTCGGACTAAAATCCGACGAACGATAAAATATTTAAATATACAATCGATAAATATGTGGGTTGTTACACGAATCATTGGTAACGTAACAAATCCTTTTTTATGTTTCTCGAAGTGATTTGTCATTTGCACTAATAATTACAAATATTTTTAATCATAGTATTATTATTCTTTCCAAAATCTTTTCGAAATTAATTTCAAAACCACCGAGATTTAAGTTCTCAAAATAATAGCTTTTTAAATCCTTTATGATCCGAAATATTTAAACCAACATTTATTTCCATAATATCTTTTATATCAAAATATGGGAAAACACTTTTATAGATATTTATTTCCAAAAATATTTCAATTTCTTTTCAAAGAAACCATTTCATTTAAAAGATAAGCATCTTTAAACTGATAATAAACATCTTTTATTATAACTATTACTTAATCAAATATTTTAATCGAACACTTTATAGTCAAACTATGAAATTCTAATCACAAGGTGTTCGTATCTATCCAATCCATGCATATGGAAAGTTATTGCTCATAAATTGGCCGACCATAATTCAAACAACTAAACAATCCATCAACAACAATAATAAATGCGAACACATCATTATCAATAATTCAACAAATTGAATAATAACACATAAATCAAAATTAACTTGTGTATATAAATAAATGTTCAAATTTGTATAATAGCAGAACAGAGATTTATTCTACTAATTAGATGTCTAGGATAATTTATGCAATTTATAATAGCTTAATGAAGATTTATTTTGCTAATTGAATGTCACTAATGAAATATAATTATTTAACTATGTTAATCGTAATTAAATTATATAACTAATATTTTATCAATATTTTATACTTCATCATATTTGTCAGTAATTTATACTAATGTGTTTACTAGTTAGCACAAATCTAACGCCGAAGACCTCGGGTTAAACGGTCGTATGGAGAAGTAATTCATTTTTAAAGCTAACTACTTTAATCACTCAAATCAAACAACTACATAAAATAACCAAATTAATAATCACTCTCACCCAATCGTTCTCCAAACACACGGCCCAATACCCATCTTTCATACTCCAAACCCACATGCACCTCTCCTCCCTCATATCTTCTCGGCCATGCATGCAATGTTCCTCCATGCTTCGTTTCCTACCTGCTCACTCAAACCCCTACAAAGTCCACGGCCCAACATGCATGCAAGCCCCATTTTGGTCGAAATGAATGTGTTCATTTCTTTACTAAGCATGGTTTGTAAACTTAGAGAAGAAGGTAAAGAGATGGAGTATTTATTTTGTGAATAATAAAAATAAGAAAAGGATTGACGAAGTGCTCAGTGTTTTCTTTCTTTCCTTGCTTGCTTGAATGTGTCTCCCCCTTTGTTTCATGCGTGCCCCCCCCCCCTCCGTGATGTGTGAGTTTATGTGTTTGTGTCCTTATCCTTGTGTGAGTGTATGGTTATAAATAAGCTCAAATCCTTAAGAGCTAAGGAAAACAAGTCTATATTTCACGGCAAGGGATAAAGAAATATGTGCGTGCGTGTTTGTTCTGTAAATTTGGTTTTTCTTTTGAAAAGTCAGATTTTGCGGTATCTCGCCACACAATAACACGTTCGCGTATGAGCCGCGAACAACAGAAATAAAAATAGGATCGCGTACAACAATGCGACACGATCACAAAACAATAAAAAAAAATACACAGGTTAACTTATTCTGTGAAATTTCAAAATAACGATGTTTGACGTAAAATACATCAAACGAAAATTTAATTATTTTTCAAATTAAAAATTAAGGCAAAATTGTATAAATTAAACTAAAAACACATCATAAAAAATCAAGTCAAAATTTGAAACATAGATTTTAATATAATTAAATTCAATTTCTAATATTTAAATAAATTAAATATTCAAATTCAAAGACCCAAAAATTACGGGCCGTTAGAACTTATTTCAAATTCTTAAAATATTTATAAATTTACATAAAACTATTATGGTATGAGTTCTCAAACTCATTCTTCAATTTATTTTGAGAGAACCTCAATATATTTGAATATTCAACGCCACCGTTAACGTAAAAATAAAAGATGATTCACATGCACTTTGTTCTTGATATGCCACTTCATAAGCTAACTGAAGACAAACACTGCACTCTACAAATAAATAGGCCATTAACCAATAAATACATTTGATTGTATTTGTGCTGCCTTGTAACTTCTCCACATTCACATGATTGTACTATTCTTGTTAAGGAGCACACCATTTTAGTCTTAAACTTTTGATTGAAGTGATCAATATCAAAGGTAATTACAGAGCCAAGTAATATAAGTACCAATTTTGAATATATGGTAACGACACACCTTAACGATGTTTGGCCAAACCCACCGTTTTGGACTCCCGAGAGGGTGTCCGCTCGTCTCATCTCTATCCTTCGCGGACGACATTGTCATTTTCTCCAACGGAAATCGGACTTCTGTTCGCCGGCTTATTCGGTTCATTCATCTGTACGAGAGGTGTTCGGGCCAACTGGTCAACTCTTCGAAGAGTTGTTTCGTCCACGCGAAGGACATGGACCCTTCGAGGGTTTTTTGGGTCGAATCTTTTACCGGTTTCGGGGAAGCTTCCCTTCCTCTCCCTTATTTGGGTATTGTTCTCTACAGAGGAAGGAAACTTAACGCCCTTTTCGATCCTCTGACGGACAAAATTAGGGGAAAGATTATCCGTTGGAATGTGTCTCTTCTGTCTCAAGCAGGAAGATTGGTTCTCATCAAATCGGTATTAGGTTCTATGGGCACTCATATCTTCGCCGCTATGACCCCTATTTCTTCCTTCTTTCGGTCGTTCCAATCTTTGGCTTCTGCTTTCTTCTGGATCAAAGGTTGACAACCACCGCCACCATTGGGTGTCTTGGGATTTAATCTTCCGTCCAAAGATCTAGGGTGGGCTTGGTTTGGGAAACCCTAAGGACATTTGTTCGGCTTTCGCTTGCAAGTTGTGGTACAGGTTTGGGACAAACGACTCCTTATGGGCGACGTTCCTTCATGCCAATACCAGAGATTGGCGTCTGTTGGCTATTTCGGATCTCCATCATTCGCCAGTGAGACTTGGAAGCATATGCAATCGGTCAAATTGTTCTCTGATTCTCATGGAGGTCAATCCGGATGGGATGGCGGTCCGTTTTCTATTCTTAAGGCCTGGAACTCTGCTCGTAATCCCGCTCCAGCTCTTCCCATTTTCTCTTTCATTTGGGACGTTAGAATCCCCCCTAAAGTGACTCTTTTCATGTGGCGAACCCTTCATAAAGTGTTGCCGGTTGATGAGAACCTTCAGCAGATTGGCATTACTTTTGTATCCCGTTGTAGATGCTGCGGCAATGGGGAAACAGAATCGGTGGATCATTTGCTTTTTTCTGGTTTCTCTGCCAGATCCTGCTGGAATTACTTCGGTAATTTATTGGGTGTCCGTGGTACCACCACCTCGCCGAATGATTTACTGAGAACTTGGTAGATTGGTTGCTCTGGTAAATCTCTTTGATCTATCATCTCTCGCTTGATTCCCTGTCTAATATGCTGGCACACCTGGTGTGCGCGGAATAAGGAAATTTTTGAGGAGACTCCTATGGATCCCTTCTCCATTATTCGGTGGGTTAGAAATGATATTTTCTTGGCGTTTCGTGGCAGACCTTTCAAAGGAGTGGTCAATGCTCGTTCTGCTCGCCTTGTGGACCTGTTATCTATTACCTATTCTCAGTCTTCCTATAGAGCGGGAATAGGATGAATCCCGATCCCGAGACTGGTGGCTCTGGCTATCTCGTCTCCTGTTCACCCGTCACCCCACCCCCCTTTTATCCATAATTTTGTGGCTATTGGTTTCAGGATCTGGTTTGGAAAGGGCTAATCATTCCTCCTTTAGTTTGGAGCTTGGCTGGAGGAATTTCGGTTCTCTTTATCGGCTTTCGCATTTACTGTTCTTTGGATGTCGGCCGTATTGATTGACACTTTCAATCTATGGTGGTTCGTCTACGCTGCTTGCTCTTGTTTTGCACGGTTATCATTCGACATCGTCATCGGGCGGTGGCCTTGCCGGAGCTCGATGACGATGTTTGATGGGCGGTGGTTTTTCCGGAGCTCATCCAGATTGATCTGTGCCTGTTTCCAGCGGTCGTATACCTCTACTGCTCGCCAGCTTCTGTTGTTTATTTTGGTCTTTTGTTATTGCGTTGTCTTATTTATTTGCTTCATCGGTTTGATATTTCTCTTTTTGGTTTTCTGGTTATCTGTCAGGCTTGTTGACAGCTTTTGGTGTTGGTTAATATATTCATTCTTTTCTATAAAAAAAAATTAACGAAAGTGAATAAAATACTTTGAAATAGAAATCTTTACAAAATAATCACGATATGTAAAATTTAAAGGAGTTACTTTCAAACATAGTTATGAAAGACGCGCTAAGGCGCATGTTCTGGCGCAAGACGCAACACGACATTTGTCTTTCTTTCCTATGGTGCCACATGGAAAGATGCAGCGAATCACGTAAATGATACGAGGCGCAATAATGCCATGCCTTTTGGTTATTTTATTGTTTTTTCACTTCTTTTTTACTTATTTTTCATTTTTCATAATCCAATCTGGATAAATATTAGTATTTATCATATTATTGTGTCCGCACCCGCTTCAGCTTCTTTACATTTTGACAAAGAAGAAATGAACCTAAATGAGATATACGAGGAAGATGTTGAAGCTTATGAATTTGATGAAGCACATATTGATATGTAAAATATAATTGCTAATTCATATTCAGATTTCTAGTTTATCGGTAATATGTACTATTATCTAAAATGGCTTTTGAGAACTATTACTTGAAATTATATGCTTATGATATAATATTTGATGATGTTTTTTCATTAAATGTCTAAAAGGTCTTTGTTACATATGTTTTAGTAAAAAAAAATATAAATTATATTGAACCTTTTAAATTAATTGTTATATGTATTAAATTTATGAAAAAATTCTAAACATGCGTAGTAATTAAAAAGGCACGCGCCATTTGCTACGTCGTGCACCAAGGCTTCAAGGAAGTTTTGCTTTTTTTGGCAATGTACGCCGTTAATAACCATGCTTCCAAACACCGAATCTCATCAAACTTGAAATCCATTATATTAATTCTAAAATATGAAGAAAAATGAAGCGTGGAAGGTGCATTACCTTGTCTTTGAAATAATCGGTAGAGAAGCAAATTCATTCCTCTTTGACTTTGAAATATCTAGCGTAAATTAGCCAAAACCGTAGGTTTCAATTACTGAACTTAAAATTTACAGCTCACAAATAATCCAGAAGCATAACTAATAGGCGTGGACAATATGGAAAAATCAAAAGCTTCAAAATCGAGTTTCCCATTATATATTAAAATACCCAGTGTAATTTACATGATTGTACCATTCTTGTAAGCTAGCCACCACTTTAGTCTTAAACTTTTGATTGCAGTGGTCAATGTTAGAGGGTAATTATAGAGCAAAGTAGTATAAAGACCACTTTTAACTATATGATAATAAAAGTGAATGAAATACATTGGAATAAAAAACTAATAACTACAGTATGTAAATTTTAAAGGTGTTACTTTTAAATAGATAATCCCATCAAAACTTGAAGTCTGTGATACCGGTTGTATAAATGAAGAAAAATGAAGTTTATGGGTAAGGAAACAATATACATTCTTCTTTGACTTCAAAATATCTATTGTAAGTTAGTCCAAACCATATATTCCAATTATTGAATTCAATTTTTATAGCTCATAAATAGTTTAGAAGCAGAACTAATAGACGTTGGCAATATGTTAAAATCAGAAGCTTCAAAATAGAGTTTTCCATTATATATAGGATAGATACGCATGTATGTATATTCAGGTGTTGGTAGGAAAACTAGTCCGGCTTTGAGGGGTAAAAAAGCTGGAGTAATATTATATTTGTATACACACGTAAAAATAATTGCAATAGGTTCTTAACTTTTGGTATGATTGTAAACATCTCAAAATGCCCTTACTGTATACAAATAATGTCGCATGTTCAAATCTTGATCATTGCAAAACTTATCTCTATTTTCCTTTGAAAATTTTGAAATCATTAACTAAGGTCAAGTGTTCCATCTCGCTAATGAATTTTTTTCTTCTTCATTTTTTATGTTGCTTATTCCATTCTCATTATCAAGGGACTAGCATTCATATAAGTCTGTCAATAGAATCTGAAAAATCTGAAATTTGTTTGTATTCGTATTTGAATAATGATAAATATATGATATTCGGGTATATAGATAGGATGTGGGTATGAAGACTTCCACATCTAAAAATCATCCATCCAGTTTTTGTTAAAATTATAGTTTATAATGTATATTTTAATACAATGAAAATATTTATTGTTTTACTAAGTGAATAGTTTAAAGTTTATATTATATATGCATTTGATCTATATTAATCGCTCAAAACTATTTATTATCGTCATATTTGTTCCTTTTTCATACTTTAATAATCAATGGATTGAAAACATTACGTTAACTAAAATTTTCTATTCATGTCACTTAACTTATCGATCATTAACGGATATGAAAGTTATTCGATATCCATCCACATTCTCGGATGTTGATATTCGATATTCGAAAATAATTTCGAATGTAGATGCAGATATGACACCATTCGCATCTGAAAGTGTCCGTTGACATACCTACATTCGTACTTCTATTTCAACTATACGTCGAATGCACTCTTTAGTTTGATTTTTTTTTTAAACAATTTAGCATACTTTATGGATTTTTTTTTGAATATTTGAAAATAAAAGAAAATCTCATATTATCATAAATAAAATCTGTTTTTGAATAAAATTTTGTAATGTTTTCGGTTTTTTCTTATATTTAAATGCCATTTAAAAACAATATTACAACTACAATAGGCTTATAAAAATTGAAATCCGTATAACATGCATCTTTATTATTTTTCTGCATTTTTGTACTATAAGCTTTGTTCCTTTAGTCATCTAAATATCTCTATATTATTTTTCTGCATTTTTGTACTATAATCTTTGTATGGTATTATCGTATTGTACAAGTGTGCTGCAAATAAGACACTTCGATATGCTTTAATTTTCTGTTTTTTTATTTAAATGCTATCCAACCATAATTTCCTCTTTCAATTACCCAATTAAAATCTTCCTACTACCCACTACTTCTCTACTCTCATTTTCCATATTTTAAAATCAAAATCTAAAAACCCTAGAAAAACTACTTTGAATCAATCTATTCATCAATATTTCTCACATTTTTTTTTATTCACACGATGGCAAAAGATAATGAAGAAGAAAAGAACAAGATACTTTCTCAGATATGTTTGTTATTATTATTGTGTATTATTTTATTTTTTATTTTAATCATAAATTGTTATGCGGCTTTGAATTTGAAATTTGATACTGGTTGATAGCAGCGTGTCGATGATAGTGTAGCTCGATTGACATGACATTGTCGATTGAATCGTCCTACAAGATTTCTATAAGTTGTCAAGGCTTCAACACTGTTCTTTTGATTATAGGCATGGTGATTTGGGCTTGAAGTTTGAGTTAGAAGAGGAAATTTTGAGCTTCTGGTGTACTGTTTTAAAATGCGATACTGTTGTCCAATGATTTGGGGTTTCTTTTAAAAGAAAACAAATTTGTATATAACAAGGACAAAAGAAGTGCGCAACCGCCGACATCCCCAAAAAAATGCTTTAAGCTTTCAGAACTAAAGGCCGTTTTACGAAGTTTGCTTTAGCGCTTCCTAACACCAATTATTATTTTCTTTTAATAAACGGGCATCCAAATATTTCAATAATATAGCAGTATTCATCCTCTTTTTCCATATTTTACTAGCAAATAACTTTTCATTTGAAACAACGAGCGCATTGTTAATTGTATTGTGATCTTTGTCCTCCATCTAACCAAAAAAAAAAAGCATAAATATTGTATGATAAAATATTATAGTTCTATAAATTATATTGAAAATTTTCAATTACAACACCATCAAACTTTATATCATCCAAATATGTGTTAGCCGTAGGATCATTAAAATCATTCTATAAAAAGAAAATAAAAAAAAAAAAAAAAAACTAAACAAATCTAAAATTGACATGAGAAGATAAATAGACTTAAAAAAATAAAAAGTAACTGATCTCTTTGTATTCATCAAATCAGGATCATCCACAAAGTTTTCATCTAATTTTAGCTAATAAGTAAAAGAAGAAGTTTTCCTTTTGGCTATTGGTTTGAAAAAAATATTTTCTAATGATGTTTAAAGATGGTTAACATTGTCTTTTTGTTTAGGGCTCAATGAGAAAAATGATTTTGATGACCATAAGCATATGGAAAAAATTCATAGATAATAAAAAGTTAACGATAGTCAAAAGCTTTCTTTAGATGACAATAGAAGCATTCTAAAAGAAAGAGACCTGGGTAAAAAGAAGAACGAGGTCATGGATAGAGGAAATTTTGGGGTGGATAGCATATGTTCAGTCCCTTTTTTAACTTTAACTCCATCATAAGTAGTAGAACTTAGTCTGAATGAAGGGCTACACTACTAAAAGTGCGAAAAAATAAATATGTCGTGTTTTACAACCCTAATAGGCGGCCCATTTAATTTCCTATGTACTTATAACTGGTCCATTTTCAGACCCTATGATCCGGTCTTCCAGCCGCCTGATCAAGTACTCACATCAACACCGTTCAAAGTAAAAAAAGAACAACTTTTGCAGTCCCTAACATACTAAATATTCTGTAATTAGGGTAAATTTTCTGCAGCAATGAGTAACTTACAGCTAAATGCCGTGTTAACTGGGATGCAGGAAACCGATGGTAACAAAGTTGGTAAATATGGTCTCGAGACACTTTCAAGGAAAGATGCAAATCTCATTGACAACGCTGTAATGCGTTTTCAGCAGGTTAAACTCTTGTCGGTAGTTATTTTTCTTGATTTCTGTACAGGATTCATGCCACTTTATTCGAATAGTCCTCATTTCTTAACATAACGTTGCGTGCATGATATATTCTACTATTGGTTGCTAACAGATATACTTATGTGATGATCAAGTTTTGTATCAGCATGCACCTACGCTTGTATGATGAATAAGTTTTTGGTATATTAAGTTTTGTGGATGATGACAGATCCTTACAGAAAGTTACCTTTTTTGATGTGTATTTTAACCAAAGGGGAAAAAAACTGACAGCGAGGGATGATCGCGATATCTGAAGTGCTAATATCTCGATGAAAGATGTAAAAAGGATCGAACTTTCTGGGTTTGTATCCCTACAATGTAATCCAATTCTCTTTCAGATAAAATACGTATATTTTTAAGGCTAAACATGAAAATTTTCAATATCTAGTTTATCAAATTGAAAATAAATGACAAACAATCTAAAATAGCCAATGCCTGAGATAGAATTGCGCATAAGATTTACCTGGCTTTGAATGTTGCTACCCAAATATTTCTTTACGCTCGATAGACCTTACGCCTACCATACGATTTATATAGCTTTCTAGCTGTCGATGGGTGGTGCTTCTTGTTTGCACCAAAATTGATCACAACACTCTTCAGAAGTCGTTGAAGACATAATCACTACAACAAAAATACCTTTTCGCAACTGCCAAAAACAGTTGTAATATGTCTATTACAACTAGCACCCGTCGGTCGTTATATCCGCAGTTGTAATAGATCCGAATTATTTACAACTGGCCGGAACAGTTGCAGAAGTTGTTGTAGAAACTTATTTTACAACTGCGACATGTTAGTTGTAAATGACTAGTTACAACTGCTTTTAGCACTTGCAAAAGGTCTTTTACAACTGCCACTGCTAGTTGTAGAAAACTTAATTACACTGCGGAAAACCATTTACAACTGCAACATGCAAGTTGTAAATAATTAGTTACAACTGCTTTTAGCACTTGTAAAAGGCTTTTTACAACTACCGCTTGCAGCTGTAGAAGGATAAAATACAACTAACAATGATAGTTGCAACATATATTTTTACAACTGCTACAAACAACTATAATAATCTTTTCACAGCTGCTATAAATTTCTTAATATCATAACTAAAACCAATATTTTGTTAATATTATACACAATCATGTACTTGAAACAACACAAACCATTTGCATTCAAGAAAATCGAAAACAATTCGAGTTTACACCATTTATGAATTCATAAGTTCAATACAAAACACAACTAAATCCGTAACATATTTCAGTAAGAGTACATATATACTAACTAAAAGAGATAAATTCCTTATGCCAAACAACAGTCGACCTAACTGCTTGTCCAATAGTATATATCTGAGAAGTAGGCCTACATAAAATAGCTTTGGGCTCCACCACTAAATCAATCCAAGCCTTTCAAGCATTTGCTCCAAGTGGTACATGATGCACTAAAACTGTAGGATCATTAGATGCAGTTTTTATCTCCATAGGAGGGATAATTAGTCATGAATTAATAGGAAATTTCTGTTCTAAAAATTCAAATTATCCGTATTGAAATTCAACGATTATTCCTCTATTAAATCATTTCCCTTATTTAATTTAACAGTGTTTTTACTTTTTAGTATCCACCATATTTCAATAGAAACCAACACAATGATGATGTTTGAGGCCTAAAATACTGCCATTTCCTGAATGACTTTCTTGATTTTTAATTCTTCCGACGTCTAATCAAAGATGCATATATCACATGGTAGTATTGATGTCTTATTTTAAAAAGGACACATCTAAAATAAAGCATTCCTGTATTAAGTTATAATTCTTTCACAAGAAATTTGTTTAAGCAAGTTTAAAAATGAGGCTTGTTTAGTATTGTGAACTGATACGAACATACCAAAACTTGTATGGGCTAGGGTTTGGACAATGGGTACATGAGAAAATTGAAATGATATTCCACTAATATTATAAAGTACAGTTCAACTTCCTATTTGGAAAAATATGAAAAATATCAAATAGAATTCATTGTTTATTCTGATGGCATAAAAGAAAAGCGATAAAACTTATAAAGCTGCGCACATGTATAATTATATACATATGTATTTTATTTATTTATTTTTATTTTTATTTTCATTGTTTATTCTGATGTGTTTTCCTTTGTCGCAAAAAAAAACTGATGAAGACTAACACAATATTTGCAATTGTGCTCAAAATCATTGTTGGACCAATCAAATAGACTAAAAAACGTCAATGAATTGTGGACCCCATTAGTCATTTTATTCATTGTTTATAAATGCTTACTAAAAGTTAACAAATATAGCATTTTAATAAATAAAAATAACCTTGCTGACATCAATGATTTTTCCGACTGTGACATGCTCACCGCATCGCAAAATTCCCCCAGCAAGCTCAACCTGGAAGCAGAGAAAATTGCAGGAGATCGTTTGACTATATATTGTGTCATCATAGAACTGATTAAAGTGTCTTCATAACATGCACTGCATTTTCCATGTTTTAATACGAAATGTGCAGTACTACAAGATCCCTGATAGGTACGTATAACAATAAATACATTTAACTCAATTATGTGCATCTCTCATACAAGTGAGTAATGATGCAAAATTTGAAACTTGAAGAAGAGCTCATCTGCGAGTATAGATGTAACATACATACATAAAGATGTGTGTGGGCGTGTGTGTGTTAAGCAAGACCAGTGGTTTATATAATATTGATACAGTATGAAGCAACGGAATTACACATCATGTTAAAATGATGTAACCAAACTTAATATATACAAGTACATTGCTTTCTCTTGTTACTCTATTAAAACTGTGATTGAGAAAAAGCATCAATCCATACTGAATAAAAAATATCAAGATTTCTACTTGAATTTATGACTCGTGTTTTATTGTTTTCTAAAAATAAAATAAAGATGGAACAAGAACAAAAATCAGGTTATAGGTTTAGAAGAAGCATCAAATTCGATTCCAAATGTACAAATTACTCTATAAAAAGGAGAATTGATGCTTTCAAACGCTTAAATATCACTTCATAACTAACACAGTGAAGAAAAAAATCGAGCATACAAGTAGGTATGCATGTTAAATATGAATTTTTTCAGTCTATGATTTAAATTTAAAGATCGAAAATTTACAGTCTACGAATTGAATCTTGTTTTTTAATACCTTGTATGTCAACAAATAATTTAAGGAAATGGAAAATTTGCTGAACTTTCGTTACTTATCATGTGAAATCTTTGTATCATAATTAAGTAAAGAGATGCATTAGACAAGTAAAGCAGGTGGGAAAAACAAGTTAGACAAGAATACACATTTGTGCATAGCTATCTAGCAAAATGTACAAAGTCTTAATGAACCGGAAATGATGCATTTCATATACTAAATATTTCATGCTGAACAGGCATAAATTTTCAAGAGTGGCAAAAGCAAAACAAAAAATTGCATCATTACCTGAATGCCTTTGCTCACAAGGAATTGCTTAAAACCAGGCAACTTTAAATCACCAACAAGTACAGAATCGTACATAATTTAATTATCAAATGCTGGATACTCTTCGGTATTAATACTGACCTGCTATTTTTGGCACAATCTGCACGAGCATCATAATTGTAAACGGGTAATAGCTGAGGGGAACAGATGACAATGGGAAGTGAAAGAAGAACCTATCAAGAATACAAGTTATTACGATATGGCTAAGGAAAAAAAGATAACAAGAAAAAAGAAGGATATATTAGGGTAATAATAATATACTCTTGAAGTTCTTCCTGTGTGGAACAAAAATGAAAATAGCCCATAGATGATCGTATAGGCAGTTTGTCTGCAAATAATGAATGTAAATACTTATATACTCACCTAACTGACGGATGTATACCTATAGTCAATGTTGTAATGTACAATTCAAGGATCGATGAAGGAATTTGTTGTCACCTTTAAAATATCAAACCAAAAAAGAAGCCAGAGCAAGAAGGAAAACGAAAAGGCAAACAAATAAAATTTAGGTCCTGGTCATATAGAAATTGTTTGAAGCCCAGTAATGAATAACGCCAATGCCAAGAATAGCCAGAAGGATAACAAGAAGGAATGTAACCCCAACCTATAACAAATGGAACAAATATAAATTATCATATGTTACGGTGAAATTAAAATTCAGCTGTGAGAAACCTTGACATGTCCACTGACATCCATGGTGTAATAACAGTTGTAACTGTAGATATGGCACAAATCAAGAGAAAAATCCGATAATAGCAAACACATAGATACCAAATGAAAGTTTCACCTTTCCTAAAGAAAAAAAAAAATCATGTGCAACCTATAAGGAAGTAGATCTATGTTGACACAACTTAAGTTGGAAAACTAGAGAACTCATGGACTTGCCATTTGTATAACCCAATGAATAATGAGAATATCCCATGTACACAGACCAAAGGAAGAAAAGATACAAGAATATCCACCGTTATCTGTACTCTATCCACCCTAAAATTCACTACATTCCAATATGGCACTTTACAAAAAGCAATAAGAACAACTAAAAAAAAACTTACAGTTTAAAAATGAAATATGATTATAATAAGGAAGATATGAAGGTATAGTTTGACTTAACTGAAAACATGGTAAATGCATATAGCAGAAGAGAGAGAAATCGATGTGGATAACCACAAAATGATGGGTAGAATAGCAGTAACTAGCAGAGCAATTACAGCAAATATTGCCTAAATATGCAGATGATACATAGGCAAATAGTGCCCTTAACCATTGCTACTTCATCCCTTGTAAACCTAAAGCATCTAGGGCTTTGCAGACACTATTGTGCCAAGGTCTACGACTGATCCAGTCAATATGAATACACTGACAAAACGTAATACTCCCTAAATCAATACAGAAAATTTATACAAAAATACAAGTATATTAAGTATTCTTAGATATCAAGTGCATTAAATGAATAAATCAGTCATAAAGAAGTTTATGTGCTATAGACAATTACAAATAACAAGCAAACCTCTTTTAAAACTGTGATGATATATCCTTGAGTTGCATTATTAGGAAGAGAAAAATGTTTATTTGTGCACCAACACAGCCATTTACATAAATGACTGATAATAGAAAATAAAAGAAAAATCTTGAAAAACGTATGTAAAATGTAACAATACCTCCTTCCTAGGACTTTGATGATTATTTATGTGGGTTACAGAATCCTAGTGTAAAAGCAAAAGTGTAAAAACAAAAAACAATATCTATTATGAACCCGTATTTGGAATAGCAACCGAAAGACGTTCCACCGTAAGTAGAACGGTCAAAGCCAGCCCAAGTATTACAGATGATTTGCTGAAAATCACATGCAGAGGTAACTGTTAGTAGAAGCATGATGTAAATTATCCCGACATTCATGAAATATTTATTTAAAAGATATCTGAGTATAATATATTAATTTACTTCTGCTTATCGAATATCAATCATTAAAAGGTACTAACTGAAATTTATGTAGTAAAGTAATGCGATCAAGATAAAAGTTACTGAAAAATAATTCCATTTTATTTTGCAGAAATGGGAAAGTACCAATAGCCACTTTTGTAAGGAGATTACTTCAAAATTTTCTAAGTAGGTAGAAACAAAATTGAGAACACATATACAAAAATGAGGACAACCGAGTCACTTTAATTTCAAAATGTTAATTTTAGCCAACTAAAGAACATACAGCCTTAAAAAAAGTACATAAACACCTTTCACTATGACAAATACACAGTGAAGCAAAATCATATTATATATTATATATAAAATAAAATAATTATATATTGTGATAATTTTGATTGGTAAGAAGATAATGTGGCATACCTTATGAAATAGAGGAGCAACCAACACAGGTAGTCGATATCCAAGCAATGAGTCCATACTAGAGGTGCCAAAATAACAGTAAGATGTGAAAATTATTATCTAAGTAAAGCAACCAGTAATTGCAAGTAGAGGATCACCTTGTAATGGGTTTATCAAAACTAAAAGTTACAAAAAAAGGAGAACAAAAAACATATAAAGTTATTCCCAATTATGCATCTTGATTTTTAATACCTTGTATGTCAACAAATAATTTAAGGAAATGGAAAAATTGCTGAGCTTTCGTTACTTATCATGTGAAATCTTTGTATCATAATTAAGTAAAGAGATGCATTAGACAAGTAAAGCAGGTGGGAAAAAACAAGTTAGACAAGAATACACATTTATGCATAGCTAACTAGCAAAATGTACAAAGTCTTAATGAACTGGAAATGATGCATTTCATATACTAAACATTTCATGCTGAACAGGCATAAATTTTCAAGAGTGGCAAAAACAAAACAAAAAAAAATTGCATCATTACCCGAATGCCTTTGCTCACAAGGAATTGCTTAAAATCAGGCAACTTTAAATCGCCAACAAGTACAAAATCATGGCTAGGAGGATTTGACGCGGGGGAGTAGAGAAAGCTTATCATGTGGTTTTCTCACTTCTCCATCAACCCAAGCTACTTCATATTCCCCAATTTGCATTACACATACACACATATATAAAGAATGTTCCCCTTGTGATTAAACAAATAAATAGAACGTCACGCCATCCGTTTACTATTTTGAATGTATAGTTAGAAATTTCCCCTATTGATTAAAAGAATAAACGGAATAATTTCACACCATCTATTTGCTATTTTGATATAGGAATACTGGATTGTGCTATATAATATGAACAAATTTGGTATAAATTAGGCTTATAATAAACAAAAAATACTACACATCTCCCAAATTTTGGAATAAACTTTACCCCATAGAGTGAATGAAGTGGGATCTATGCATGGGTTCCATACATGGACCTAATTCACAATACAATGCACCTAATTCAAAACATAATCGCTGTATGTGATTTTTAGTAGTATTCAGTAAATTATTGTGCATAGCCATCACTCATGAGATTGTTATAAATTCATACTAGATTGGAAGCGATTTGAATCGACGATTAGGTTTAGTTTTCAGAAATTTGGGTTATTATAGGATAGCAGTAAAGAATCATTTAACTATCAACAATTTCAATCAACAAATAACTAAGAACCAAATAAAATCAAGAAAATCGTAGGATGGCAACATACCACAACTTTGTCGAAGGCGACCAACAACAACGACGAGCAAACGCGGGTAGCAGCGGTGGCGAAGCGAGCGAACGCGTGTAGCAATGGAGATGCGGCCATGGAGGCGAGAAAATGACAGAGAGTAAAGGGTTAGGATTTGGAAGAGGGTTTATAGCAAGCGCGATTTACTTCGGTGGATAGCAATGGAAAAGTGGGATAAGGTTAGGGTTTAGATTTATGAATTGAGCGGACCGAAGAAAATAACAGAGAGAAGTTGTAATTTTTCGCAGTGCAGGCTGACAACTGTCAAAAACAGGTGCGATAGATAAATATTTACAACTGACACAAATGAACAGTTGTTACAGACATATATTACAACTGCTGAACAAATAAATTTGTTAAAAATAAATTTGTTACAACTGCAACATATAAACAGTTGTTATAAAATACCTATTACAACTGTCACTTTGTACAAGTTGTAAAGAAAAGGTTGTAATATGGTTGTTTTGTTGTAGTGAATGATGAAGGATGTAAATTCAAAACAGATATTATCTAAAAAAAACTCCAATCGACGGTAAAGTAAATGCGTAGACAAGCGATTTATAGTGGTTCGGCGTGTTGCCTACGTCCACTGTGAAGTTTTTTGATGTTTTATTGATTCTCTTTCAATGATTACAAGTTGTTACAGCGATCAACAGTAAGTTACAACTGGAAATTCGAAATCAACGGCAAAATTATGATGTAGGATGATGGAGATCTCAATCCGGCAGAGTCTGAGCGCTTGAGAGTCGAAATATCCCTTTTCTGTTGGCTCTGGGGCTCTATTTATAGGTGTAGGATGCTGATATTTCGCTGAAAACTCGGGAGACCACTTCTGGCACGTGAGGGGGCACACGCGCCCGGCCTCAGGAAATTTGGACCCACTTTGGCATCGATTCGAACTCCATTCGAATCCATCATGAATTCATCCAATCGAGGTGATATTTGGTGTGCACATTTTTCAACATGTATGCAAGCTTCTGTGAAAATTTCGTGGCATTTGGATCAGTGGATTGAGAGATGAGATTCATTGCGTGGCTGTTTGGTTCGAAACCATCCCTTCGAATCGATGGTGGCACGTGTCTCCGTGTTGACGTGGAGCGCACACTTCGCCTCGATCCGGGTTTTGCTCCGAGTTGACTGCTTCGACTCCATATATCTCGGGACATTCGAACCGATGAAAGACACGTCACCATGGCTAGTTGACCCGGTGGATTCGAGCAGGGCTTCACAGATGGGTTCGAACAAGGCTTCAATGATGGGTTCGAACAAGGCTTCATGGATGGGTTCGAACGACCGATGCTTGCTGGATACGAACTTGCGTTTCTCTGATTGATACGAGCTTTGTAACTTCTCTATGGATGCGAAGTCAATTGATGCGAATTTGAACCCTTCGATGGATTCGAAGTTGATGGAGTCGAACCCGAGGCACTCCAATGGATTTGAAGGTGATCGATACGAAGGTGATCGGTTCGAAGCGGTGTTTGGTGATGGGTTCGAAATTTAGGTTTCTCCCTTCGAATTGAATCGATCATAACTTGAGCGTATGAATTCGGATTAACATGAAATTTGAGATGCGGACTTCTACGATCTTTCTTGTCATGTCCTATCAATTGTAGCTCAATCTGGACTCAGACAAAATTCAGTGATATCCATAGCGAAACGAAGTATGACTAATCTCTGAGACGAACTGTTCTCCGTTTTCGATCGATCTTTCGGTATCGCGGCTTTGCCAAAAAGCGGGATAACACTTCTCGTAAAGAACGCAGGACTTTTTGTGCAAAGTTGTTAAGGCACATGCTTTAGTGTGCTTGTACAAGGTGTGGCCTATGGGCTTTTTTTCCGTAAAAAGGCTCAGCAGTCAGTAAAAGCACAAAAAAAGCGCTTCTTCTTTTTTTTGCAAAAACCATAGAGGCCTAGACGTGCATTTTTGCTGCGCTGAATGAGTGGTTTCTCTGCCAGCCTTGGCAAGAGAGAGAGGCCTCGCCATTTGTTCTCTTGCACTCAAAAACTCAGCCTTCCAAGCTAAATTACTCTGATTCACCACACGTTTGTCTACATGGATATTTTGAAACATTTTCTTTGTCGTTGATTCTGAGTTGTATGAAGTCTTTCGTACTTGTGTTGGACTTGGCCATCTGACCGTCAGTCTACTAATTGTTTGTTGTTGACGATCATTGTGATATTGTGGTATTTGTCCATTGTAACCTCATGCAATCTCTTTTCTTTGTTTACTGCAAGAACCATAAAACTCATCAGCACTTTGTAGGAAAATAATTTTATTTTTCCAACAATCAAAAGGTAGACTTATGACCACAATAGATTTCGATTGTATCGGTGATTTTTTTGTAAGTGTATTTGGAAGGTTTAGCAATGGGGAAGGGGAATTAGAGAAGAAGGGATTAGAAAAATGAGATTATACGGGAAGACAATACTCTCTAATTTTTGCCGTCCAGCCTCATTTTTGTCATGTTGGTGGTGCCGTACTTTTGCTTGTTACAGCATCTGACATATCGCTGCATCAGTGTAGGTCACACGCACGCCCAGCATATGACTTGTTGACAACTGCATATCAGCTGCGGTCATGTAGTTTTTCTTGTAAAGAAGCTTGCTTTACATGTGATAGTTATCAGCTATGGCACACACATGTTCACTCCATTGAAAATTGATTTTTCTGGTCTAATCCTCTTCATTTTGTTTCTACGCACACAAGTGTGTCTCTAGGGTAAATGGATTATCAATATTTCCTTATAAATTGTATATGTTTAAATGAGTCAAAAAAATGATTTTTTTTATTTTATTTTCAAGTGATATTAAAAATTGTATATTTGTAAAAAAATATTTTGAATTTGTAAAAGAAGTTAATTTTAGATTCTATTTTTAGAAGCGTTTTGAATTTGTAAAGCATGTTTAATTGTTATACTTCACTTTTAGGGACGTTTGAATTTCTAAAAGGTGTTTAATATTAGATTCTATTTTTAAGTGATTAAGATTTGATAATATATAGAAGGACATTTTTGATAGTTCATGTTGATACCAAAAATGTGCGACACCAAATCTAGTACAACTATTATTAAAGATGAGATGGATTTCAATAGAGCAGATCTCTTACTATGTGCTAGGATATGAATTAGAAATTAACATCTGTTTTTTCTTGTACTTGAATTGCAACATTTTTCTTTTTCCTTTTCTTTTTTCTTTTCTTTTTACAGTAAAGGAACCAAACAACAATCACTTACATTTAAATCACATTAGGTTCATGTTTTTTTTATCGCTTTGATTTTCACTTAAACATATGAGCTATCCCATAGGCATGAATATCGAAGAAATATTTTATTTTTCGTTCTCACATAATCATGTGGCTTGCAGGACGAACTAGCCATGCATTCTATTTGCCAAAGACCTAATACCGTGGCTAAACTTTTCAATCATGATACATCTTTTTGTGATGATGCCTCTGGAGGAAAGCGAAAACATAAGGGCAATAGTAAATCAGATTCTTCAAATAATTTACATTTGTTTTCATCCAACTTCAGAAGTCGTAGCAACAGTGGAAATCAACAAGAAACAGGGTTAGAAAGCTTGATTGGACGATCTTGCTTCTTTATGGGACCAACACCACCTGAAAACAACGAGTGGGTTTGCTTTAATTATTTTGTAGCACTATGGCTTCTCCTTCTCTCCAACCCTTTCTAATTTGTACTTCTTTCGAATTCCAGTTCTTACAGTGAATTGCTTTCTGGGACGAGCACATTTTCGGTTCTACACTAAAAAGTGTCTTTCAAACTAAAAAGCAAACTTGCTGTATGATTAATTTTTTTTACAACTTCTTCCTTATGCCTAATTACCTGATTTGTTTAAATATTAATTATAAAAAATATTATACTAATATCTCATATAAAAATTCAAGTCCAAAACTAATTTTTAAATAAAATTATTAGATATAGTATAAATATTTAAATATTCAATTTCTAAACAAATATCAATTTAAAACTTTAAATAATCACTTCTATAATAGTTTAAATTATATTTCACTTTAAAGATTTTCAAAATATCCTAAGTGAATAATTTTTTTCCAAAACATTCTTTCCCTTAAATCATCTTCACAACTTCAATTTCATATTTATAGACTATATTGAAAACATACTCGGCTTTTCAGAGAAAGTACACATTTCATTCTAAAATTGTTCATTCAAATCAATTTATAAATCTTCTTGGATTTATTTTAAATTTACGTCTCAAATCTGTAAATTCCTTTCCAACTTTTAAAAATAACCAAATGTTTATTTTTAATACAAATTTCTCATTCCTTTATAAATTCCCATTGTGAATTTAAACTTCTAAATATCCATTGATATACAATTTTCAAATATTCATTTTCAGCACCGAATTAAATTCTAAATTGATTTCCAAATTTATTTTCAAATACCAATTCAATTTCCAAAATTGATTTCTAAACTTATTTCAACGCCAAATTTATTATCTTTTGAACAAATTTCTTCTTTTAAATTTATTCAATTTTCTAAAATTAATTTACTATCAATTTTCTACTAATTTCAAAAACCAAATTTGATTTATTTCTAGTATCTTATGATACCAAAAATATATTTGGCTAAATTATAGCCTTTAACAGTTTCAATCACAAATAGTCACACACAGATTATAAATAATCAACACACAATATATGAAACAAATTCAATATTTGAGGAATCCAGTTGGATCCCTCCAACCTGTTTCCTTGCATCCACAGATGTTAGCACAACAATTAAATACCAATTCCACTTCGAGATGGAATATCGCGGTATATGCGTTTAATATAATATCATCCGCTATAATGCGGCGCATAGGGTCTAATTCAATACAAGTGATAATAAATTATCATCCAAGCATACAATCAACAATTTTAAATTTAACTATCATAATTCAACAATCAATCAATAACTGAAATTTTCAATTATTATAATTTGAGTGAGAAGATCTCACCTTTAATTTGCAATCCATTCCAACTCATTTCCATTTCGGCACGTTTCTCCATTTTAGACCTTGTGTAAACATTTATACAATTCATTAATATTCAAAATATTCGAATAACCAATTTTCGTTTGGTAATTTTAATTATCCAATGATTTTATTTCAAACCAATTTCTTTTAAATAAATTTATTTAACTAAAAATTAAATTTAAAACTAAATTTCCCTTAATAAATTATTTTCCAATGTGTACATGCATAATTATTATTCAATGTGAAACCAAAAAAAAATCTCTAGATTTCAAGTACTAATTCTACATAACTTCCCTTTTTATTTTAAAAATTTATTTATATAAATTAAATTTTCTGTTTTTCTAAAACCATATATTTTTATTAAATCAAAAACAGAATTTACTTTAACTATTTTTTCTGCTTCCTGTGAGATACATATATATATATTTTCTGCCCTTATTCATTTCTGTAAAATATGCGTGTGTGTGTAATTAAATTGAAACAATATCAAAATACTTTACTGGAAAATCTCACCTTCCCATCACTGCGCTCGAAAACATCGCGACATCATCACCTCGAATGAAGCAGCCGCGTGTGCCACCAGCGACGCTCGCAAGTTCAAGCTATCTCCTCTCATTCCTCGATGCAATCCCCTAATCCCCCAATGGCCACGACCTCGACTCCTGAGCACGACCACGCGTCTTTACTCTCATCATTGCCGAACGACGAACGCGATTCACCATTCGCCAGAACCCTAGCTCACGGCCCCCTTCACGTCGCCAAGTAGTTCAACCGCGACCCAAACTAAATCGCGACCATCCACCGCTGCCTTCACACGTCGCCATCGAACCCTAGTCGCGATTGCGCGCGGCCAAAAAGTATCGCGATTCGCCCTCTCCCATGCACGACTTTGTTGACGTTACAGCATCGAACAGTGCCTCGATGCGGTGATGGAAAGGACGAATTGATGGAGTTATATTTTTTGAAGGGAATTGGATTTTGAAATCGTCTGCTTTTTTTTCCGGATTGAAGGAGATAAGGCATCGTGCTTTATAAGGTTGGAGAATAGTGGCTTCTAGTATAAGATAGGCCGATTATAGGAGATAATAGAGTTTGACTTTGAAGTTTTAAACGTTATACTATAATCAAAATATCTCGTTTAAAATAATTATAAATTCTGAACTCCTATCGAGGCGTGTTGTTTGGCGTTCATTATGTTATATCCCTATTATGAACGCAATGAGAAAGGTTTCGAGTCCTAGTCCAATCGTATGGAAAATATAGCTTTTTGAACCAGTTATTAAATTAAATTTCGATATAATTTTCAGCGCGTTTGCCTACCGTACGGCCAAACGACAACTCCGAATGCTACGAAAATTGAAATCCGATAGTAATACAATATTACGGATCCAATGGAACTAGTTTCGTCGAATTTTGAGACTGTGCCTCGAAAGACTATTTTTTAATTATCGATTTAATTCATATTATTTCAAAACTGAACAAAGTATTTCCAAATCAAATTCTGAAGCTTCCATTAACCGCAATATTATCAATATAAATTTTCTAAGCTATCAAATTATTTTTAACAAGCTTAAAATTGAAGATTCAAAAATTTTATCTAAATTTCTTTGATTAAATTCAATAGTTTGTTTGCCAAATTCAGAGTTATATTTGAAACCCAAATTAAAATATCATTCAAATATTAAAAAATCAATTAAATATTTCGATTTCAAATGCTCAAAATTTCCAAGTCGTCACAGCTACGATGTTCGACTGTGATAGGACACTGTAGTCCCATTGAATTCAAATAACCATTGCTTGCTGCCAAGTGAGTATCGACAATTTGAATTCAAACATTCAATGTTGACTGCCGTGTGTTTGAAACCGTGCAACGTGGCTATAGTGTTCGGATGTGATTGGATACTGCAGCCGCTTTTTATTCAAACAACTTTGTCGCCATGTAATTTAAGCTATGTAGCTACTATAAAACCCATAATATGATCGTTTATTCTTGCTCAGTTGTATCTATTAAAATATTGTTAGCGAAAGATCTTATATTTTTCGACGATAGGGACGACAACTTTGATGAGATGATGAAAGATCATTTCTATTGTGAAAGAGAGCTAATAGTCTTGCCTACGTTACAACTTGGTTAATCCAATTGGCAATACGATGGATTAGTTATTGGTCATCGCTACAAAAATCACAGACATTCCTGGTACAATGAGTGACTGATGTAAGACTATTTTAATCTAAGTTATACTTACACCGTTGATGATTTTAGAAAAAGATTCCGCATGCGTCGACCTTTATTCCTTAAGATATTACAATCAATTCAACAGCATGATAAATACTTCATCTTCAAACCCAATGCATCTCGTACTCATGGACTGACCGGTATGCAAAAATGATTGTTACATTGAGAATGCTTGCATATGCAGGATCAACAGATGCTCTAGTTGAGAATTTGCATTTAGGAGAAAGCGTGGTACTTGAATCTTTTGGAACATTTCTGTCAAGCGATCGTCGACATTTACGGCTATCAATACTTATGAAGACCAAATGAAGCTGACATAGCAAGATCAATGGATGCATGGCAGTAAAGGATGGTCGTGAATGTTGGGTAGTGTTGATTGTATGCACCAGGAGTGGAAGAACTTTCCAAAAGCGTATGCCGGAGTTTATCAAAGTAAGTCTCGTAGGTCAATGATTATTCTTGAAGTAGTAGCTTCATATGATATATGGATATGACATGCCCTTTTCGAAATGCCAAGTTCTAACAATGACCTAAACGTAGTCGAACGATCCACTTTGTTTACTGATTTAGCTAATGGTAAATCAACTCCGTGTTCCTTTAGTTTAGGAGGTAACACATACGATCATGGATATTATCTTGACGATGGTATGTATTCTAAATATAGTACCATCGTCAAGACAATTCCTACCCTATTAAACAATAAACAATCAAAATTTGCAGCAATGCAAAAAAGACCAGAGAAAGGACGTTGAAAGAGCATTTAGTGTTCTTTATTCAAGGTTTGCCATTATCAGCAATCCATGTAGAATTGGAGATCCACTTAAAATGACAAAAATAATGTACACTTGTGTTATTTTACACACTATGATTTTGGAGGACAAAATAGACATGGAAGAAGACTATGCTTACGAGGGTGCTCCAGCAGCGTCGGAAGTACGGCGCAACAATATGAAACTCGAGTTTCATGTTTCTAGCCAAATGTCATATCGTAGTGTCAGCTCCATAAAAGACTACAAGACGATCTAATAAATCATCTTTAGAGCTTTTATGGCAACCGATAAAAAGTTTATTAGTGAAGGTGTTAAGTTTTTTCATGTTATTGATTATTAGTAATGCTGTTTTAAGTTGCATTTTATGTCTAGTAATGTATCGTAATTTGTTATTGTTGAAAATAATGTATCACACTTTCATTTCATATCAAGTAATATAATGCAGTTTTATTTGATTGAATTAAGTTCAAAACAGTACATCATCAAATACATCAAAGATGAAATGGTTCAAGAAGTACAAATACAATCACAACCCCTCTTCACGTTCGTGCCTCATAATTTCTCTCCTTCTGGATTCGGTGTACTCCGGTTGTTCTTCATATATTAGACGTATCCACGAACATTGCCACATCTTCGTCACACTGTTTGTATCCAATAAGAAGTCGTTCCATTTTCGATAATTTTTCTTAGCGTTGAGCAGCTCGAAGTTGCATGTAATGATTATGCTATCTTCGGATTCGAGTAGGAGTTTTATTTCCGCTTGATCTACCCTTGCAGCCCGCTTCTTTTTGGCTGCTTTGGCTCTAAGAGGCCTAACATAAATATCTTCGGTGGGAGTCAGCCCATCTTTTGACACCACACCCTAACTTCCTAGTGATTCTCCTGGGCTAAAGCTTTCTCCCACTCTTGCTGCTTTATCTCGAGCACTTTTTGAGTGGACGTCTTGAATTATTTTCTGAAGAGAGGATTTTCAATTTTCATGCTCGTAGGTCGTAAAGATGCATGAATCGATAAAAATGAGGTGCTTGTTTATTCTCCGGTTTGTAAATATTTTTAAACAGTTTATTTGTTACCATCCTCTGCAAGAAAATCAGTTAAATAATTAGAAAATGTATAGACATATGATAAATTTTAGAAATTCTCATCAAATGCATTTCATTTTCGAATCCATTAGGATTCGGTTGCTTTAACTTGAACATACGTGAATCAAATGTTTGCATTCGACGGTTAATTTTTTCAAGTCGACCTTTGATTAAAAAAATGAACTTTTACGATCAATGTTATTACCGTCGTAGCAATTTGTAATTCTGTCCTAGAAGCTATCACCAATATGGTTCTATCCTCAGATCGAATCGTTAGACAATGCACACTAAATGTAATACAAATCGTAGTCTTTTGCGGAATTTCAACTACCTGTAGGGAACGTTCCGTCAATCGAAGCCGTATTGTCTTCTAAGTCGAATTATTCAAAACTGCATCTTGCGGAATCGACATCGAAAAACTTTTGAAATGAAAAAAGTGAGAGTGGAATGGTGGAAAATGTGGTAAAGTGTTGAGCGTGAGGAGGAGGGTTGATGATGGTTGGTATCTGTAGAGGAGACATCCGTTTATGATTGGATGGTGAGGGGTGGTGGGGAATATAATTGGACGGACGTCTGTTCTATTATAGCCTCATTTCATACGCGTATTGAATAGGTGCCTGAGACTTGGACGTCTGTTCAATAGACGTCCAACTATATTAAAGATATGTAACCAAATCGATTTCAAATGTAATCGATTTAAGAATGTATACCATGCGATGTTGGGATATATGTTACAAAATATAATTTCCAACCCTTTGTTGGAGATGCTCTGGCTGGCACAAAATATAGCTAATGTACACTCATAATTCTAGAAGGGTCGGGTGCGGAGACACAAAAAAAACCCACAAAATGAACACAATCCGAGTCCAAAGCCCATAACTTTACCGCCTCTCTCAGCTTACAAAATCTCTCCCGCCATCGAAACCAAGAAAGAACCAAATGACACAAAAACCCTAACGAAATCTTGGAACTTAGTTCAAATCAATTCCATTGAATTATTTTTTCTGGTTATTCAATGGGCAGTAGGCGGCGTCGTTCATGGACGAATATGTCCCTTTCGCCGGAGAATACTCCACCTTCGCCGTCTGTCCCTCACACTTCGTCAAGAAACACTCACCGTTCTTCGGAGAACGTTCCTCCTCTTCCGTCGGAAAATGACACTGTCCCGGGGACTGGCGCCTCCACTGCTGGTGAATTTTTCAAAATTTTTATTATTTTAAATCGGGGCTTAATTTTTTATTTTATTATTTGTTGGTTTTATTTGGCAGAAAGTTGTATGAAATTTTGAATGAAAGTTCTTTACGGATTCTTAATATGCATACGAAGCTTGCAGCTTTTGGCAGTTGTCTAAGGAATTAGCAATCCTAAGGTGCATCTATGAAGTTGAAGGTGTCAGTTAGTTATATGTGGAAGGTCGTAACTGTGTACTATAAAGTATTGAAGTACATGTTAGAAATTTACGGAAAATTGTACAATCAAGCTATGGTTCTTGATTGGGTTGAACAGTTGGTTCAACATAGAATACTGATTGGGTTGAACTTTCGTGGTGTGTGATTATAATATTTCTTATGAAATATATAGCGTACTTTCCAACATTATTTTTACAAAAATGCTATATGTTATGACCACCCACATGAAATTGGCTATATTAATGTCTCAAACAAAAATGTGCCAGCAATTTCTTGAAAGTCATAAAAATCATTTCAGTTCTTTTTAACAATTTTGAAATTCTCGGTTTCAAGGTGCGTGGATTCGGCCATGTCCATGAGAAAAAATGATCAATCCCTTCCTGAAAATATGGCTGAGTAAAAATGAGGAACATTTTTCCCCGTGATTTTTGGTTCCTTCTTTGGACTTCCTTTTGTGGGCTGAAATTCAGGGATCACACTTTTGCTTACTAACACATATTAATAACCGCTGTATTGGCTCAACGTGAACACATAAACACAGAAGAATTCAAACATTTTTCCAACGTGGTTAATTTTGGGTACTAAGATAATTTCATCAGAGATATGATCAACTATATACATGCAGTGTACTGACAATTTTTGCTGATATACAAGCAATATTTGATGCAAAAATCAGGGAAGTAGTCATAACGCATAAATATTTCATATTCAAACAAAGCAATACAATATACATGCAGTTCCTTATATATATACATTCATAAACAATCTAACAATTCTTTGAAGTTCAAAAATGGAATGCGTACATATTATAACTTGCTAACACACATATCGGTATTACTATAACTTCGTTTGATATTTTTGCGATATTTTCAAATATCAATAATGGTTCTTGATTGGGAATTTATCCTATAACGATGTTGACTATTTAACACTTTTCTTATTCCATGGTGGTATTGTACGTGGTGTTCTCATTCATCTGATCCATCATTATTTATCCTAATCACGTCTTTAAGGCACTTTGCCTTGACTTACTGCTATTAATCAATCTTAAATTCTTAGTACACCTTACTGCTAAAAGCCATATTTTGCTAACTCGCCCTCTTTCTCTGCTATCTCATTGTTGCTACCCTTCTAATTCTGCACATTAGACCTGTCAACGAATGCCATCGGATGCATATAGGGTTTATCCTCGTCCAAAATCATTTTTGAACATCAAATATATGCTTCCGTGATAATAGACGAATGTTATCATGATTTTTTTTTTTTAGAATCAAGAACTTTTCAATCTCGACGATTATAAAGGTACAAAAAAATGACAAATAAAAGATAATAGTAAGCGGTGAACATGCATTTATATGCATATAATATTAACCACCATCTTCATAAAAAAAATACGTATCATTCATTATAGGACTCATTAAATATAAGCTTCCGCAAAAAAGCTCGTGTACATAACAAGACCCGTTCAAAATTTTTTTACCCAAAAAAGATTTTTTTTTGTCTTTATATATGCGCATTTTTTCAAAATATGCGTGTACAAAATCAAAATTTGTATAAGTGCGCATGTATAAATCGGAAACAAAACCTAATTTGTAAACATGTTTCAGACAAGCCTATTAATGAAATAAGTTTTGTACCGAGGCTTAGTTTTGCAATATACTCTTCAATATATTGAAATACACATAATATAAACAATTTTCTCGACAAATACTGAATGAATAATTTTTGAATGTGGATACCTTCATATTCACATCCATATTCATTTATTCGGTATCATATTTATCCACTTTTCAGATACGAATGCAAATGCATTTCAGATTTTTTGATCATTGGTTTAACCAAAATGAACTCGTTTCTAGTCCTTTCCACTTCCTATAGTAGGCCTCGCATTAAATTTCATTTTTTTTTAAAGAAAAGGTGTTCTTCAATTTCTTCCCCGTTGAACAATAACAAAGGCGCATTTCCACTCTTCCGTGGTTGCTACACCTCTGCTCTATGTTGAAACTCTAACATCTTTATAGATATTTGTCAGTTTATACAATACTTCTAAACTAACTCTAATTCTTCTTCTGCCCTTTTCTACATGTGCTCTCCCCATACACAAATTTTGGCACTACATTCAATCTGTTAAGACTGTCAGTTCAGTCGATAGAAGGGAAAAAAGAAGAAGAAGAAGCTAGATTAGTGATGCAATTAATTGACCAAAGATTGCCCATATTTGCCATTTTGGCTACATATCCTTAATTCCAGGGGACCAATTTACAGGCTTTTAACTATATCCCTTTGGGCTTCACTGATTGTGATAAACTTATTTTGTTACGATGTTTATTAGTTATGTTATTTTAACTATATTTATCTCTCCTTTGAAGAATCAAGGACTCCACAGAGAACTGATATACCAGGAAATGGTAACAACTCCTCCAACAGAGGCCATCAACAATACCATATCAATCCTGGCACCGGTGTCAATTATAATAGCAATTCCATGCCATATTACTATGCGACACATCCTTCTACAAGACCACCAATATTTGAGGGGTATCAGTACCCTCCTGACACTCATTCTTACCAATTTAATCAAAACAATGGTCAGTGGCATTTCCAGCAAGCTCCTGCCTTTAATCCAAACTGGTATAATCAACAATATAATATTAATCATGGTTCCAATGGCAGTTCTTCTGAAAATTGGGTACCGTTGTTTGTTAAATATCATTATCTTAATGACCCTCCATATAGCCAGTATAATTGGACTTTCCCACAACCTCTTTCCTTACTTCAGAACCAGTATAGTCAGTTTTACAATGATGGTTGGATCAACAATAACCAAGTTGGCACTATTAGACCACCTCCACAGTTTGGCAGTCAAGCTTCAGGTGTTGCAAAAGACTCGTTTAACTTGCTTGTTGCTATAGACAATCAGTTTCTTTGCTATTGATCATACCGTAATCTACAAAATACAGGTTGGTTTCCTAATTCTCCATATAATGTCTTTGCCGGTCCAACAGAAGAGATGATGAGGCCCTTTGGTACTATCTTTGTTGCACCTTCTCTTTTACCTTGTTTATCCTGCTACTTACATTAGCATACAATTTTTTACAAGTGATTAGTTGTTCACTGGTATTAGCAGGCTCTGCTTCTCAATATTATGCCCCTTTACCACAAGAAATGACGCAGCCCTATGCTCATGATGTTCTACCACAACCTCCTCCTCCTCCTCCTCCTCCCACTTGTGCACATCCTCCCTCTCCTGCTATTGTATCTCCTCCCTCTCCTGCTATTGTTTCTCCTCCCTCTGCTGCTACTCCTTCCGCTTCTGCCGTTTCACCTCTTTGCCCTTCTGAAGACTCTTTATCAAAGGAGCAAGCAGATAAGTTGAGTTCTCAAATCCGACAACAGATTGAGTACTATTTGAGGTTAGTTTATGTTAATGCATATGTTGTGAAATATTCTTAAAGTTACTTGCATCTATTGTGTGTTATTCACAAGTAGTGAAATCGGTCCTTCGAATCTCTTAATGTGAATTCCCTGATTTAAAACAGGCAGTAGAGAAGAGAACATGTAGCCCCACTGATTTCTAATTTTTCCATCTAGAAAACCGTCGGCAGTCGCCTTTGTTTTAAAAAACCTGTCTCAATACTCGCTTCAATGATCGTCTCAAGAAACCAAAGATAAAACACCTTGAGGCTTTTTACCTCTAAGACTTACGCCTCAACAACTTGAGACATACGAAGCGTACAAAGTATACGCCTCGCACGTCTCATATATGTGTGTATGTGTGCGCGCGCGCGCATGTATATATGTGTCTGTGTATTACCAAGTGCTTAAATTTGTTTTTATAGTTTTATGAGTGAATAATAAAGAATCATTAGGAACGATTATTTAAAGTTAAATGTTTAAATTGTATGCACTTACAGTTTTTCATCAATTGCTAACTTTTATGTATTAATCGAAAATTAATAATAACAAAGCAATAATAACTTATGCTTTCCTGTTTACTTGAAAAACTTACGCCTTAATGTTTTGAGGCTTATGCCGTGCATTGCAAGCAAAATAACGGTTTGTGTACGCTTTCCGCGTTTTAAAACTTTGGACTAGTCGCGTGAAAGTCATGAATGAAAGCCCGTTGTTCTAGCAAGTCAATTTTATATTTAGGATCACATTAACTCATTAAGTTGTGGATATTTCTTCAAATTTTTATGTAATGTTATTGAATGAAAACCGGACTATTTTTTCTTGGGTATTGTTATCTACACTCCATGGGGACATTTTTTTTCCTAAATTTTTTATTGCCATGAGCTGTATTAATCAAACAAGCCCACTCATATAATTATAATCAAATTAACATAATTGTCTTTTCTTTTATCTTCCCTAGTTATTTCTTAATCTGCACTAACCTTTAATCCAAAATTCTTCATCAAGCATGGCCTTCCATTACTGAACTAAATTAGTAAACTCGAAATCCCCTTGCCTAGCTAAAATCACAAAGGCGACAAACCCTTACCGAATTAAATTATTAGCGTCGATAACCGCCGACCGATTTTGTTTTTCGACGATTCAACATCAAATTTTGCTACGGTCAGTAATCATGATTTAGATTATCAACATTTTGAAGTTTGGGTTTTGAAAGAAGAGAAATAAATAAGGGTAGTTGAGGGATATAGTTTAGTTTAATAATCAAAGCATCGTTTGTTTAAAATGTTGAATGCTGAATGCTAAATATTGATTGCTGAATGCTGATTGCTAAATACTTAATATTTTTCGTTTGCCTTCTAATTAGAAATTTGTTTTGTAACATAAATTACTACTTTGAATGTATTACCCTTTGAATTTAAAATTAGTTATTCTTCGATGCAACCGTCATATAAAACACATTTAATCATCTTATCTTATGTCTTATATTTCGTTAAAAAAACAAACGCTCACACGTTTAAGTTGTACAAGGTTTACAAAACACGTCGAAAATAGAAAATTTGATGACATAAATATATTTTATAAAAGTTTGGTTGAATATTTCATTATAATTAAATTGAAGCTTGTGATGCGTTTGGATTATCACTTAATGTTTTATGCATTATTAATATATGTTCAACGCGTCGAAATAATCCAACTTTTCATTATTATTTAATATGTTGATTTTTCACACGTGTATTGTAGATTTTGTATTGTAGATTCAGCTTGTCGACGTTATTTCTTTATATTTTTTCACACCTGCATCACATATTTCAATTTATTTATTTTTTTCATTTGCGTTCTTATTAGCTAATTTATAAATGATCATATTTTAACTTCAAATTGTATGAAGACGTTATGGTAGGTTACCATCATTTTTTTTTTCATCGTTAGTTTTTAATGTATTCATTTCTAGTGATTGGAAAAAATTACATGTTATGTTACATATTGGTATAATTGGGAAATGTGGTGCAATAAATGATCTTTAACCATAAGCACTAAAATTTTGCTTATTCAATTCAGTGAACAAAAGGGCTTAATGAAAGTACTTATTTGAAAACAAACAGCCTAACAACCTCTTATCACATATTTAATTAAGCATTCAACCTTTTTTCTTTGTGAACAAACTCAGCCTAATATATGTAATCCTGGCTTAACTTTCAGTTTGAGTGAAGTGCTCTTGAAATTGAACCCTCGTGTTCAAAAGTTTTTGGAGTGTTAACAATGCCCCTTTTCTTTTCTTTTTTCTTGTCAACTGACGTATTATTATTTCATTCATACTTATGAATCTGGGTAAAAAGTAGGCACTGCAACTTTGTATTTGTATTAACAATCATGTTAACTGACAGCCATTTTTTTCAGCGAACAAAATTTCCCAACCGATGATACCCTAAAATCTTTATTGGATGAAAATGGTTGGATTTCTATACATGAAATTGCGGAGATTAAAAAGGTAAGCTTTCTAATGGTATATCTTACTACTAGAGTTTTACTCTGTTCAATTGTTTGCATTTTCTCATCAAAAACTGGGTTCCACATGCTTTTCAACATAGATTTGGTATATATTTTATGTCAGAGGATGAGCAGTTGTCAGCAATTATTGTTTTTGTCAAAATATTTTTTTCATAGAGATCCGTTATCTGATTTCTATTAGCGATGACAAGCAACTGTTATGCATCATCTTCGTTTTTATGTTAACTTAACGGCATCTTGATATCTCTTTCGATACATTTCACAGATTAACAAAGCAACAAATAATATAACTTTCATTCTGGAAGCCCTACAGAGCTCTACTTCCATTGAAGTGCAGGTTGTTTATCTTTGTTCTTTTTATATACTTAGAAGTTGACTAGTGTAACCCGTGCGTTGCACATGGTATGTTTTAAAACTATAATAATATAAACATTTTTAAAGAAATTGATTTATCATGTAATATATGGTGAATTTGTCAAGATAATTTAGTTTTGAACTGAACTTATTATTTTAAACACATAGTTTTTGTTATGTGATTTAATTATTTTATATTTATATGAAAAGTTAAATTCTCATATTTGCAGATAATAACGAGTTAGATACCGGTTTATTATTTTTCAGCATTTAATGTTTGTTTAGAAAATAAATGAAAATTAGTATTCTTAATTAATTTTAAAATTAATATTTTTATAAATTTCTTTAGGTAACTATTTCTATACATAGATTTTAAGTTTAACTTTTAGTACATTTGTTTAAAAGTTAACTGATATATGGATTAAATTTTAAATACACTCGAGAGAATGACAAAAATACTTGAAAGTGAATGGGTAATATTACTGAATGAAATATTTTTATGTATTTGAAGCTCTTGCAGCTAATATAAATATTAGAAATAAGTATATTATATTATCGAAGTGATAAATAAAATAAATATTTTACGGCTAAAAGAAATTTTGATTGAAAGGAATGTTACAAACATATGTTATGTTAATTATGTAAAAATAATAACATGGATTTTAAGCCATTGTTTTGTACCTCTATGGTTTTAATTTACAGTAAAACTTTTCAAAAAATATTTACCATCTGCTTAATAAAAAAATAAAATACAAAAAAATATTCTTCTTTTCTGATATAAGAGTAATACCTTAATTAAGTAGAACACTCATTTTGATGTCTTGAGGATTTGAACCCATGACAACTTTAGGACCTAAACATATAATGTCATACCACTTAAGCTAGCGGTCCTTAACAAAAGAAAGAGAAAAGGAAAAAAAAACATTTGTAATCAAAATATCTTATATTTTATCCATTAATTAACGTACATTATGAATTTGCATAATTAAAATTTATCACTTTCACAAAACGTATTAACATAAAATTCATTATTTTTCAAAATCACAAACCACAACAGTCATCACTTATCACTAATTTAACGTCATTCTTAACAAAAATAACTTTTTCTTTGACGATAAGAGAAATAAACTTTATTACTACCAAATAATTCAAGGTACGAATTTAAAATGAAACGTCGTATATATTTGTAACAGTATACCTATTTTAGAAAGAAAAAAATATCATGTATATGTTTGCAATGTAATACCAACTTTAGAAAGAAGCTTTTTGTATATATTTTTTTTGGGTACTAAAGCACTTATTTATAAGGAAATAAATTATATAAACTTGAATGAAGAATAATGTAAGAGAACAAAAAATAAATTTTGTATATAATTATGGAAATTTTAAGTTATATGGACTTGAATGAAATATTAGTTTTTCCGTTTTTGTCAATATAAGTATGGTATACAATACACCGAATTGTTATTTTTAAATATTTATTAGACCAAATAATAAATATTAGTTAATTGGATTTATCTTAAAATTTAAATATTAGATCGCTTAATTTATTTAAATATATATGAATTTGAATGTAAAATAAGATGATAAAACTTAGGAGAATTTAGCAAATAATTATAGAAATAATTAAATGTTGATAAATGATAATGGAGAGAATAGGTAGAACTTTAGTTATAGCTATAACAATGTTAAATTGTCGGGATTCGATTATAAAATATGTAGAGAGAATTAATGAGAGAGGACAAAATCCCTAAATTAATAAAGAGTGAGAAATTCTTTTGCTTCACTATGGTGTGATAGATTTCTCATACATTATCCTTGTCTATTCAATGTTGGAAATCGTTATTTTTTTACAGTATATTGTGTTGGACTAATTTCAATTTTATAGGGCAACAAAATACGAAGACATATTGCTCAGTCAACCTCTCATTGCCAGGAAGTTCAGGAAAGTAGTAGTTTTAACAGCTCCGATGCTGACAAAAATAGCAGGGTTACTGCGGTAGAGGATAATTTCCTTGAAGCTAAGAGAGATCTTGACATATGCTTGTCCACTAGTGATAATCATACAGGGGAACTAAGTGCCAACAAAAATAAACCATCTCTGGAGCAATTGTATATTCAACAGAGTCTTATGGTGGAGCCGACAAACAACTCTGCCAATCAAAATAGCGCCTTAGATGAATGTTTAAACTCTGAAAGTTCTCATAGGGACAGCACAGTTAATACTGCTGGCAGTCCCAGTCTGAAGAATCCATCAAATCGCAATGTCCGTTTAGATACATCAATTAGTCAGAAGTACTCAAACGATGGCATGAGTAATCACAATTTTGAGACAGTGAGCTTTATAAGCTGTGGCAGGGATGACTCGGAGCATATGTCAACAAGTGAAGATGACGATCAATTGCCGAATACAAGGTAAAATGCGCATGATTTCCGCTGGACATTTCATATTTACTCTTGTGCTTAAATGCGAGCAAAACTCTCCTGTGGTATATCCTTTCAACTTGATATTAACCAACAACACAGACGCGGAATCAAATAAAATCGAATATAGAAATGACGAAACGATCAAATAAAACTATCGGGATTGTTTACCTTCAAAAAGGTGAAATTAACCGATTAATAATAAATGAAAGGGAAGCACATCGAAAGTTGTTAATGTGACAACGTGATAGTGTACGTCCACTAAGGGAAGAAATTTTTATTAATATCAACAGAGAAAATTACAGATATTTGTACAAGTTATTTTGTATTACAAAGCCTCCTTTAAATATATGCTTTGAAACTTAAGATTGAATTTATCCCGATGGGCTAAATAAAACAACAAAACCTAATATTGTATCACATTTTTTAACATTCCACCCTGATACAATATATATCTTTAAACAAAGCCATCTAATTCCATTTACACCTTCATACTCCGAGAAGTCTCGAGCATACCGGATGCGTTTTCAATGAGCTTCGACAATGCCATAACCCATTACACATTTCGACGAACTCCGGCAACGCCATCAATTGTTAACAAAGTGTTTAAACATATCGTTCCCATGTAGGACCTATCAATATTCTCAATGAAAACAAACGCCTGCATGGCTGCATCTATCAATTCTCTCTCTGCCATGCCATAAGACACCTAGCACCGTGATAAGCGGATCAAGTTCGAGCAATGCTCGAACATTGCAACAGGTAAGGACTTGATGAACATGTTTGCTGCATTCTCCTCCATGTGAACCTTTTAAAGGCAAATTAGTTTTTTTTTATTCATTGTGACAGGAAAGGATTTTTTCACACTATTGTCGAAAATCTTAAAATTTTACGATTTGAATCCCGATTCAGATCGGATCTCTCCTTTTACGATTCGATTTATGTTTCGATTCAAACTTAGTTAAAACTATAATTTAAAAAAATATTCAATTTATACTAACATCTTTGATATACTTACCAGGATTCACAATTTTGGTTATAATGTTTTCAGAACAAAATAAAAATGTAATCAGAGAGAAAATTAAGTTTTAAGCTAAGTTGTAGAAATTTTAACTTCAAAATCAATATCAAAGTGTATACGTACTGGAAATATGGATCTTTCGAATCCACGATTCACGATTTGAATTCCGTTTTGATTTAAAGTTTGAAATTTACGATTTAAATCTCGTTTTGAAAACCTTGTTTTCTCATCTTTATGTGCTTAGTCCTTGAGCTGAAAGCTAGATTTTCAGCTAATTGAATTGCACTTTGACTGTCACAATTCACTTCTAATCTATCATATACAAAGCCCAAATCACACATCAACCGCTTTAAATATCAGGCCTTCTTAGCCGCTTCAACAGCAGCTATAAGTTCTTTCTCTGTAGTAGACAAAACAATAACGGTCTACAACCTCGCTCTTCAACTAATAGTTGTCCCTCCAAGAGTGAACACATAAGCCAAGGTTGATTTCCTTCGGTCTCTATCATCGGCATAGTCAAAATCACCAAATCATACCAAGCTGAAATTTCTATTTCTACCGCAAAAAACAAGCCTATGGTCTAGAGTTCCTCGAAGATTCTGAAAATATACCTTACTGTCTCTCAATGCGTCTTTCCTGGATTTGTCATATATTTACTAACCAATCCAACAACTTTTGCAATGTCATGCCTAGTGCAAACCATAACATGCTTCAAACTACCAACTGCACTTGTATAGAGCACATTCTTCATGTAAGCTTTATCATTCTCTGGGATCGGAGAGCCTTTATTAGAAAGCTGTATGTGCAAAGGTATGGATGTACTAATTGTCTTTACTCCTTTCATGTTAAATCGAGCAAGCACCTTCTTAAAATACTCCTTTTGATTGAGCTTCAAAAGACTTGGTTTCTATCCCTTTGGATTTCTATATCCAAATTCTTCATTGCTTCAGCAATGTTTTTCATCTTAAATCCCGTTTTTAGCTTAATATTCAAACTATCAATTTAGCTTTATCCTTAAAAGCAATCAACATGTCATCCACATACAAGTGTAAATACACCTAACTGTCACTTTCTAAATGCTTGAAGTATACACAAGCGTCTTTGATATTGATAAAAAACAAGTGATGGCATAAAAAGTTTAAATCTCTTGTACCATTGTTTAGACTACTGCTTGAGTCCATAAAGTGACTTCTTCAACTTGCAAAGCCGTTTCTCTTTCCCACTCACAACAAATTTTTCTGCTTGCTTCATGTAAATGATCTCCTCCAAATCACCATGTAAGAAAACGTTTTTCGCATCAAATTGCACCAACTCCGAGTCATGAGTAGCAACAATAACAAACAAAATACTGATGAAGGTGTGCCTCACTACATATGAACATATCTTATCATACTCTACTCACTTCCTCCGTGAATACCCTTTAACAATTAATTTAGCCTTGTATTTTTGTATCATCATTCACCTTGAATACCCATTTGTAGCACATGGTTCGGATTCCTAGAGGAGGTGGTATCAAATCGCAAGTCTTGTTTTTTCTTAATGACTCTAACTTCTCTTCCATAGCGCACATCCATTCGAGCTATCATTCGACTTCATAGCTTTGTCAAAGTCAAACAACTCATTATGAACCACATGTAGGGCATAATCAAACTGATCATCAAGGCGTGCATACTGCCAATCACCATATCCCTTGAACGGCCTAATAGTCCTATGACGGACCGAATAGATACAACTTCGTCTAAACTCCTTTTAGCCCATCTTGAACCGACTTTCTCTATTCTCGTGCACCTCACCCACACTACTAGAAGGAACATGTGGACTACTATGTGATGTCTCGTCGACTGCATCTACATCTCTCACACCAACCACTCTACTACTAGGATGAAATATGAGAACATCTTCCAACTCCTTAGGCCTATCAGACTCATCTGATGTGGTAGGTAACTCCTCCTTAGGATTGAACATTGCAGACTCATCAAAAGTTACATGTCTGAAATGCATAATATTTCTATCAGCTGGGTTTCAAATGCGATGCCCTTTGATTTCATCCGTGTATCTTATAAATATGCCATTATATGTTCTAGCTTCCAGCTTATCATCACATATATAGTGAACATACACAGGACAACCGAAAATACGAAAGTAATCAATATACACTGCTTTACCTCTCAACTTCTTTTCTGAAATCTTCACATCTATGACCGAGCACGAAATTCGAGTTATAATATGCGCTACAGTGAATAAAGCTTCAGCTCAAAAGCCTCTAGACAAGCACGCCGTCAATTTCAAATAACATGTCTTCTTAAGTATAGTCTGATTCATTCTCTCAGCAACCCCATTGGATTGTGAATCTCCTATTGTAGTAAAATGTCTCCGAATGCTATGCTGCTTATAAAAATTGAGGAATCCCTTAAAAACAAATTCACTGCCGTTATCAGATCTAAGCGTCTTCAATTTACAACCAGATTGACTCTCAACTAGCGCTTTCCAAGCTTAAACTTCTCAAAGCTTTCTGATCGACCTTCATCACATACATCGAGAAAAGTCATCAATAAAGGAAATACAATACTTCGCTTCCCTAATGGAAGCAGTAGCTACTGGTCCTCAAATATCTGTATGCACATAATCAAACACTCCCCGATTTATGAAGTCTAACTCCAAAAGATACCTTCGTCTGCTTTTTCAGCACACACTCCCGGCAAATTCCAACTTATCGAAGCTTTCTCCTTTGATCATCTTTCGATTGCGAAACAACTTCAAGCCATTCTCCGAAATATGATCGGATCTTAGATGCCAAAGTCTATTTGCATCTAAAGCATGCAAACTATCCGCTCCGACACAGGACTCTTTAAGAATCGTGGTTTCCTTCAGCAAATGCATATTTCAGAGCATATATTTCTTCATCAAAATAAGTGCACCCCTAGAAACCTTTAAACCATCATTCTTCATAGTTACCTTGCATCCATGAATGCCAACCGCTCTAAAGAAATCAAAGACGTGTATGACTCTGCCAAACATCCTAGTTCGAACTGTACCATTTTTCATGGCTCTACAACTAGCATCATTTTCCATAAGTGCAATTCCCTCTTTTCCAACAAAAAGATGAAATTGTCCTTGTTTGATGTCGTATGAAACGACACGCTGAATAAAGCACCCCGTGGTCTGTTACATCAGATACCGCCGCAGTCAACACACATCATCAGATGCTGTCTTCTTCACCGCAATCCATGAAGATCCATACTCACTCTTCTTCTTCAAATTCGAACCGTCTCTCTTTCAATGGTCTGGTTTCGTACAATCATGACACTTTCCATCTCTAGATTTTTCCCTCCAACCATTTTCGGGATTCCTAGACTTGGAACACCCCTTATGATTCTAATTTTTCTTCTCCTTTCTTCCTCTCTCAACAAATAGACCCTAACTACTAGTTATTTGGCTTTCTTCACTCATCTCTTTCTTTCGGTTCCTCAAGTTTTCAATAAAAGACCATACTTCACATCATCTACAATCAAAGTGTCTCTTTCATAAATCAGACTGTTAGCGAAACCTATGTAATGCTCCGAAAGGGAACACAAAAGAACCATCGTTTTTTGTTCTTCGTCCACCTTTAAATTCGCAGTCTGCATCTTCATTACAAGACTATCGAAGAAACTAAGACGTGCCTTCACTGAAGCACCCTCTCCCATATTCATGGTGAAAAACGTCTTTAGTAGAATAATGAGTGAATTCTTCAGTTTGGTCCAAATTATTTTAGCAGTGGTTTCCATGCTAATTTTCGAGAAAACATTTTCTCTCATAGCCAGCTGTAGAGTAGTAAACGTCCATTCTTCCATCTTCTTCTCCATGGCAGAAATTTTAGGCTGTAACTTCCAGTGTCACAAACTATTTGATGAACCGTATTCCGTTTTAAAACATCCTTCGTCCTTCATTGCTACTTCTCGAAGTATTTATTCCCGTTCCACCTTTCTATTATCAACCGAGATCTAGATGCAATGTAAAAACCTTAGACATAAGGTATCGTTACAACAGAGGTTTTCGTCTTTTGTACGCCGTCTATAAATTAACCTAGATACTCTGATACCAGATTGTTGGGGTCTATCCTTTCAAGCCGATATTGCCCAACAACATAGATGCAGAAACAAATAAGATCGAATATAGAAATGACGAAACAATAAAATCAAATTATCGGGATTGTTTATCTTGAAAATGTGAAATTAACCAATTAATAATAAATGAAAAGGAAACACACCAAAAGTTTTGAAAGTGGGAATTTTATTGATAATAAGAGAAAAGATTACAAAGATCGATACAAGTTATTTCTATTGCATAAGCTCCTCTAAATATGAAACTTGAGATTGAACTTATCCAATGATATGAGACTAAATAAAACAATAAAACTTAATATTGTATCACATTTTTCAATAAACATTTTATAAGCTTGTTTTACTCGGTTCGATTGTTCAAAACATTTTAGTAATTATAAATGAAATTATTGAAATTTATAGAAGGAGAGAATAGCATTTACACACACATTGCACTTTAGCTTAACACATTTTCATACTTAACTATATGTATCAATACGTAGTTATTATGATGTCCATATTTTGCTGCACATGTTAAACATGTCGTTTACGTTCTAAGTGTGTCTTATATGTACCTTGTGTACTAGAATGATAAGTTCAACCAAGATTGTCCCCAATTGTATGGATTTTGTATTATGCAACTTTCATTAAGATTGTTTGCAGAATCAATCTAAGAAGAAAAGAAATAGATGTAAGAATCAAGAAGCACAAGTAATTAATTTTCCACCAACTCTCTTATATTCAATTCACCCATCCATCTCACGGTTCATTCCTTATTTATGTCATACTCTCTACTTAATTCTATTGCTTAAGTTACTTTTTTATTCAATACACTCCTAACTCATTATGGGTTTATATGTGCACACTCATATATAAAACATATCATCTTACATATATGAATATATATTGTCAAATATATTATTCCATTATGTATTTACTAATATATCAACAAATATGTTATAAAATATATTATTTTTGATATATTTACGTGTGTGCGCACGCCACGCACACATACATATATCAATGATAGTATTTCGTAATACATATATCGATATATCTTCCAAATATGTTAATTGGTTTATCTTTAAAATTTTATATAAACTAGATTAAGCAGTTGTTAACATAACTATAAGATTGAACCTATTGATTGAGAGCGTGTTTATCTAAGATACGATGCTATCATTTATAGAAACAAACTCTCTTCTAAACGTAATAATATGAGTTGAAGACAAACACTATTGTCCAAGTGGTTAAGTGATTCAGTTTTGGTGTGAGAGGTCACAAGTTCGAAACTTGCGTAGCGTGATTCAAACGTTTATTGACAAGTGATATGTTGTCCCAGTGGCATGTTGTATATAAAGCACCACTTCAAAATAATAATAATAATAATAATATGAGTTGAAAGAAATGATAATGTAAACAATAATGCTAACATTGACAATTATAGTCTTTTACAACTATAGTTTTATCTTGGACAAATTTTGTTTATGAACTCGAGAAGAAAACCTACCCTTTTTACAAACTTAATTAAAACATAGGCCTAGATTTCACGAGGGCATGATTTTGTTTTTATAATATGAGATACTTTATTCAATCAGAGCATCTTTGTTGATGTCTTAAGGGACCCGAACCCAAGATATTTAAAATCTCTGTCTAAAGCGCCACACTCTAATCAGTTAAGCTAGCGACCATTGACTTCACTAGGTTAGGATTTGTATTTGCGCAATTGTAAAGTGTACGATTGGTTTTCATTAAGTCAGGATTTGTATTTGCGCAATTTTAAAGTGTGTAAATACTCGCCCACTTTGAAATTGTGTATGTATAAAATGCCGATATAGTGAAATTAGGCTTATTTTTGTGAAAAGTTTTGAATGAGACCTAAAGCTGAAATAGTTTTTTCTCTCATGTCTATAAATAAAATTTGTCCTTTTATATTCAGTTTAGTTGGTTTGTTTGAATTTCAAACATTGAAAATTCAAATAGATCAAAAATGAACACATACAAAACTAGAAACCAATCCCATCCAACTAAAAATAAAACTGGATCGAACGGACCATACTTATTTGGTTTGATTGGTTTATTCGGTTTGAACCTATTTATGTCCACCCCTAATATTTACCTTCTAAAACAAATAAACATTCTTTATTTGTCATTTTATATTCAGTTTAATTGGTGTGTTTAGATTTAAAATATTGAAAATTCAAACAGATCAAAAACGAACACATACGAAACTAGAAACCAAACCTATCCAATTTAAAAACAAAACCAGCTCAAACGGACCATACTTATTTGGTTTGGTTGGTTTATTCGGTTTGAACCGATTTATGGTCACACGTAAATATTTACTTTCTAAAACAAATAAAACATTCGAAATTTTGCACGAATGCCTTCCCTTAAGAATTGTATTCGTATCGCAAAAAATTAAAACTTCACCTTGACATAACCTATATTTTTCTTCTTAATATCAAAAACCTTTTCACCTGCACCCAATTCAAACCTCCACCTCTATGTATGTGTTTAGGAATCGGGCTGTTAGGTGTGGTTTGCATTTGAGAGTGCGTGGGTTGAACGATAAGTCATACATCGCAAGAAATATGACACATAACGTGATATATATGTAAGATTGGTAAAACATAACATTGCAAAGTCCTTTTGTTTCAAGCAAGTGTTGTCAAGATCATATATGTGCTCGTTTCGAAAGACGATGAAAGAGATGGAACGAGCGCATAACCTTACATTTTTAATAAAATTATTCATAAGGTTGAAATAAAACAATGAACAAAAGCTGTTCGACTTATGCGACAACCTGAATTTTTGGACCAGTTAAAATCGCCGAAAACCCGTCCGTTCTAAAACAAACTAATGACAACTACCAATTTAATACACAATATCATTTGATAAATATTCAACGCTGCTAAAAGTATACGATATAATTCCAATAATACAACTTATCAATGTATCATTTATTCTACTAGTGTGCTTTAATACAAAGAAAACTCAAATACAATAAATTTACCGCTGCACAACTCTGATGAGAGAAACAACAATAGTTATTCCTACAAACTCAATAAACATGTTCATGCAGAATAAAATGGTAAACATGAAAGAAACATTAACACACTATAAATTGCAAACAATAAAGAGGAAAAAGATATATTATTACTGGGGTTGTATCACTACCATTTGTGACTGCCTATGTAACCCTATTTAATTAGATATCCAATTAAATACAAGATCAAGACAATGTGGTTCTTCTTTTCACAAATATGACTCAAGGGCCCTACGATGCACAAACAAACAAATATGCAATTCTCAAACTATCCCTTAGGCTTAATCTTCACATTTAGATTTCTTAAAACTAAATAACTTTATTATTTCAAAATATAATGTTTGTAGAAAATAATCTCTTTGAACTAAATTTTCGGTTTTATTTCAAATCCTTTTAAAATAACATATATATCTTTTATCCTAAATTATACTTTTCTTCGGGATTTAAAAACAAATCAATTTTGAAAACGCATCAGATGCTCAGTATAATAATACAATGTTGTATTTGATATATTTTTGAAAATCCTAAAATATTCTACTAAAAATTATATAAAATTATATGCAACCAAATCAGGAGATTTCTTCCAACAACAAAATAACCGGGTCCAGCCTTTCTAAAATAAATAAGTAGATCCCTCTATACAAAGAGTGGACTATACCGGGTTACATGAACCCTTATATCCACTTTTTAGTTATGAGTTATCTGAATCATTGGTAACGTAACAAATCCTTTTTTATGTTTCTCGAAGTGATTTGTCATTTGCACTAGTAATCACAAATATTTTTAATCATAGTATCATTATTCTTTCTACAATCTTTTCGAAATTAATTTCAAAACCACCGAGATTTAAGTTCTCAAAATAATAGCTTTTTAAATCCTTTATGATCCGAAATATTTAAACCAACGTTTATTTCCATAATATCTTTTATATCAAAATATGGGAAAACACTTCTATAGATATTTATTTCCAAAAATATTTCAATTTCTTTTCAAAGAAACCATTTCATTTAAAAGATAAGCATCTTTAAACTTATAATAAACATCTTTTATTATAACTATTACTTAATCAAATATTTTAATCGAACAATTTATAGTCAAACTTCGAAATTTTAATCACAAGCTATTCCTATCTATCCAATCCATGCATATGGAAAGTTATTGCTCATAAATTGGCCGACTACAATTCAAACAACCAAACAATCCATCAACAACAATAATAAATGCGAACACATCATTATCAATAATTCAATAAATTGAATAATAGCACAAATCAAAATTAACTGGTGTATATAATGTAAGGAAATTTGACCGTTTTGTAAGGAAATTAATGCGAAAACATTAATGGATCGTTTCCTTCCTCATTATGTGGTACATTAATGGACCGTTTCCTTCCTCATTATGTGGTACATTAATGGACCGTTTCCTTCATCATTATGTGGTACATTAATGGAACGTTTTCTTCCTCAAACGTTTCCTTCCTCATTATGTGGTCAATATAATCTAAAAGGTTTTTCCTATTAATATGCTAAATAAATAAAACGGTTATAATCTAGAGCGTTAATTTCTCTCATCTTGATCTTGATGGACGATCAAGATTAAGTCTACAAATCTGAAAATTTGGTCCTCTCTCTACCTATAAATATTAAGCTTTGCCCATCACAAAGAATATATAGAAAATACATAAAGAAAGATATAAGAAAAGAGAGAAACCATTTCCTTTCTCAATTGAAACAGCTTTCGACAGAGAGAAACCATTTCCTTTCTCAATTGAAACAGCTTTCGACAACATCTATTGCTGATTCGTATACAAGATGTCTGGAGGTATGTTTTATTAATTCTTTACCTATGTGATAATCATGTAATTCTAGATCTTAGGGTTTATGTTATTCGCAAGATATAGATTACATGTGGTATCAGAGCAAGATTTTAGAATTCATGATTATCCATCAATATATAAAAAGAAACTACCATAGATCTTTGATATGATGTTTGTAATTTTACTATGATAATGATTATTAATGTTAATATGATTCAAGTTTAATATTCATATTATTTAAGTTGCTACAGTAATCATGATTATCAATATTGTTCTATTTACTGTATTCTTAAAACTGGATCTGGAAAGTTTATATTTCCGTAAAAGTAGATTTTTTTTCTACTTTATTATTTGACCTACTGTATAATATGGAACAACTTATTGTATGCGAATACTTTTCAGAAAGTATACATATTGAAAATAATTGTTTTCTAGTTTGACATTGAATTCATGACCTGGAACTTGCAAGATAATTGTCTATATATGATTTGCAAAATAATTATTTATATGTTAAATTCATGTATGGAATTTACTTGGAGTTACTAGACGTTTATTATCCTTGTTGTGGATTACTTGAAAGAATGACAAATGTTTATGAAAAAAAACACATTAATGTTTATCTCTTTTATCTTTTGTTTTATTTTACGCTTCTGTGCTTAAATTCCTTGTTTCCTCTGGTCTGATACATGCAATCTCGTCCATAGGCTGCTGCTGCTTGCACAATAACGCATGAAACATTAATGTTTATCATTCTTTCATGAGCATGGTTTTACTGCCTACCCACGGGAGGCGCTAAACCTAACCTCTTATTATGACATGTGTTTTATTCTAATAAAAAAGCCTACATTTCTTTTATATCTGCAGTTGCAATGCCCTCAAAGCTTAATTCGTACGCTATGTCTATCGTCAAACTCAATGGAACCAACTACTCAGAATGGAAAGAGCAAGTTGAGTTTTCTTTAGGCGTACTTGAACTGGACATGGCTCTCCTTAAGGAAAAGCCAGCCCCACTTAATGACACAAGTACGCCTGAGGAAAACAAACTCCATAATGATTGGGAACTATCTAATAGGCTCAGCATGATGTTTATGCGAATGGTGATTGATACCAACATCAAAACCTTCTTACCCAAAACTGAAAGCGCAAAAGAATATTTGCAATCCATTGAAAATCGGTTCATGACTGCAGACAAATCCCTTGCTGGGAAACTTATGGCAGATCTTGTAACCATGAAGTTTGATGGTTCTCGCTCAATGAGCGTTCATATCATTGAAATGATTAATCTTGCTGCCAAACTTAAGAACTTGGGATTTGTTATGGACGATGCTTTTCTCGTCCAATTCATTCTCACTAGCTTACCTCCTCAGTATAAACCATTCAAAATTCATTACAGCACTATTACGGAAAAGTGGAGCCTAAATGAATTGACTAACAAACTGGCTCAAGAGGAGTCTAGGCAAGGCTCGCAAGGCATTAAAGTTGCTTATTTCACTCAAGGGGTTGGAAAACAAGCTGGCAAAAAGAACAACCCACAGTGTAAAAGAGCACCACCCAAATCTGATGACGCCACTCAACCATCCAAGAAGAAAAAGAAGGATGATGTCTGCAAATTCTGCAAGAAACCTGGACACTTCCAGGCAGATTGCATTAAGCGCAAAACATGGTTCGAAATGAAAGGTAACCCAATGGGTTTCGTAAGTCATTTCGAATCAAATCTTACTAATGTACCTTCTTCTACTTGGTGGATTGATACTGCTGCTAACGTTCATGTTTCGAATTCTATGCAGGGATTCATTACGATCCAAACCACAAACCCAAGTGAGAATTTCATTTTAATGGGAAATAAAGATAAAGCTCCAGTTGAAGCTATTGGAACTTTTCGTCTTATTTTAGATAGCGGTTATCAGTTAGATTTATGTCAAACTCTTAATGCTCCGTCTATTTCCCGTAATTTGATTTCTGTAAGTGTACTTATAAATTTGGATATTCTTTTGAAGTTGGAAATGGAAATTTTAGTTTATTTAAAAATTCTAGTCTTATTGGTTCTGGAATATTAATTGATGGACTTAATAAACTTCATCTTAAACAAAATGCTGAAATTCAACTCACTCTGCATGGAAAACAAACTAAAAGAAAGTCATCCAAGAATGATTCTAACTTCTTGTGGCATAAAAAACCGGGTCACATATCCAGTGAAAGAATTAAGAGGTTAGTGAAAGATGGTGTCCTACCGGATCTAGACTTCGCTAACATTACAGCATGTGTTGATTGTATTAAAGGAAAAACAATAAAAAACACAAAGAAAGGAGCCACAAGAAGTACACAACTTCTTGAAATAATACATACAGATATTTGTGGACCTTTTGATGTTCCAAATTTTAGAGGAGAGAAATATTTCATCACTTTTATCGATGATTTTTCACGTTATTGCTTTCTTTATCTGTTGCATGAAAAATCTCAGTCAGTGGACGCTGTACAAGTGTTCATTACTGAAGTCGAAAGGCAATTAGAAAGAAAAGTGAAAATCATTAGGTCAGATAGGGGTGGTGAATTCTATGGAAGGTATGATGAAACGGGACAACATCTTGGACCTTTTGCTAGACTTCTTCAAAAACTTGGAATTGTTGCACAATACACAACGCCTGGATCTCCATGGCAGAATTGTGTAGCTGAAAAGCGAAATCGTACATACATGGAAATGGTTAGATCCATGATGAGTCATGCAAATTTACCTATATCATTATGGATGGATGCATTACGAACAGTTGTCTACTTCTTAAATAGAGTTTCAAGTAAGACCGTTTCAAAGACTCCTTTTGAACTTTGGAAAGGATGGAAACCTAGTTTAAGACATCTCCAAATTTGGGGTTACCCAGCTGAAGCTAGACTGTACAATCCAAATGAAAAGAAATTGGATTTTAAGACAGTCAGTGGTTACTTTATAGGTTACTCGGAAAAATCTAAAGGATATAGATTTTATTGTCCTAACCATAGTACAAGAATTGTTGAAACCGGAAATGCCAAATTTTATGAGAATGGTGAAATCAATGGGAGTACAAAACAGCAAGAAGTGATCATTCATGAAATAAGGGCACCCATTATCTTACCCTCTATTTCGAAAGATATTGGGAATCATCCTATTGTTGAACATGTTCACAATGAGGAAAATCCAATAAATGATCAACAACTCCATACACAATGTTGATGAAGTACCACAGGAACTAGCATTAAGAAGATCTCAAAGACAAAGAAGATCAGTTATTCCTGATGATTACATGCTTTATCTAATAGAATCTGAAGGAACTACGAACCCAATTTCTTATTCACAAGCCATTAAGGATGTTAATTCTATTAAATGGATTGATGCCATGAAAGATGAACTGAAATCTATGGATAATAATAAAGTTTGGGAGATCGTTCAATTACCGCAAGGACATAAAGCAGTCGGTTGTAAGTGAGTTTTCAAGACCAAACGTGACTGCAATGGTAAAATTGAACGATATAAAGCTAGACTTGTTTTCAAATGTTTTAATCAGAAAGAAGACATTGACTATAATGAAAATTTTGCTCCTGTTTCCAGGAAAGATTCTCTTAGAATTATCATGGCATTAGTAGCTCATTATGATCTCGAGTTACATCAAATGGATGTGAAAATAGCCTTTCTAAATGGAGACTTGGAAGAAGAAGTCTACATGCATCAACATGAAGGCTTCATAATTGAAGGACAGGAAGACATGGTTTGCAAACTTAAGAAATCAATATATGGACTGAAACAAGCTTCTAGACAATGGTATCTAAAGTTTCATGAAATCATTACCACTTTCGATTTCACAGAAAACATAGTTGACTCTTGTATATACCTCAAGTTCAGTGAAGCAAGTTCATATTTTTGATTCTGTATGTTGATGACATATTATTAGCTAGCATCGACCTTGGTTTATTACGTGAAACTAAGGATTATCTTTCAACGAACTTTGAAATGAAAGATATGAGTGAGACATCCTATGTGATAGGAATAGAAATATTCCGTGATAGATCACAATGAATTCTAGGATTGTCTCAAAAAGCATATATTGACAAAATTCTTGAGAGATTTGGCATGACGAAGTGTTCCTCTAGTCCTGTCCCACTGCAGAAAAGATACAAACTTGTTCTTGAGCAGTGCCCAAAGACTCCTATGGAACGAGAAGAAATGACCAAATATCCTTATGCATCTCTTGTAGGGAGTTTGATGTATTCATAAGGTCTGTACAAGATCTGATATCCGTGATGTGTGAGTTTATGTGTTTGTGTCCTTATCCTTGTGTGAGTGTATGGTTATAAATAAGCTCAAATCCTTAAGAGCTAAGGAAAACAAGTCCGTATTTCACGGCAAGGGATAAAGAAATATGCGCGCGCGTGTTTGTTCTGTAAATTTGGTTTTTCTTTTGAAAAGTCAGATTTTGCGGTATCTCGCCACACAATAACACGTTCGCGTACGAGCCGTGAACAACAGAAATAAAAATAGGATCGCGTACAACAATGCGACACGATCACAAAACAATAAAAAAAATACACAGGCTAACTTATTCCGTGAAATTTCAAAATAACGATGTTTGACGTAAAATACATCAAACGAAAATTTAATTATTTTTCAAATTAAAAATTAAGGCAAAATCGTATAAATTAAACTAAAAACACATCATAAAAATCAAGTCAAAATTTGAAACATAGATTTTAATATAATTAAATTCAATTTCTAATATTTAAATAAATTAAATATTCAAATTCGAAGACCCAAAAATTACAGGCCGTTAGAACTTATTTCAAATTCTTAAAATATTTATAAATTTACATAAAACTATTATGGTATGAGTTCTCAAACTCATTCTTCAATTTATTTTGAGAGAACCTCAATATATTTGAATATTCAACGCCACCGTTATAATAAAAATAAAAGATGATTCACATGCACTTTGTTCTTGATATGCCACTTCATAAGCTAACTGAAGACAAACACTGCACTCTACAAATAAATAGGCCATTAACCAATAAATACATTTGATTGTATTTGTGCTGCCTTGTAACTTCTCTACATTTACATGATTGTACTATTCTTGTTAAGGAGCACACCATTTTAGTCTTAAACTTTTGATTCAAGTGATCAATATCAAAGGTAATTACAGAGCCAAGTAATATAAGTACCAATTTTGATTATATGGTAACGAAAGTGAATAAAATACTTTGAAATAGAAATCTTTACAAAATAATTACGATATGTAAAATTTAAAGGAGTTACTTTCAAACATAGTTATGAAAGACGCGCTAAGGCGCATGTCCTGGCGCAAGACGCAACACGACGTTTGTCTTTCTTTCCTATGGTGCCACATGGAAAGATGCAGCGAATCACGTAAATGATACGAGGCGCAATAATGCCATGCCTTTTGGTTATTTTATTGTTTTTTCACTTCTTTTTTACTTATTTTTCATTTTTCATAATCCAATCTGGATAAATATCAGTATTTATCATATTATTGTGTCAGCACCCGCTTCAGCTTCTTTACATTTTGACAAAGAAGAAATGAACCTAAATGAGATATACGAGGAAGATGTTGAAGCTTATGAATTTGATGAAGCACATATTGATATGTAAAATATAATTGTTAATTCAGATTCAGATTTCTAGTTTATCGGTAATATGTACTATTATCTAAAATTTTGGCTTTTGAGAACTATTAGCTTGAAATTATATGCTTATGATATAATATTTGATGATGTTTTTTCATTAAATGTCTAAAAAGTCTTTGTTATATATGTTTTAGTAAAAAAAAAATTATATTGAACCTTTTAAATTAATTGTTATATGTATTAAATTTATGAAAAAATTCTAAACATGCGTAGTAATTAAAAAGGCACGCGCCATTTTCTACGTCGTGCACCAAGGCTTCAAGGAAGTTTTGCTTTTTTTGGCAATGTACGCCGTTAATAACCATGCTTCCAAACACCGAATCTCATCAAAACTTGAAATCCATTATATTAATTCTAAAATATGAAGAAAAATGAAGCGTGGAAGGTGCATTACCTTGTCTTTGAAATAATCGGTAGGGAAGCAAATTCATTCCTCTATGACTTTGAAATATCTAGCGTAAATTAGCCAAAACCGTAGGTTTCAATTACTGAACATAAAATTTACAGCTCACAAATAATCCAGAAGCATAACTAATAGGCGTGGCCAATATGGAAAAATCAAAAGCTTCAAAATCGAGTTTCCCATTATATATTGAAATACCCAGTGTAATTTACATGATTGTACCATTCTTGTAAGCTAGCCACCACTTTAGTCTTAAACTTTTGATTGCAGTGGTCAATGTTAGAGGGTAATTATAGAGCAAAGTAGTATAAAGACCACTTTTAACTATATGATAATAAAAGTGAATGAAATACATTGGAATAAAAAACTAATAACTACGGTATGTAAATTTTAAAGGTGTTACTTTTAAATAGATAATCCCATCAAAACTTGAAGTCCGTGATACCGGTTGTATAAATGAAGAAAAATGAAGTTTATGGGTAAGGAAACAATATACATTCTTCTTTGACTTCAAAATATCTACTGTAAGTTAGTCCAAACCATATATTCCAATTATTGAATTCAATTTTTATAGCTCATAAATAGTTTAGAAGCAGAACTAATAGACATTGGCAATATGTTAAAATCAGAAGTTTCAAAATAGAGTTTTCCATTATATATAGGATAGATACGCATGTATGTATATTCAGGTGTTGGTAGGAAAACTAGTCCAGCTTTGAGGGGTAAAAAAGCTGGAGTAATATTATATTTGTACACACACGTATAAATAATTGCAATAGGTTCTTAACTTTTGGTATGATTGTAAACATCTCAAAATGCCCTTACTGTATACAAATAATGTCGCATGTTTCAAATCTTGATCATTGCAAAACTTATCTCTATTTTCCTTTGAAAATTTTGAAATCATTAACTAAGGTCAAGTGTTCCATCTCGCTAATGAATTTTTTTCTTCTTCATTTTTTATGTTGCTTTTTCCATTCTCATTATCAAGGGACTAGCATTCATATAAGTCTGTCAGTAGAATCTGAAAAATCTGAAATTTGTTTGTATTCTTATTTGAATAATGATAAATATATGATATTCGGGTATATAGATAGGATGTGGATATGAAGACATCCACATCTAAAAATCATCCATCTGGTTTTTGTTTAAATTATAGTTTATAATGTATATTTTAATGCAATGAAAATATTTATTGTTTTACTAAGTGAATAGTTTATAGTTTATATTATATATGCATTTGATCTATATTAATCGCTCAAAACTATTTATTATCGTCACATTTGTTCCTTTTTCATACTTTAATAATCAATGGATTGAAAACATTACGTTAACTAAAATTTTCTATTCATGTCACTTAACTTATCGATCATTAGCGGATATGATAGTTATTCGATATCCATCCACATTCTCGGATGTTGATATTCGATATTCGAAAATGATTTCGGATGTAGATGCAGATATGACACCATTCGCATCTGAAAGTGTCCGTTGACATACCTACATTCGTACTTCTATTTCAACTATACGTCGAATGCACTCTTTAGTTTGATTTTTTTTTAACAATTTAGCATACTTTATGGATTTTTTTTGAATATTTGAAAATAAAAGAAAATCTCATATTATCATAAATAAAATCTGTTTTTGAATAAATTTTGTAATGTTTTCGGTTTTTTCTTATATTTAAATGCTATTTAAAAACAATATTACAACTACAATAGGCTTATAAAAATTGAAATCCGTATAACATGCATCTTTATTATTTTTCTGCATTTTTGTACTATAATCTTTGTTCCTTTAGTCATCTAAATATCTCTATATTATTTTCAAAATTTTCATATTTATGATTTCTTCGTTTTCATTCACTTAAATTACAAGTAATGTTGATACATACCGATTACTACTTCTAGCCCGTTCTTTATCAATATGTCAAATATATAATTTTACCGTTCTTCAACTTTTAATTATTGGCGAATGATAATAACCAAAAAAATATATTTCGTAAGTTAACTTATCAATTAGACACAGTGAACAAGAAAATAATAAAAAGAGAAGTAGCTCTTACACAATCCTATTTTTAATGGTTAAGTGTGTTCACAAAAAAAACATATAAAATAATGCAATAAGTAGAGTTTTCTTTGCTGAAAGACTAATGAAAAACGCCGGAAAATATGGTTAAACTGAAAAATTAGTTCATTGGGATTTCTTATATGATTACATATTTTCAGAACATTGAGAATGCAAAGATATTTGTTTTAATATTATTTTCTCCAACACTTGCAGTAACGAGCGATGTTCCTAAAACAATATCGGGTATTCTACAATGAATATCAAAGTAATATACTGGTAAATATTGAGCGATATGAGATATATCAACGATGTTATCCAATATTAACTACTTAGATCAACAAGTATATGTATATATGAGTTGGCAAAATATGGAATTTCTATCGTAACAATAGAGACTCGTTTGTTGTCTATGAAGGATTGAATTTGATTTTTGTTACATGCCTAGAGCTAATGGATATTACTGAAGAAATTATTGGTAATTATTTTTCTTTGCATGTGGAGAATGTGGTGCTAAACATGAGCGTGCACACACGATTCCACCCGCACACACACATTTGTGAGTTTGCAGCATCGGGAATTTCTTTGGTAACAATGATTGGTTTGTTGTCCATGAACGATTGAATTTGATTTTTATTATCTACCTTGAGATAATTGATATTACTAAAGAAACTATGGGTAGCGAACTTACAGGTTTTCTATATTTTTGTAGTTTCTCTTTGTGAAGATGTGGTTTATTCTTTTCTCTGGAAGTTGTTTTTGTTCTTCCTCCCATAATATATCTTTAATTTTTATCTATAAATTTGTTATCTTTTGAATTATCATCTTCCCACTTTTTTTTCTCTCAATAAAATAAAATAAAAATAAAAATCAGATTCACAGCTTGTATTAATCTGCTATATACAGTATATATCTAATTCTGTTGATCTAAATCACTGTCATTTTTGGCTCTGGTTGACTGTTGTAAGCAGAATTGACAGTGTGGACCATTCCAGTGATCAAAATATCCCATCAGTGGTTACCCAGGTACTCTTATGTTGATCCAGACATAAGTAATATTCATTTTCCATGTAATGAAGGATTACTGTTGAATTTGAAGGTGTATGCTAATGCATAGTTCTATAACAGAAGCATAATTACAGTAGGATCACTAGCGTAGTGGGGCTTCCTGACTATGGATCAAGAGGTCTTGAGTTTAAATCCTTAGAAAGGACCATCAAATTTTAAAAAGGGGAAAAGCAGAATTACGCTTTTCCTTTCTCTACAAAGGAAAACCCCAAGGCCTTTGTGTTTATCCCCTTCAGTGTTTCCATGTATTGCTGGCATATGCTGGTTTTTTCCCTTTATTCCCCCTTTTCCCTTCCTTCATTCCTCCACTTTCTTTTTCTTTGCCTGTCCTTGCTTGTAAAAGTAAACCTTGTATTAAGTTCAATTACAGAGCATTGGATGTTTGCACAAAAAATGGACAAACACCTCCAAGTCGTATTATTTTAGTTGAGTATGTGTGATTTTCAATGATTTTAGATGAGTATGTAAATATGAGAAAAGTAAGGGCTGAAATGTAAAAGACACGCAGATTTATAGTGGTTCGGCCAGAATGTGCCTACGTCCACTTTATATGTTATTATCTTTCTTCTTCCAGATTACAAGTACAATGCTTTGTATACAAGTGTATGAAAGTAGTTTGAAAGTTCCTTCCTTGCTTGAGCTCTCAAACTTGTCTGCCATTGTTGTACCCCTGCCCCTCTATTTATAGAGTGAGGTAGGGGGCAGGGGTCTTGGATGTATATAGCTGCCAGCGGGCCTGGGCTGAAGCAATCTGGCCTGGTAGTCCTCTGGTTCGGCGGAGCTTCATTCGGTCGTGCATGGAGATGAAGTGGAGAGGCTTTGGTTCGGCGTGATGGTAGAGAGTAGTGGTTGGTCCGGTGTTGGTTTGGACCGGCATGGTGTAGGAGGTGTGGACCGGTATTGGGAGTTGGTTCGGCGGTCACCTGGACCGGTAGTTGCTCGGAGCGGTAGCAGGACTTTTAGCTTTGCCGAATGGAGTGGAGGCCGGATGTGGTTGTACATGTTTGGTCCGGTGGTAGTGTTATGCCGAATGTCCTTGGGTTTGGAAGGCCGAATGAGCCTATGCCGAATGAGCCTCTGTATTTGGTATGCCGAATGATTCTCTGGTATAGGGAACGCCGAATGCACTTGTGCCAAAGGGGATGCCGAATGATTCTTGAGTACCATAGTATGTGGAGATGATGAAGATGCTCGCTGGTCTCGAACGTGCATGGAACCTGACGCTCCTTGGTCTCGAGGCCTTCTGGGCGAGAATTCGCCCAACATTTGCCCCCCAAAGTGGGGCACGTGCTTGCACGTGTCGCGCTTTGTTTCTCGTAGGTGGGAAGACTCGTCTTGTAATGTCATGGGCTGGATGTTTATATCCTATTGATGTCCTGCGAAGGAATTCATAGTTTTAGTGTGAATTCAAATAACGACCATTCGGGGTCGAAATATTTGTGATCAAGTGAATTGCGCCGTTCGAGGCGAGTTAGTGTACCCCGAGGGGGTTATCGATGCCAGGTTCACGTTAGAGTGGTTCCCTGGATCGTTTGTCAAGGTGGTTTATCGCTAGCTCAGAGCATGCCTAGGGGTTGTTCTCGACCCCGTACATGTGTAAGTAGCTTAGCCATTTCATAATTATCAAATATCCATTTGACTGATGAGCTTAAAAAGGGATGTCAAAGTGTAAATTCTCATGACGATAGGGTTAATAGCCATTCAGAGCGTGCCTATGGACCGTTCGTGGTCGCGTGCACGTGTAAATGATTAATCCATGTTAGTGAGAGATTCACGACTTATCCATTGTTATCATATTTTTTATTTTATTAGTAAGCTCTTAGAGTTCGGCACTTATCTGAGCGAGGCGCCCTGCATGCCCCCAGTTCCCGGTCTTGGACGGTAGAGAGAGGGTTCCATTCGGTTCTTGGTTGGTCCGGCTAATCTCATCCGGCTTCTGGTGGTCCGGTATTATTGGTCCGGTTGGGCAAAATGTTTGGTTCGGTGGTTGTGAATTCGCCTATATATAGAGGCCGCACCCCCTTGTTTTTCTTTACCGAACGAGTAGAGCCGAACCATATTGAGCACCGAACCAGTTAAGTACCGGATCAAACGAATACCGAATCAATCTAGCGCCGGACCAATCTAGTACCGAACCAGGTATGTTCCTCTTTGCCGAATACATACGAAAGTTTCCATTTTACCGAATGGGACTATGGCCTTGGGGCCGAACGAGATGGAAACCGAATGAGATGGTAACCGAATGAGATGGAAACCGAATGAACTGGAAACCGAATGAACTGGGAACCGAATGTATTGGGAACCGAATGAACTTGTGAACTTGAAAACTTTAGTTTGCGAATGAAATCCCACACTTGCACGCATTTGTTTGTTTACTTTTCTATGTTCCTTGTTCTAATGTCGTGCCTTCCTTGTGTTGCAGAAAATGTCTCGCAAAGCGGAAACACGATCGGACAGAAAGAAGTCTAGAGGCACAGGAGAGCCTTCCTCTTCCTTGCCCCCAGTCCAGCCAGGATCCGGGCAACATCGACCTATTCCGAGGTCTCTAGTGGACGGATATGGTCCACAGGAACTTTTGGTCTCTCCCCCGGATTGCTTTCCTAGCTCCCTAAAGGAGGAGCAACTTGACGTCATATCCCGTTCCTTCGGGATAGATAGGGCTCTTATGCTGCTGCCGGGAGATGGAGTGATGCCATATAATCCTCCCGAGGGCTACTTCGCTTTTAGCAGATACCATTGCATGTGCGGCGCTATCCCCCCTATCAACGCTTGGATAGTAAGCTTCACCACATATTTGAAGGTGGCTCCCTTCCAGCTTCAGCCTAACTCATATGCTATCCTGGTGAGCCTCTTTGTCATCTTCCAGAGGAGGTACGGGCGTCCTCCTTCTAACCGGGAGATCCGATACTTGTACAACCTGAGAGGCTATAAGAAGGGGTCTCCGTATATTAGTCTGGAGGCGGCCGTACCCTTCAAACCAGTTCTGGACTTATATTCCAAGTTTACCATGTTCAAGAAAGAGTGGTTCTTCATCAAGGACGATGCTGTTTCTTTCCGCCTTTTCACTTCTGGCTGTAAGATGGATTTCATTTATATTTTCCATGTTTTGACTGTAGTGTTTTTTCTGACATGCTTCTATTTCTGGCTAGCGACAGGTGGTATTGCAGTTGTGGAGGATGATTCCTTGGTGCGAATGGCTGCTGAACTAAAGGCTATTCCGGCACGGGACCGGTCGGCCTCCTTCTTGATCAGGAACGCAACCCTCTTGGAGTATAATTTGATCTTACCGCACCAGTCCGTGGTTAAGCAAAGAGACACGGCTGAGGAGAAGGCTGCTAAAGCTAAGGAGGGGGATAAGGTAAAGAGCGGTAAGAGGGAGCCTTTCGCAGAGCGTCCCGTGGTCGGGGGGAAGAAACTGAGGAAGTCCGATGGCCCTTCTCCAAGTACTTGCCCGATTGTCCCGGAGGAGGAAGGTGTAGAAGAGGAGGAAGGAGGCGAAGTTGGAGAAGGGTCGGAGGGTGGAGGAGATGGCGAAGGTCAAGGTGGTAGTGGTGTTGCTGCTCTAACCTCTGAACAAGACCTCGAACTGGATGAGGCTCTCCGTCGGGCCTTCGGGGAGTCGGAGGGAGAGTCGGAAACGGAGAAGGGAACGGAGAAGGCAAAGGAAACCGGCAAAGCTGTGGCTGGCACTGACCCATCCTCTAAGGGTTCCTCAGCTAGGGTGATTCCGGCGATGCAAGGTGAACTTTTGTCTTCTGCCGATTCTATTTTCGATAAGGACTTAGAAATTTTTTACGGTTCACTTCCGTCCTGGAATGAGATCCAGGACTTATTGCAGTATCCCACTCCTCCGCCGGGTTTGTATAACAGATGTGTCTCCTCACTTTTCTTTCTTTTTAACTTAGCACATTTTTTGAATTGCGGATTATTGTATGTTCGTAACACTTGTTCTTTATTCCAGGGGCAGGCCAGGCGGGTAAAACGTCGGATGTTCGACACCGCCTTGAACAATTTAAGTCGAGGAGAGCTTCCGCGAAACCTTCTACTGATCGCACTGGGGACGTAGTCAAGTACCGCCCTCTTCTTGGGGTCATCGAAGAGGGCATTCAGAAAAGGAAGCGGAGCCGTTCCTTATTTGAGTCTTCTTCTGCTTCGCAGCTTCCTACTCTGTCTCCCCCTACTCAGCCTCCTCGTGATACTACGGAGGAGAGCACGGAGCCCTGCCCCCTCCTCCTCCTTCCAAGAGTTCTACTGTCATTCATATAAGGCGTCCCGATGTGCCTCGCCCCGTGCCTCGTGACCCTTTTGCCGGCCATCCTGATTTAGACCCAAGTTTTCGGGACATTTCATTCGATGAGACCACGGGCGAGCACCTACTTCCCCGCAACCCCATGGTAAGAGTGCTGGACGAGGCCAAATCTTTAGATCTTGATTTACTTACTACACGGGTAGTCACCATGGGGGATGAGGCCAAGGCTAATATCGACCGGGTGGCCGCAGAGACCAAGAAGTTAATGGAGCATCATGCTAAGTTGGTCAAGGCCGGGGAAGAGATCGGGAGTGCTAACATTCGGTTGAGGTTAAAGGTTGCCGATCAGGCCAAGCAACTCGCCGACCAAGCCATCCAGATTTCCCAGCATGAGGAAGCCTCCAAGCGTCTGAAAGAGACCATGGAGAAGGCCAGTAGGGCGGAATTACGGAAGATGGAGGTCGCTTGCAGGGAACGGATTAACATAGCTATCGCAACGGTGGATGAGGTTCGAAATGCGGATCTCGAGCGGGTAGAGGAGTTGTCAGGGAGGCTCGAGGCTGCGGAGATGGCTCAGGCCGAGTTGAAGGAGGAGATGGAGGAGATGAGGAGGTCCCTCAAGTTGAAGGAAGAGGAAATGAGGAGGTCACTCCAGGCTGACTGCTTGAGATACCAATCAGAGAGGGACGTCGCCATCACCAAGTTGCAAGCTTCCGAGGCCCGGGTGAGGGAGTTTGAGGAAAACGAGGGGATGATGGATGAGATGTTGCAGGATATGTACTTCCACACTTGGAAGGAGGGCGGCTTGTCTTGGATGGACGATTACCCTCGGGTCATGGCCAAGGTGTATCTCCAGGCTTTAGAGGAGGCCAGGGTGAATGCGGGTAAGGAAGGCGGAGAGGCTTTCAACTTGAGTGCGGTTACTGCTCAGTTCTCAAAGGAGGAGCAAGCGGCGGTGAAGGAGGGGATGCGGCTACTCGCTGCAGAGGAAGCGGGCGTGCAGTTGGATGATGAGGATCAAGCGGCGGATGCTGGTGAGTTATTCTTTTCCCTTTCTTTTCTTTTCGTGTTTTCATAACTTGATCGTTCGTTTAATGAATTCCTCTTCTGATCTGGACAGGTGGGACTTCAGATCCACATGCTGGGGGCTCCGATCCTGCGGCTAAGTAGGCTGGGGGAGTTGGTGATGGAGTGTGGATGCATCTGCCATCTTTTTGTTTCTTTTTTATCACTGTTCATGTTAGTCTTTGATATGCAACTGTAATAAAATTATTTGCAAAGAATAACTTCGTGTGATCTTATAATATAAGCTGATTTTGTCATGTTCAAATGTTGTTGCTATCTTTATGTGCTGTGTGAGAAGTATAATTATGTATATGCCTGTGATTCCACTTGTGTTTGATGTTAAGTTTTTGCTTGAAATATAATTTCACGTTTTGCAATGTCAGTGTATGAATAAGTTATAGTTACGCATTTATGTACAAGAGAAGAGAGTACCGCCCTTTATGTTTTATTCGCAGGCGGTAGCTTTGAGTGTCTTGTGTAACTGTTCACGGGTATAGCAGAGCGCCCTGCTACCCAGCATGCAGGCTTAGAGCCTCATGAGTGAATGCTTCCTATTTGGTTTCCTGTACTTTAGAGTTTGTTATACAGGATAGGAGAAAAATATTTAAATGAAATGGAAATATAGTAAAAGTAAAACTTCCAGTCACGGAAGGCCGTCGATGTGCTTAAGTTCGTGGCAAACGGGTTTTGTAGTCACTTTCCCTAGCTGTGGGTCTTGGAGACATTTGTCACCCATCTTACGCCTCCGCGGGGAGTTTTCTTTTTTACCACAGCCGCACTTAAGACACATCGGAGCCGAGATCGCGCACGGTAACTACCCGAACCATTATGGTCCGTAATCGTGGGTATTATTCGATTTACCGTGGCCGGCTAGCGTGGGTGCCGTTGGCCGTGAACTACCCCTGGCTGGCCACACCTTATGTTGGGGCTTAAAGTAGGTTCACAGTTACCGGCGAGCCGAACGCCGTAATGAGCTGCCATCGGCTATAGTCGGCCTTTATGATGACTTATAATCGGCTCATTACAGTTGGCTTTGAGGGCAGGCGCACAATGAGTTAACCCGCAGCAGAGGGATGCTGGAGCAAAAGTGTCTCATTGGCGAGTGCATAGAATCGTAGCGTACCTGTTAGGCCTAGTCCAGATGAGGCCGCGGTGCATCTTGAGTGGAGATGCCATAGGATTTTGTTCAACAGAAAGGGATAAAGCTTAACAAGCAGCCAAGATATGAAGGCACAAGGTAACAAGAGATAAGATTTTTAAAGTGGTTCGGCACGATAATGCCTACGTCCACCGTGTTAATACGCTTCATATGGGCGGTACGTGTTAAGCAAAGTATCGACGGAGGTGTCGGATGTTCCAAGCCCTCTGGAACACCACTCCGTCCACTGTTGACAAAATATAAGCTCCGTTGTTGTGAAGATCTTGATGAATTTCATATGGTCCGTCTACTGGTGCTTTCATGGTTAGGTAGCATGACAGGCTCAGCTATATCCGACCCCTGCCTGGCACCTCCCCCGTTGGGTTTGGTTCCAAGTGTTTCCTCAGGTCGGAATTCGGGCTGAGTCCGGGCTCGGCTCCTACCCTGACCATTTCTTTATTAACCTCTTCGAAGAAGAAAGGTCATTGTTGTCTCACAGATCCTCCAGATTGGGACTCGGTCCATGATTCGGTGTTGCGGGAGGATCCGCATGAGGATAAGATCTCCCTCTTGTAAGCTGCGATGCTTGATTTTGGAGTTGCATTGTGCTGCCACTTTTTGCTTGTGGGCTTCTGCTTTTAAGTGTTGCATCGTTTCTCCTCTCCTCAATCAGATCCAAAGACATGAGGAGGAGTTCTTCGTTTTCTTCTGGGTTGCAGTGGGTCCCATGGTGAGATGGCGCTACAGTTTCAACTGGGGGCATGGCCTCCAATCTGTATGCCAAAGAGAAAGGAGTATGCCCCGTTGATGTTCTATGAGAGGTGCGGCAGGCCCAGGGTGCCGTAGGAAGTTCGTCCACCCAAGCGCCTTTTGACTTTTCAAGCTTCTTCTTGGTTAGGGTTTTGAGAATTCTGTTGACAGCTTTGACTTGTCCGTTTGCCTGAGGATAAGCTACAGATGAGAAGCTTTTGTGAATTATGTGCTCTTGGCATCGGTTGGTAAACTCTTTGTTGTCAAACTGGAGTCCGTTGTTTGATATGATCTTGAGTGGGACTCCGTACCTGCATAGAATATTTTTTGATCAAGAAGTTGATAATTTATGTAAGAAGTTGATAATTTATGCCAAAGATATTTTATTTTAAAGGGTCCGCTTCCACCCATTTGGTGAAATGATTAAAAACATCCTTCTAGCCATCCAGGACAAAGTTTAAAGCAAGGGAGGGGGGCAAGAGTCAAATCTCTGTCCTGGTTGATATAAACGCTTTCCTCCCTTCTTGCCCCCAGCGTTATCTCTAGAGTCATTTCTTCAAACGTCCTTTGTTGCAGCGGGAGTGTCGCCATGGGTAGTCTTAGCCTGTTGTCCTGACTGTCTTTTAGCGGTAGCGTTTTCAAGCCTCATATACTTCCCAGCTTCATGGAAGAAGTCAGGTAACGTAGCTGGTTTATCTTTTGTTAACCTCCTAGCAAACTTGGTATCCGGATGCACGCCACTACAAAGGGCCGTTAGGATAAGTTTCTCATTGGCATCTTGAACTGTTGCTGCTGTGGCGTTGAACCGTGTTAGATATTGTTGCAGCGTCTCTCCGGATTTCTGTTTGATATTGGATAGAGAATAAGCATCCTTGGGTTGTTCCACATGGATGAGGAACTGGCTAATAAACCTTTCTTTCAACATCTCCCATGAGCTGATGGATCCTCGGGGTAGATGGCAGAACCAGGAGGTAGCTAGATCTGCTAGGAATAGCGGAAAGCATTTACATAATACTCCTTCTGTTGCTCCACTCATGAGCATATGCTGGGTGTATCTCTGTAAGTGTACGATGGGGTCGGAAGTTCCTTTGTAAGGTTCCATGGTTGGCATTTTCCATTCCCGGGGGGCGATGGTAGTTTCGATATTTCGGGTAAAGGGGCTGGTGACCCTAGCGCCTATCCCCCGGTCCCTTTGCTCTCGTTGGACACACTCTCTGAATAATCGTGCCATTCGTTCGTCAGAACTTGGAGCGGACAAAAATGAGCTTAGTTCTTCCCTGCGGGATCTATCTCGTCCAGATGACCTGTAGGGATGGTACAATCTATCACTTCTTGCATTATCCAGTGGTTGTCTCTGGCTGCTCGGATGCATGCTAGGACCAGCTACAGTTGCCCCCTGCCTTGATCTTACCCGGTGGGGTTCTGCTTCGAGCATTTCCATGGGGCCAACTTCGGGCTGGGTTCCAGCTTGGCTCCGTTCAGCGGGGTTTCTATGATTCCTGTCGATAGTTTCTTCGAAGAAGGAATACCTTTGCTGTCTCCGAGATCCTCCAGATTGAGACTCATCCCATGATTCAGTGTTGCGGTTGGATTCTTCAGCATCCCTTAAGCGTGACATAAGTTGGTCCACTAAAGCTTCTTGTTGGGATGTGAAGCGGTTGGTTACTTCAGCCACAACTCTGTCTAGATCTGCCCTAGTTATTGGTTGTTCGGTGGCAGGAGCTATCAGATTTGCCTGGTATCCATCTGGTGCTGCTGTTGAAATTGGATGATCCTCTTGATCTGGGGCTACTGGATCCGGAAGACTGCTAGTTGCGATGTTCTTTCCTTTGTTAACATCCTTCCGTTGCTTGGAAGGCATGATTTCTAAGCGACGAACGTCGTTATGAGGAAGAAGGTTGAGTGGGAGAAGCTGAAGCTTCGAGTTCAACTCTCAATGAAAGCACCAAAAATGTTTGCACAAAAAATGGACAAACACCTCCAAGTCGTATTATTTTAGTTGAGTATGTGTGATTTTCAATGATTTTAGATGAGTATGTAAATATGAGAAAAGTAAGGGCTGAAATGTAAAAGACACGCAGATTTATAGTGGTTCGGCCAGAATGTGCCTACGTCCACTTTATATGTTATTATCTTTCTTCTTCCAGATTACAAGTACAATGCTTTGTATACAAGTGTATGAAAGTAGTTTGAAAGTTCCTTCCTTGCTTGAGCTCTCAAACTTGTCTGCCATTGTTGTACCCCTGCCCCTCTATTTATAGAGTGAGGTAGGGGGCAGGGGTCTTGGATGTATATAGCTGCCAGCGGGCCTGGGCTGAAGCAATCTGGCCTGGTAGTCCTCTGGTTCGGCGGAGCTTCATTCGGTCGTGCATGGAGATGAAGTGGAGAGGCTTTGGTTCGGCGTGATGGTAGAGAGTAGTGGTTGGTCCGGTGTTGGTTTGGACCGGCATGGTGTAGGAGGTGTGGACCGGTATTGGGAGTTGGTTCGGCGGTCACCTGGACCGGTAGTTGCTCGGAGCGGTAGCAGGACTTTTAGCTTTGCCGAATGGAGTGGAGGCCGGATGTGGTTGTACATGTTTGGTCCGGTGGTAGTGTTATGCCGAATGTCCTTGGGTTTGGAAGGCCGAATGAGCCTATGCCGAATGAGCCTCTGTATTTGGTATGCCGAATGATTCTCTGGTATAGGGAACGCCGAATGCACTTGTGCCAAAGGGGATGCCGAATGATTCTTGAGTACCATAGTATGTGGAGATGATGAAGATGCTCGCTGGTCTCGAACGTGCATGGAACCTGACGCTCCTTGGTCTCGAGGCCTTCTGGGCGAGAATTCGCCCAACATTGGAAGGCACGCTGCTTTGTATGGTATTATCATATTGTACAAGTGTTGCAAATGAGACACTTCCATATGCTTTAATTTTCTGTTTTTTTATTTAAATGCTATCCACCCATAATTTCCTCTTTCTATTACCCAATTAAAATCTTCCTACTACCCACTACTTCTCTACTCTCATTTTCCATACTATTTTTTTTTTTTAAAATCAAAATCTAAAAAACCTAGAAAAACTATTTTGAATCAATCTATTCATCAATATTTCTTACAATTTTCTTATTCACACGATGGCAAAAGATAATGAAGAAGAAATGAACAAGATACTTTCTCAGATATGTTTATTATTATTATTGTGTATTATTTTATCTTTTATTTTAATCATAAATTGTTATGCGGCTTTGAATTTGAAATTCGATATTGGTTGATAACAGCTTGTCGATGATAGTGTAGCTTGATTGACATGACATTGCCGATTGAATCGTCCTACAAGATTTCTACAAGTTGTCAAATAAACCGATTTCGTGTTATTTTTATATTTATGTGGCTTCAACACTGTTCTTTTGATTATAGGCATGGTGATTTGGGCTTGAAGTTTGAGTTAGAAGAGGAAATTTTGAGCTTCTGGTGCACTGTTTTAAAATGTGATACTGTTGCCCAATGATTTGGGGTTTCTTTTAAAAGAAAAAAATGTGTATATAACAAGGACAAAAGAAGTGTTCAACCGCCGACATCCCAAAAAAAATGCTTTAAGCTTTCAGAACTAAAGGCCGTTTTACGAAGTTTGCTTTAGCGCTTCCTAACACCAACTATTATTTTCTTTTAATAAACAGGCATCCAAATATTTCAATAATATAGAATTATTCATCCTCTTTTGTCATATTTTACTAGCAAATACCTTTTCATTTGAAACAACGAGCGCATTGTCAATTGTATTGTGATCTGTGTCCTCCATCTAACCAAAAAAAAACATAAATATTGTATGATATGATATTATAGTTCTATAAATTATATTGAAAATTTTCAATTACAACACTGTCAAACTTTATATCATCCAAATCTTTGTTAGCCGTAGGATCATTAAAACCATTCTAAAAAAAAAAAAAACTAAACAAATCTAAAATTGACATGAGAGGATAAATAGACTTAAAAAAAATAAAAAGTAACTGATCTCTTTGTATTCATCAAATCAGGATCATCCACAAAGTTTTCATCTAATTTTAGCTAATAAGTAAAAGAAGAGGTTTTCCTTTTGGCTATTGGTTTGAAAAAAATATTTTCTAATGATGTTTAAAGATAGTTAACATTGTCTTTTTTTTTAGGGCTCAATGAGAAAAATGATTTTGATGACCATAAGCATATGGAAAAAATTCATAGATAATAAAAAGTTAATGATAGTCAAAAGCTTTCTTTAGATGACAATAGAAGCATTCTAAAAGAAAGAGATCTGGGTAAAAAGAATAACGAGGTCATGGATAGAGGAAATTTTGGGGTGGATAGCATATGTTCAGTCCCTTTTTTAACTTTAACTCCATCATAAGTAGTAGAACTTAGTCTGAATGAAGGGCTACACTACTAAAAGTGCGAAAAAATAAATATGTCGTGTTTTACAACCCTAATAGGCGGCCCATTTAATTTCCTATGTACTTATAACTAGTCCATTTTCAGACCCTATGATCCGGTCTTCCAGCCGCCTGATCAAGTACTCACATCAACACCGTTTAAAGTAAAAAAAGAACAACTTTTGCAGTCCTCATTTCTTAACATAACGTTGCGTGCATGATAAATTCTACTATTGGTTGCTAATAGATATACTTATGTGATGATCAAGTTTTGTGTTAGCATGCACCTACGCTTGTATGATGAATAAGGTTTTGGTATATTAAGTTTTGTGGATGATGACAGATCCTTACAGAAAGTTACCTTTTCTGATGTGTATTTTAACCAAAGGGGAAAAAAACTGACTGCGAGGGATGATCGCAATATCTGAAGTGCTAATATCTCGATGAAAGATGTAAAACGGATCGAACTTTCTGGTTTTGTATCCCTACAATGTAATCCAATTCTCTTTCAGATAAAATGCAGTTAGATCCAAAAAAAATACATATTTAACTTATACCTTTGACAGCCCATTATTATTTTTTTGTTAGGTCATCATAAGTCATATAAGGGAATAACAAGGCCGTGCTTCTCATTTTTCTGAAAGGACACTGTTTCATCATGAGTTCATCTGTCGAAAGGAACACAATTGTTTTCGGTGATTAAGTTACCTTTTTAGGTCAACAATAGGCTATTATTTTCCTTAATATCAAATACAGTTCAAGTACATTACATATTGACAATTATTAACATTTCAAGGTGTTGAAAATCAACTAAACTGTCATTTTTAGTAATTGAGACATCTTGTCATGATATTCTCAAAAATACGTATATTTTTAAGGCTAAACATGAAAAATTTCAAAATCTAGTTTATCAAATTGAAAATAAATGACAAACAATCTAAAATAGCCAATGCCTGAGATAGAATTGCGCATAAGATTTACCTAGCTTTGAATGTTGCTACCCAAATATTTCTTTACGCTTGATAGACCTTACGCCTACCATATGATTTATATAGCTTTCTAGCTGTCGATGGGTGGTGCTTCTCGTAAAGAACTCATGACTTTTTGTGCAAAGTTGTTAAGGCACATGCTTTAGTGTGCTTATACAAGGTGTGACCTATGGGCTTTTTTTCCGTAAAAAGGCTCAGCAGTCGGTAAAAGCACAAAAAAAGCGCTTCTTCTCTTTTGTTGCAAAAACCAAAAGGCCTAGACGTGCATTTTTTCTGCGCTGAATCAGTGGTTTCTCTGCCAGCCTTGGCAAGAGAGAGAGAGGCCTGGCCATTTGTTCTCTTGCACTCAAAAACTCAGCCTTCCAAGCTAAATTACTCTGATTCACCACACGTTTGTCTACATGGATATTTTGAAACATTTTCTTTGTCGTTGATTCTGAGTTGTATGAAGTCTTTCGTACTTGTGTTGGACTTGGCCATCTGACCGTCAGTCTACTAATTGTTTGTTGTTGACGATCATTGTGATATTGTGGTATTTGTCCATTTTAACTTCATGCAATCTCTTTTCTTTGTTTACTGCAAGAACCATAAAACTCAACAGCACTTTGTAGGAAAATAATTTTATTTTTCAACAATCAAAAGGTATACTTATGACCACAATAGATTTCGATTGTATCGGTGATTTTTTTGTAAGTGTATTTGGAAGGTTTAGCAATGGGGAAGGGAATTAGAGAAGAAGGGATTAGAAAAATGAGATTATACGGGAAGACAATACTTTCTAATTTTTGCCATCCAGCCTCATTTTTGTCATGTTGGTGGAGCCGTACTTTTGCTTGTTACGGCATCTGACATATCGCTGCATCAATGTAAGTCACACGCATGCCCAGCATATGACTTGTTGACAACTGCATATCAGCTGTGCCCATGTGGTTTTTCTTGTAAAGAAACTTGCTTTACATGTGATAGTTATCAGCTATGGCACACACATGTTCACTCCATTGAAAATTGATTTTTCTGGTCTAATCCTCTTCATTTTGTTTCTACGCACACAAGTGTGTCTCTAGGGTAAATAGATTATTAATATTTCCTTATAAATTGTATATGTTTAAATGAGTCAAAAAAACGATCTTTATATTTTATTTTCTAGTGATATTAAAAATTGTATATTTGTAAAGAAGTATTTTGAATTTGTAAAGGAAGTTAATTTTAGATTCTATTTTAGAAGCGTTTTGAATTTGTAAAGCACGTTTAATTGTTATATTCCACTTTTAGGGGCGTTTGAATTTGTAAAAGGAGTTTAATATGAGATTCTATTTTCAAGTGATTAAGATTTGATAATATATAGAAGGACATTTTTGATAGTTCACGTTGATACCAAAAACGACACCAAATCTAGTACAACTATTATTAAAGATGAAATGGATTTCAATAGAGCGGATCTCTTACTATGTGCTAGGATATGAATTAGAAATTAACATATGTTTTTTCTTGTACTTAAATTGCAACATTTTTCTTTTTCTTTTCTTTTTACAATAAAGGAACCAAACAACAATCACTTACATTTAAATCACATTAGGTTCATGTTTTTTTTATCGCTTTGATTTTCACTTAAACATGCGAGCTATCCCATAGGCATGAATATCGAAGAAATATTTTATTTTTCGTTCTCACATAATCATGTGGCTTGCAGGATGAACTAGCCATGCATTCTATTTGCCAAAGACCTAATACCGTGGCTAAACTTTTCAATCATGATACATCTTTTTGTGATGATGCCTCTGGAGGAAAGCGAAAACATAAGGGCAATAGTAAATCAGATTCTTCAAATAATTTACATTTGTTTTCATCCAACTTCAGAAGTTGTAGCAACAGTGGCAATCAACAAGAAACTGGGTCAGAAAGCTTGATTGGACGATCTTGCTTTTTTATGGGACCAACACCACCTGAAAACAACGAGTGGGTTTGCTTTTATTATTTTGTAGCACTATGGCTTCTCCTTCTCTCCAACCCTTTCTAATTTGTACTTCTTTCAAATTCCAGTTCTTACAATGAATTGCTTTCTGGGACGAGTTCACCAGCGGCTGCCATTCAAAAGTCAATCTCTATCTTTATGCTCTTTCTGACTCCTTTTATTTTGTCCTCACATTGCTGTCCTTTTTAGGTACTCTGAGTTCCATAACCACTGCATAGGTGACTGGCTAAGCAAAGGAAAAGGTTGCAGTGAGGTATGCTATAAAATTTTCATTATCATACATGTATATCATAATTTAATATTTAGCCTTTTGACTTTGGAAGCTGTTATTGTCACTCTCGTAAGTGTAATATTGCTAGGGCTGTAAACGAATATCTGGAACCGATGATATGAATATGCTTAGAGAGGCTCAGATTTATATATCTCTGTGCGTATAGTGTTGTCCGGTTGTCCCTGTTCTGAAAATATCAGCTCCAAACTGTTATCTTCGTTTATTATTAACTTTGCTTTGGGATATATGAACAAATATTAGTCGGTTGTCTTTTTAATTAAGTCGAACTGTATTTAAATTTAACAAGTTACTCTTTCTTTATTGTTAAGCTCTTTACTAAATTATTGATTATTGTTGAATTTAGCAAACCAAATATAATTACTATACAACCTAGTCTGGTTCTAACCAGAAATTGCTTATTAACATGTACCATTCAGAATTCAGAATTGAGAAGTTGCCTACATGGAGTTGGTAGTAGTGAGCATTAAGCCATGTAACTAGATTCATTTAATATTTGAATTCAAGCCTGTTTAATTTTTGCATGGTTAAAAATTTGCATATCTATTTGAATATTTGATCGAGATGTTGATTGCCGTTGCATCAATCAGATCCAGATTAGAATGTTGCGTCATTACTCAATCAACAAACCTAGTTACAGTAGTATAGAGCTGCATTAATTATTTGCATCATTTTGGATTTGTTACAATCATTCTTTAAAGATATTTTTATTCTTCCAGATAACATTAAACATTCACAGATACGGAACATTATAGAGCATTTATGTTTTTATGCTACCTTTTTACAATTTTCTCATATCCTACAATATAATCGTTTTGTTGTGTTGCAGGAAATGTTCAAACTCTTTCGCTTTTGGTCATATTTCTTGCGGGAACACTTCATTAAATCCGTTTATGAAAAATTCAAAATGTTGGCAATAGAGGATTTTTCTAGTAACCATGACTATGGTATCCAGTGTCTTTTTAGATTTTTCAGGTATGCCCATCTTAGATTCACCCTTTTCACATCGATTATGTTTTGGTTTCAACGGGTCTGTCATTTATGTGCTATATTTGTATCCACTTGGTTTATTCTTCCCAGTTCTGGCTTGAAGAAAAGGTTTAATGGAGATATTTACAAAGATTTTGAGAAACTGACTGCGGATTTTTATCGAAAGGGCTATCTATACGGTGTTGAAAAATACCGGTAATGTGTTTAATTGACTCATTTTTTCTCTTCCATGATTCTTTCTGCTTCTGGATTAGATACTTATGTTACATGAATAACACCTACGGTGTGCTCCAGGCCAGTTTCTTTTATATCATACTGTTGCATGCATATTATCTGTTTGTACACCTGGTATAAAAGTTACTTCATACCTAAACATTGCACATGCACATACACAATCACATGCACAAACACACTATTTTTCAAAAAAATAAAATAAAAATAGAAGGATATATTCCAATACGCAGTTCAATTCCTTTGGTCTGACTTTTTTTTTAAAACATTTTGAAAACCACAAGCAGTAACACGCACGATATTTGAGCATAATAAATCAAAAAAGAACCAATCAGGTAAAAATCTTATGTTAACTCATTTATTGTGCATGAACCAGCATCCCTTTAGTTGGATTGGGAAAAACCGATCCAGTGTGTTATTGCATTTTAGTATAATATTTTGCCTTAATTAAACTAGTTGTACTTCAAGTCTATGTATTTGCATTTATTACTGGAAAATGTGTTAACCTGAACGATTTCAAGGTTTTTATCTTAAACTTTGTCAAGGATGAAAACACTGTAGATGGGCGTGCATAATCACTAATCTATAGTTCTGGTGTTGAAATATGTAGGGAATTCCATCAATGCCGGATCATGGACAGGCCTATAAAAATGCATCCCTTTTTGGAGAAGCTATTGAACGAAGAATATCAAAATATAGATGATTTCCATCATAAGATACAAAGTTGCGGCGAGTGACATTTTTTATGCAGCCTCGGTGGCGAGATGGCAGTAAATATGAATACCACGTAACAGAGAAGTTTGCCAATCACCAAGCATTGTTTCTGACGCTTAGATCAATGGATTAAATAATTGCCTTTTTTTAAGGAAGAATTGATATTGTGGATACTTTTGTTTTGCTTCCCTTTTTTTGTTCTCCCACCCAAATTTGTATGTATAGAAATAAACTATAGTCTTATCTGGAGTTGTGGAGATCGGGCAATAGAATCTTGGACCTTTTAGACCATGCATTTTTTGGATTCCTTTTATATTTTTGTCCCTCCTTGCACCCTTAATCTTATTTTCGAAGTAATGTTTATGTTCATAGTTATTTACTGAACGTATTTGGATTTGAGTGACCGGCACTTGATCAATCTTTTTAAAACATGCATAATGCATATGAATTCTTTTCTTTTCTTAATTTAGGTATTATGTTGCGTTTTTATTTACTGCTCTCTAAATGTTTGGTTTTTGTTTCTAGTATTTGTTTTGGTTCTCAATCTGAATATGAAGATTGGTCTGAGTCGGGTGCGACAACATTTTTGAAAGTTAAACTTCCGAATGCTGGATTATTTATATTGCCCTGGGGTGATAGGGTACAATTATAAAGACATGAGATACGCTAGTAGGTGAACCTCATCTATCATATGGGTCCATCCGTCAATTTATTTTAGGAAAATTTTCAAACATAGACTTGTTTTTGAAAATAATAACGCAAATAACCCTGTTTTGAAAATAATTACAAACATATGCATGTTTCTGCCAGGTAGACGAAGGCGAATTTTCAAAACTCGCCTTCAGGCACATCTTCAAAATTCGCCAACGGACGACTTTTGAAAATTCGCACGAAGACGAGTTCTGAAAATTCGCCGTTGTCAAATCTAACAACTTTTGTACATATCAGCTTGTAAATCTTACAATTGCAAAGTTCATTTAAGTTTGATACATGACTAGGTAGTTTGATACATAGAAATTACATGTCTTTAAAGTTGAATACACCGAAAGCATAATTAGGTCGCCGCAGTACATTTGATAAAGGAAGGTTAGGTCGCCGCAGTACGTCGCTTTCTGTTATGGCCCTGCGATCCACATTTGCTGCACCTGTTTGTTTTAGGCGTTTGAAGCTCGTCCATAACATTTTTTATCCTTATAGATTTAGGTCGTCCAGGTTGTCTTCTTATAGGTGGAGGCAATATATGTGGACCGGTGTATGGTCTCCAGTATCTCTTATCACGCACGGGATGAAACTCTGGCTGATATGAAGCTTTGTAACTCCGAACAGAATACCAATCTGATACGAACTCATGATGTGCTCTGTTAGCACCGTAATTCTGTGCCGAACAAGCCGCCATTACATGCGCACATGGTAATTTTTGCAGTAAGGGGATGTTGCATGTACATGAGCAGTTAGGACCATCAATTAACACTTTAAATTCATCGTCGTAGCAATGAATCACTTGCCATTCGGTTCGACTGAAGCGAACTAGTTTACAACGACGTGCTTCAATAACTCGATCTGCTATTTTAGCTTCCCATTTTGGAGTCAAACGTGTTGTAATAGCGTCCGCCGTCTCTCGTCTCTTACAGAAATATTCAACCGATCGAAAGAAGGTTCGTGCAACCAACGCCTTTATAGGTAATGATCGAGCACCTTTTAGTACACCATTAAAACTTTCGAATGCATTGGTGGTCATAACATGAAAGCGTCCTCCACCGTCTTTGCACAGGGCCCAATTTTCTTCAAAATTCCCTAAACTTCTTTCAATCCATTCATGAGCTCGTGAATTTGTAGATTTAATTTCTTCTCTGATTTTGTTGTACTCAACCACTTCTGAAGCACATGCAGCGGAATAAAATAAAGATGTAAGTCGTTTATCCCTAAAACCCGCCGTTTGAAGATTAGCTTTAAGATGTCGTGCACAGAACCTATGTTTGTGTGGTTCTCGCCACCTCTCCTGTAAAGCCTTCGGTATTCCTTTCATCCGATCCGATATGAAAGTAATACGACGATTGCAAACACTGTGAATGAATTCACGCATGCAAGAAAAAAACCAACCCCAGCTATCATATGACTCGGATTCGACAACTGCATAAGCTAATGGAAACAGACAGTCATCCGCATCTACAGCAGTAGCAACAAGCAACGTCCCTTTGTACTTACCATACAAGTGTGTCCCGTCAATATATAGCAATGGCCGGCAGTGTAGAAAACCTGTAATGCAAGGGCCAAATGCCCAAAATGCACGATCAAATACGCCAACTTCATCGTGGGTCACATGGCCTACAGTCCCCGGATTATTTCTCCTTATTTCCTCGAAATACTGAGGCAAAGTCGCGTACGATTCGGCCCAGTCACCATAAATTCTTTCTATTGTTTTGTTTAATGCCCGCCAAGCTTTCATGTAACTAATTTTGATGAACAGTTGATCGTCTACAAGCACTTGGACTGTACCTGCTGAGATATCCAAATCGGCCTTGACAAATGACATGATTTTTGACACAAGAAAATCAGAAGTGGCTTGCTTGTGGTTGGAATTAACTGTAGGATTGACACAGGTATGTGCGCTAGGCAACTTTCTGATTTCCCACCAGCCAGACTGCGATTTCTTTGAGACTATTGCATGTATTCTCCATGTACAGTTGGTGTCAACATTACAGATAGCGGTGTATATAGTTTTATTCGACTTGATCGGCTTGTATGAAACTCCATGTAGAATTGACCATTCGGTTAATTGGTGTAGCATTTTTTGCTTACTTTCAAATACCATTCCAACAGCAAATCCATTTTGTATGCACGCGGTTGAAAATTTTTCCCCAGAAAATTGTAGATTAGCAATGACCGATCTTGCCATCATTTGGGCAGTACATAGATCATCATCCAACGGCACTTCCATTTGAGCTTCTTCACCATCATCTTCAACATCATCTACATTCGGAAAGTCGTAGTTTAACGATTCATTGTTCACCTGCATTCGTTCTACCCAACACGCATCATTGTTAGTCATCGTCGCAACAGCCATACTATCAATTGCAGGAACATGACCGGTGTCTCCATCTATATTAACATGCATATCAGTGTCAATATTGGAATCATGCGAGTGTTGTGACGGTCCAGCACCACATTCTACACAAGTATCTTCAATAGTTGTGCATCTGTTTACAACAGTATTTTAGTACGAAACTAGAGTAGATAGGAAACATTACTCAAATAAATTGCTAAACAAACATTTGACTTATATCATACATTTCTGATGGAGTGTGATATAACGATTGCGGCAAATGAATATTTTGTTGTTCAGCACAGACATTTTGTAGATGCATTTGTTGTTGGAAGCTGAATGTGTTAGAAGAAAGTATTAGCAATTGTAATTTAAAAATAAATTCCAACGTTAAGTTTAATACCTTGGATGCGTCGTAGGTGGTGTGTAGTATGGAAAGTACTGTTCTGGAGTTGGTTGCGACATCATGTAATGCATGAACTCATAGTTTATGGGAGGATGACCATGACCCTCAGCATGTACATATGGATTACTGTAAGTAGGAGAACCTAAGCTTGCTGAAGGATTATCAGTTTCCAACATTTCTGTAAAATACCCTAATCCTGTACTAACGATAGGAGATTGTACATGTTCTTGCAGATTTTCTTTTGCAACTTTCCCAACGTACAACTCTATGGATTTTTTAACCGCAGAAAACATAACTTCAACATCCTCATCGTCCGAAAGTGTTATTGCTTTTGAACCTGAATCCGTAGGCCAGTTAACCACCAACTCAATATCAAATTCGATTGCGCTTATTTTTGTCGCTTTGTACACGGATTCTTTCAACTCAAATAGTGTGCAACCTTTGTGTACTCTCCCTGGTTTACAAAAACCGTCGACATACTTTCCGTTTTTTTGTTCGTCGACGATCAATTCACCGTCGTAGTAGCAAAGTGTTGGAATGAGATTTCTAGCCATTCTACATACAAATAATTTCTGGTTGACCAAACAATTTCTGTACATTCGTACGAAAATATTTTAATGGAAGTAACAAAGCTAGGGTTTGTAATTTTCTTACCAATTCGTATACAGAGATATAGCGTAGACGTTTGCGTAGACTAGCAAGTACTCTATTTCAACAACCAACTGATTATCGAAAGAAAATAGAGTTTTGGTGTTTGGAATTGTAAGCTGAAAGAAAATGGGTTCTTCAGATCTGAAAAGTTGGTGTTTGGAAATGAGGAGGCCAGTGCAAAAGCTGACTAGATATAAAACTTTTTCTTGAAGGCGACTTTTCAGAAGTCACCTTTAGGCGAATTTTCAAAAGTCGCCTTATGGCGAATTTTGAGAAATCGCCTGAAGGCGAATTTACAAAAGTCGCCAATAGGAAAACACCCGAAATCACTAATACTCAACAGATTATTACGCTGTTGAACTACAAGATACCTCTCAATAGAAAATACAGGACGGACAGATGATAAAAGGCAAGCATACACAAACAACAACCACATTATACTACTTTACGACCATTACATCAAAACATACGGTCAATCTCGTGGTAACCGGTAGCACCCCGCAAGCATTTCATTGCGAATTGCAATATTCATCCTCTCCAAGCGACTAACCGTAGCTTGCATCTCAAGCGCGTATTGGACCCCCCTTTTGGTCATTGGAGGATCGAACCATTCAAAAAATTTACAACTATTCATCCCCTGACGCGTCTGTGCATCGATATACGCTTTACAGCCGTAAAAGCGACGTCCTACATTCCTCTGACTTTTGGAAACAACAATGTTACATTCAACTCCGCAATAGCAAAGTACCGAACGTCCATTGATGCTAGAACTTGATGTATTAGGGTTTTGATGAGCAAGTACAGTCATTAGCCTGGTATGCATTGATTGTTGAACCGGTTGGGGATTCTCGAGTACGACATTTTCCCGCGTAGCGCAAACAAGTTCACTCTCTACTTCTTCATTTGTCTCTGTAGCACCCACTGTTGGTAGATCTTCCACTTGGGTCTCCGGAACAAATTCTACCTCATCGTATGCAACCTTATTCCGTTCGTAGTCATCATATATTTCCATCATTGTTTGATCATCGATCTCCCAATCAGCCATTTTCGCATAAATAAAAGTTAAAGAAAATACCAAAATTAGTCAAATTTGCAACCATGGTTTGGGTCGAATTCCTTTCGATTTGAACAAAATTGAAGACTGGCGTACTACACACCCATCTGTGAGAAGAGAGGGAAAAAAATGACAAAATACCAACCTTAGTGACTTATGCGATTGCTTTTGCACAAATTTAGGTTTTTGGTTCGACTTTGAAGCAAAAAGAAATGACAAAGGAAGAAGGGTCAACTGGTTTTTACAGTGTAGGTTTGAATTGGCGAAATTTCAAAAATCGCCTTCAGGCGAATTTTTAAATTTCGCCTACAGGCGCAATTTAAGAATTCGCCTACTGGCGAATTCTCAAAATTCGCTCAAAGAAACCTGCTGCTGCAAACAAAGCAGCAGATACAGCATCTCAAATTTTACAAATTCAACACGGCAACAGAGCAGTCGCTCAATGGACAAATTTAACATGCAGCTCATGAAATACAACATCTCAAATTTAAGCGAAATGCATCTAACTACATTACTTCGTACGGTACAACACAAATTTTACAAATCCAAACAACATTTTGCAAAGCCAAACAATATTGCTTCGTACGGATATTACAAATCCAAACACAAATTTTACAAATCCAAACAACCTATAACTACTCGCATCCAGCACCAATATGGATTTACTCATGAAGATCATGAAATTCGTGCAGGCTTCTTCTCTGCCGACGCGTTACCAGTGGTCTAGAACCGCTACTGCTGCTGCTACTGCTACTCCGATCTCTGCGCGCAGTGGAAGACGAAGGTAATGCGAGCGCTGGTTGAGATGGGCCAGGAACAAATTCTTCGTGTACCGGTGCACCTTGTGACGATGAACCCGCACCTCCTCTAGGCCGACGTCGGGTGTACACAAGCGCTGCAGGTGGAGATGGAGGTCTTGGCCTATCAAGTTTATTCCTGCACAATACAACATCTAGAATCCTTTGGATGTTAGTGCACATCCTCCTCCCCTCCTCGTCGATTTGTCGTCTGCGAAGCTTTTCAGCTTCTTCCCAAGCCCTGCTTATACCAGCTGCCTGTAAAGTTGAATGAAAATTAGCCAGAGACACAACTATCATAACTAATTGATATACTACTTACAACATCAGCTTACCACGTTCCTCTCAAGTGGTGCTCTGGGAACGTATGGACTTCTATACACTGCCTCCACTGGCGCCGTAAGAACATATCGTCGTGTTATGTTCTAGTACCACCTTTTGTACTGCTCTAGCGTGATGGTGGGCTCCCTCTCAATCTGGGTAGCTGTATGTCGCTCATTCCACAACTGAATGTAGGCAACATACTCCTCTGCATTGTACGTAGACGTGCAGGGTGGCGCATCATCTGGTATATGCTGCATCATGCCGAACTGTCTCATAACCCTGTCAGGTAAGTGAAATGCAGCCTGGGTGTAAAATAGGAGTGGTACTCTCGCAGTCCACAAGTATCTAGCAGCTGTACACATGGCTGGAAGCTGTGCTAGCACATCTTGTGTGTACGGTGTCCATGTAACCTTGTCATCCTCTAGCACATCTAACTCGTTGCGATAGAACTTCACACTCCGTCTTGGAGTTTGGCGCGTTTTTTTTGGTCCTACCCACCTGTTAGAATATGTTAGAATATATTACATATGGAAATTGCACTGTATAATTTATTTGAAAGGATAAAAAAATACCGAGACCCAAGCGGCATCGACTGATCGACAACAACGTTTGTTACTAACAATCTTCCGATTGGAAGATAAGTCCACGACCAAAGCTGCATTTATAAGAAAAAATTAAGACCAAAAATGAGACAAATCATGTAAAGCAGTAAATTATTGGAGTTTGTTTCAAACCTGTAGTAGTGTCAGACAGCCACCAATAGATTTATTCTCCAAAAGAGAGAGTCTGGACATCTCCATATACGTATAAGATAACACGGCACTGCCCCAGGAAAACTTACCGCGCTCCCCTAAATCAGCAATATACGGTAGCCATTTCAGATCTACCCGAGTCTTTGTATGGTCGCACATCAATCGAGAAACAATGATGTGCAAAATAATAGCACGTGCTCGCTGCTGAATCTGAGCCTCTGTAGCATCAGCAGGAATATCGTGCGACAATTGACGTCTATACCACATGATTTCCACAAACTCATTGCCCCTTGTTTGTTCGGGGGGTGGGTCAAGACCAAGTAAATCATGACACAATTGCATATAGTCATATGCCACTCCTCCATAAGCCACTGCATTGCCTTCAATAGGCAAACCTAACAACACGGCAACATCTGCTAATATAATCGTCATCTCACCAACAGGGAAATGAAAAGTGGAGGTCTCTGGTCGCCATCTGTCTACCAAAGCAGTGATAAGATAGTGGTCAAGCTGGATGTATCCTAACTTCATTATGTGTAAAAAAACCAGCCCTCTCAATCTCAGCCAATACTCCTGGATGACTTGAACTCACCTTCTTCACCGATGTGGAGTGATCAATAGTTGTATCTGGATCGTCGCGCTGAACAAATGATAAATATATAATTAGAAAGCCGGAATTATACCAACTAACACAAAATTATATTTTTTTAAAAACCACCTGCATCCATATATCGTTAGAAGTACGATGCTGTGCTTGAAGAAATAATACTCTTCCATCAACGGGTCCGGGCTCCATCTCCACATACTCTACAAGATACAAATATTAAAAATCAATTCATTTCGATAAAAATTATACACTAACCAAAAATTGACTACCTCATAACCCACAAAGTAGTATGAATGCACGTAAACTCCTTGTCGTTCATATAGATTTTTAATATGGCTTTTATAAACTACAACTACCTTAGTTGTAACCTATTGCATTTTGTACACTCTATCGCAACATGGTTTGAAGAAAAACACACAGCGCGCACACACACACACACATATCATGATGAAGTAAGTTGTCTGATTAAATAGATACTATTTGCATGAAAGAACAAAACATGCAATATTCAAAATATTAAATGCTCAAACTATATGCTTGAAAACAAACAATGAAGTAAGTTGTGGAAGCCAGACAATTATGCAAAAACAATTCATGCTCGACCTATTGCTTAACATACTTTTTGTACATATTAAAATGTTTTACAAAGTAACCTATTGCATTTTGTACACATACAACTATCTTAGTTCAAACAAGTTCAAAGTGTACAAATTATCAACGGTGATATTCAAATGCTTTACTTTACAAGCACAATTTTTGTTCATGAAGTAAATTTGCAACAAATTCATGCCCTGAATTAGAAATACCAAATTATGGGTATAGATTCGTACCTATTTCTTGTTCTATACCAGACGTGCTTGCCATTGACTAATTTGTGAAAGAATTTGTCTAAAAATTGAAGAAATGGAAGTGGAGGAAGGTTTTGAGGAATTTGGGGCTTTTGGGTTCGGTTTTGTTTTGTTTTGAGGAAATGAGGAAGTGGGGAGAAGGGTTGCTGGCTGTCTTGTTTTGTGCAGGGTTTTAACGAAGGCGATTTTTCAAAATTCGCCTTCGTGCGCATTTTCAAATGTCGCCCGTTGGCGCATTTTGAAAATTCGCCCGAAGGCGAATTTTGAAAAATCGCCTACGTCTACCTGGCAAAAACAGGTCTATGTTTGTAATTATTTTCAAAACATGGTTATTTGCGTTATTGTTTTCAAAAACAAGTTTATGTTTGAAAATTTTCCTTTATTTTATGTATGGGCAACCGATATCCCTATTTCGCCAGTACTTAAATTGTTTCTTTCATCAACCTTGTAATAATAATACCATGAATTTGATAAACCAAAATAGCAAGGCTTTAAACATGAACTATGTTGAATTGAAGATATCTGTATATGCTTGTGTATGTATACTAGGAATATTTCTATTAAATCTGGACCGGATGCAAGTTTAAAATTGAACTTCAATCCAGTGCACAAAAAGTATTGGTGTTGAGTAATAAACAAAATTAAAAACTATTAGAGAAAAAGATATTTCATTCATTGTAAAAGAAAAAAAAAGAACACAGTACAACTACACAAATGAGAGACTTTAGATGGAGAAGAAATGTTACAATAATGTCTTATAACGTTTGGCATATTTATCCTTATTGTTTATATATATTACAACACTTCCTCTTAAACGTGCATGTCTAAATATCTTCGTAAGATATATTTCACACTTCAATCCTTTGAAAACAAATTTCAAATCACTTTCCTCACGTGGAATAAATTTTCAAATATTTATTTAATTCCATTGAAAATTTGCCGAGTTCAAATGCTTTAAAAATAATTTAAAATGCTTATCAAAATATACTTAGAGATATTTAAAATAAACAATTTTAGAATATTTGTTTAGGGGTTTTTAGGCTCAAGGAAAAAGTTAGAGAAAAATTTAGTCTCAGGGACAAGAAATTTGTTTTTTAGGTTGAAGGACACTTTTTAGTGTAATTCACAGAATGATAGTTGTAACTATCATTTTCGGTTTACACTAAAAAGTGTCATTCAAACTAAAAAGCAAACTTGCTGTCCCTGAGACTAATTTTTTTTACAACTTCTTCCTTATGCCTAATTAGCTGATTTGTTTAAATATTAATTATGAAAAATATTACACTAATATCTCATATAAAAATTCAAGTCCAAAACTAATTTTTAAGTAAAATTATTAGATATAGTATAAATATTTAAATATTCAATTTCTAAACAAATATCAATTTAAAACTTTAAATAATCACTTCTATAATAGTTTAAATTATATTTCACTTTAAAGATTTTCAAAATAACCTAAGTAAATAATTTTTTTCCAAAACATTCTTTCCCTTAAACCATCTTCACAACTTCAATTTCATATTTATAGACTATATTGAAAACATACTCGGCTTTTCAGAGAAAGTACACGTTTCATTCTAAAATTGTTCATTCAAATCAATTTACAAATCTTCTTGGATTTATTTTAAATTTACGTCTCAAATCTGTAAATTCCTTTCCAACTTTTAAAAATAACCAAATGTTTATTTTTAACACAAATTTCCCATTCATTTATAAATTCCCATTGTGAATTTAAACTTCTAAATATCCATTGATATACAATTTTCAAATATTCATTTTCAGCACCGAATTAAATTCTAAATTGATTTCCAAATTTATTTTCAAATACCAATTCAATTTCCAAAATTGATTTCTAAACTTATTTCAACGCCAAATTTATTATCTTTTGAACAAATTTCTTCTTTTAAATTTGTTCAATTTTCTAAAATTAATTTACTATAAATTTTCTACTAATTTCAAAAATCAAATTTGATTTATTTCTGGTATCTTACGATACCAAAAATATATTTGGCTAAATTATAGCCTTTAACAGTTTCAATCACAAATAGTCACACACAGATTATAAATAATCAACACACAATATATGAAACAAATTCAATATTTGAGGAATCCAGTTGGATCCTTCCAACCTGTTTCCCTGCATCCACAGATGTTAGCACAACAATTAAATACCAATTCCATTTCGAGGTGGAATATTGCGGTATATGCGTTTAATATAATATCATCCTCTATAATACGGCGCATAGGTTCTAATTCAATACAAGTGATAATAAATTAACATCCAAGCATACAATCAACAATTTTAAATTTAACTATCATAATTCAACAATTAATCAATAACTGAAATTTTCAATTATTATAATTTGAGTGAGAAGATCTCACCTTTAATTTGCAATCCATTCCAACTCATTTCCATTTCGGCACGTTTCTCCATTTTAGATCTTGTGTAAACATTTATACAATTAATTAATATTCAAAATATTTGAATAACCAATTTTCGTTTGGTAATTTTAATTATCCAATGATTTTATTTCAAACCAATTTCTTTTAAATAAATTTATTTAACTAAAAATTAAATTTAAAACTAAGTTTCCCTCAATAAATTAATTTTCCAATGTGTACATGCATAATTATTATTCAATGTGAAACCAAAAAAAAATCTCTAGATTTCAAGAACTAAATCTACATAACTTTCCTTTTTATTTTTAAATTTTTTTTTATATAAATTAAATTTTCTGTTTTTCTAAAACCATATATTTTTATTAAATCAAAAACAGAATTTACTTTAACTATTTTTTCTGCTTCCTGTGAGATACATATTTTTTTTTTGCCCTTATTCATTTCTGTAAAATATGCGCGCGCGTGTGTGTAATTAAATTGAAACAATATCAAAATACCTTACTGGAAAATCTCACCTTCCCATCACTGCGCTCGAAAACATCGCGACATCATCACCTCGAATGAAGCAGCCGCGTGTGCCACCAGCGACGCTCGCAAGTTCGAGCTATCTCCTCCCATTCCTCGATGCAATCCCCTAATCCCCCAATGGCCACGACCTCGACTCCTGAGCACGACCACGCGTCTTTACTCTCATCATTGCCGAACGACGAACGCGATTCACCATTCGTCAGAATCCTAGCTCACGGCCCCCTTCACGTCGCTAAGTAGTTCAACCGCGACCCAAACTAAATCGCGACCATCCACCGCTGCCTTCACACGTCGCCATTGAACCCTAGTCGCGATTGCGCGCGGCCAAAAAGTATCGCGATTCGCCCTCTCCTATGCACGACTTTGTTGACGTTACAGCATCGAACAGTGCCTCGATGCGGTGATGGAGAGGACGAATTGATGGAGTTATATTTTTTGAAGGGAATTGGATTTTGAAATCGTCTGCTTTTTTTCCGGATTGAAGGAGATAAGGCATCGTGCTTTATAAAATTGGAGAATAGTGGCTTCTAGTATAAGATAGGCCGATTATAGGAGATAATAGAGTATGACTTTGAAGTTTTAAACGTTATACTATAATCAAAATATCTCGTTTAAAATAATTATAAATTCTGAACTCCTATCGAGACGTGCTGTTTGGCGTTCATAATGTTATATCCCTATTATGAACGCAATGAGAAAGGTTTCGAGTCCTAATCCAATTGTATGGAACGCAATTCTTGAAGTAGTAGCTTCATATGATATATGGATATGACATGCCCTTTTCGAAATGCCAAGTTCTAACAATGACCTAAACGTAGTCGAACGATCCACTTTGTTTACTGATTTAGCTAATGGTAAATCAACTCCGTGTTCCTTTAGTTTAGGAGGTAACACATACGATCATGGATATTATCTTGACGATGGTATGTATTCTAAATATAGTACCATCGCCAAGACAATTCCTACCCTATTAAACAATAAACAATCAAAATTTGCAGCAATGCAAAAAAGACCAGAGAAAGGACGTTGAAAGAGCATTTAGTGTTCTTTATTCAAGGTTTGCCATTATCAGCAATCCATGTAGAATTGGAGATCCACTTAAAATGACAAAAATAATGTACACTTGTGTTATTTTACACACTATGATTTTGGAGGACAAAATAGACATGGAAGAAGACTAGTCGGAAGTACGGCGCAACAATATGATTGGAAGCACAATATGAAACTCGAGTTTCATGTTTCTAGCCAAATGTCATATCACAGTGTCAGCTCCATAAAAGACTACAAGACGATCTAATAAATCATCTTTAGAGCTTTTATGGCAACCGATAAAAGTTTATTAGTGAAGGTGTTAAGTTTTTTCATGTTATTGATTATTAGTAATGCTGTTTTAAGTTGCATTTTATGTCTAGTAACGTAACGTAATTTGTTATTGTTGAAAATAATGTATCACACTTTCATTTCATATCATGTAATATAATGCAGTTTTATTTGATTGAATTAAGTTCAAAACAGTACATCATCAAATACATCAAAGATGAAATGGTTCAAGAAGTACAAATACAATCACAACCCTTCTTCACGTCCGTGCCTCATAATTTCTCTCCTTCTGGATTCGGTGTACTCCGGTTGTTCTTCATATATTAGACGTATCCACGAACATTGCCACATCTTCGTCACACTGTTTGTATCCAATAAGAAGTCGTTCCATTTTCGATAATTTTTCTTAGCGTTGAGCAGCTCGAAGTTGCATGTAATGATTATGCTATCTTCGGATTCGAGTAGGAGTTTTATTTCCGCTTGATCTACCCTTGCAGCCCGCTTCTTTTTGGCTGCTTTGGCTCTAAGAGGCCTAACATAAATATCTTCGGTGGGAGTCAGCCCATCTTTTGACACCACACCCTAACTTCCTAGTGATTCTCCTGGGCTAAAGCTTTCTCCCACTCTTGCTGCTTTATCTCGAGCACTTTTTGAGTGGACGTCTTGAATTATTTTCTGAAGAGAGGATTTTCAATTTTCATGCTCGTAGGTCGTAAAGATGCATGAATCGATAAAAATGAGGTGCTTGTTTATTCTCCGGTTTGTAAATATTTTTAAACAGTTTATTTGTTACCATCCTCTGCAAGAAAATCAGTTAAATAGTTAGAAAATGTATAGACATATGATAAATTTTAGAAATTCTCATCAAATGCATTTCATTTTCGAATCCATTAGGATTCGGTTGCTTTAACTTGAACATACGTGAATCAAATGTTTGCATTCGACGGTTAATTTTTTCAAGTCGACCTTTGATTAAAAAAATGAACTTTTACGATCAATGTTATTACCGTCGTAGCAATTTGTAATTCTGTCCTAGAAGCTATCACCAATATGGTTCTATCCTCAGATCGAATCGTTAGACAATGCACACTAAATGTAATACAAATCGTAGTCTTTTGCGGAATTTCAACTACCTGTAGGGAACGTTCCGTCAATCGAAGCCGTATTGTCTTCTAAGTCGAATTATTCAAAACTGCATCTTGCGGAATCGACATCGAAAAACTTTTGAAATGAAAAAAGTGAGAGTGGAATGGTGGAAAATGTGGTAAAGTGTTGAGCGTGAGGAGGAGGGTTGATGATGGTTGGTATCTGTAGAGGAGACATCCGTTTATGATTGGATGGTGAGGGGTGGTGGGGAATATAATTGGACGGACGTCTGTTCTATTATAGCCTCATTTCATACGCGTATTGAATAGGTGCCTGAGACTTGGACGTCTGTTCAATAGACGTCCAACTATATTAAAGATATGTAACCAAATCGATTTCAAATGTAATCGATTTAAGAATGTATACCATGCGATGTTGGGATATATGTTACAAAATATAATTTCCAACCCTTTGTTGGAGATGCTCTGGCTGGCACAAAATATAGCTAATGTACACTCATAATTCTAGAAGGGTCGGGTGCGGAGACACAAAAAAAACCCACAAAATGAACACAATCCGAGTCCAAAGCCCATAACTTTACCGCCTCTCTCAGCTTACAAAATCTCTCCCGCCATCGAAACCAAGAAAGAACCAAATGACACAAAAACCCTAACGAAATCTTGGAACTTAGTTCAAATCAATTCCATTGAATTATTTTTTCTGGTTATTCAATGGGCAGTAGGCGGCGTCGTTCATGGACGAATATGTCCCTTTCGCCGGAGAATACTCCACCTTCGCCGTCTGTCCCTCACACTTCGTCAAGAAACACTCACCGTTCTTCGGAGAACGTTCCTCCTCTTCCGTCGGAAAATGACACTGTCCCGGGGACTGGCGCCTCCACTGCTGGTGAATTTTTCAAAATTTTTATTATTTTAAATCGGGGCTTAATTTTTTATTTTATTATTTGTTGGTTTTATTTGGCAGAAAGTTGTATGAAATTTTGAATGAAAGTTCTTTACGGATTCTTAATATGCATACGAAGCTTGCAGCTTTTGGCAGTTGTCTAAGGAATTAGCAATCCTAAGGTGCATCTATGAAGTTGAAGGTGTCAGTTAGTTATATGTGGAAGGTCGTAACTGTGTACTATAAAGTATTGAAGTACATGTTAGAAATTTACGGAAAATTGTACAATCAAGCTATGGTTCTTGATTGGGTTGAACAGTTGGTTCAACATAGAATACTGATTGGGTTGAACTTTCGTGGTGTGTGATTATAATATTTCTTATGAAATATATAGCGTACTTTCCAACATTATTTTTACAAAAATGCTATATGTTATGACCACCCACATGAAATTGGCTATATTAATGTCTCAAACAAAAATGTGCCAGCAATTTCTTGAAAGTCATAAAAATCATTTCAGTTCTTTTTAACAATTTTGAAATTCTCGGTTTCAAGGTGCGTGGATTCGGCCATGTCCATGAGAAAAAATGATCAATCCCTTCCTGAAAATATGGCTGAGTAAAAATGAGGAACATTTTTCCCCGTGATTTTTGGTTCCTTCTTTGGACTTCCTTTTGTGGGCTGAAATTCAGGGATCACACTTTTGCTTACTAACACATATTAATAACCGCTGTATTGGCTCAACGTGAACACATAAACACAGAAGAATTCAAACATTTTTCCAACGTGGTTAATTTTGGGTACTAAGATAATTTCATCAGAGATATGATCAACTATATACATGCAGTGTACTGACAATTTTTGCTGATATACAAGCAATATTTGATGCAAAAATCAGGGAAGTAGTCATAACGCATAAATATTTCATATTCAAACAAAGCAATACAATATACATGCAGTTCCTTATATATATACATTCATAAACAATCTAACAATTCTTTGAAGTTCAAAAATGGAATGCGTACATATTATAACTTGCTAACACACATATCGGTATTACTATAACTTCGTTTGATATTTTTGCGATATTTTCAAATATCAATAATGGTTCTTGATTGGGAATTTATCCTATAACGATGTTGACTATTTAACACTTTTCTTATTCCATGGTGGTATTGTACGTGGTGTTCTCATTCATCTGATCCATCATTATTTATCCTAATCACGTCTTTAAGGCACTTTGCCTTGACTTACTGCTATTAATCAATCTTAAATTCTTAGTACACCTTACTGCTAAAAGCCATATTTTGCTAACTCGCCCTCTTTCTCTGCTATCTCATTGTTGCTACCCTTCTAATTCTGCACATTAGACCTGTCAACGAATGCCATCGGATGCATATAGGGTTTATCCTCGTCCAAAATCATTTTTGAACATCAAATATATGCTTCCGTGATAATAGACGAATGTTATCATGATTTTTTTTTTTAGAATCAAGAACTTTTCAATCTCGACGATTATAAAGGTACAAAAAAATGACAAATAAAAGATAATAGTAAGCGGTGAACATGCATTTATATGCATATAATATTAACCACCATCTTCATAAAAAAAATACGTATCATTCATTATAGGACTCATTAAATATAAGCTTCCGCAAAAAAGCTCGTGTACATAACAAGACCCGTTCAAAATTTTTTTACCCAAAAAAGATTTTTTTTTGTCTTTATATATGCGCATTTTTTCAAAATATGCGTGTACAAAATCAAAATTTGTATAAGTGCGCATGTATAAATCGGAAACAAAACCTAATTTGTAAACATGTTTCAGACAAGCCTATTAATGAAATAAGTTTTGTACCGAGGCTTAGTTTTGCAATATACTCTTCAATATATTGAAATACACATAATATAAACAATTTTCTCGACAAATACTGAATGAATAATTTTTGAATGTGGATACCTTCATATTCACATCCATATTCATTTATTCGGTATCATATTTATCCACTTTTCAGATACGAATGCAAATGCATTTCAGATTTTTTGATCATTGGTTTAACCAAAATGAACTCGTTTCTAGTCCTTTCCACTTCCTATAGTAGGCCTCGCATTAAATTTCATTTTTTTTTAAAGAAAAGGTGTTCTTCAATTTCTTCCCCGTTGAACAATAACAAAGGCGCATTTCCACTCTTCCGTGGTTGCTACACCTCTGCTCTATGTTGAAACTCTAACATCTTTATAGATATTTGTCAGTTTATACAATACTTCTAAACTAACTCTAATTCTTCTTCTGCCCTTTTCTACATGTGCTCTCCCCATACACAAATTTTGGCACTACATTCAATCTGTTAAGACTGTCAGTTCAGTCGATAGAAGGGAAAAAAGAAGAAGAAGAAGCTAGATTAGTGATGCAATTAATTGACCAAAGATTGCCCATATTTGCCATTTTGGCTACATATCCTTAATTCCAGGGGACCAATTTACAGGCTTTTAACTATATCCCTTTGGGCTTCACTGATTGTGATAAACTTATTTTGTTACGATGTTTATTAGTTATGTTATTTTAACTATATTTATCTCTCCTTTGAAGAATCAAGGACTCCACAGAGAACTGATATACCAGGAAATGGTAACAACTCCTCCAACAGAGGCCATCAACAATACCATATCAATCCTGGCACCGGTGTCAATTATAATAGCAATTCCATGCCATATTACTATGCGACACATCCTTCTACAAGACCACCAATATTTGAGGGGTATCAGTACCCTCCTGACACTCATTCTTACCAATTTAATCAAAACAATGGTCAGTGGCATTTCCAGCAAGCTCCTGCCTTTAATCCAAACTGGTATAATCAACAATATAATATTAATCATGGTTCCAATGGCAGTTCTTCTGAAAATTGGGTACCGTTGTTTGTTAAATATCATTATCTTAATGACCCTCCATATAGCCAGTATAATTGGACTTTCCCACAACCTCTTTCCTTACTTCAGAACCAGTATAGTCAGTTTTACAATGATGGTTGGATCAACAATAACCAAGTTGGCACTATTAGACCACCTCCACAGTTTGGCAGTCAAGCTTCAGGTGTTGCAAAAGACTCGTTTAACTTGCTTGTTGCTATAGACAATCAGTTTCTTTGCTATTGATCATACCGTAATCTACAAAATACAGGTTGGTTTCCTAATTCTCCATATAATGTCTTTGCCGGTCCAACAGAAGAGATGATGAGGCCCTTTGGTACTATCTTTGTTGCACCTTCTCTTTTACCTTGTTTATCCTGCTACTTACATTAGCATACAATTTTTTACAAGTGATTAGTTGTTCACTGGTATTAGCAGGCTCTGCTTCTCAATATTATGCCCCTTTACCACAAGAAATGACGCAGCCCTATGCTCATGATGTTCTACCACCACCTCCTCCTCCTCCTCCTCCTCCCACTTGTGCACATCCTCCCTCTCCTGCTATTGTATCTCCTCCCTCTCCTGCTATTGTTTCTCCTCCCTCTGCTGCTACTCCTTCCGCTTCTGCCGTTTCACCTCTTTGCCCTTCTGAAGACTCTTTATCAAAGGAGCAAGCAGATAAGTTGAGTTCTCAAATCCGACAACAGATTGAGTACTATTTGAGGTTAGTTTATGTTAATGCATATGTTGTGAAATATTCTTAAAGTTACTTGCATCTATTGTGTGTTATTCACAAGTAGTGAAATCGGTCCTTCGAATCTCTTAATGTGAATTCCCTGATTTAAAACAGGCAGTAGAGAAGAGAACATGTAGCCCCACTGATTTCTAATTTTTCCATCTAGAAAACCGTCGGCAGTCGCCTTTGTTTTAAAAAACCTGTCTCAATACTCGCTTCAATGATCGTCTCAAGAAACCAAAGATAAAACACCTTGAGGCTTTTTACCTCTAAGACTTACGCCTCAACAACTTGAGACATACGAAGCGTACAAAGTATACGCCTCGCACGTCTCATATATGTGTGTATGTGTGCGCGCGCGCATGTATATATGTGTCTGTGTATTACCAAGTGCTTAAATTTGTTTTTATAGTTTTATGAGTGAATAATAAAGAATCATTAGGAACGATTATTTAAAGTTAAATGTTTAAATTGTATGCACTTACAGTTTTTCATCAATTGCTAACTTTTATGTATTAATCGAAAATTAATAATAACAAAGCAATAATAACTTATGCTTTCCTGTTTACTTGAAAAACTTACGCCTTAATGTTTTGAGGCTTATGCCGTGCATTGCAAGCAAAATAACGGTTTGTGTACGCTTTCCGCGTTTTAAAACTTTGGACTAGTCGCGTGAAAGTCATGAATGAAAGCCCGTTGTTCTAGCAAGTCAATTTTATATTTAGGATCACATTAACTCATTAAGTTGTGGATATTTCTTCAAATTTTTATGTAATGTTATTGAATGAAAACCGGACTATTTTTTCTTGGGTATTGTTATCTACACTCCATGGGGACATTTTTTTTCCTAAATTTTTTATTGCCATGAGCTGTATTAATCAAACAAGCCCACTCATATAATTATAATCAAATTAACATAATTGTCTTTTCTTTTATCTTCCCTAGTTATTTCTTAATCTGCACTAACCTTTAATCCAAAATTCTTCATCAAGCATGGCCTTCCATTACTGAACTAAATTAGTAAACTCGAAATCCCCTTGCCTAGCTAAAATCACAAAGGCGACAAACCCTTACCGAATTAAATTATTAGCGTCGATAACCGCCGACCGATTTTGTTTTTCGACGATTCAACATCAAATTTTGCTACGGTCAGTAATCATGATTTAGATTATCAACATTTTGAAGTTTGGGTTTTGAAAGAAGAGAAATAAATAAGGGTAGTTGAGGGATATAGTTTAGTTTAATAATCAAAGCATCGTTTGTTTAAAATGTTGAATGCTGAATGCTAAATATTGATTGCTGAATGCTGATTGCTAAATACTTAATATTTTTCGTTTGCCTTCTAATTAGAAATTTGTTTTGTAACATAAATTACTACTTTGAATGTATTACCCTTTGAATTTAAAATTAGTTATTCTTCGATGCAACCGTCATATAAAACACATTTAATCATCTTATCTTATGTCTTATATTTCGTTAAAAAAACAAACGCTCACACGTTTAAGTTGTACAAGGTTTACAAAACACGTCGAAAATAGAAAATTTGATGACATAAATATATTTTATAAAAGTTTGGTTGAATATTTCATTATAATTAAATTGAAGCTTGTGATGCGTTTGGATTATCACTTAATGTTTTATGCATTATTAATATATGTTCAACGCGTCGAAATAATCCAACTTTTCATTATTATTTAATATGTTGATTTTTCACACGTGTATTGTAGATTTTGTATTGTAGATTCAGCTTGTCGACGTTATTTCTTTATATTTTTTCACACCTGCATCACATATTTCAATTTATTTATTTTTTTCATTTGCGTTCTTATTAGCTAATTTATAAATGATCATATTTTAACTTCAAATTGTATGAAGACGTTATGGTAGGTTACCATCATTTTTTTTTTCATTGTTAGTTTTTAATGTATTCATTTCTAGTGATTGGAAAAAATTACATGTTATGTTACATATTGGTATAATTGGGAAATGTGGTGCAATAAATGATCTTTAACCATAAGCACTAAAATTTTGCTTATTCAATTCAGTGAACAAAAGGGCTTAATGAAAGTACTTATTTGAAAACAAACAGCCTAACAACCTCTTATCACATATTTAATTAAGCATTCAACCTTTTTTCTTTGTGAACAAACTCAGCCTAATATATGTACTCCTGGCTTAACTTTCAGTTTGAGTGAAGTGCTCTTGAAATTGAACCCTCGTGTTCAAAAGTTTTTGGAGTGTTAACAATGCCCCTTTTCTTTTCTTTTTTCTTGTCAACTGACGTATTATTATTTCATTCATACATATGAATCTGGGTAAAAAGTAGGCACTGCAACTTTGTATTTGTATTAACAATCATGTTAACTGACAGCCATTTTTTTCAGCGAACAAAATTTCCCAACCGATGATACCCTAAAATCTTTATTGGATGAAAATGGTTGGATTTCTATACATGAAATTGCGGAGATTAAAAAGGTAAGCTTTCTAATGGTATATCTTACTACTAGAGTTTTACTCTGTTCAATTGTTTGCATTTTCTCATCAAAAACTGGGTTCCACATGCTTTTCAACATAGATTTGGTATATATTTTATGTCAGAGGATGAGCAGTTGTCAGCAATTATTGTTTTTGTCAAAATATTTTTTTCATAGAGATCCGTTATCTGATTTCTATTAGCGATGACAAGCAACTGTTATGCATCATCTTCGTTTTTATGTTAACTTAACGGCATCTTGATATCTCTTTCGATACATTTCACAGATTAACAAAGCAACAAATAATATAACTTTCATTCTGGAAGCCCTACAGAGCTCTACTTCCATTGAAGTGCAGGTTGTTTATCTTTGTTCTTTTTATATACTTAGAAGTTGACTAGTGTAACCCGTGCGTTGCACATGGTATGTTTCAAAACTATAATAATATAAACATTTTTAAAGAAATTGATTTATCATGTAATATATGGTGAATTTGTCAAGATAATTTAGTTTTGAACTGAACTTATTATTTTAAACACATAGTTTTTGTTATGTGATTTAATTATTTTATATTTGTATGAAAAGTTAAATTCTCATATTTGCAGATAATAACGAGTTAGATACCGGTTTATTATTTTTCAGCATTTAATGTTTGTTTAGAAAATAAATGAAAATTAGTATTCTTAATTAATTTTAAAATTAATATTTTTATAAATTTCTTTAGGTAACTATTTCTATACATAGATTTTAAGTTTAACTTTTAGTACATTTGTTTAAAAGTTAACTGATATATGGATTAAATTTTAAATACACTCGAGAGAATGACAAAAATACTTGAAAGTGAATGGGTAATATTACTGAATGAAATATTTTTATGTATTTGAAGCTCTTGCAGCTAATATAAATATTAGAAATAAGTATATTATATTATCGAAGTGATAAATAAAATAAATATTTTACGGCTAAAAGAAATTTTGATTGAAAGGAATGTTACAAACATATGTTATGTTAATTATGTAAAAATAATAACATGGATTTTAAGCCATTGTTTTGTACCTCTATGGTTTTAATTTACAGTAAAACTTTTCAAAAAATATTTACCATCTGCTTAATAAAAAAATAAAATACAAAAAAATATTCTTCTTTTCTGATATAAGAGTAATACCTTAATTAAGTAGAACACTCATTTTGATGTCTTGAGGATTTGAACCCATGACAACTTTAGGACCTGAACATATAATGTCATACCACTTAAGCTAGCGGTCCTTAACAAAAGAAAGAGAAAAGGAAAAAAAAACATTTGTAATCAAAATATCTTATATTTTATCCATTAATTAACGTACATTATGAATTTGCATAATTAAAATTTATCACTTTCACAAAACGTATTAACATAAAATTCATTATTTTTCAAAATCACAAACCACAACAGTCATCACTTATCACTAATTTAACGTCATTCTTAACAAAAATAACTTTTTCTTTGACGATAAGAGAAATAAACTTTATTACTACCAAATAATTCAAGGTACGAATTTAAAATGAAACGTCGTATATATTTGTAACAGTATACCTATTTTAGAAAGAAAAAAATATCATGTATATGTTTGCAATGTAATACCAACTTTAGAAAGAAGCTTTTTGTATATTTTTTTTTTTGGGTACTAAAGCACTTATTTATAAGGAAATAAATTATATAAACTTGAATGAAGAATAATGTAAGAGAACAAAAAATAAATTTTGTATATAATTATGGAAATTTTAAGTTATATGGACTTGAATGAAATATTAGTTTTTCCGTTTTTGTCAATATAAGTATGGTATACAATACACTGAATTGTTATTTTTAAATATTTATTAGACCAAATAATAAATATTAGTTAATTGGATTTATCTTAAAATTTAAATATTAGATCGCTTAATTTATTTAAATATATATGAATTTGAATGTAAAATAAGATGATAAAACTTAGGAGAATTTAGCAAATAATTATAGAAATAATTAAATGTTGATAAATAATAATGGAGAGAATAGGTAGAACTTTAGTTATAGCTATAACAATGTTAAATTGTCGGGATTCGATTATAAAATATGTAGAGAGAATTAATGAGAGAGGACAAAATCCCTAAATTAATAAAGAGTGAGAAATTCTTTTGCTTCACTATGGTGTGATAGATTTCTCATACATTATCCTTGTCTATTCAATGTTGGAAATCGTTATTTTTTTACAGTATATTGTGTTGGACTAATTTCAATTTTATAGGGCAACAAAATACGAAGACATATTGCTCAGTCAACCTCTCATTGCCAGGAAGTTCAGGAAAGTAGTAGTTTTAACAGCTCCGATGCTGACAAAAATAGCAGGGTTACTGCGGTAGAGGATAATTTCCTTGAAGCTAAGAGAGATCTTGACATATGCTTGTCCACTAGTGATAATCATACAGGGGAACTAAGTGCCAACAAAAATAAACCATCTCTGGAGCAATTGTATATTCAACAGAGTCTTATGGTGGAGCCGACAAACAACTCTGCCAATCAAAATAGCGCCTTAGATGAATGTTTAAACTCTGAAAGTTCTCATAGGGACAGCACAGTTAATACTGCTGGCAGTCCCAGTCTGAAGAATCCATCAAATCGCAATGTCCGTTTAGATACATCAATTAGTCAGAAGTACTCAAACGATGGCATGAGTAATCACAATTTTGAGACAGTGAGCTTTATAAGCTGTGGCAGGGATGACTCGGAGCATATGTCAACAAGTGAAGATGACGATCAATTGCCGAATACAAGGTAAAATGCGCATGATTTCCGCTGGACATTTCATATTTACTCTTGTGCTTAAATGCGAGCAAAACTCTCCTGTGGTATATCCTTTCAACTTGATATTAACCAACAACACAGATGCGGAATCAAATAAAATCGAATATAGAAATGACGAAACGATCAAATAAAACTATCGGGATTGTTTACCTTCAAAAAGGTGAAATTAACCGATTAATAATAAATGAAAGGGAAGCACATCGAAAGTTGTTAATGTGACAACGTGATAGTGTACGTCCACTAAGGGAAGAAATTTTTATTAATATCAACAGAGAAAATTACAGATATTTGTACAAGTTATTTTGTATTACAAAGCCTCCTTTAAATATATGCTTTGAAACTTAAGATTGAATTTATCCCGATGGGCTAAATAAAACAACAAAACCTAATATTGTACCACATTTTTTAACATTCCACCCTGATACAATATATATCTTTAAACAAAGCCATCTAATTCCATTTACACCTTCATACTCCGAGAAGTCTCGAGCATACCGGATGCGTTTTCAATGAGCTTCGACAATGCCATAACCCATTACACATTTCGACGAACACCGGCAACGCCATCAATTGTTAACAAAGTGTTTAAACATATCGTTCCCATGTAGGACCTATCAATATTCTCAATGAAAACAAACGCCTGCATGGCTGCATCTATCAATTCTCTCTCTGCCATGCCATCAGACACCTAGCACCGTGATAAGCGGATCAAGTTCGAGCAATGCTCGAACATTGCAACAGGTAAGGACTTGATGAACATGTTTGCTGCATTCTCCTCCATGTGAACCTTTTGAAGGCAAATTATTTTTTTTATTCATTGTGACAGGAAAGGATTTTTTCACACTATTGTCGAAAATCTTAAAATTTTACGATTTGAATCCCGATTCAGATCGGATCTCTCCTTTTACGATTCGATTTATGTTTCGATTCAAACTTAGTTAAAACTATAATTTAAAAAAATATTCAATTTATACTAACATCTTTGATATACTTACCAGAATTCACAATTTTGGTTATAATGTTTTCAGAACAAAATAAAAATGTAATCAGAGAGAAAATTAAGTTTTAAGCTAAGTTGTAGAAATTTTAACTTCAAAATCAATATCAAAGTGTATACGTACCGGAAATATGGATCTTTCGAATCCACGATTCACGATTTGAATTCCGTTTTGATTTAAAGTTTGAAATTTACGATTTACGATTTAAATCTCGTTTTGAAAACCTTGTTTTCTCATCTTTATGTGCTTAGTCCTTGAGCTGAAAGCTAGATTTTCAGCTAATTGAATTGCACTTTGACTGTCACAATTCACTTCTAATCTATCATATACAAAGCCCAAATCACACATCAACCGCTTTAAATATCAGGCCTTCTTAGCCGCTTCAACAGCAGCTATAAGTTCTTTCTCTGTATTAGACAAAACAATAACGGTCTACAACCTCGCTCTTCAACTAATAGTTGTCCCTCCAAGAGTGAACACATAAGCCAAGGTTGATTTCCTTCGGTCTCTATCATCGGCATAGTCAAAATCACAAAATCATACCAAGCTGAAATCTCTATTTCTACCGCAAAAAACAAGCCTATGGTCTAGAGTTCCTCGAAGATTCTGAAAATATACTTTACTGCCTCTCAATGCGTCTTCCTGGATTTGTCATATATTTACTAACCAATCCAACAACTTTTGCAATGTCATGCCTAGTGCAAACCATAACATGCTTCAAACTACCAACTGCACTTGTATAGAGCACCTTCTTCATGTAAGTTTTATCATTCTCTGGGATCGGAGAGCCTTTATTAGAAAGCTGTATGTGCAAAGGTATGGATGTACTAATTGTCTTTACTCCTTTCATGTTAAATCGAGCAAGCACCTTCTTAAAATACTCCTTTTGATTGAGCTTCAAAAGACTTAGTTTCTATCCCTTTGGATTTCCATATCCAAATTCTTCATTGCTTCAGCAAGGTTTTTCATCTTAAATCCCGTTTTTAGCTTCATATTCAAACTATCAATTTAGCTTTATCCTTAAAAGCAATCAATATGTCATCCACATACAAGTGTAAATACACCTAACTGTCACTTTCTAAATGCTTGAAGTATACACAAGCGTCTTTGATATTGATAAAAAACAAGTGATGACATAAAAAAGTTAAATCTCTTGTACCATTGTTTAGACTACTGCTTGAGTCCATAAAGTGACTTCTTCAACTTGCAAAGCCGTTTCTCTTTCCCACTCACAACAAATTTTTCTGCTTGCTTCATGTAAATGATCTCCTCCAAATCACCATGTAAGAAAACGGTTTTCGCATCAAATTGCACCAACTCCGAGTCATGAGTAGCAACAATAACAAACAAAATACTGATGAAGGTGTGCCTCACTACATGTGAAAATATCTTATCATACTCTACTCCCTTCCTCCGTGAATACCCTTTAACAATTAATTTAGCCTTGTATTTTTTTTTATCATCATTCACCTTGAAACACCATTTGTAGCATATGGTTCGGATTCCTAGAGGAGGTGGTATCAAATCGCAAGTCTTGTTTTTTCTTAATGACTCTAACTTCTCTTCCATAGCGCACATCCATTCGAGCTATCATTCGACTTCATAGCTTTGTCAAAGTCAAACGACTCATTATGAACCACATGTAGGGCATAATCAAACTGATCATCAAGGCGTGCATACTGCCAATCACCATATCCCTTGAACGGCCTAATAGTCCTATGACGGACCGAATAGATACGACTTCGTCTAAACTCCTTTCAGCCAATCTTGAACCGACTTTCTCTATTCTCGTGCACATCACCCACACTACTAGAAGGAACATGTGGACTACTATGTGATGTCTCGTCGACTGCATCTACATCTCTCACACCAACCACTCTACTACTAGGATGAAATATGAGAACATCTTCCAACTCCTTAGGCCAATCAGACTCATCTGATGTGGTAGGTAACTCCTTCTTAGGATTGAACATTGCAGACTCATCAAAAGTTACATGTCTGAAATGCATAATATTTCTATCAGCTGGGTTTCAAATGCGATGCCCTTTGATTCCATCCGTGTATCTTATAAATATGCCATTATATGTTCTAGCTTCCAGCTTATCATCACATATATAATGAACATACACAGGACAACCGAAAATACGAAAGTAATCAATGTACACTGCTTTACCTCTCAACTTCTTTTCTGAAATCTTCACATCTATGACCGAGCACGAAATTCGAGTTATAATATGCGCTACAGTGAATAAAGCTTCAGCTCAAAAGCCTCTAGACAAGCACGCCGTCAATTTCAAATAACATGTCTTCTTAAGTAGAGTCTGATTCATTCTCTCAGCAACCCCATTGGATTGTGAATCTCCTATTGTAGTAAAATGTCTCCGAATGCTATGCTGCTTATAAAAATTGAGGAATCCCTTAAAAACAAATTCACTGCCGTTATCAGATCTAAGCGTCTTCAATTTACAACCAGATTGACTTTCAACTAGCGCTTTCCAAGCTTTAAACTTCTCAAAGCTTTCTGATCGACCTTCATCACATACATCGAGAAAAGTCATCAATAAAGGAAATACAATACTTCGCTTCCCTAATGGAAGCAGTAGCTACTGGTCCTCAAATATCTGTATGCACAGGTTAACTTATTCCGTGAAATTTCAAAATAACGATGTTTGACGTAAAATACATCAAATGAAAATTTAATTATTTTTCAAATTAAAAATTAAGGCAAAATCGTATAAATTAAACTAAAAACACATCATAAAAATCAAGTCAAAATTTGAAACATAGATTTTAATATAATTAAATTCAATTTCTAATATTTAAATAAATTAAATATTCAAATTCAAAGACTCAAAAATTATGGGCCGTTAGAACTTATTTCAAATTCTTAAAATATTTATAAATTTACATAAAACTATTATGGTATGAGTTCTCAAACTCATTCTTCAATTTATTTTGAGAGAACCTCAATATATTTGAATATTCAACGCCACCGTTATAATAAAAACAAAAGATGATTCACATGCACTTTGTTCTTGATATGCCACTTCATAAGCTAACTGAAGACAAACACTGCACTCTACAAATAAATAGGCCATTAACCAATAAATACATTTGATTGTATTTGTGCTGCCTTGTAACTTCTCCACATTTACATGATTGTACTATTCTTGTTAAGGAGCACACCATTTTAGTCTTAAATTTTTGATTGAAGTGATCAATATCAAAGGTAATTACAGAGCCAAGTAATATAAGTACCAATTTTGACTATATGGTAACGAAAGTGAATAAAATACTTTGAAATAGAAATCTTTACAAAATAATTACGATATGTAAAATTTAAAGGAGTTACTTTCAAACATAGTTATGAAAGACGCGCTAAGGCGCATGTCCTGGCGCAAGACGCAACACGACGTTTGTCTTTCTTTCCTATGGTGCCACATGGAAAGATGCAGCGAATCACGTAAATGATACGAGGCGCAATAATGCCATGCCTTTTGGTTATTTTATTGTTTTTTCACTTCTTTTTTACTTATTTTTCATTTTTCATAATCCAATCTGGATAAATATCAGTATTTATCATATTATTGTGTCAGCACCCGCTTCAGCTTCTTTGCATTTTGACAAAGAAGAAATGAACCTAAATGAGATATACGAGGAAGATGTTGAAGCTTATGAATTTGATGAAGCACATATTGATATGTAAAATATAATTGCTAATTCAGATTCAGATTTCTAGTTTATCGGTAATATGTACTATTATCTAAAATTTTGGCTTTTGAAAACTATTAGCTTGAAATTATATGCTTATGATATAATATTTGATGATGTTTTTTCATTAAATGTCTAAAGAGTCTTTGTTACATATGTTTTAGTAAAAAAAAATATATATAAATTATATTGAACCTTTTAAATTAATTGTTATATGTATTAAATTTATGAAAAAATTCTAAACATGCGTAGTAATTAAAAAGGCACGCGCCATTTGCTACGTCGTGCACCAAGGCTTCAAGGAAGTTTTGCTTTTTTTGGCAATGTACGCCGTTAATAACCATGCTTCCAAACACCGAATCTCATCAAAACTTGAAATCCATTATATTAATTCTAAAATATGAAGAAAAATGAAGCGTGGAAGGTGCATTACCTTGTCTTTGAAATAATCGGTAGGGAAGCAAATTCATTCCTCTTTGACTTTGAAATATCTAGCGTAAATTAGCCAAAACCGTAGGTTTCAATTACTGAACTTAAAATTTACAGCTCACAAATAATCCAGAAGCATAACTAATAGGCGTGGACAATATGGAAAAATCAAAAGCTTCAAAATCGAGTTTCCCATTATATATTGAAATACCCAGTGTAATTTACATGATTGTACCATTCTTGTAAGCTAGCCACCACTTTAGTCTTAAACTTTTGACTGCAGTGGTCAATGTTAGAGGGTAATTATAGAGCAAAGTAGTATAAAGACCACTTTTAACTATATGATAATAAAAGTGAATGAAATACATTGGAATAAAAAACTAATAACTACAGTATGTAAATTTTAAAGGCGTTACTTTTAAATAGATAATCCCATCAAAACTTGAAGTCCGTGATACCGGTTGTATAAATGAAGAAAAATGAAGTTTATGGGTAAGGAAACAATATACATTCTTCTTTGACTTCAAAATATCTACTGTAAGTTAGTCCAAACCATATATTCCAATTATTGAATTCAATTTTTATAGCTCATAAATAGTTTAGAAGCAGAACTAATAGACGTTGGCAATATGTTAAAATCAGAAGCTTCAAAATAGAGTTTTCCATTATATATAGGATAGATACGCATGTATGTATATTCAGGTGTCGGTAGGAAAACTAGTCCAGCTTTGAGGGGTAAAAAAGCTGGAGTAATATTATATTTGTACACACACGTATAAATAATTGCAATAGGTTCTTAACTTTTGGTATGATTGTAAACATCTCAAAATGCCCTTACTGTATACAAATAATGTCGCATGTTCAAATCTTGATCATTGCAAAACTTATCTCTATTTTCCTTTGAAAATTTTGAAATCATTAACTAAGGTCAAGTGTTCCATCTCGCTAATGAATTTTTTTCTTCTTCATTTTTTATGTTGCTTTTTCCATTCTTATTATCAAGGGACTAGCATTCATATAAGTCTGTCAATAGAATCTGAAAAATCTGAAATTTGTTTGTATTCGTATTTGAATAATGATAAATATATGATATTCGGGTATATAGATAGGATGTGGATATGAAGACATCCACATCTAAAAATCATCCATCTGGTTTTTGTTTAAATTATAGTTTATAATGTATATTTTAATGCAATGAAAATATTTATTGTTTTACTAAGTGAATAATTTATAGTTTATATTATATATGCATTTGATCTGTATTAATCGCTCAAAACTATTTATTATCGTCATATTTGTTCCTTTTTCATACTTTAATAATCAATGGATTGAAAACATTACGTTAACTAATATTTTCTATTCATGTCACTTAACTTATCGATCATTAGCGGATATGATAGTTATTCGATTTCCATCCACATTCTCGGATGTTGATATTCGATATTCGAAAATGATTTCGGATGTAGATGCAGATATGACACCATTCGCATCTGAAAGTGTCCGTTGACATACCTACATTCGTACTTCTATTTCAACTATACGTCGAATGCACTCTTTAGTTTGATTTTTTTTATAACAATTTAGCATACTTTATGGATTTTTTTTGAATATTTGAAAATAAAAGAAAATCTCATATTATCATAAATAAAATCTGTTTTTGAATAAAATTTTGTAATGTTTTCGGTTTTTTCTTATATTTAAATGCTATTTAAAAACAATATTACAACTACAATAGGCTTATAAAAATTGAAATCCGTATAACATGAATCTTTATTATTTTTCTGCATTTTTGTACTATAATCTTTGTTCCTTTAGTCATCTAAATATCTCTATATTATTTTCAAAATTTTCATATTTATGATTTCTTCGTTTTCATTCACTTAAATTACAAGTAATGTTGATACATACCGATTACTACTTCTAGCCCGTTCTTTATCAATATGTCAAATATATAATTTTACCGTTCTTCAACTTTTAATTATTGGCGAATGATAATAACCAAAAAATATATTTCGTAAGTTAACTTATCAATTAGAAACAGTGAACAAGAAAATAATAAAAAGAGAAGTAGCTCTTACACAATCCTATTTTTAATGGTTAAGTGTGTTCACAAAAAAACATATAAAATAATGCAATAAGTAGAGTTTTCTTTGCTGAAAGTCTAATGAAAAACGCCGGAAAATATGGTTAAACTGAAAAATTAGTTCATTGGGATTTCTTATATGATTACATATTTTCAGAACATTGAGAATGCAAAGATATTTGTTTTAATATTATTTTCTCCAACACTTGTAGTAATGAGCGATGTTCCTAAAACAATATCGGGTATTCTACAATGAATATCAAAGTAATATACTGGTAAATATTGAGCGATATGAGATATATCAACGATGTTATCCAATATTAACTACTTAGATCAACAAGTATATGTATATATGAGTTGGCAAAATATGGAATTTCTATTGTAACAATAGAGACTCGTTTGTTGTCTATGAACAATTGAATTTGATTTTTGTTACATGCCTAGAGCTAATGGATATTACTGAAGAAATTATTGGTAATTATTTTTCTTTGCATGTGGAGAATGTGGTGCTAAACATGAGCGTGCGCACACGATTCCACCCGCACACACACATTTGTGAGTTTGCAGCATCGGGAATTTCTTTGGTAACAATGATTGGTTTGTTGTCCATGAACGATTGAATTTGATTTTTATTATCTACCTTGAGATAATTGATATTACTAAAGAAACTATGGGTAGCGAACTTACAGGTTTTCTATATTTTTGTAGTTTCTCTTTGTGAAGATGTGGTTTATTCTTTTCTCTGGAAGTTGTTTTTGTTCTTCCTCCCATAATATATCTTTAATTTTTATCTATAAATTTGTTATCTTTTGAATTATCATCTTCCCACTTTTTTTTCTCTCAATAAAATAAAATAAAAATAAAAATCAGATTCACAGCTTGTATTAATCTGCTATATACAGTATATATCTAATTCTGTTGATCTAAATCACTGTCATTTTTGGCTCTGGTTGACTGTTGTAAGCAGAATTGACAGTGTGGACCATTCCAGTGATCAAAATATCCCATCAGTGGTTACCCAGGTACTCTTATGTTGATCCAGACATAAGTAATATTCATTTTCCATGTAATGAAGGATTACTGTTGAATTTGAAGGTGTATGCTAATGCATAGTTCTATAACAGAAGCATAATTACAGTAGGATCACTAGCGTAGTGGGGCTTCCTGACTATGGATCAAGAGGTCTTGAGTTTAAATCCTTAGAAAGGACCATCAATTTTTAAAAAGGGGAAAAGCAGAATTACGCTTTTCCTTTCTCTACAAAGGAAAACCCCAAGGCCTTTGTGTTTATCCCCTTCAGTGTTTCCATGTATTGCTGGCATATGCTGGTTTTTTCCCTTTATTCCCCCTTTTCCCTTCCTTCATTCCTCCACTTTCTTTTTCTTTGGCTGTCCTTGCTTGTAAAAGTAAACCTTGTATTAAGTTCAATTACAGAGCATTGGAAGGCACGCTGCTTTGTATGGTATTATCATATTGTACAAGTGTTGCAAATGAGACTTCCATATGCTTTAATTTTCTGTTTTTTTATTTAAAAGCTATCCACCCATAATTTCCTCTTTCTATTACCCAATTAAAATCTTCCTACTACCCACTACTTCTCTACTCTCATTTTCCATACTATTTTTTTTTTAAAAATCAAAATCTAAAAAACCTAGAAAAACTATTTTGAATCAATCTATTCATCAATATTTCTCACAATTTTTTTATTCACACGGTGGCAAAAGATAATGAAGAAGAAATGAACAAGATACTTTCTCAGATATGTTTATTATTATTATTGTGTATTATTTTATCTTTTATTTTAATCATAAATTGTTACGCGGCTTTGAATTTGAAATTCGATATTGGTTGATAACAGCTTGTCGATGATAGTGTAGCTCGATTGACATGACATTGCCGATTGAATCGTCCTACAAGATTTCTACAAGTTGTCAAATAAACCGATTTCGTGTTATTTTTATATTTATGTGGCTTCAACACTGTTCTTTTGATTATAGGCATGGTGATTTGGGCTTGAAGTTTGAGTTAGAAGAGAAAATTTTGAGCTTCTGGTGCACTGTTTTAAAATGTGATACTGTTGCCCAATGATTTGGGGTTTCTTTTAAAAGAAAAAAGATGTGTATATAACAAGGACAAAAGAAGTGTTCAACCGCCGACATTCCAAAAAAAATGCTTTAAGCTTTCAGAACTAAAGGCCGTTTTACGAAGTTTGCTTTAGCGCTTCCTAACACCAACTATTATTTTCTTTTAATAAACAGGCATCCAAATATTTCAATAATATAGAATTATTCATCCTCTTTTGTCATATTTTACTAGCAAATACCTTTTCATTTGAAACAACGAGCGCATTGTCAATTGTATTGTGATCTGTGTCCTCCATCTAAAAAAAAAGCATAAATATTGTATGATATGATATTATAGTTCTATAAATTATATTGAAAATTTTCAATTACAACACTATCAAACTTTATATCATCCAAATCTGTGTTAGCCATAGGATCATTAAAACCATTCTAAAAAAAAAAAAAAAAGACTAAACAAATCTAAAATTGACATGAGAAGATAAATAGACTTAAAAAAAATAAAAAGTAACTGATCTCTTTGTATTCATCAAATCAGGATCATCCACAAAGTTTTCATCTAATTTTAGCTAATAAGTAAAAGAAGAGGTTTTCCTTTTGGCTATTGGTTTGAAAAAAATATTTTCTAATGATGTTTAAAGATAGTTAACATTGTCTTTTTTTTTAGGGCTCAATGAGAAAAATGATTTTGATGACCATAAGCATATGGAAAAAATTCATAGATAATAAAAAGTTAATGATAGTCAAAAGCTTTCTTTAGATGACAATAGAAGCATTCTAAAAGAAAGAGATCTGGGTAAAAAGAATAACGAGGTCATGGATAGAGGAAATTTTGGGGTGGATAGCATATGTTCAGTCCCTTTTTTAACTTTAACTTCATCATAAGTAGTAGAACTTAGTCTGAATGAAGGGCTACAGTACTAAAAGTGCGAAAAAATAAATATGTCGTGTTTTACAACCCTAATAGGCGGCCCATTTAATTTCCTATGTACTTATAACTAGTCCATTTTCAGACCCTATGATCCGGTCTTCCAGCCGCCTGATCAAGTACTCACATCAACACCGTTTAAAGTAAAAAAAGAACAACTTTTGCAGTCCCTAACATACTAAATATTCTGTAATTAGGGTAAATTTTCTGCAGCAATGAGTAACTTACAGCTAAATGCCGTGTTAACTGGGATGCAGGAAATCGATGGTAACAAAGTTGGTAAATATGGTCTCGAGACACTTTCAAGGAAAGATGCAAATATCATTGACAACGCTGTAATGCGTTTTCAGCAGGTTAAACTCTTGTCGGTAGTTATTTTTCTTGATTTCTGTACAGGATTCATGCCACTTTATTCGAATAGTCCTCATTTCTTAACATAACGTTGCGTGCATGATAAATTCTACTATTGGTTGCTAATAGATATACTTATGTGATGATCAAGTTTTGTGTTAGCATGCACCTACGCTTGTATGATGAATAAGGTTTTGGTATATTAAGTTTTGTGGATGATGACAGATCCTTACAGAAAGTTACCTTTTCTGATGTGTATTTTAACCAAAGGGGAAAAAAACTGACTGCGAGGGATGATCGCAATATCTGAAGTGCTAATATCTCGATGAAAGATGTAAAACGGATCGAACTTTCTGGTTTTGTATCCCTACAATGTAATCCAATTCTCTTTCAGATAAAATGCAGTTAGATCCAAAAAAAATACATATTTAACTTATACCTTTGACAGCCCATTATTATTTTTTTGTTAGGTCATCATAAGTCATATAAGGGAATAACAAGGCCGTGCTTCTCATTTTTCTGAAAGGACACTGTTTCATCATGAGTTCATCTGTCGAAAGGAACACAATTGTTTTCGGTGATTAAGTTACCTTTTTAGGTCAACAATAGGCTATTATTTTCCTTAATATCAAATACAGTTCAAGTACATTACATATTGACAATTATTAACATTTCAAGGTGTTGAAAATCAACTAAACTGTCATTTTTAGTAATTGAGACATCTTGTCATGATATTCTCAAAAATACGTATATTTTTAAGGCTAAACATGAAAAATTTCAAAATCTAGTTTATCAAATTGAAAATAAATGACAAACAATCTAAAATAGCCAATGCCTGAGATAGAATTGCGCATAAGATTTACCTAGCTTTGAATGTTGCTACCCAAATATTTCTTTACGCTTGATAGACCTTACGCCTACCATATGATTTATATAGCTTTCTAGCTGTCGATGGGTGGTGCTTCTCGTAAAGAACTCATGACTTTTTGTGCAAAGTTGTTAAGGCACATGCTTTAGTGTGCTTATACAAGGTGTGACCTATGGGCTTTTTTTCCGTAAAAAGGCTCAGCAGTCGGTAAAAGCACAAAAAAAGCGCTTCTTCTCTTTTGTTGCAAAAACCAAAAGGCCTAGACGTGCATTTTTTCTGCGCTGAATCAGTGGTTTCTCTGCCAGCCTTGGCAAGAGAGAGAGAGGCCTGGCCATTTGTTCTCTTGCACTCAAAAACTCAGCCTTCCAAGCTAAATTACTCTGATTCACCACACGTTTGTCTACATGGATATTTTGAAACATTTTCTTTGTCGTTGATTCTGAGTTGTATGAAGTCTTTCGTACTTGTGTTGGACTTGGCCATCTGACCGTCAGTCTACTAATTGTTTGTTGTTGACGATCATTGTGATATTGTGGTATTTGTCCATTTTAACTTCATGCAATCTCTTTTCTTTGTTTACTGCAAGAACCATAAAACTCAACAGCACTTTGTAGGAAAATAATTTTATTTTTCAACAATCAAAAGGTATACTTATGACCACAATAGATTTCGATTGTATCGGTGATTTTTTTGTAAGTGTATTTGGAAGGTTTAGCAATGGGGAAGGGAATTAGAGAAGAAGGGATTAGAAAAATGAGATTATACGGGAAGACAATACTTTCTAATTTTTGCCATCCAGCCTCATTTTTGTCATGTTGGTGGAGCCGTACTTTTGCTTGTTACGGCATCTGACATATCGCTGCATCAATGTAAGTCACACGCACGCCCAGCATATGACTTGTTGACAACTGCATATCAGCTGTGGCCATGTTGTTTTTCTTGTAAAGAAGCTTGCTTTACATGTGATAGTTATCAGCTATGGCACACACATGTTCACTCCATTGAAAATTGATTTTTCTGGTCTAATCCTCTTCATTTTGTTTCTACGCACACAAGTGTGTCTCTAGGGTAAATAGATTATTAATATTTCCTTATAAATTGCATATGTTTAAATGAGTCAAAAAAACGATTTTTATATTTTATTTTCTAGTGATATTAAAAATTGTATATTTGTAAAGAAGTATTTTGAATTTGTAAAGGAAGTTAATTTTAGATTCTATTTTTAGAAGCGTTTTGAATTTGTAAAGCACGTTTAATTGTTATATTCCACTTTTAGGGGCGTTTGAATTTGTAAAAGGAGTTTAATATGAGATTCTATTTTCAAGTGATTAAGATTTGATAATATATAGAAGGACATTTTTGATAGTTCACGTTGATACCAAAAACGACACCAAATCTAGTACAACTATTATTAAAGATGAAATGGATTTCAATAGAGCGGATCTCTTACTATGTGCTAGGATATGAATTAGAAATTAACATATGTTTTTTCTTGTACTTAAATTGCAACATTTTTCTTTTTCTTTTCTTTTTACAATAAAGGAACCAAACAACAATCACTTACATTTAAATCACATTAGGGTCATGTTTTTTTTATCGCTTTGATTTTCACTTAAACATGCGAGCTATCCCATAGGCATGAATATCGAAGAAATATTTTATTTTTCGTTCTCACATAATCATGTGGCTTGCAGGATGAACTAGCCATGCATTCTATTTGCCAAAGACCTAATACCGTGGCTAAACTTTTCAATCATGATACATCTTTTTGTGATGATGCCTCTGGAGGAAAGCGAAAACATAAGGGCAATAGTAAATCAGATTCTTCAAATAATTTACATTTGTTTTCATCCAACTTCAGCAGTCGTAGCAACAGTGGCAATCAACAAGAAACTGGGTCAGAAAGCTTGATTGGACGATCTTGCTTTTTTATGGGACCAACACCACCTGAAAACAACGAGTGGGTTTGCTTTTATTATTTTGTAGCACTATGGCTTCTCCTTCTCTCCAACCCTTTCTAATTTGTACTTCTTTCAAATTCCAGTTCTTACAATGAATTGCTTTCTGGGACGAGTTCACCAGCGGCTGCCATTCAAAAGTCAATCTCTATCTTTATGCTCTTTCTGACTCCTTTTATTTTGTCCTCACATTGCTGTCCTTTTTAGGTACTCTGAGTTCCATAACCACTGCATAGGTGACTGGCTAAGCAAAGGAAAAGGTTGCAGTGAGGTATGCTATAAAATTTTCATTATCATACATGTATATCATAATTTAATATTTAGCCTTTTGACTTTGGAAGCTGTTATTGTCACTCTCGTAAGTGTAATATTGCTAGGGCTGTAAACGAATATCTGGAACCGATGATATGAATATGCTTAGAGAGGCTCAGATTTATATATCTCTGTGCGTATAGTGTTGTCCGGTTGTCCCTGTTCTGAAAATATCAGCTCCAAACTGTTATCTTCGTTTATTATTAACTTTGCTTTGGGATATATGAACAAATATTAGTCGGTTGTCTTTTTAATTAAGTCGAACTGTATTTAAATTTAACAAGTTACTCTTTCTTTATTGTTAAGCTCTTTACTAAATTATTGATTATTGTTGAATTTAGCAAACCAAATATAATTACTGTACAACCTAGTCTGGTTCTAACCAGATATTGCTTATTAACATGTACCATTCAGAATTCAGAATTGAGAAGTTGCCTACATGGAGTTGGTAGTAGTGAGCATTAAGCCATGTAACTAGATTCATTTAATATTTGAATTCAAGCCTGTTTAATTTTTGCATGGTTAAAAATTTGCATATCTATTTGAATATTTGATCGAGATGTTGATTGCCGTTGCATCAATCAGATCCAGATTAGAATGTTGCATCATTACTCAATCAACAAACCTAGTTACAGTAGTATAGAGCTGCATTAATTATTTGCATCATTTTGGATTTGTTACAATCATTCTTTAAAGATATTTTTATTCTTCCAGATAACATTAAACATTCACAGATACGGAACATTATAGAGCATTTATGTTTTTATGCTACCTTTTTACAATTTTCTCATATCCTACAATATAATCGTTTTGTTGTGTTGCAGGAAATGTTCAAACTCTTTCGCTTTTGGTCATATTTCTTGCGGGAACACTTCATTAAATCCGTTTATGAAAAATTCAAAATGTTGGCAATAGAGGATTTTTCTAGTAACCATGACTATGGTATCCAGTGTCTTTTTAGATTTTTCAGGTATGCCCATCTTAGCTTCACCTTTTTCACATCAATTTTTTTTGGTTTCAACGGGTCTGTCATTTATGTGCTATATTTGTATCCACTTGGTTTATTCTTCCCAGTTCTGGCTTGAAGAAAAGGTTTAATGGAGATATTTACAAAGATTTTGAGAAACTGACTGCAGATTTTTATCGAAAGGGCTATCTATACGGTGTTGAAAAATACCGGTAATGTGTTTAATTGACTCATTTTTTCTCTTCCATGATTCTTTCTGCTTCTGGATTAGATACTTATGTTACATGAATAACACCTACGGTGTGCTCCAGGCCAGTTTCTTTTATATCATACTGTTGCATGCATATTATCTGTTAATTTTGTACACCTGGTATAAAAGTTACTTCATGCATAAACATTGCACATGCCCATGCACATACACAATCACATGCACAAACACACTATTTTTCAAAAAAATAAAATAAAAATAGAAGGATATATTCCAATACGCAGTTCAATTCCTTTGGTCTGACTTTTTTTTTTAAAACATTTTGAAAACCACAAGCAGTAACACGCACGATATTTGAGCATAATAAATCAAAAAAGAACCAATCAGGTAAAAATCTTATGTTAACTCATTTATTGTGCATGAACCAGCATCCCTTTAGTTGGATTGGGAAAAACCGATCCAGTGTGTTATTGCATTTTAGTATAATATTTTGCCTTAATTAAACTAGTTGTACTTCAAGTCTATGTATTTGCATTTATTACTGGAAAATGTGTTAACCTGAACGATTTCAAGGTTTTTATCTTAAACTTTGTCAAGGATGAAAACACTGTAGATGGGCGTGCATAATCACTAATCTATAGTTCTGGTGTTGAAATATGTAGGGAATTCCATCAATGCCGGATCATGGACAGGCCTATAAAAATGCATCCCTTTTTGGAGAAGCTATTGAATGAAGAATATCAAAATATAGATGATTTCCATCATAAGATACAAAGTTGCGGCGAGTGACATTTTTTATGCAGCCTCGGTGGCGAGATGGCAGTAAATATGAATACCACGTAACAGAGAAGTTTGCCAATCACCAACCATTGTTTCTGACGCTTAGATCAATGGATTAAATAATTGCCTTTTTTTACGGAAGAATTGATATTGTGGATACTTTTGTTTTGCTTCCCTTTTTTTGTTCTCCCACCCAAATTTGTATGTATAGAAATAAACTAGGACAAATTTTCAATGTGGGCTAGTTTTCGAATTAATTTCGCGATCGGAGTTGGTTTTGAAACTTATTACCAAACATGTCTGGTTTCTGCCAAGTCAGCAGCACAGTCAGCGTATTTGTAACTGCCAACGATTTGCGCAACTCTTAGTTGCGCACGGAAATATGTTTTTCTAAAAGCGCAACTAAGAGTTGCGTCCAATGGTTTTTTAACTGGCGCAACTCTTAGCTGCGCAAGTGCAGACGCAACTCATAGTTGCGCGTGCACAGTTTGCTACTGCTAAAACAGAGGCAGCAGCAACCATACTCTCCATTCCACCAAAATCCTTCCCAAGCTTCAAACCCACTTCCATGGCCGAATCCAACAACTCCCAACCCAAATTTTAGCCAATTGCCACCATTTTTTCACAAAATTATCAATTTTCTTCCTCTTTCTTCGATTAAACTAAAGCTACAACAGTGGAAGCGGGATCCTCTTCAACACAAATAGATTTTGGTAATTTGTAAACTCTAATTTTTTTGATAGATATAAAATTTGCTTATTATTTGGTTGTATTTGCTAGAAATATTATCGTGTACATCTTAATAATCCAATTTGAAGCGTTGAATCACTAATTGATCGTAAACGGTGTGTAAAAATCGTTTTTTTCCATGAATTATGAAGAACCGGAAAGCGGACCGGTAGACGGTAGTGTGCTTTATATGCAAGATAATCACCGTTCTAATTTTGAAGATTTAATGATGGTAATATTATTCGCCTTGTAATGTTAGTAAATTTTTGCACGTTATTTTGCATTTTGAATTAACTAAAAGATAGACTTCTTTGTTTTGCAGAGTGTAAAACCGGTGGATTGTCTGGATCATTCACAAAGTTTTGAAGAATTGATGGAGATGGTTGAAGATCAACGGGTTCAACAATTACTACATCAGGCAGGATTCTGGTATTTCATGCAGATTAGATATATCAGATTTGACAGGTCATTACTCACAGCTTTATGCGATAGGTGGAGACTTTCACTTTTCATTTTTCCGTTGGAGAAATGACCATTACACTGCAAGACGTATCTATTTTGCTTGGCCTTCCTATCGAAGGTGCTGTGTTGAACTACGGTGGTAATGTGGACGTCGATGAGGTTTGTCAACGTTCGCTTGGTGAAATTCCACCTCCAGAAGCGGTGGTCAATAGAAGAGAGCTGAAGGTCAAATGGCCGAATGACCTTATAATCGGTCGGGAGATTGCAGTCGAATCATCTATTGAGGAGATAGAACAGTTCACACGGGCTGTCATATTACTTCTAATCGCATCTCGTTTATTTTCGAACCATTCGAAGGGTAGAGTAAGCGTTAAATGGTTGTACTTGCTAGAGGATTTTGCCACCATTTCCGATTATTCAATGGGTAGCGCCGTTTTATGCGCATTGTATAAGGAGTTGAATAATGTGGCACTAAGAAAGACGAACGGATTAGCAGGTTGCCTAACCCTTCTGCAGGCATGTCGGATTTGACTTATCGGTGTACGAAAGTTATGAAATCTTTGAAAGACGTTTCTTAACACTCATAATTTTTAGGTTTGGTCTTGGACGCGTATTTCTGTTGGACGGCCAAACGTTAGTGCCAACGTTGCTCCGGGATTACCGTACGGGTCAAGGTAAAAGCTTCTTGAAATTAGCGGTGAAATTTTTTTGATTTCTGCCAATATTCAAACACTATTTTGATTATGATTGTAGATGGACCGGAGATAGACGTTGGAGAGATAATCCAGTCCGGCATCCTACATTCTATCGCAACGAGCTCGATGTTATGGACGAGCATGCTGTTGACTGGACGCCATACACCGCTGAGATCGTACAGGATCTCCCGCCTATATGTTTGGACGGCGAGCAAAGTTGGTATGCAAGGACCTCGATTATTTGCTTGTAAAGTGTTGCCATGCACTACCCCGACAGAGTGATGAGGCAATTTGGCCTTCATCAGCATATACCGGATCCGGCCGAGCAGATTTTCCCACATGGTTGGAATAGAGCCTTGTACAACACGTATGTCGCAAGGTGGGATCACAGGTTGGATCACGTTCAGGTCGAACGCGTACCTAGAATTTCAATCGAACAGTACTATACTTGGTATTGGCATATCACACGGCGATTTGTACTTAAAGAATCGTCAACTAGACTGCCCAGATATGCTCCACGGGGACCGGTGGAACGTGATTTGGTAAGTGTCAAAAAGTTTTACTCTTTGAACTTCTTCAACAAGCTTTAATTGCGTCGTTTATTCTTTTATTTTAGGTTCAAGGGTTGTATATGATTTCCAATGAAGTTGACGATGTCATGGCAGATCCTGCAGATGAGGACAGAGTAAAAGGAAAGTGCTTCAACATTAAGAAAATTATCAAGTCGCTTCTTGGAAGGCATAAGCTAGAAAGACCGCCACCGTATACCCCTCGTCCTCCTCGGGCTTTTGGTCTTACCTACCAAAGAAGACGTTTTAGAGGCACACGGGGTCCTTCACAAGGTAGCCAGCCGGGGATGGAAATTGTCGAAGCTGGACCATCTCAACCGCCTCCGACGCAAACTTAAATAAAACTATGCTACCGCAAAAATTTAATAAGAAGATAGGGTTGTGTTGGTATGTCGTTTGGTTGCTATGTTTTGAATTTGTATTGACTTGAAACTTGTTTGCTGCGTTGTTGTATCATTGACTTGGAACATGTTGTTATATGACATATGATGAGTTGTATGAAATATTTTACCTCGTTGGATGAATTGTTGTACTTATATGTTGTTATATTATATGAAAGTTGATTTTTGATGAAAGTTGCTTATGGTATATGGTCTCTGGAAAGTTGTAGGCGCAACTGATAGTTGCGCAAAAGGCGCCGCGCAACTTTGAGTTGCGCAACTTCGAGTCTCTATGCGCAACTAAGAGTTGCGCCTGCATATCTGGGCTATTCCTTGGCCCAACAGCTGCATATGAACAACACAACTCCTCCCAAAACAAACACAACTCCTCAAACTCATTTTCTTTCAGAAACCCTAACATCCATTTCCATTATTTTCACTACTATCAACACAATTTTCCACTCAAAATCATTTAGTTCTACGGAGATAAACAAAAGATTTCACGTTCATCTACACTAGAGGTAAAGAATCGAAACCCTACTCCACCAATTTTCATAGGTATGGTATTGACAATTAACTTTCTATAATTTTGATAGATCAATGACTACCGTGCCTATTATTTGTCACTATGACGGTGATTTAGTCATCGATGAAAATAGCAAGCCAACCTATGTTGGCGGAAAGCATAAGGGATCGAAAGTCATGAGGGGTTGCAATTTTCTTGAGCTAAAAACGGCAATTTACAAAGCTACAAAGATTGCTTCTACGGAGTTTGACATCGCGTTGGTTAGTAAGTGGGTAACAGATGATGGACCAATTGCTATTGAGGTAAACGACGACGACGACGTCGATTCTATATTTTGTGTGGGGATGAAAGTAATTGAGCTGTATGTTAAGAAGACGGAGGTGGTACATACAACTGAACAGCGAGCTCAAATCTTTGATTATACCGGTCAACCCGGACCTAGTGATACTGCTGAGCAAAGTCAAACGTACTACCCACCCTACTCCTACCAGCCACCGAACATTTACGCACAGGCAGCCGGGTATGTGTTTATGTGCTGTAATAATGTTTTATTCATGTTTTTGGCACTTAACAATCAAATGTTTGTGTACAGGTACGGTGTCATGGCATATCCATCTCAGTCACCCGGGTATGGGTTCCTTCTATATCCATCGTATCCCCCACAGTCAATTCCAACTCCGAATTCAAACGACTACTTGCATGGACTTCCAGATGAAGATGTTGACACCGAGGATATGGAGGGTGGAAATGCTGATATTGAAATTTCCCATTTGGACAGCATGGAAATCGCTGCTTCACTAGACGACGATGAAACATGGATCGATGCTATGAATGTTAACAATGACGCTCCTTTAGATGATATTCCAGAGGAAGTTGATGACACCGATGAGCATATCGAGATGGAAGAACCGTTAGAAGATGACCAATGCAATGATACGATTATGGAAAGATCTGTTGTGCAAGAATTTCAATTTACCGACGAAATGTTTGGGCTAGAATGTGTGGAGAAAGGCCCTCGAGTTGGTATGATTTTTAAATCGAAGGAATCTTTGATTGAACATATAAGTGAATGGTCGATAAAGTGTTCAGTTTCATTTAAAAACATAAAGTCTCGTGCTAGAGAGTTCACTGCTATTTGTGATATTGATGCTA